>OY756422.1:36086947-36711085 GCA_963576905.1 Mystacides longicornis
TCCCGATGGATTGAGGATATCATCGTTCTCCCTTTAAATCACACCTAGTGGCATAGGGAGACAACAAGAGCTCTCCTCCATTGGGCTCGATCTTGAGCAATGGTTATGATCTCCTCCCACAACACCCATACCAAGTCCATACAAATTTAGCGGTGTGTTTAATTTTTAGCGGGAGAAAGGGGGAAAATAAAATAGAAGAAAGATGCCTGAAGAACGGACAAGACGATACAACAATGATCTGTACCAGCTGTACGTTACGTTACGTCATACGTTATAACAAAATAACAAGGCACAGATGATGATGATTGAGGCAAGCAGAACGAATGGGAGCACTGTCAACACTTAAAGGAGTGCTCAATTTTGTACCAGAGAGGAAACGAAAGGAAGGAAGACCCATGTTGAGGGTGCCACTCTCCACCACCAATTGGAGGAGAGTGGCCGCCGACGATCGGGTTGCAGCGTCGATGGTTATTATTATCTATTATTCCTGAAGAAAACACCCCAGCCAGAGGTTAAAGATCACAAAACGAGAAAATTTGAAGAAAAATGCCCTTGACGGCCTTCAAGCAGATTAAAAACGAGATTTTTATGAAAATACGGCATATTGAAATAAAAAAAAAAGAGAAATGGTGCTAACCTGTTATAAAACAAAAGAAATCACAGGCAGAATATTGAAAAGAAACTTGTTAGACAGGGCGCAAGAGGGTGAGATGATAATCTCAGATTATAATCGGGATGTTTCCTTTACCACCGACTGGCCTGGTCCATACATCACCGGTGTGAAATGGAAACGAACGGGAAAGGTTCAACCGAAGCAATTTGTAGTATCGCGTTCGACAAACTGCGGCATGTATGCGAGTGGGTTTTAATAGCACATCGCATTATCTCCATGCCGGGACCCGTGTCAAGGGAAGGCGATTACGTCTGAGGGTTGTTAGAAAGGAGGAAACACGCGTTCAAAGGGACCGCTTCCCCGGGTCGGAAGAACAGCCTCCAATACGTTCTCTCATAATGCAGTAATCAAGGTCTACCTACGCGAGTT
The DNA here is from genome assembly GCA_963576905.1 of Mystacides longicornis. Classification (NCBI taxonomy): domain Eukaryota; kingdom Metazoa; phylum Arthropoda; class Insecta; order Trichoptera; family Leptoceridae; genus Mystacides; species Mystacides longicornis. The sequence goes on from OY756422.1 coordinate 36,087,990, forward strand.
CAATCTTCAAAGAACGATCAATAAGTAGGTACGTTGAAAAATGACATCGGGATTGCCTGTCTTTAGGAGCAAAGTGAAGAACATGAATTTAATATCGCAAATTCAGTAGTGAGTAACCCATTGAAATGTAGATATTTTACAAAATGACAACATTGGTTTGGTAAAATGAGATCACTTCCCGACCCAGTTAAGAAGGTACCTCAATCCACCAATCTTTTTGAAAATGCAAATTTAACATTATATTATTAGGTATCTATAAGTAAAAATATGTAAAAAATAAATAAAAACTTTTATCAATGATAATTTATCTTCTCGACCGTACCTAACTACATCCTTGGTGGAAAATATTTTGGAACCTAGTAAATAAGTAATGACACAATATGAAGTTGTTCCCGCAATTTAAAAAAAAAATAAAAATTTTATGAATGAAGCAAATGAAAAGCATTGAGAGTCGGAGAATAATGTGATTGAGAGTCGGAGAATAATGTGAATTAGCTCAAAGTTTTCCTCCTGGAGAACTGGGATTAGGTACCTACCTAATAAAATAAAAAAGAGTTTTTTTTTTTTCATTTTAATATATAGGTAGTTATAGAATATTGCCGCTGTCATCCATAGAAAATATTTTTTTTTTGCATTGGCTGAAAACGAATTCGAATCGACCTAAGTGTGGCTTTCAGTATATAAAATAATGTATCTCGCTAGTCATGAGCTATTCGGAAAGTTGCAAGTGTCTAGCTACTCGGGAAGTTGGTAAAAAATCGACTTCAAGATTCCACCACAGCAAGCAAAAAACAAACAAGAATATGTCCTAATACAAAAAAAAAACGTTGCAATAACTTAGGATTTTAATTAAAATTATTTATAGTAAAAAAAATATGGTGAAAAGTGTGCATAAACATTAAGAATGATAATCCATTCCCATATTTTATCTTTTATCCCGAAAGCATTCCAGTAGGTTTGGGTCCCATAATCAGCCCCAGGGAAACTGTATCGACAAATTTCAATTGACAACATCGCTCCTTCGCTGGTAGAAGGGAAGGTTAAGATGTGTATGTAGATGGTTTGTGATGTAAGGAAACGCGAGCATAGCCCCAGGGAGCGCGAGAGGCGGGACTGCTAGCCCGTTAGGATACGGGATGGAGCGTTGAGTTGAGAGCACAGGAAAGTGATACCAACCGTAAAATACGGGAAACCTGGTACGTACATTTATTTGGCGTCAAATAAACGAACCGATTAAGTAAATTTTTAACACTTGATGGAATGTGATCAAAAATACTGCAAGGATATGTCGATCTGAAGGACTGAAGATTCGTTAAGATTTAATTCTCCCCAATATTTGGAAAAATAAAAAAAAACTTTTGAAACTCGAAATGAAATTAGAATGTATTTAGGAAGAAGACTTATATTCACTTTTGCTAAGCAGCTTTTTTCATACATTACTTGTAAAAGCTACCCTCACGTAGCATTATTGGTAATTTTGCTAAGCGAAGTTGCAGAAAAGCCCTAACACGTTGGTCCAGGATCAAATTTTGCAAGCTTGATTACTACTACATAACATGGCATACAGGTTGAAGATAGATAATGCAATATCTAATACAGCATAAGCATAGAGATAGATATGAAATTTATCGAACCCCTTAGGTGAAAAATATAAAGAGAATGAGTAGACGTATGTAGGTGGGTTGTCCTCAAAGTGTTAAATCATGAAGTCGATTATCCGCCTCCGCTACAATTTTCAGCTGGGTAATAGCATCAGGCCAAGCGAAATATCGTTACCGGCCGCAACGTATTCAGGCAGCGGGGAAATGTACCCGTAGGACACATCAAACGTCCCCACCCTGAGTTATGTGCGTGTGGCGAAAATTTGACAGAGTAAAAAGAGCGGTAACGATCCATCCAGTCGGGAGGATTCCGCGGTGTGCAGGCTTGAGGAATTTTAATGGAATTCGCAATACACGACATCGCTGAAATTAATATCGCAACTGATTTTCAGCGACGACAGACGACCCACATTAAACAAAAATTAGGTTTTTGGGCACACTTGACGTTTCTAGATCTGTGATGGTTTATCACCCGTAGTTCAAACAAAAACAGAAATAGTGTCATTAAAAAAAAACTAAAATTCAACAGGTTTAAATTCTTGGTTGAATCATGATAACTTTACAATAATTCTATCTAAGTATGTATAGAAAAAAAAAACAATTAATTTAATCAACGAGGTTCGGTTTTTTTAACCTGCAGTTACAGATTTTAGTGTACGTTTCTGGCGAGACCCCGCCAGATTATTAGAACCCGCCATATAGTTGGGATACCCAAACCCGGAGACAACCACACTCATACACGGGGCTTAAAGGTAATTAGAAGTAATCTATCGGGATGATAGTTATAAATCCTTAAAAGATTTTCACCGGACAAAGAAAAAAACAGATTCTAATTTATAAAAATGTAAAAGTGTAAGTGCAAAATACACTCCAACATTCGCATTCGATGTCAAGTGTTACAATGACATGATTATTCAAATAATGTAATCGTGGGAGAAATTAATAATTATATAACCACCTAATTCAAAATCACGTCATCGCAATAGATAGACGAAGACTGGATTGTCCGAAGAGGAGAGTAGTGAGGCAACACCAACCACCGATTACGCGTTATAACGATACCGCCCATGGGATATGTCCACAAAAACCGGCATACCAAAGTATCCAACTAATTAAAGGCTCTGCGAACCATTAGCAACCACACACCGCGTCGTTAAATGCTTAGGACACCCGTGTAACAAGTTTAGGGTGAGCGACTCGTGTCTGCTTACCCCTAAATCATAAACAGACGAGTGAAATAATGAAGGGAAACAAAAAACCTTCCATGACTTTGTAAAGGCTTTCGTCAAATTTATAATATACAGCCCCCTAACGATATTAAAAGATGATATGCATTGCATATTCTATGCGGTTTTTATTTTTTACATCAATTACCTACATACATATCAATGATTTGAATCCATCATCCAAATACAGTTGTGTTTTCAAATTTTTTTATCAAAAATGAAGCGTTATGGTTCTTGATAAATATTTGTGAAATTGCAACTGTGTTTCTTCAAAATTTATTGTAACAAACTGTACAATGTGCAGTCGCAAAACTAAGAAAAAAAAATAGAAATTATGTATCACTAGCTTTCTTGTCCTGTGGTCTAACTATGAATATTGTATAAAAATTTAAAAGAATGATAAAAATGACTTCTAACCAATGTCATTCCGACCGATGCATCTGTTTTAAACCACACATTTTCCTGACAGGTTGTGTCAAACAACAATTTGATTTCAAAATTAGATTTATTCATTTTTCGCGTTTTTATTAATAAAAAAATGTTAACAAATTAGAAAAAATATTGATAATATTCATCAGAAATCTGCGTGCCAATATTTTTAATAGGTTGCGATGTAAATAAAATTGTATTTCTATAGAATTTTCACAGATGGCGTTGTTGTATCGAAATTCGTTCCATACTAACTTCAATATTATACTTTATATTATTTGCTACACATTCTTCGATTTTTAATAGTTAATTCGTTATCCGGAGCGGAGAAAAATCCAATAAACCAAAAATGATAAAAATCTGTTTAGTCGATGTCGAATTATAAGCGTTCGCACTAACCCGACTTTCTTTCATATCTTATAAGATTGTCCATGAAATTGATACAACACTCAAGTCAGCTGAAGTACTACATCTGTGACCAACACTCTAACAGGAGGAGGGAGGATTGTCGCAAACTTTGTGTAGAGTAGGTACATTACAAGGGTGTCCGTCGAGTTGGGAAGATGTCCTCCAACAAAAGTAAAGTCATCATCCACGAGAGCGGGAGGTCCCACGGTGCAAAGCGGGGGCGGGGAGAGGCCCGGATAATGACATCAACAATGGGAAGGGGCAACAATAGTTTGCTCAATTTATACACTGTCGTCGGCAAATACATAAATATTTCAGCGAGGCGAGCGGCCGGGGAGAGTGAACTTTGGAACCAGCGGAAATATCGAGCGGAACAGGCTAACTTAATTATATTAAAAAACTTCACTGCTTAATTTCTCTTCCTACGCATTTTGAAAGCATGGACAAAAACGATTTTTGACCACCTGAAAAATGTAAGATGAAAAAAAGAGACTTGGTCGTAACTCATAATATTATATTAAAAGTAATAACCATAACTTCTACTTTTACACCTGATGGACAACCCTCTTATTTTACTGACACTAATAAGTATATATCGAGAGAGAAAAACTTTTACTAAAATCTATCTACGATGTTCGTGAATTTATTAATTTTCTTGGAAGTCAAGAAATTTGTAATACTGTAGTGTAAATTCTCCGTTTTCTTGATTAAATTTTAAATGTAGGTACATAATAATATGAACATCGGTCGTTTCCATAGCATTTTGATATAGGCCCTTAACAAATAATAAATTAGCTCCAAAGAAGCGATCAAATTTAAATCTGCCAATTATGCATTTAGGTAAAAGTAGTATAATAAGGAGAACACATTATTTGTATTCTTCCGAGACAAATTTATTATGAGGGCGATGTTAACGTGAATTGGATAAAATCGCACATGTGTTCAAATAATAACGAACTTCTTCAATACGTGAAGATGTATTTCCAATTAATTCAAAATCTTTGGAGCGTGAACGCCGAAAGAGGGAGCGAGGAAACGGGATGATGAGGTTTCGACGACGAGAAGAAAATTTTATAACATTCGAAATTGGATCGGCGAGTAGCGGAGCGCCATATCGGAGTGACACGGAGCGTGCCAGAGAGAGAGAGGGAGAAAGACGAATGGTTATTTTTTAATCTGTAATTACATTTGTCAAATTCAACACTCGGGGAGAAGATTGAATTAGCCACTGATAAAAAAAGGGATCGGAAATTCGCTCCTCGACGGAAGAGCAGTTTGGGTGAAGAGAAAATAAAGGAGCGGACCGAGCGTAGGTGCGACCGTGTTCGGATGAATTATTAAAATGAACAGAGAGGAAACATAAAGGGTGTTTACGCGGAGTTTATGTTTGAGGATCAAACTGACGAAAGAACGCTTTGTCAACGAGAATGAAACACGATATGGACTAAAAAAACTCTTTGAAGACAAAACTTCTAAAACTTAAACTCTACTTTTTATTATATAATCATCACTAAAAGCAGCATATTTTTTAACAAGTTAATCGTTGAATGTAATTTCTACATAAACTAAGCCATATTTCACACACACACGCGCGGTTTAAAAAAAAAACGCGTACATATATGTAAATTAAGTCTTAAATCGCGACAAATATGAGTCGAGTCTTACGACGCGAAAGACACATCAGGGAGAGATAATAAGTAATTGAGTTAAAAGTCCGCAATGAACAAATCTTGAGAAGAAGTGGATTAAACTTTCTCAACTAAGTGAGGCCATTTATAACAATAATAATTAAATTCAGTCAGCTACCCGGCCTGAAACTTTTATCAGGCCTAAAGGATAACCAGTACGAAGGATCCAGAATCCTCTTAGAGCGATCTACAGTAGAAGTTACAACAACTTCGTAGGTAAATATAAAATTATTATAATCTAAGGATTGACTGGCATTAGGAATATTAAACACAATTTTCAAACTGGAAAAGTTAATTCTACTCACTTGAATGTCTTCTCTTCATCACCGATACTTCCATTTCCATTGTGCATAACTACGCCATTCTGTTGCTGCTGTTGTATTTGCTGTTGCTGCGCCTGCTGGGCTTGTACTTGCTGTTGCTGAGCCTGCTGTTGTGCCTGTTGTTGTGCTTGCTGTTGTGCCTGTTGCTGAGCCTGCACTTGCTGTTGTTGGTCAACTACGGAAACTTGGTCTCCGCCGTTTCCGTCTATGACACCGACCGATCCGTCTTCCAGTTTTAAGCCTCGTAATCTTGGTTCCAAATTAGATAAGTGATTTTCTTTTCCTAGAAGACAAAAAGGGCAAAGGTTAGTATGAGTAACAAGAATCAGTTTATAAAGCACAAAAATAGGATAACACATTATTTTTTATTTATTTATCAACGGCAAATTGCCTTTTAAAGAAGAAAAAAAAAAAGATAACTTTCACACAGTAAATGTGTACCAGCAAGGGTAATATGCCTACAAAATGGTGGTCCACTTTAGCTAAATGGTGTATAACTTTTACTTCTGAGTTCTTCATCGATATACTCCACGAATCTGGGCCCTGATGTTTATTATTTCTCACGAGAATGGTAAGTACAATAATTAATTGGAAAATATTAATTTAAATCGAGTTAACACTACAATCTCCCGGCTATTTATTTAAGTATAGAGCCCCAAAACGGTTTTACAATAACTTTTATTTGTCTTTAATATAATCCAGCAATACTAACGGCGCTTTACGAGATTCGTTATCATTTTATGTTCAAATGGAAGAAATATTTTTTTGGACCACGTATGTGTGTACATACTCGTACCTTTCGAGTCGAATTGTTTTCCATCTGCGAGCTTCCTATTATAAAATATTATTATCTATACGAAAGCGGAAATAATGAAGGCCCCGTCATGAAGAAATATCCTTTGATACTCTAGGAACGGAATATAAAGTGAATCACCCATTCAAAAGCGAGTCATTATCCAGAGAGAAAAAATTTAAAAAGGACTTTTTTTTATTTTTGGTAATTTTTCAATTTTCGCTACACAGAGTGTTTTAGGGTGGGCAAGTCCAATTAATGAGGGTGTATGTATGTATGTGAGGAGAAATGGAGAGCGAGAGCCTTGTCTCTGATATAAGCATCCGCGTCGTCTCCTCGAAAAATAATATTTTGACAGCGTCTGAGCAAGACGGATAACAGACAAACGAGCGAAAAAAATGTGTTTGCACATTACGCGTACAATAATGGAAGATGAGAAAACAAAAAGGTACCCGTCCAATAGTTCTAGGGGAAGCAGAAGGGACGGCGCCGTATGAAGTGATTATTGATATCTCAATACAGGAATGCGAGGAGTTTAAAATATGTCATCAGTTCATTGACTACTTAAAAGTTGTCTATTTGACAATGGTGAAACTAACTATAAGTAAAACGATATAACAAATTAACCAAAAATATATGTACATCGAATTGAAAAAGAAAACAGAGCTTGAATTCCTAGATCTAATCTGAATGAGTGTTTGTTGATATTTTAATGTAAAAGCAGATTCAATAAGCGACGAAAAGAATTATCTATATGTATAAAAATGGATAACTATTTCCCTTGCTAACAGCATCATCACGGGCGAACGGCAGGACCGATTTCGCAAATTCTTATTTTGTTTTGTTATCTCTTGTCAGCAGAATGTTATTATGAAGCATAAAATTTAAGAAAACCTATTGTAGGTTTAAGTGTTTGTGGCAATATAAACTCTTCTTAAAATTAACGAATTGAACGCGCATTCTTGGTAATTGTTTAAATTACGTATGTTACTGAAACGAAACAATTAATTTGTTATTCGACAAATTAATTAATACCCTGAATAGTTTCGCAGACGCGGGTCCTGCATGGTCCAGTGAAACTAGTCAGGGTATTAAATAATTTGTCGAATAACAAATTAATTGTTTCGTTTAAATTACTTCGTAAACTTTTCTATTGTTTAAATATACATCGGAGATTGAAATAACTGTCAGTTTGTGAGATTGACAGAATGTGCCCCGTAAACCTCATTTAACACAAATGCATCGGTCAGAATTAGGCATATTGGTCAAATACGTAATTAATTCGACTGCAATATTTATATTTAGACAGGACAACGTCTAACCTAACGGGAAAAAAGTTATTAAAATAAACTCATCATGGAGTCACAAGCAAGTTTGCTACCTTTGTGTTAACCGATTTGATTTAACCTCTCCAATATTCTGTAATAATTCAAGGAATCTTGAGAATTTTTCAGAATATTTTTTTTATAAAATGAATCTGTGCTCACTCAAAGTGAACACAAATACACTCTTTGACTCTTTCACAGTAATCTACTTAAAGCTTTTGTCGCGAAAGAGGAAGATGGTCGGCACCTGGGATCGAACCCACCACCTCCGCACGAAACAGTACGAAAACCGGCGTCGTAACCGCTAGTCTACCAACCACTTCATTATTCTTCAACCACTTCACTTATTGTTTTAATTTCAAAAAAATAAAACAACTAAATATCTCACCACCGCGAAATCATAATATTGCCGAACCCCGAGAAAATATCGCTTACCTTTAGTAATAAAAGAAAAAAAAACGAATAAGTAGGTAGGCAGTACGAAATCAGATAAAGAGCCCTGCCTGGGTTCCCGGAATTAAGTTTATTAAGAAACATTCACAAGAAGTATTACTCGGTCGATAATGAGAAAAATAATAAACATCAAAACATTCACAAACATTTGATGGCCCCTCTAGAAATATGCGGACCTACGTTTTTAAGAATCAAATCAAAGGAAACATGAAACCCAACAAAAAGTAATTAAAATTCTTTACGATCAAACATGCTTGTCTAAATCAAAAAATAAAAATAAACAACGCGCAAAGCGTATCGTGTAGATAAATAGTCGTCTACGGTATCACTGAAGTGATGAAAGGAAAAGTTATGTTTTGGAAAAGTGTTCCGTAGTCCGATCACCCGTTTTACAGGATGTTTGGTAGAAAGTTAGACAAACTGATGTGGTATAATATAGAGGAGACCATCATTTAGACCAGAGCAGGCCGTCTTGTGGGTGCTCGGAAAAGATAGGGTGCACCTTCTTTTTAAAGGAATTCAAAAATTTTGCTTGATAAACCAAAAGAGGCCATAAAGTCCAAAAATTTTCCTGAAAGCCACATTAGATGTTTTATTTACCACAAAATCAGAGTATTTAAGTATGCAAATGTTCAAATGTATGCACATTCAGAAAAAAATCAATATCTTTTCCAGAAAGTGGCGTGATTTACGCTTGAAATTTCAAAAGTTAATCCTTTCATAACATAAAATCTAGGCATTCTCAAATGTTTTCACAAATGCTCTTGAATTTTTAAATGGCTTATTCCAGTATCTCAATTACGGATATCAATTATTTCTCTCGGCCAACATCCTAAACATATTTAACAGCATACAAGGTTATTCTAATAATATTATGATCTGTCTGAAGTGAAACAAATAAATAAATTCAACTAGCCTGAAGAAGAACGCTTTAGGTCTTCGAAAACAAGATATGTAGCTTAATAATATATTTTGAAAAATAAACATACCTACATATATTTTATATTATTTTGTTTGAATAAGCCTTACCGCTTGTTGGCTACCGTAATTTAGCTTTGATTAGAATGCCCTGTAATATACGATGATTTTGGTACAGAAAACCAAGTCCAGTACAGGTTCACAACAGGAGAGAAATTGGTTATTCTATCCACAAAACAGAGGAGTCTTTGTACAGAAAGCTACAACGTGTTATGTAATGGCATCCTCCCCGAGTCACGCGGGAGAAATGTTCTACAAAGGGAAGGCTCTCCCGGGGCAGCTGAGATATAGCTTGGCTGTTAATTATAATTTACTGCCAAGTAATTTCTATTTGATTACGTTACCATAGACTACGTGCCTGGTTGAATCTCAAATATCCTAAAACACTGAGAGGGCACGAAGTACTTTCGCATAAATAAATATCGAATACGCGCTAGATTGCATAAAATAACATCACTGAAAAATCGAAATGTAAGGTCATACTAAAGTGGTTTCAAACATTACAAAATAATAAGTTACTTATGTGTGTGAAAAAAAAACAACCCAGACAAAAATAACGGTGAATGATTTGTTGAACGAAATAATGAGAAATTTGCGCAATATACCTTCAAGGTAGGCATTCTAACCATTATAACTACTAAAAGTGCATTTATACCAAACGAACTAAGACCCAGAGCTTAAAAATAGAGTATTTTCCTAATCGTTGATACTGGACACCATGGAAACAACAACTTAATAGTAGGCGATGACAGTTCTCTCTGATTATTATTTCCTTGGTGACCATATCAACGATAAAGCTACGGCTACACGGCTGGTCCAGGATGGCCAAATAGTGGCTCTGGCCAAGCATTGGCAAGTAGCAACATGTGGCAAATATAATTATTGTTGGGCCAATAGTGTAGCCGGTGTACAAGTAAAAGCATCAACCACCGACTTTGCCGTTTGCGTTTTTCATTATTTTTAATAACAGAAAAGCAGATGCCGCATGTATCACTGTATAGGATGCTGCAATTAATGCCATAATATGATATTATCATTGTCAACTTCCATTATTTTATCAGGATTATAAAAAAATGTACAAAACACTATGAAAATAACAATATGGAAGACATGACAGCTGTCAACATTGTTCCAATATTGGTGAATACTTGCGAACTCGATCGACAAGTAAACAAGTAACGGCCAATGTCAAATATTTGGCGATATTGGTCATTGGTGGAGCGGCCACACTATTTGCCCATGATGGGCCAGAGCCTCTATTTGGCCAGCATGGCCCATAGTCTAGCCGTGGCTTTAGGAAAATATACTCAATTATTTTCAAGCTCTGGGTCTTTGTTCGTTTGGTATAAATGCACCTTTAATGGAATGGACCGTAGATTTCTGACAGATGTTCGTACAAAATTCACAACTTCTATGGTCAATTCGGAGGGCTTTCGGAATGAAATCTTATACTTTTTAGAGAATAAACTTCTCTGCTAAAACGCGGGTATGGGTAGAGTATAGTAAGTAACTATGGTTATTTGCCGGACAGCTTTTAAAAGACTAATAAACACGGTGATACATTTTTGAATCCAGCGTAAGAAATGAAAGGACGTTTTGATTTTCAAGAAAAGTAAATAATATAATGTGTGATAATGATTTACCTGTGGGTGAGCCTCCAAGGACGTATTCCACCATTTTGACTCCAAGTCCTCCCGTTGCGTCTCTCGGTGAAAGGATTCCCATGGTGTCGCCGCCTGGATATCCCGTGCCTCTCCTGCCGCCCATGGGGATGGGCTGTGATACTGGATGTTCAACTGTAAAGAAGAAAGATATTTTTTAATAAACTTTTATACCTTTGAAACAGCACAAAAAATAAGTAACTCAAGGAGTATCTGGCACTCTTTTTCTAACACCAACTAGCAAGGCAACAGTCGACTACATTCTTATTCATAGGAGCTAGAAAGAAATGGAGAATGATGCAGATCGATGCAAGAATTAAAACAGAAATGGGAATGTTTGAATGGGAACAGAAAAGAGCATTTTGTCCGTGAAAATTTACCTACATACTTTTGACATTAATTTGAAATTAATAGCAGTTGTGTTTTTTTATTACTTTTGTTTTCTACTAGAGCAACTCGTTCAACGAAGGCGAAAATAACAGCAATTATAGCAGCTTCGTTTTGCAGGCAGAGAGATGCGACATGGCCGATTAAATAGAAAAGTCAAGACTGCAGATTATAGAAAGCGAAATAATCTTGTTTAGAGAAATGTAAAAAAGTACGGGGGCAAAACCATTATGAGATTCATGTTGAATTATATTTGTATTATTTCAAATCAATCTTTAATCTTTCTAATACATTATCATACCATAATACTATGATTCTATGCACCTTTTAAATAATTAATATTGTTATCAAAAGTTGACTATATATGTTTATTGGGATATTACTATGAAGATCCTATAAAAATAGAAATTTCAAAGCATTAAACATATTAGTTTAATTGAAATAAACTATATCTAACATCGGTCGGAGAAGTTTTGCATGGCTCTGTGAAGAAAAACTAACGCTAGGTTTGTATTTTAGGCTTGATGCTTCAACATAAAAAAATACGTAACAGAATAATTATGTAGAGGAACCCCATTTACATACATAAATTTGTTAAACACTTCCGTCTTATTTATAAAAAAATCGTCAATCGTAAGATTACGTATAACTCAATGATCAGTTTTTACTTTATTTATAAAAACAATATTAAATCCGCGTTTGTTATGTATGAAGATGACATTTCATACATAATTTTGTAAACAAACAAAATAGTAAGTAGCCGGGCAACGCGAGTGTTTACAACCAAGATGCGCTATGTCGATACAGATTTGAATGATTTCGTGTTATTGATGCAGAATAGGTACATTATTTCTAAATTATTTATTTTATATCAAAATATAGTTAAGTCCTTATTAAATCATACGAAACATTTGTGTTTCAACCAAAATGAACTAATTTATGTTTGATCACTTCAATTTTAATATTTGTATCTAATTAAAAAATATTCTTTGAATATTTTCTTCAAAACGTAATTATATTTCTTTTAAATTTAGTTGGTACATCATGGTTGTAAGCCCTCGAATGATTACGAGAATGCATATTTAAATAAATAGAATAATAACTTTATTACAACAAATATGACATGTAAAAACAATATAAACGCAATTAAAACATTCAAGTTAAATAAATACATTCAAGTGCTTTATTTATTTTAATTCCCTATTACAAACCAAAATACATTGGACCAAAATATGAAGGAAGCACATATTTGGACGGGGAAAAAACTTAAATACAGTGTATTTATTACAAAAAGCGTTTTCGTACAATCGAAACTGTCAGTTGACGTTAAATCCAATATGGCGGGTCAAAATGTACAGAAATCAGCTCACAATCAAGCGATATGCGTTAAACTATCTCGATGACAGCTTGATCGTAATATTTTCTATCGCTGAGCTATTTTTTTCCACTGATCGTAGTTTTTAAATTAAATTTTCAGTTAGATTCGTTAGGATGCAAACCATTACACTATTCAGATACCTAATTAGGTATATCTCTTAAATCCAAACAATTGATGCACAATGCAATCCTGATTCCATCAATGATGTATGGGAGTGAAACATGGACATGGACGAAAAATCTGGAAGTTGGAATAAATGCTGTAGAAATGAGATCACTGCGTAGGATATGCGGAAAGAGACTGATTGATAAGGTGAGGAATGATAGTATTAGAAAGGAATGTGGAGTGGATGTTAGTGTAGTGACTAGAATGAAAGTGAATAAATTAAGGTGGTTTGGGCATGTAGAGAGAATGAACGAAGATAGAATGACTAAAAGGATATATAAATCTGAAAGAATGGGTGCACGCAGACGAGGCCGACCTCGAATGACATGGTCCGATCATATCGGTGCCGTCTTAGAGGAGGGCCAAGTCAGGAGTAAAAGGAATAGAAGAGCATGTATGCGAAATGTTATGCGTTTGGAAGAAGCGAAAGAGGTTTGTTTGGATAGGAAAGAATGGAAATCCGTACTCTCTGTCTACCCCCTTCGGGAAACGGCGTGATGGGTAAAAAAAAAAAAAAAAAAATTAAGTATATTTTACATGTAGTACAAGATAAAAGTAAAGTTATATTGAATTCTTGTCTAGGTGCATAATATGGTCTAGAGTTGAGAAGCACATCGTCAGAGATATTCATATTAAAAACTAGTTTGATAAAAAGTTTAGTTTCAGTGAGTAACAATCCTATTGTTAAAAGATGCGATTCCGTGAGAAGAAAATATCTTTTATGTGAACGCAATATTGAAGGCCGTGATTTTGTAGATATTAAAAGTCTTCTTTATAATATGAAAAAGACAACGAATTAATAACTGAATTTGATACATCTTGACCATTCAGACAAAGTTTCATAAGTAAACAAAACGTTGCATCTAAAATTTGATGCAACTTTTGTTTGACGATAGAGATGTAGTTGACGCTGTAGAGAAAACATCTGTGGGTGTGTGTACCTAGATAGGGCTGACGGACAGCCTATGCCTATACAGTGGCGCCGCACGTGGATCCGTCGAGAGGGACACGTGACCGGTGGTGATCCAAAGCAATCAATAGAAGGCTCTGTAGACGTAAATTCAAGTCAAACCATCAACGTGCCTATAGGTTTTTTTTTTACCCATCACGCCGTTTCCCGAAGGGGGTAGACAGAGAGTACGGATTTCCATTCTTTCCTATCCAAACAAACCTCTTTCGCTTCTTCAAAACGCATAACATTCCGCATGCATGCTCTTTTATTCCTTTTGCTCCTGACTTGGCCCTCCTCTAAGACTAGACAGATATGGTCGGCCTCGTCTGCGTGCACCCACTTTTTTTTTTTATTTTTTTTTTTTATTTATTTATTTATTTAAACAATTATTTTATGCATATACAAAAATCTCTTAAAATAATTTACATTCACTTTAATATCTACGTTATTATTCTCCCACTAAAGCTATAAGCTTGTGTGTAGGAGAAGGCTTCAATTATACCTACGACAATGCAAGAGAAAAAAAAAACATACAACAACTAGTTATTCTCATTTTAGTCATTCTCTTCTCATTCATTCTCTCTACATGCCCAAACCACCTTAATTTATTCACTTTCATTCTAGTCACTACGCCAACATCCACTACACCTTATCAATCAGTCGCTTTCCGCATATCCTACGCAGTGATCTCATTTCCACAGCATTTATTCCAACTTTTTTTCGTCCAGGAGAATTTTGGGTATAAGATGGTACCACCGCATCACGAACGACGCTATACGCCGGCGCACCCAGCGTGAGTCCATCACCTCTACTATTATGTGGAGGAGATGGACTTGGCTGGGACATGTGTTAAGGATGCCGAATGACAGTTGGCCGAGGAGAGCGCTGTTCTTTCTCCCATCAGGGTCCCGGAGACGAGGAAGACCCTCTCATACTGTGTTCCGCTCCTTCGAAGCAGAGCTGAGGAATCTGGACATGGTGTAGGAGGAGGTCATTAACGTTGCGCAAGATCGAGCGCAATGTAGAGCTCTTGTTGCCTCCCTATGCCCCTAAGTGGGGTCTGAAGGGAGTTTGGATTGGATTGGATTTTTTCGTCCATGTCCAAGTTTCACTACCATACATCATGGATGGAATCAGGATTGTATTGTGCATCAACTGTTTGGATTTTAGAGATACGTTATTATTGTCTAGCGGCTCACAAAATACCATTATTGAGAGTTGAACAATTGCAATTATTGTTTTTGTGAATTTGGGCCTCAAATTGTAAAGTAGTTTCATCTTAGAAATAAAAAGAAGTACCCTAGAAAAGTTTTTCAAATTTATTTATCAATTGTGTTGTAGTGTTGTATTAGTTTATTTAGATTTTATAGGGTTTCCTCAAATTTCAGTACTATTGTTATTATGTTCCTCTACTCGGTTCACATTTTTTTGTGAGAAGAAAGACACAGAGAACGGACTATCTGCCACCAACATTCTGGATATTAAATAATGTGTTTAAAACGATAACGCTCTAAGGAAGGACTGATCAAGTATCCAGTCGGAAGAATAATAATTATCAATTGATCAATTTCAAGAAATTTTTCTGCAATGACACAGCTAAATTATTAATAAACTGATTTTCATGATGCGTGTCTCTCCACCAACAAAAGCTTTTTCGAGTAAAAAAAAATCAAGAAATTTTATAAATATTCCCTATTAAATGCCCGGATATTTTAAATAAAAACATTTAAATTACCTTAAAAGAAAAACTAGCCTATAAAACTCGAAAAATGTACATTTGAACAACTACGGAATGACAGCAGACTTATTTTACAGGGTGGATGGTAGTGACAACCGACTTATTCTGTGCTGATATTTAAGATATCAACATTCATATTATTTGGCATTATTTCAAAATCATATTATACTCCTCACTCCTCAGCATGGTATATCATGCGACGGCAGGATTCTAACACGTTGTACAAAATCGATTAGCTGATCCTATTGCTGGTGTAGAAATATATTGTGGTCATAACCCCTAAAAGGATCCAAGAATCCATTAAAATTTTGGGTTATTTTGCAAACAAAATTGAACTACCCGCCACTGCTGTCCGCAGATTCGATAAAGCACTAAAAGATATGACACGTTGGGTTTCGAGAACAAGTTGCAACATAGGAGGATGTCAAAACAGATGTCTGATAAAAATGTCCCCTTGGCCTTATCTAAAGAAACTAGAACAACAGATGACACAGGTTTTAAGAAGTAATGCAAGGACAGCATTCAGAAGGGGTTCGTCGTCGGGGTTCCCATAAATGCATAATTTCCCAAGAGTTTTCACAACAAGGAATATTGGAAGACCTTTAATATGCAGTATGTATGCTACCACGATAAGTTTAACGGAGATACTGTTGAATGTTTAAACACAGTTGAGATTTGTGTTTGACTTGAAAGAGGAATAACTACCTTAATTTGTCTGCTGATCTGTTATACGGAGACTGAAGGCAAATAGATACATATGTAGTTCAGACAGCATGTTAGTAAGCAAGGTGAGACTGGATACGAAAATTATGCCATTATTTAGTATGTAGGTGTAGTGATATAATCATAAAACATTGTATTACTTTCTTCATGCTGCTCTGTTCAATCTCAACCCGTGTAATTTTTTGAGGTAAATTTATTACAAACCTGAACCACTACGGGTTTACGACAGTTTACTACGGCTGTTTCGAAGCCTGGCTTAATTTGATAAATTTACTCAAACAACGTTCGCCGTTGACGTGGTCAAATTCGTCAAAAATTCCAATTCTTTGGCATGTTCAATATGCCGAAAAATCTCGTGCCCCCAGCAGGATTCGAGCCAGCATACCGATCCAATTCCAATCTTAATTTATTTATTTAATAGAGACACCAACAGAACACTGAACAACACAAACGAAAAAAAAGATGAAACAAACACATAGAATCTCCAGTGCTAAAATACCGGGTATCTCTTGCATAGCTATTGTGCGTACAGATAAGTGGGTGCAATCAACATTTATATAAAACCCATAAAAAAACCTTTCACGGCGTAGGTTCTTAGTTAATAAAATTAAAGAAAGATAGTTAAAGAAAATTATATACGCATACCTAAACAAGTATTGTATGTATATTTCTATACATTGGTATATTCTCAAAAGAACATCATATATCTATATAATAATTTAGAAATGTTTTTTTATTTGCCTTTTGTCGTTGCTTTACGGTATGTCGGAGCATCACGCCTAAACGGCTGAACCGATTTCACTAATTCTTTTTTTGTCGTGTTGGCTTTTATCAGTAGAAGGTTCTTATGAAAGAAAAAATTAAGAAAGTTGCGTGGTAAATTGGGAAATTAAATAAAACTCGCATTAGACCCTCCTCTATCTAATTAATAATTTAAAAAAGTTTTTTATTTGCTTTTTACCGTATGTCATAGCATGACGCTCAAAATACAAATGCTATGTCAGATATGAATCTGCACAGAGCCGTGCAAAATGCCGGAGAAGGTTCTTTAATACAATTTGCTGCATTAACTTTAATATATTTAGAGCTATTTAAAAACCCCTATTTTTTAGGATCTTCATACAAAATTTTAAACAATAACTATAAATAAATAAACAATTTTAAATAATTAAAAACATTAAAAGTGTCATTCTTCTTTTTCTGTGCTTATGTCAGTTATAGAGGTCTACAAAGCAATGGGAAGCTAGACTAGAACCTGTTTAATTACCTACCGATCAAGCCTGACAATCGGAATCAAAAACGTAAAGCAAGACGGGTATAAGCTAGTATAATATAAAAGAAAGTAGACTTATAACTCGAGATCGGCTGAACAGATTATTCCGATGTTTGATTTATTAGATTCTTCTCCGCTCCGGACTAATAAAAAGTTGAAAAACGGATAAAAAATAATACAAAATATGATATTAAAGTTAGTATTTCGTGCTACACCATCTATGAAAACTTTTAAGGCAAAATTAATGTTTGCCTGAAAACTATTCATATTAAAAATATTCAAACATATTTTAAAATCATTTTTGTACAAATAACAAATTTGAAATCAATATTCATAGTGAGGACTACAGGAAAATTACTAATAACGATATCATTATCACATTTAGATTTCGGTTGTTATGCGTAAAAATATTCACGTAGGACTATTTTAAATCCGGTATCGCTTAACGAAAAAACGTGTAAATAAGGATTTATACAAGTATTTATGGTATTGACGCTCGACATTGAGATCGGGGTTGAGTTTCAAGGGTAACCGCCCTAGTGTTATAGTGGTGTTTGATTTTTATATTGAAATTTTTGGTTTGAAAGGTGGCTTAGTATCAGAAAACGATAGTAGTCCCGCATTTGATCGTATTTAAAAAATAATAATCGTTACAAAATAGAACCTTAATTTTCATCATAAAGTTGGTACATAGGTTATATCACGTAAAGTTGTCAACATCCATATAGATACATTCTAGTACTTAGGTGAGTGCCTTCCTTAATATATTGTATAACAAAATGGGTGAATAGCCTTCACGGTTTATCTGCCTCTATTTTCTTGACGATCAATTGATCAATTTTCTAGTGAAAGCCGTCGGCACTCGTACAATTTCATGATATAAAATATGTAAACAAAAAATAAAAGCTTTTGACGAGAGATGGATGGATGATGGTAAATTATTATATTACATAAAATAATATGTTAGAAAAGTAGAACCTACATAGCTACCCATCCGAGCATCTGCTAATCAATGTTACGACAAAACGGGCCCCAAGGTCGTCTGCCCCAAGGCCGTCTGCGTTACCCAATTACATGGGTACGTCAATCCTTGAAAATAATATTCAAGGAGAGGAAACGTTCTCGTTCTGCGAAATATGATAGGTGGGTGTTCACTTACGTACAACTTACCCGTCCACACTTTGTAAACAACTGCGTAATAAAATCTGTACAATATACATATTATGTACGTACACACACTTCCACCAGATATCAGACGTAGAAGAAAAACACTCTATTTCGACTACGGGGTTAGTTTGGTTAAACCGAAGGTCTAAAGATTTGAGGGCCATGTACGACAACAGCCTGAACATTCAAAGTTTTCAAATTCAAAGATAAGCACAGATAATTTTAAGCCTCCAGGGTCGGGCTCCATTGATCCGTTGAGGAGGAGCGACAAGGTGAAAGAGACAACAGAGGGGATAAAATGGGAGGCCCTGCACTTGGCGTATAACCGGGAAAATTGTGGACAACTGGATGGAATGGTGGAGCAACGAGGGCTCCTTTCGCGGGTCTCGGTCGCGGCGCTTCCCTCCACCTTTTGAGATTTTTAGAAGATTTAGGCTAGCTCTTGCTATGTAAGAGCCGAGATTATTAAAAAAATAAACCACCGAGATTTAAAAAATTTAATGTTTTTACACAACCTTTGGGTATTTAATAATTACAGACGTATCACTGAACAATATTGATGTACAAATGTTAGCATGATATTGTTCTTCTGAAATTTGTTTTTCGTTAAGAATAGGTTGTGTTACGTTGGCGCGCTCATCAAAATAATGTCATCGGCAATATTTACCGAGAAATATTATTTACAAGTCGGAAATTATTTTGTTTGGCGTACCTATAGCAAAACAACGAGCGATTGTCTCCTGACTGCCTCCTCCCTCCCGAGGGAGAGATATTACATTCTGTCATTGTTGTGTCGAGTACAGGTGAGGAACTGCCTATCCACATTCAAGACAATAATAATTGAAAATTCTACAACAGATATTAAGCCGTCACGGAGCGTATCGAGCGCGAATCACGTGTCGCCGAGTGGAACGTCAGAAAACCTCAAACCATCGATTCGGTGATCGCGCGTCATTGCATTGGCGTTTGACAAGAAAACCTGATACTGACTTTTCGCCAAAGTAAAATAAAAAAGAATGTGCCAACACCGGCAATACACAAGACAAAAAAGCAGAGAAAGTTAAGGCATTTGGTTATTTAGATTGGGACATTTTGAGACGTGATGTCCTGTAGTCTGAAATACATAAAGCTTATTATAAAGCAACAAACTGCCACTTTTTAATAGGATTCATGTACTTCAGAATATAGGAATACGTATACGAGAATTAAAAAAGAATAAAAACAAAAAAATATTTATAAAGGCAATCGTGAGCAAAGCTGTAAAAACAACTGCAGTGCGAAAAAAACGAAAGCCTGCTAAAAAAATATGAATCCTGATGAGTAGATGAGCTGAGGATGAACGAAGATATTTGAATGTATCAAATGAGTCAAAAAAATACATAGTACGATAGATCAAGGCGGATAAATCCAGTAGTCCATTGTACATAATCGAAAGCAATAAACCAACATAGAATGAAGACTGTTAAACATGGTACTATGATCATCATATCAGTCGGTCGTCAATCGTGTGGCGAACGTTTATCACAGAAACGATACAGGTGAACCTCGCGGATACAAAGGGAGCAGAAGACATAGGTGAAAGTTTTGGAGACAGCAATACAATGGAACAATGGGATCAACAAGGAGAACCAGGGTAATATCAGAAGTGATATTCGCTTCAGCAGGACAATGAGACGTGTTCATAACGCGATTCACATAATATAGGGGAAAGAGGCATGAGGTATCCATAACACAAACAGTTTGCAATCTTTTTTATGCCTGTAAGAATCCACTTAGGCAGTATTGTTGCACTCAAGTATTTTTGTGCGAGTGGCCTCGTGGGGTGATCCTACGATGGAATAAAGACGATTGCTTGAGGAGGCCAAGACACGCAATGGATTAAGAATGAAAAATCTTTGAAAAATATTCTGCATTGCACGCAGATCGAGAGAACATTTACGAAATATGAAAACTTTAAGTTTAACAGGTAAATGTAAATTTGATGGAAGATTATCGATAAGATTTTTTGTATTTCTAATTGTCGACAGACATTGCTATGTTTATACAACGAATATTTTTGATAATATATTTATGAAGCAGTCTGAAGGGCTGAAGAAGGACAGGGCGTTTTTTCAGGAAGGCAGCAGATAGGGGGGCTATCCTCTCACACTCGCCATGTATTCCAGAAGACACCAACTCTGGATGATGTTGAAGTTCTTATACACAAAATGGTTAAAAAAAATAACTCAATGGCATTAAACATACCGATGTCACAAAACAATACAATATGATACGATAACAATTCGCCATACAGAGGCTTTGACGATATTATGTTGTCATTGCTACTGAATGTGACTATGTCATAGACATTGGAAAGAAGGGATGTATCGAGAGACTAGGGAAAAATAAAATATTTTTGATTCACAGGATAGCGTCAAAAAAATTATCTAATTCCGACCGATGCATCCGTTTAAAACTACAGGTCACATTTTGTCAATTGCAACGCTTTTACACAACAACATACAACATTAATTCAAATTAAAAAATATATAAATTGTCAAAGCAGTAAGAAGGTTATCTAAGTTTAGTTTTCTTATACTTTCTAATGTTCTACGGAACATTCTTGATTTTGTCTTTCATAAGAACCTTCTCTTGACTACAGCAAACACAACAAAAAGGAACTGGCTCGTTCACGCGTGACGAGCAACATATTAACTTTGTCTGTGAATTGGTTTTAGTCGAAAATAAACAACACATTATGTAGGTAAAGCGCAAGTCAGGACAGCTATTTTTTTTACGAAATTGTAGAAAAAGAATTATAAACAGGTAACACCTCATTATGTGTGTGTTGTTTTTTATTCATAAAGACAAACTGGAAAATGACTTAAAAGTAGAAACCATCAAACAGTCGTTCGTTCAGCAGATTGAGCACCGCGGGTTCCTGACGACGCATTGTAGAAAGGCATTACGAGACGGCGGTTTATTTATACGCAGCAGGCGGTGCTACGTGAACCGTGAAATCGTCCACGTTCAAAGGTTCACACTGATAACACTCCCGACGAAATACACCTTCATCCACAAAACAAGTCGCGAATAAAAAGGAAAGCTTATCGAATTTGGAAGTCAAGTGAACAATCGAATCATCTCAAACTATGTACGTTAAATAAAATGGGACATTTGTAGGTTCTGTGACGACAAAATTCCTTTAATTTCGACAAAGACTGAAGTGCTAAATATGATCCTCAGTATGAACCAACTGGACGCAGTTACCTCGGAATGTTTATGATACCATGAACAAATCCAGAAAGCAATGGCCAACAAGAGTCAGAAAGTACATCTAATTCTCAATCGACTATTTCTCTTCTTCTATAGAAGAGAAGTAGGATAAACATACCAGAGACTGAGAAGTTTTCTCACGTGTGATAGTAAAATTTAGGAAGATCTGGCAAGATGCAAACCTCTGAAGTATCGGGTGAACGAAGATTAGCATTAAAATTGTCACTGTCGTATAGGTGCGCTTAAAGACTTCCACTCCATAGAGTTAAGTGACTCGATCGCGGTTTGCTGATAAAAGGAAAACCGAATGTTGGAACTGCGCCAATTACCCGGGCGGGATCTCCTGGTGCTACACTAGAGTAGTGGTGTGTGTTAAATGATCCTTTAGAATCTGATGCGGCGGAGTGGGCGGGCCTGCCAGCACCGGGGCTCGTTACGTCACGTGCACCACCGAAACTCTTCCGGGAAGAACGAGCGGAGGAGAGAGGAATGATAATCCTGGAATCGGCGCACCACTACCGTCCTTGACTTCTTTTGGAATGGAACCAAAAAATGTTAGTAATCAAGCGAATCCGTTAAAGTTACTTCCGTACATATAATAAAATTCATTAAACATAATCTCAATGATATAGAATAGTTCGGCAGCCGAGGTAATTCCTTTTTATGAAAATGGCTTATGCAGTGTGAAAGTTTGTTGTGTATTTGGAATTCTTCACAATAAAAAAAAACAAGAATGTGGAAACCGAGACATATTGTTTTGTAATTAAAGTGGAGTGCAGTAGACTGTTATTTAGGACTGAAAGAGGCTGTTTTTGTTTTTTTTTTGTCTTGTTATTTGTTAAGATTATTGTTTTTTACTGTATAAGTAGGGCTTACATTGATTGGTTGATTGCATGATTTAATTTGGAATAGTACTGCCCCAGAAGAGAGGTTGTCTAGTGGGGCAGTAAATTCCAATATTGATATGTATAATATGTGCTTATTTATTGTACCTACTTGTATTATGATGGAAATAATAATAAATATATAAAAAAATATTGTACCTAATTAATGATTCTGGAAAACGTTTGATGTAGGGGTACACATTTCTTTAATTATTTTAATGTTCATACACATTTGTGTGTGTGTGTGTGTGTTTTTTTACCAGATTAACTATTAATAATGTTTAAATTGATTGTGTAGCTACTTATAGACTTTTCAAGACAAATAAAAAACGATTTTTTCAAAGCAGACTTGAATGCTAATGAAATAATACATATTATTTTGTAATACACCGTAAAGTTTAAAGTCTGAGATGAAACATTAAACTCTCTTCTCGAATGCAACTGTGGTGATAATATTATGTTTTTATTGGATACAAACCGGGTGGGCTAGGAAAGTCTCAGCAGAGAAATGAGTGAGTACTTATATTCAGGCACATGACAAGCTGACGTGCTGTGGTACCCTCACGAAACACAAGCCGGTCGAATAAACCATTAAGTTCTTCATAAAAACTTGCCCACTAAAACTATTACCCCAACTAAGTAACGATCGCTACCCGTATACAAAAGCTATTAAATGAGCACTTAACCGAGGATTAAAGAACATTGACTCGGTCGCGGTCGAACAAGCGAATCAAGATTTCAAAAAAAAAGTCCCCGTAGGGTGAGACAAACCGATATAGAAAGCGACCAAACTCTTTAACACGCCTCGAAAATTACGAAAAGTCGATTGGTTGATTACTTACAGAAAATATAATTTTTATAAACTTTAATACGAATAGTCCGAAGATAAAATCTAAATTAAAAGTAAACCGTGTACGTAGTACGGGGCGCAAATGTGACGTAAAAAGTGGAAAAAAAATAATATAAATGTCGTAACGAAAAATTCCGTTTATAATATTGAAGCATTATGTAGGTATATTAATATTCTTTTGGATATACCTAATGAAAAGCTTTGTTGGTAAAAAAATAATATTAAGTATAAAATAAAACATTTCAGCCAAAAGCAGTATATTTTTTATGACATCACGAGGACGAATTAATTGTTAACAAAGTTAATTGAAATCCCCGGGGAGAAGACGGAGGGAGGGGGGGGGATTAAAAGGGAGCTCTACCAGAAAAATATTGCGTCCGAAATAAAATAGGATTAATATTATCTGTCTATGAAAAACCCGTGTAGAGATAAGATATTTTTTAAGAAAAAGAAAAGATATCAAATTTGACTTCGGACGTCTACAATTTAAGTACTTTAAAATATTCGATGATTTTGGGCAGAAGGAAGTTTGTGTCGAACATTATTTGAATGTGCATGTTCCTACGTATCACCAGACATTTTTCCTGGACCCCTATTCTGTAGGATAGTCACTTGAAAAAAGTGACTATTAGGCGATACATTTTGTATGAAAAACGTCTACATGCGATTCTCGCATTCGATATGTATAGACGTTTTTCATACAAAATGTATCGCCTAATAGTCACTTTTTTCAAGTGACTACCCTACACTTGCTACAGAATAGGAGTACTGATAAGCAGATTGAATGTAACGTGTCAACGTATGAAATATCGATTAGCATTAAACACATAATATTATTTTGAAGGCTGACGACAAATTATTTGACATAAACGTGCAGAACCGGATCGCAGCTGCGAATACATCAATTATATTGATCTGGGATGATTGATGGATTAACACAAAAATATAATTTTGTTATGGCATGATAGATTGTTCAGGA
Organism: Mystacides longicornis; assembly: GCA_963576905.1. Lineage (NCBI taxonomy): Eukaryota > Metazoa > Arthropoda > Insecta > Trichoptera > Leptoceridae > Mystacides > Mystacides longicornis. The sequence goes on from OY756422.1 coordinate 36,112,626, forward strand.
TGGGCGACCTCTTCGGCTAAATAGTTTGCAAGAAAACTTGCACTGTTATATACATAGATTTTTCATTAGGTGAAGATGCAAAAGCTACTAAGCAATCGCGTTTCGAGCGTGAGCACTCATGACTCAAGATTATACAGATGTAGAGCTGTAAAATCTTAAGTATGGAGTAGAAGGAGTAGAAGGTTACCTTCAAAATTTCAATGCTAAACGAACTGGAGGCATTCGAGATGTGATTTGTGTATAAGAATGCTGCGCATCTCATGGATCGACACTGTTGACAGGGTATCTTACGAGAGAGTCCTGGGCATGAAGCAAAAGGAAATAGAGCTCCAACCACTGATAAGCCGCATATTCCCTTCAACAACTTATAATTAAAGGAAAAAAAGAGGGAAGAAGGGTTATTTGCGGAAGTCTCTCGGTTCATAAATCTTAAGACAGTGGTTTGGAATACCGTATGCTGCGTAAGGCCTTTGATAAGGCTGACTCAAGTCTGCGGTCGCCAACTTCTATTATGGTCTGTTTTCCTGGGACTAAGGTACTGCTATAGCGGTATCGGTGAATGTCAACTTAGAACATTGTCAATATTGTTACCGTAGTAACAAAAAACATTGTCATATATTTTGAAAGACTGCCGTCTTGTTAGACGCGGCACGTGAAGAACTACCTCTATATTGGCCAATCCATTATGAAAGAAAAGCAACAATCAGCAGAATTTATTTTCGGCTCTGAATTTGTCTTTTGTGAGCTATGTTCGAAATAATGCGAATTCGATCACAGTGTGTGATGCGCACAGGAAAATATTTTGTTTTGCATTTGAGACAAAATCAAGGAAGTGTAGAGAAGCAAGCCTAGTCTCAGACCACTTTTTCCAATGGTAGTCGTATCCAACATAACAAAAGAAAAAGACAAACCTATTTAAATCGACAATGACAATATTAATGGCAAAATACGATCTCAAATATTGAGACTTCACGAGTCTTTAAAAAGCAGGAGAAAAAATCAAAGTAGGTACATTATAAGACTCGAGCGAAGTATAATGCAACATTCAAGTTACAACACACAGATAACGATCAAGAGGGGACCCCAAAATATAAACAAAGCGATTTGACATTTCGCGACGGCGACAGATAAACCGAATTTACACAATGCAACGAGGTGTCTGCACCAAAAATAAAAATGAAACGAGTTTCCCCATTGCGAAAAAAACTGGTCGAGAACTGCCTACCTCGCACACATCCTTCGCAGCCCCGCTATTATAATCAGCGGCGTGCATTTAGTTATTCTTAAATGTCAGATGCACTGACCGTGAAATGTGCAGCATTTATATTCAGCTCTACGCAAGATTATCAATATCGAACTATCATCCAATGTAGCGTAAAATCAGCAGCTTTATTCAATAAAACCAAGGTTCTGTGATGTACATACATCTGCACTGCGAAATGAAGTATAGCAACAGGCGATACTTGAATCCGTGCTTATTTCTTTCCAAACCGAAAGCTAAAAACATATTTTTAGAACAAAATGGGTTACATATTAACCCTGCCAAGAAGTGGTTTGTTCATACCATTTAAAATTCAATCTTAGTCATCAGTTGTTGATATTCGTTATACGATCGAGTCCTTAAAAATGGAAACAAGAATCTTGAAAATAGATTAAAAATAGAAAGAAGAAACAAGAGCATTGTCGCTGTGTAAACATTTCAACCAATCCGAGCGATATTGCTTAACAAACCGATCGAAGTGAATATAGCTGCAAGTGATTTCAAACGAATGACTTCCCCATGTCAAAACTATCATGGCCGCCAATTTTTTTTTTATCAAACAAATTCATCTTGATCGAGAAATATAACCACTATTAACGTATCTTTAATGATGAAAAAAAACACAAAATAATATTTTTCTGAAAATAACAAATTATCTGGAAAGTGGAAAAGCCAGCATATATTTTTAGGGGCGATTTTTTTACACTTTAGCGGATCTGCTAGGGAATCGGGTTGTATAACTGCCATATTCAACGGTTTCAAAATAAGTGGAATACGGTTATGTAGACTTCACCAAATTTTGATAGACTCATGGTCTAAAAGAAACTACTAGTACATAAATAAAAAGCCATCTAATAGTTCAAACACGGCATCAGGTTTGGAGTACTCGAATATTATACAAAAAAAGGGTCGCAGGCCTTCTGTACCTGGCACCGCCGACGGAATTAACACTCCGTACAATAAGGGCCGAAATTATAAAAGTCCGTTAGTTTAAGTTACAAAAAATTGGTCCAAAATTTGATATAACTACTCGTTTTTCAGAATTATAAACATCCGTTAGTAATATTTCGGTAAAATGTTACCATCGGCTTTAACTGACGGCCAGACCACCGATTAAGCGACAGTAACTTCATTGCCGTCTCACTCTTTCACCTAAGAGAGAAAGAAATAGCAATAGGCCGTGGCTGTCAGGCTGTCATTTCATTCTTTTAAATTCGTTGTGCGTATTTTGTGGTGTTTTTGTTGCGCGTTGTTTTGCTATTTTAAAATGTTTTCCAGCAGTGATAGTGATGCCTTTATTAACTATTTCAACACCGAGAGAATAGTTATAAAAAATGAAAATAATACAATGTCCATATTTCGATATAACAAAATAATCAATCCTGTCTCGCAAAGTTAATTTCACTTATGATTAAAATAAAGAGTCCTGTCTCACAAAGTTGATTTCACTTTCAAAATATTATAAAAGATAAACAACACAAATTACGCACACCAAATTACAACGCTTTTGCGCGGTTTTTTTACTGATTTCGTTTGTTTTGACATGGTTTTGATATAAGAGTCGGTAAAATTCCATAGAAGCTTTCGAAAACCATAAACAAATATACGGATAGTTAATTTTGGTTTATAATATGGTCGTTGGTAAACTTTACTAACGAGTCGCCGTTCGTTGGTAACTTTGACATTTACTGACGAAAATATGGTCCAGTCTTTATAATTTCGGCCCTAAGAGTCAAGAAAAAGAAGCGGGCAAGGAATCACGCCTATTGTCTCCGTTATCACAAGCTTATTTTGATATTATAAATTATTGAAAAATATACTCGCTAACAATTAACACGAAAGTAAGTAAACAGGAGTTGAAGTTCTAAGAGAATTGAAGCGAATATTCCTGGAGATAAAACGACAGCTATAGGTAGGTACTTTATGCCCATCAAATGAATAGTGTATGCATCTGCAAAAACTCACCAAGTTATCAAAATACTTCTTGGGATAATAATTTAGACGGTATATACCATTCATTAAAATATTTTGTTTCTTCAGTTACATTATGCTGAATGAAATAAAAAAGTCAAGAGGTAGGTAACATAAAAAAAAAGAATTAAAAATTGAAATAAAAAAAGAATTAAGAATTCAGATATACGAAAAATATCAAAACAAAGGATATAAGTATAGGTTTATACATTGGCTTAGAAATTAAAAAAAAAGTATTAACTACACGCGCTAAAAAAATATAATGCACGGAAATCAAATGAATTAATGAATTGGTATTGTTAAGAAACCTAACTCTATTCACCGTATTGTCCGTATTCCATACATTTTCTCATTTCTCATCCCGAAACTGCGTTAAGACACTATTGATATGAAATTAAAGTCTCAAATAAAATTCTTCATTATTTTTATGAAATTAAAGGCGCATTCATTAAATCCTTTTTGCTCGGACTGGGACTGGACGAGTCTGAAAATCTTTTGTGTGAATTTATTATATAATGTGAAGAAAAAATACCTCGATACGGGTGCAAACCCAGTGAGATATTTTTAGGTTTTTACAAAAGAACGAAAATAGTGTAATTATTATTATTATGTACTTCAAACTGTTGTTTCAATAAAATTTATTTATTTATTTTATTTATTCACAGATGGAAATGTCAATTACTGGGACAGTGACAGTTGTTATGTACCTACTAGAATCTAACACGCAATTTATCGTAGTGCACGGCACACCAAAACCAAGTTAGTCAATAAAATCAAGTTTGGGCGGGAAACAAAACAACGTGACTGCGGGGAGCCCGCGGCGGGGAGGGGCGTAGATAGCGGGGGTGGTGAGGTGCGCGTCCCGGCGTCTGTTCCCATAGCGACGCAGGCTGCTACGAGGTGCCCCGCCCATGCGGCCTGGAAACGGGACCACGTGAGACGCTGATACGGCGCACATGTAAATACCGTCTGCCCGTGGTACTTATCTTTGCCCCGTGAATCAATCTATCTACCCAATGCGGACAAAGAAAAATGTACATACCACCGCTTTTGGTGACAGGTCTATTGTGATATATTTCTTTTGACGATTAAATCGATCCAGTATCTAGAGCAATTTAAACAAATTCAATACATTTTATTTCGGAAATATAATAGGATTGAAAGATACAGATAAATAATAGTTAAAGGCTAATGCGTATTGAAAAAAAAACATCATAGCTTCGCTAAACGATTTACAATGTCAAATTTTAAGGGCGTATCGTTTAAAATTAAGCTAAAGGAGTCAAAGCTATAATGAGGGTTGAAGCGAAAAGTAATTCTTCACTCCCAGATTATAAAATGACGCGGCTACTTGTCACTTGTATGCAACGTAATATGAAATGTTCGTACAAACGTCAAAAACATCATTATTCAAATGGAATTTCAATACAAGACTTTAGCGTGTACGCCGAATAGCGAATCCACTACTTCTCAGGCATTCTCAAACTTATTCCGATTCCGACACCATTTGCACAGATTTTCCCGGTTCCATACTACAAAACTTATTGAAACACAACGCCTGTTTTACAAACACTGGATAAATTCATTATCTAGCCATGAACCCATGCTTAATTTTAAGTGCTGTTGAAGTTTAACTCGAAATAAAATTAACTATTTGAAATCAATAATATTTTATAGGCATCAATTATAATAATAATAGATTTTCGGCGCACTGTTTGAGAAAGCTTGCTCTAACGACATTCGTCCCGATCTAACAAATGTTAACATGTACATAATTATCGTCTCACAGGGGTGAGAGGGAGGTGATTCAAAGGCGCTACAAATTCAAAGCGTCTCGCAAAATGATAATATGAAATTTCAAACCAACATAATATTCATCACAAGAAAGTGCTAATCTACAAGAAAAACTTGTAAGTAACATCAGCGGGTGATCGCTCCACATAAATAGTTATTACCGAAATATTTCAACCGATGCAAATAGGTTAGTGAGAACTCCTGCTAAAAGCTTTCGCTTCTTTTTTAATGTACGAGTATGAACACTTTTCGTAGCGAAGGGTGATGTGAAAGTAGCGACGCAACTTTCCAGGTATCGATAGAATTTATTATTGTTAACTGTTATAGATGTTTCGACGAATAAAAAAACCGTTTGCTTGTTCGGATGAACCGTTCTCGACAAAGAAAATGTTTGCTGATACATCAACTTTTAATCGGAAACGTATCCATAGTTAGTTTAAACTGAAAAGTTGTTTGTTTAAACGTGGGTAGGAACGTATCTGTGAAACTACGCAACGAATTTTGAACACACATTGTTGAATTTATTATTATTACAATTCGTTGGTTATTAATTTTGTTCGTTCGTATTCATTGGCTGCTGATGTAAATTTTTCGACATGATATTGAATTCCAATTTGATAATCGCTTGCCTGAAGGTAGAAGGAATGACGAATAATTATTCACATAGAGTAGATTTATCTCTAAATATAAAAATGGAGCAGTATTATTGTCCTTGGTTATCGCATCACGCGTTCACTGGACCAATTTCGCAGATTATTTTTGTTGATGTGTTTGCTATCGTCGGGAGACGGTTCTTATGAAATAAAAACATGAAGATTGTTGGGCGAAACATTAGAAAATTTCAGAAAACTAAACGTAGGTGACCTCCCTGATGCTTTTGACAACGTAAACTTTTCTCATACATCAACTTTTAATTAAGAATTCTAATTCGCGTTTGACATTTGTCAGTTCTGTTGTTGGAAAATTGGTGCGATTGTCAGAATTAATCAGCATGAGTTGTCACGAAACAGTTTAGTTCGAACATACCTTATTCTTTTACTTAGGGTTCACTATAACGCTGAAAAGAAATAATTTTTATGGTAAATGAGACGAATTCCAATTATTATTGAGATAAATCTTGTCATTTTTCCGCATCTTATGTTTCTATAAATATTTTTTTTTTTTAGTTACGGATCGAGAAAATATTTAAGAGATGTTCCGGAAGTAAAAATATTCAAAAAACATCCCAAGCTAGGTAAATTATTCAATTAAAATTTATTCTACATTCAATTTGGTGCAGAGAACTCCTATGTTTCAAATATTTGAGTAGTTATAAACTTAAACTTTTTGTGAATTACTCTGCTGTATAATCGTTGAAACAATGCATCGGTTGGAGTTTATTATTTATTTATTTAATTTATTTCCATTATCAATACAATTACAACAATCTGTTAATACATATCATTTTTTGAATTTACTTTAATTTATTTATTTTGTTAGGTATATCGGTTAAATGGGTAATTGTTTATTACCACTATACAAATTCGAAATCAACATCCACAGTTAGGACAGGACGTCTGTTGGGAAGCTAGTAAAGAATAAATATTGAAGAAAATTTCCGAAATATTTCAAGCGTTATGACTTTCTTCTGAAGTAAAGTCTGAATAACAGAGATAAAGGGTCTATTTGAGCGAACCTACTGATTGCGTAGTAAAGAGATGGGCCCCGCACCGTAAAGCCGCCCATAAAGTCCGCAGTAACCGCGGTGATTATAACCGTTATTAACCGTGCGAATGGGTGCGTGCAGGGGGTTCGGGGATTAAACCAATACGTAAGTAATTCAACACATGCGAGTTTAACGAGGAGGACTATTAGGAGGTCGGTTTAATCGACTAGAACAAGTCAACATCTTCGAGCAATTATTATTTAAGCCGAACATACTAATGGTTCACTTCATATTTGACTAAACTCTTACGTTATCAATTGCTATCTAAAGCAGTTTCTTAGAGATATCTTAAATCTACTTCGATTTTATATACAATACCAATAATGGAAATTGTATAGATTTCCACAATCCAATTTGAATTGTTGAAGAATTGTTTCGAGCTGTCCGAGGCAAAAGTCTAGAAGTGATAGGAAACTTAGGAAGATCTAAAACGACACCAAAAGATCAACGGCTACATAGTTAGATAGGATTATTTCACCAAGTCAGGTGTTCTCGATTCGTTCAGTTCATCGGAAAACCCAGAAAAGGATGTCTTAGCAGCTAGTCCGCTAATTCATACATTTTATTCTTGAAATCCATTTTTCTCACAATTTTGCATGAAATGCTAAACTATACTTATTCTTAAACTAAACCATTATTATAATTATTATCATAATAAGAATCAAGAATTGATTGTCACAAAAATTTGTCCGGGATGTGATTTTAGCAAAAAAAAACATAAAACATTTCACATGAATAGAGACAGTATTGCTCGGGCTGAATGAAATTTGAGTAAATCTAGAGACATAATAGAATGATATAAAATTTAATTAAAGCTTTCGAATGTTACGATAAGGTGAAACATATGATAATCAAACCGCGGTGTGGAGTTTTACGATCAGTGTTTGAGGGGAGACACAATAAAACGCTGGATTTGTATGAGAGGAACCAGACGTGCGTCGATGACCCCATCAAGACGCACAAGGGCACAGGATGGCGTCCCTAGAGGTCGAACAGACACGCCGACCGAGACGGGGAGAACTTGCGTAGGTATATTACTTTGCTGCTTTGAATCTCACACAGATCACGTGCGAAATTATACCATTACAATTTCTTTTGTGCCGAAATAGTAAACAGGTAGACGGATACATACCTTGGGCGGACCAGGTGGGGTCTCTCCACATCTGCTCATGGTTGAAGTGTAGCGGTGGTAAGTGAGGTGGGGCTTTTGTGTCGGCTCCGGGTCCCTTATCCCACAGCTTCTTTGCCGCTGGGGCGATCTGAAATCAAACGGGAGAAAACCAGTTAGTTTAAAAATGTTTGTAAACTCCTTACAAAAAACATAATATTCATATGAATGAAAATAATATCGAATATTGAAGTGGTTGGTGACCCAGCGGTTACAACGCCGGCTTTCGTACTGCGGACGTCGTGGTTCGATCCCAGGTGCCGACCATCTTCCTCTTTCACGACACAAGCTTTCAGTAGCTTACTGTGAAAGAGTCAAGGAGTGTATTTGTGTTCACTTTGAGTGAGCACAGATTCATTTAAAAAAAAAAAAAAATATCCTTTAGAACACGTGATGGACACCACATGAACACCACGAGATTGATGTATTCAACTGCCTAAAGAAGTAAATGTTATTACGTACGTACAACCAGCTACAGATACTACGATAATATTATTTTTTTTTTTTTTTTTTTTTTTTTTTTATTACGGCAACTCACCCTATAAGAGTGATATGTGCCTAAATACAGATTTATAATAGATTACAATAATATATTATTATATATCAATACATTTTACACAACTAAAGATACCTTATTATACATAGGTGGTGTTTTAGCATATAGAATTCTTTTTTTTTTAAACCTAATGTGTGACGATATACTATAATAATTACAATAATAAATAAAATAAAATATAACAAAGTAAGATTCATCCAATCAAAAGTTTCTCTCGTTCAACTGGATGCACCTCATTATTGCGGCGTTAATTCTGTCACAACCCTGGGCGAGTAAGAAACTTATGGACAGTGGGTAGGTAAGTGTTATTTGTTTAATGTTGAGTAGGAAAATTTCGGAGTCAAAAAGTGGGCATGAGAAAAACACATGGTCTAATGTCTCTTCCTCTGCTCCACATTTACATTCAGGAGAATCAAGGACGTTAATTTTGTTAAGGTGAGAATTTACTATACAGTGCCCGGATCTTATTCTAAAAATTGAGGAAACAGTGAATTTAGAAAAAGGTTTCTTATTGTACCATGGATTTTTTGGAATGTTTGGCTGAATGTTCTTGTAGTGAAGTCCCTTAGTGGACTTCGACCACAATTCATTCCATTCATTTCTAATACTTTCGAATATGTTTGTAAAATAGTCAGTAACTGGTTTGTTGATATGTTCGGTATATTTTTTATTCGATTCATTTATAGCAGCCCTTGCCAGGCCGTCGACATATTCATTGCCAGTTATTCCCACATGTGACGGGATCCACGCAATTACTATCTCAATGTTCCTTTGTTGGGCAAGGAAGAGTTCTTTGATGATGTCACACAATATATTATTTTGGGGGTCGTTTTTAACGTTAGTAAGTAGCTTTTTGACTAAACTTAGTGAATCTGTAAAGATAATTGCCCGTTGAAATGATGAGGACAAAATTTCTAATAGTGCAAGTCTAAGGGCTATACATTCTGTGGTAAATACCGATGATTGGTCTGTAACTTTGACTTTCCTAGAGATGCCAAGTGAAGGAACATACACAGCCGATCCACACTCTCCCTTTTCATTTTTGGATCCATCCGTATATATTCTCACGTGGTGAGGCCATTTTGAGTTTACTATATCAGAAAATTGTTTATTTATTAAAGTTGAATTCATATTGGAGTGCGACCTATCCAAGCCGATTGATTCTACAATATTTGGGATAAACACAGTTGCGTGAAATGGAATCGCAAAGAATGGAACTTGGGGATAACTGGATATATGAATGTTAGATTTAATAAACTGTAGAGATGTTACTAGTAGGGGATAAGGTTTTGCCCTCCATTTAGGCTTTTCTAAGCAACATTTTAGTAAATTTTCAAGTTTGGGAAGTAAGGGATGTGTGCTGAGGACGCATCTTTTTAGTAGAAATTTGAAGGTGTTGTATTTTCTTCACGATAATATTATGATGTTATAAAATATTCATTGGCAGTGTGTCAAACGACTTACATTGTAGTTGCGTTGTCCCCGTGACCCTTATACAACAATGTAAAGCAGATAGTAAAACTGTATAAAAATCGATACGAAATCCGAACCAGGTCTTGGTCAAGGGGATGATTGAGTTCACAAGTCATCCAACAGATGCTGCTCTCGGTTACTCCAAAGGCATGAAGAAGCAACTCTATCTATGAGCATAATCATTTTAGCTAAATTTTCTGCAAAAGGCTGCTGTTTTTGATGACTCCAATGTCATTTATAGCAGCATGCAGCATGAGATGAAAAAATCAAAGCATATATTACAACTAGATAATATGGCGATGTTGTTAGCTGTCGTTATGGTGTCCGAGTAAAATAATGGACGAAAATAAGAAAGAATTGCCAAAAAAGTTACGGACTAAGGGCAATGGAGGTTTCTAAATCGAAAAGGCGTGCAATGAACCGGGGTTAATGGTAGAAATTCTGAAGTAGGCTAAGAAATGGACGGTTGCGTTAGTAATGATGAATGTTGGATATATAACCGATGGAAACTGAAATATATTATGTGGGGCACACCATAATATTTTCGTATACTTATTCGTAAATCCGTCTCGAGGAATGAATATATTATTAAATGTAAGGATCAAAGTGGTAATCGTAGCCCCTCAAACATATAGAATTACACTTGACGTACGTCTCCGAAGGAATAAGTCAACACCGGCTACGGAATGCCGATCTTACCCTACTCAGGTAACACCGCCTGCCTACTGCCTACCTGACAACACCGAAGACCCAACGTGATAGATTATTGGAACTATGTAGATACAACAACTATTGCCGCAAGGGAAAATTATATAGCACCACACAATACTAACTACAGATCCAATTATCTAACAAAAACTATCAAGAAATTGCTGACGAAGAACAATAAGAAAAACTAGATTGAGGAAAATTCGAGAAACTTCTTGAATTCGGATATCATGCGAACGCTTGATATCCGAAGTTTGTTGGACAGCTCAAGTTCCTAAGTGAATATAAGCAATCGGGATTGGTCGGAGATGAAAAGATAAAAGAAAAACAAACTTCCAAAAAGAACAATATTATGTCGGAATTCATTAGCACGCGACACTGAATAAACAGAGACAGGGGATAGAGGAGGAAAAACAGAACAGGAGTGGATTCTACCAGAGCCCATAAATAATATAAGAGGGAAAGGGTAGCAGCTACCGTGACGTGACATTCTCCCATTGACCAGCGAATGACATCCTCACCACAACTCACTCTCTAAATTACATGTTGCTACTAAAAAAAAGTCATCGACCGCTTCCACGTTAATTAGGAATATAGATAGACCAGCTTACTTGACAGACGTCGTTCTGGTAAAAGCTATTGGTTACTCGCAGGCTCTAGGACTTTAAGATCTATAAGCAATTTCATTATAAAATTGTAATCCATCCATCAGCTTAATACTACCTTTATCAGGAATAGTTTTGTATAGGAATTATTTATTATTTTTGTTATTTTCTACTTTAGATGTAAATCGAAACACAACAATATTTTATCCTGGGGTGGGTCGAAGTTCGACGAGCGGGTCAGCTAATAATAAAATCTTTAAAAAAATAACTGAAGTATTGATGTCATTAATGAAGATTACACATAGGTATATGGCCAGAAGGATTTTATTTATGAAGATATTTTCCATTCGATAGAGACACGGAAGGAGCCTCCACGTAGATTGAGCTATTATAATAGACCGATCGGGCGTCCCTGGAAACGACACCATGTCGGCCAATCCTTCCACCACCGGAGAGACAAAGAAAAAGTTTCCGGACTCGGAAAGTAAGTAAGTATTCGATAGAGAAATATTATTTACGCTCAAGACAGGGTTAATCCACGATGGAGCTATTGAACGTGCCACTGGTAGATTAGTCCACCCGGCAAAGTCAGAATTTTAAGAATCAGCGCTCTCCGCAGTTCGCTTCGAAAGAATAACAGTTTATTATTCCCAGAGACAAGAGCGAATTTAAACTTTTTATAGCTAATCGGGTCTTAAAACGAGATTAGATGGAGAAGACGGCGACGATGTCACGTAGAGAGCAGAACGGAGCCTTATTATTATAGAGTGGTCACAGCAAGATAGGAGGGAGTGGATAAAAGGAGAAGTTAAGATCCTTTAAGAGTGACACTAAGTACGGGAGACCCCACGCTAAATCAGTTACAAGCCGTAAAATATAAGACGCAACCCCACATAGGATGAGCAAGACGATGTTGTATTGTGCGCTTCCTCTCAAGCCTTGCGCAAACTAATATTTTGGGAATCCTAATTTTCCAGCGAGACGGTTTCGGGGTCAATATAAGGTTGGGAAACGAATGGTCCGAGTTTATAGGAAACATAATATTCACAACTTGCCTAGTACGCAATACACTGGGTTAAATGCGACGAAAAAAATTATCAAAACGTCACGAGTCGGTGTGTAATAACACTTAACTTCCGATTTAATTTATTTCCTTGGATTATTTCATTATTGCCTATGCACGAACACGAGGTGACCAAAACAACATACATCATAATTTCAATTTCGATTAACTAAAAATCACCATATGCGAAAATACGAGAGAAACAATATTCCAAAATGGAATGATTTATTAAATTTTAAAACTTCATGTCGTGACCAACTTCGTAGAACATTTTAATAACCAAATTAATTAAAATAAAATTCACTAACTGATGAACATGCATTTCTTGGCGGTTTATTTGAAAATAAAGATCAAATAAAAAAAATGTACACGTCCTACATGGTCACAGGAGACTAAGAAACTCCTGTGACCATGTAGGACGTGTGCCTACGAAACTAGTCAGGATATAATAAAAATTTGTGGAAAAGATATACAATTTTTTTATTTGATCTTTAAATGAATTAAAATTAACAAAGACTTTGTCAATATATGTTAGAACATTAACGGAATGTTAGGTTAATGAAGATGTATTCTATCACAACTCCTCTTGATGGATATTTTAGAAGAAAAAAAAACAGTATATTATTTAAAAAGTTCATAATTATTGTTAAAGAATAATAATATGCGCATAGATGTATAAGACAAGTTTCGTTAGTTCGTTAGTTATTAAGTCAAAAAGTGTCATATTACCATTTAGAATGTGTTAGTGGATGGATATGTATCGAGTCGAGTCATAAAACATTATTTTATTTAAGTGTGTCCAAAGAAAGTGTTAATTTGTTTTATTTTGTTCACAGACCAATTATTAATGAGGGCTGAGCCAACGCGACGCCGACGTCTAGGAGTCTACGGCGACGAAGAAAGCGCGCCAAATCTACGAGCTGTTTACTCATACAAACTATTTGTGTAGGTACCTACTATCCACTACTATTACATACAATAGAAGGAATGATAAGGTATTTGAAAGCAAACAGATTACCGTATAGTGCATATTATAGTAGACATGAATACTGGCTGGATGGAGAATGCACTCGTGGGGCACTCGAGACGTGGTGCATCAACGCGTCGTATGAATAGAGCCTTCCGTATTATAGACGTCGTTCTACACATACAGCGCCAGCGTCGCAGATTCCAAGTTATGTGGCAAAATATATAAATTTCGAAGGGAGGCAGGGACGTTAAATAACTCATGCTGACGACTCAAGGTATAAAAACTATTGCATAACAATATGTCATATACTATCTACATTTGCATAAGGAGATATGAGATTTATAGTTTTTGAAATATGCGATATGATAATAAAATAAATAAATAGACAAATAATTTATGAATAACAAACATTTACAACTATGGAGAAATCTGTGTAAGGATCACATTGAACAACTCAGAAATTAAATATTAAGGTATATTTGATATTCGTAATCTGTTTTATACTTTTAACGACGTACAACATGATTGTTATTGTCAACGTCGCGTCAGTTCAATGGCGAGCCTTTTATTTTGTTCTGAAACATACAAGTCAAGTTTTTCCTTAAAAAATTAAACAGCTCGAAAGACTTTAAGCAGGAAAAAAAAAAACAGCCAAAGGCTGCGTGTGACATTTCATTTCTTTTCAATTAGGGCGTCTCTCAAACGTAACAAACAATCTTGAAGATTTGGCTGAGACGCCGCCCCTAAATACCGAGAAAGAAACTCAATTACAGTTTTAATTACATATTTATGCGTATAACACTCGCTTGATGCGAGCGTATTGTAGTAACGAGAAAGGAGATAAAGAGCGTCGAGATAATTTCGTCCTAACGGTGTTGGATATGTCATTGTGATAACTTTAACACAGTTATCCAACGTATTCAAAACAGAGACGAACATCTTCAATCGTCCCGGATGGTATAAATTGGGCAATATGAATATTTCGCTTAGAAAAACAACAGATGTGTCATTCATTATAAGTACTGACTTAACACTTGTTATGAATCTCATTGCATATTGAATTACTTTATTCGAAAGGCTTAAAGGTTTTTGGTCACGATCTTGGCGAATTATATCAACGTAGTTAAACTCCAATTTGCTGGACGCGAGTTTTCAACTCGATTTTGGGTAACGAATCAGTGACAACCAATAAATAAAGTATGTAACTATTTTTCGCAGATTTTGGTCATCGCTCAGAAAGTTAGCAACCTTATAAGCAGATGTGGTACTTATTTATTTATTCTGGCAAATTTTTTAATTTCAGTTACTTATTTCATCTTTTTTCCTTCCCATACTCTCCTATCCCTAACCTTTTCCCTTTCCAAACCTAATCTGATTGATAAAAAAAAAATAAAAGTTGAATACTGTCATTGGCGATGTGACAGTAAATTCAGTACATGAAATAATGATCGTAAAAGCCTAAGAGATTCGCAATAAACAGAGAAAGAAAGTGAGCGCGAGAAAAAAGTCGTTCTGGTTCAAAATTTATCATTTAAAGACTTTCAGTAGTTATAAACTTCTTCCCAATATATTGATAAAAACAAACAGTCAAAGGAGCCATTTCACCACTCGAACAAATAGCCTCCATCTTCCTCCAAGTGGTAATAATAATGATCAGTGTAATTGCGGGATTACATGAATGAAATGTGACGAGACTGCAGCGTAGATCACAGCACCGAGGGTCCCTGAACTCACCAAGGTCGCCACATCGGACACCCTCTGGCCCCGATGCCTCCCACCGCATCCATCCACCCACCTATTTCACACCCCCTATCTGCCGTATCACGACTCCACTCCTTCTCATCTGCCATGCTACAGTTCAACATGCATAAAATATATAGGTATTTCTATTCATGATTAAGTTTGTAGAAAATAAAGGTGGGTTTGTATTTACAGATCTGTATTATATAAAGATTTCTTATCTATTACGTACTTATCTAGTAGCAAAATATGCATGAGATTGAGTTTAGTGCTTGAGAAACCACAAAAAGTTGAGTAGGTAGGTATGTCAGATTAAGATTGATAAAATGCAGGTCTATTCAACAAGAGTTATACAATTAAACACATGTTTAAAATTTAATAACAGTGGTATCATAAGATTTATATTTTTTTTTTGTCTTAAAAAATCCTAAATTTCCGCGTTAAAAAAGATCTTTAACATAACAAAAAGTCGACTGGATAGTTAGTTGATGATGGTCTGACATTTGGGTAGATCTGATCCAGTTCACATTAAGATATGTAATAACTTACGTATTGTTGTTCGGTGCAAACTAGTTCTTCTAACATGGGGCATTCGAACATTGAGTGGTGCGACGAGTCAACGTACGCGGTAGCAGAGAGGAGTGTTACCACAATAATAACTAACTAATCTCAATGTATTGTATGCACGTATGTAATAGCGTCGTCACCAGCCGCGATACAAGAAGAAAAAAATATCACAAACCAATATACGTTATCGAGGAGACCTTGGGACGGAAGTCATTGCTTCACCGTGTGGTTTTACGACTGTAAATAAGTAACCTAGAAAAATTCAATTAAAAATTACCATAAACTTTGTAGATTCCACTGGTTCCACCAAATTATTCGATAAAATAAAATAAACAAAAGTTTTTTATTCATTTCAAATTGTTTTAACCGCATGGACCGCATCGGAATCAAAAAATAATTTGTGCATATTTATTAAGAATTATAGCTTTCCCGACAGACGTTGTCCTGTGGACCCTATGGTCCTAGCCAGAGGCGGCCCGTTCATATGAGCATAATGTGCACTGCGCCTCCAGAAACAATAATAAACTAATTAAATAATCACATTAAAATATTAATAACACATCCAGACGGGATCAGCGCGATAATAATATGCCCGCAATATGGTTGACTTTGTATGAAAAATTATTTCTAAAACGCCCGAAATGATGGTGCAGGTGCAGAAGACAATAATTTTGTTGTTAGATTTTTTCAAAGATGGCGTCGCATGAAATTCGTTCCATATTCAATACTTACATTAATATTTAATATTATTTCTTATCCATTTTTCAACTTTTTATTAGTTATTCTGTTATCCGGAGCGGAGTAGAATCCAATAAATCACACATCGGAAGAATCTGTTGAGCCGATCTCGAGTTATAAGTGTTCGCACTAACCCGACTTTCATTTATTTAAGAGATTATGTTAGTAGTAAGAAAGAATTAAATTCTGTTTATATAGATAAATCATATTTCATATACAAAATGAATAAAACCATTTCAATCTGCAAAATTCAAGATATTTTTAAATTTTATCATTGAAATTAATATGTATGTAGTAAAATATTTTATCGAGATCTGCATATACCTACAAACAAACAAAAATCTATCAATCAATTCTCGAAACGTAACGAAAAACCGTAAAAAAGTGTTTCCGTAGTAACGAAAAACATTGTCATATAATTTTGAAAGACGCCGTCTTGTCAGATGACGGACCGTTCCCTAGGAACCCACTGCATAACTGTTGTTAAACAAAAATTCACGCAATGCAAGTTGGACTGGACGGACTTATTGCTTGAAATTCTCACTCGAAGAAAATGTTTCATTCAAAGTTTGGAAAGTAGTAAAAATATGAAAATAATTAGCCATTCTAATCGTCCCTCCTTCTGAACTATTAATCAGGCGAAGTGAGCGTTATATTTCGGTGGACCACACCACCATCACGGACAATTTATTACAGAAGATTTACTTCCGGTATGTGATTAATCAGAAATATGATAGTCTTTGTGGTTCGGTCAACGGTTCCTCGAAAAACGGTACATCGTTTGTTGAGAATGATGATGTATGGCCAGCGTCCAGGACCATTGAGATCGAACGGGATGCTATTACGGCATCGACGTTAATGGCATTCACCCGTTTTCCATAAATCAACATTCATTATATAATAACCAAAGTTTTTAGTTAAGTAACAAAGAACTAGATAATTTAAATATATTTAGGAATAATTAGTTACACATCCAGACGATCTACTTTTTTTTGTTTAAAGACCTACCCGTAAGAGAGTAATTTATCGGCGATCTATGACGATCTAAAAATATACGAAAAATGTATGCTTAACAATGAAAATCTTTATTTTCTTGATATTATTTTGTGTGTTTGAGAGTGTTGGTGAAAGTGTGTCTACGGGTCTGCTTTTTTACATACAATATTAGTATCACCTCAACACAGGCTGTAGTATTGTGTATTCCATAAATTCCATAATTGTGTAAATGGGTACTTATATATTGCATTGTTAATTATATAATTGTATAACTTTTTGAGTGGAAATAAAATAAAATATTTAATGAATACACATAATACAGTATTAAGAGGGAATATGCCATTACTACAATATTCATCGAGAATTGAAATAAAGCCGTCGCCCTATGCATGCCCGACTCCATAGGAGGTTCCCGGAGGATGCGATGAATATTGTCGGTAAAAATACCCAGTTTTTTTCAACCGGGAAACAATCACAAGGAGCAAAATCGATCACAGTGATATGAAATCTGAATAAGAAACTAAGACGCAATAGAGGTTACATAAAACAAGGAATAACACAACCACTACGCTACAAAGTTTTCATAGCCATATCTATGTAGTGGTTAGAGATCCTTCGAGAATCATAAAAGGTTCTGTATAATTGATAAACGAGGATTCATTCTTTAAAATGTAATTGTATTAATGGAAGATTTGCGATAACTTTAAGAGTTAAAGTTATCGTTAATCCTCGATGTGTTTTTTTTTTGGTAATATTGAATCAAGCAATCAAATGGGGAAGTTATTTTAGAGGCATTCGCCTTCTGACGAAGGGGCTTCTGTAGGGGTTTAAAATTTATACAACATGACAGTGCTGAAGTAGCTAGACAAAAAATAATCATTCTAAATCAGCCACCTTCAGGTGTAAGATGGTCAACTCCAATGACTTCTACCTAAAAAAACTTGAAATATTGAATAATATTCTGTAATTATATTATTTGATCACCTACAAAAAAAATATTACAAGGAAATCAAATAGATATTATAGCAGTAAATTGTTTATTTTTTTTTTATTTATCTATGTAAACAGTCATTTACAAAACATAAAACTCCAAAAACAATAATATATGATAAGTGGACCAACAAAGTTTACACGCTTAGAAGTTGTATAAAAGTGATTTAGGTGTCACGATTCCTAATATTCTAGACATTCACGTAAGGTTTTTTTTATTAGCTCTGCAATCGTTTTCGAGTGAATCGGCTTCACATAAGGTTATTTCAACAATAATTACTGTAGAGAGTTCATCATCTTACGCATTGAATTACTCATAGTCAAGTGTGCCGAAAACGATTAACGATATTATTAAGTACATTTTTTGCAACTTAGACAGAGAAGAGATATAACAAGCCAGTGACGGGTACAATCGGTGTGGACAGTGAGTATTGCAGTATTGTTAGTACGAGGCGTGCACCCAGCAATTTCAACAAATCTACGTTACGGTATGAATGTCATATTGGCGCGTGCGCTGTTGTGGGCCAAGGGCGCCGGCGCGGCTAACGCACGCATGTGTCGAGAAGACAACGGATCACACAATATCGTACGACCATCGTTACATACTAAGATCGTCAACTCACACACAAACTACTGGAGATCATGTTGTAAAAGAATTTTACAAAATAAAAAAAAAAACTATCCAAAACTCTCGAGAACACTCGAAACTAAAATTTGAACCGATTTTCAAATATCAAATTGAAAACAAATGTAGTAAAAAAATGTCATGATCTATTCATTTTTTTTTGTATGAGCTAGATACTGTTGGATGAAAAGATGGGCGATCAATAGACACACATACAATTCGTGTTACAATTACAATATTAATAATATATAGGTATTTATTTGTTTGATTACACAATCATCATCATCATTCTCCCTTAAAGACCCTCGGCACACCACAAGTTAGCCCGGAGGAGACCATTCCAAAGGAAACCCGACCCGCGCTTAACCGACCCCCTAGCTCGATCGAAGCAATCGAACCAAAAAGCCACACATAAATCAAGGCCGCCGCGGATACACAATAGGAAATATTTAAAAAATACTAACTATAGGGAGGTATCAATTATTGTAGTAGATAAGCCTTAAAATACAGACGAATATTATGCAACTGCTTTTGTAAACATAAAATTTTATTAATTACCGTGCTTTATTATGAATAAGAAAGAATAACCTTTAAAAAAGACAACTACAAGGGTCAATATATTTTCCTTGGAACACGACATAATGCTCTCGTATCGAAATATCAACCAGTTCGTACTTACCTATCACGACAATTTTTTTAATGCAAAACATCAACACAACCGGTTATGAGCAAATCAAAATGTTTGCATCTGGACAGGGACAGTTAAGACACTGTTCAATGACAACAAAAGTTAAAGGCGCCGATCATTTTGAGAATAATTATTGTAAAGTACATAGGTGGAGCAGTAGGTTTAAATGTCGAGGTGAATGTTCCAACCTAGTGGTGGTGACATTTAGGTGGCTGTGCCGGGCGCACCGACTCAATATCGACATATTTTCATTACGCGATTGCCTTCAAGGCAACCTGAGCACTCCGGTATATTCGGAGGGGGTGTTGATTTACAACGTATCATGGGTCCGTGGGAGGAACACGACCGTACGTTATTAGCGGAAATATTCGGGAGTTGTATTATAAAAGTTAAAGGCCTTGTAACTGTGAAAAATGAATAAGAAGGGATGAAAATACGCTCATGCTGATGATGTTGTGATCTACGCGTAAATATAGTTAAGAGCAAATTGCGCAAGAAGATATGTAACATACCATCAGCTTTCTCGACGGACGCTGATAACAACCGACACCAGAAATTGGCAATCACAACAAAAAAGAGTTAGAGATAGCGAATTGGCGCATTTGTTACGCGTTATTTATTTATTTAGTGAAAGATTAGTGAAACAGACTTAAAAATTTCAAAAATCCCTTTGCGTCCATCACACTTGCAGAAAAAACTTACAAAAAGTTATAAACAAAAAAGATATGCCATGACCAAGTGATATAGGGATCCATTTTTATGTGTAGAGATAACGATGTTTGTACAACATATTAAAGGTATAGGACTCATCATGGCCTTTCGCATGAATTTACCCTCAGGATGAAAATAAATTCAGGTTTACTTCTAGCGTCCCGGAAGAAGCCAAGAATATGTATAATAATATATGTACGTTGTGTAAGTATATAGTACATATTATACAAACTTACACTCGATAGATATTATAGGACCGATTTCTATTCCAGACTTCGAGCCTTGGGCGTAGTGTGGGCTCAGGCGTCAGCCGGAGGTGAGCTTAATCGTCTTAATAGGGTTTCTCAAAACGCCTCCCTCAAAAGCTAGCTTCCGTCTCGAGTGAACAAATCATTTGTGAACTAGAGTTAATCGGTTAAAATATGTCGACTGCGATTCGGGACGAATAGAATTACGTTGTAAATTTTATAGATTCTTATGAGGCTGTCACTTTTTTATTTAATGACGTTTACCAACCATTGTGTACAGTACAGGTAAGCACACATTGTGTACAGTCTTAATAATTGGCTATCCATATACCATACAAAAGTATCAGTTGGTAGGGTGGTCGGAAATTTAAACCAATTTTTTCAAATCAAACAGTTCCCAAACTCGGGATTTGCTGTTCAGAAGTCTGGTGTGCCGAGGTTGGAAAAAATCCCTCGTTTGAAACCCACTTCTTTTATTTTTAATAGCCCCAACTATCAAAATAACGTTAAAAATTGAGAAATTAAGTCACTTAAAAAAACAAACAGTAAAGAAAAAAAAACAATAACGTTTCTCAACATCTCTAATATGAATATCGGGTTAGTGTGAACACTTATAACTCGAGTTCGGCTGAACACATTTTTTCGATGTTTGATTTATTGGATTCTTCTCCGCTCCGGATAACAGAATAACTAATAAAAAGTTGACTAAATGGCTAAAAATGATATAAAATATAATATTAAAGTTAGTATGGAACGGATTTTCTGTTAGGGACATTACTGCCATCTGTTGGGGAAATAGGTAGATGGATATTTTGGTAGAAACATTCTATAGATCTTTCCCTATGTCTCCACAGAGGACGGAAATGTGACCACCATTGATATTAAAAACATTGATACCTACGAACAATTTGATGGTACTTTTTTTAAGCTTTTTTACAATTTGTTAACATCTAGCTATAATATAAAAGAAAATAGGGTTAGTGCGAACACTTATAACTCGAGATCGGTTGAACAGATTTTTATCGTGTTTGTAGCAGTCATGTATGTTAGCTATCTTATGTTACCCAGCAATATTTTATTGATTTTAAGGCGGGACGAAGTTCGATGGGTCAGCTAGTTGCTAATAATTACATATACTGAAACGGTGGGTATATTTTTTAATGTTGAAATCGTGTAAATATAAAAGATCTGAAAACGAATTATTGATAAACAATCTTCACAAATCCCAAGAACCGATTGTTATGAAATAAGCCAAACACATAACATTTTTTTACCTATACAAGAAACTATACGGGCAAACGGAGTGAATGACACCATATTATATAAATACGAACATATCGCCTCGCAATGATACTACGACACGGACTAGGAGGAAAAACAACGACGAAATAGAAAGAGATTACATACAATAATTATTAAATAATGTTCAAATATTATAATTATGTTGTTTCACGACGGCCGTCTGTAATTTCACGGCAATCTAACGAACAAAGTCCATAAGTTTTGAGAATCATTAGTTAAACTCTTCTTAAAAACAATTTGGTCCGAAACGTCAATTAATGCCTTACAAGGTTTACCTTATTACCTACCTTACAAAGTTGATTAAAACAATTTAGCATTACGTAAGAATCGACCCGTAAACATTTTTCTTCATAAGGAGACCTACACACATACTGTTTTCCACATAATGTGAACAATTTATTTGAAATATGATAGGCGTGTACAACTTTTTTTCGTATGCGGTCTGCTTAACTATTTCTTAAAATTGGCATAATTATAAGGAGTTCGTACATTGATTTCCGATTCTCTCGGTAAAAGTTTAACATAATTTAAATACTATACATATCAAACATATCAAAATAAAAAAAAATACTTTACTTCTACACCAGAACGTTTTATCGATAGTTCCCATAGAACAAAATTTTAAGATTCAGTTCAATGGACGTATTTTTGTTAAAACTAGTTTTGTACGAGAATCGGACATTTCGATCGAGTGTCGATTCTATTAATATAGTTTCTATTTGATGTACCTACGTATATATTTTTTTAAAAGTAATTCACCTATTCGACTCTCACTTCAAGAACCTCCTGTTAAATACGTAAGACAAAATTCAGACTTCGAGAAAGCAGTTAGAAGATTATCGTAAGTCCCTGTAGCTCAAATTTGTATGAAATTAACCGCCTAAGTTAGAACACCGATTGATTTAATGATAAAACTTGTAATAAACTAGGTACTTCGAAGAAAAACAATAAATTCTCAATATTGTGAGTTAAAAAAAGTTATTATCTCGGCACAGGCATCTGCCTAGTGAGATAATAAATACCACAAAAATGTATTTACCTAGTTTGTAATTATTGTATTATTTCTTTATTGTAAAATATTTAAATTGTGAACATATATAGATACAAATAAGATATCAAATTTATAGCGATTGCAACAATAGTTAATAGCAGTCTTTTGTGTGTTCATTTTTGTTATTTTGATTATTTGGATGTGAATTTAAAGTTTGTTTTATTTATTTTGATTGTTTCTGTCACATTTTATTTTATATACCTGTACAACTAAAAACATGTAAACGGCCTTGCAGTATGTTGAATAAATAAATAAATAGTTAACAGAAAATAGCAAAGAAAATAAATATTGATGAAACTATCAAATAAAACCAGTACCGATCAAAAAAGTATGCAATATCGGTCCAGGCACGAAGATCTGGAACAGGCAGTATATAAAGGAGAGAGAATGTAATGTAATCATAAACTATAGTTACTAACTAGACCTAAATTAAAATACGTTCTCAAAGCCTGGCTTGTTTCTATGCGAAAAGGCATTCGCAGACGTGATTCGAAAACACGCGTCCAAGGCAAGTGGGTCGAGTTACCGAAAAGAGAGAAAAATCGATACCAATTTATACCCATGAGCGGGCGCTACCCATACTCCGGCTAGGCCTCGCGTAGACGGGAGAAGCCCGCGTTGCATTGACTGCAACTCGGCAGCTTTACTAAATCAAATCGGGGGAGGGATGAGAAAGGATCTCCCAACGGATGATAATAACGTATCTCAGAGTGAAACAAGAGCACTGGTTATTTAATAAAATGTGGGTAGGTACTTTAGGGTTTCCTGGAAGGTCCGCAGCTGATCAAGGATGTCTGAGAGCTTACTCTGCATTAAGATCACGACTCCGATCCAACTCCAATCTTAATAACGAAGCCACTATGATCGGTTAGATTTTGGTAACTAGGAATAAAAATACATCCACGTAGAGGATTTTGGATCCGGTAATTGCTCCAGTTACTATTAAAAGTATAGACGGTCGACATTGCATTTCAAGAGTAGCCTCCCTGGTCGGTGTAACAACAGCAAGAACAAGTGTCGGTCAATTGGTAATGGGAAGTACTCGAACAGGCCAATTGAAATGTTGAGAGACATAATCGTTACGGAAGGGCCACTACGATATCGCGTTTAGTTTTATTGAAAAGCGTCCATTCAAACGGAAGAACATCATACGAACAAAAGAGAAAAAGTCGCAAGATGTTCGTATCTCGATATTTAAGACAGCTGGGTGCATTTAGTAGAACCTGACTTCGAGGTGGTCGAAAAAGAAAAGGTTTTCAATGATAAAATAAATTAATCTCTGGAATAAAACGGAGAAGGCGAGAATGTTTTTTTTTTTTAAATCAGAAGCGCGGTGTGTTTATAAAACATGGAAGCGATATCGCAATCACAACATGTCGTTCAGCAGCGGAGTTATGGTTGTTTGAAATTCAAAACAAACGTTGATAATGCGCGGTACCGAGAATAAAAAAATATCATGAACGTTCCCAGTACGACCAATCTGTCGATGCATCGATGAGCCCAAAATGTCAGACGTACCGCGTAATTGTTACGTTTTGCTTGTGACATCGTTCAATTCTGACGTTGATTAGTAAAAAGTTACGGAGACACAAAGTGACATGACAACTGAAATATTTAAACATAAAAAATAAAAAGAATTGACGGTATGTATATTGAATGCGGGTAGAGGCAGTTGATTTGACGTATGGTTTTCACGAGAGAGAGCCAATAGTTATAATACAAACGACACAACGGTCATTCCAAACAAACACAATGGATCGATTAAAACCAACGCCAGTAACTCACCGAAACAATAACACAATAAATCACTCGGGTCTTTAAAGATTAAACTGCCAGCACCAGGGTGGTCTGGTACACATACCTATCTTCGTCTGCTTGATTCCAGCCTACTTCAATTCACTTGTTTATCCTAAATGATATAAAAATATAACTCAATCAAAATAGGCATCTAAATTATGAAAAATATATGGAACATCACATGATACGATCGTGGTTCGCTCCTTTAAAGAAGAGGTGATGACTGGTGAGGGGTGTGAAGACAATGACATGATTGGTACCTGTTACAACCATAAATCTAGAGTTCTGCATAGTTACCTACCTACACAACAACTAAATTCAGTTCTATTGTAATCTAAGCATTGGGGAAAATGTTTTTGAGATTAAATAAAAAAACAAGTACAGGAATAAAGTATCGTTAAAGCTGTAAGTGATAATACAACGAGATGGTTGAGAACATAATAAAAGAAGACAAACGTAATGTGTGTTAAGAATAAGTCAACATTCCGACGCAATAAGAAAACGAATGTCAACATATTTTCTCTTTCAGTTTGCATCGACTGAAAGATAACTAAACAGTTTTCAAGCTCGTTTAAATTATTATTAAAACGCAATCGATAGAGACTGCTCAATCTGTTTCCTCCTGTAGAGATTCAAAATGAATAATAATTATTCATCATTAAGAAAATAAATTTTAAAAGATAAATTGAATTGTGATATACATCAAGTCTAGTAAAAGCTTTTAATGCCTCCCAAAAGAGTAAGTACCTGTGTAATAAGCAACACCACCTATATAAGAAGGCCTTAGTGCAGGCGGCCATTTTTGGCCTCCCGCGTCACGGCTGCCGGCGTGTAGACAGATATCATAGTGCACAGGTAAGTACATACAGATATAGGTGAGTGAATGTTGGGCCTCACGATGTGACGCAGCACTAAGGCCTTCTTATATAGGTGGTGTTGGTAATAAGTCAGTAAAAATCTATTAAGTTATTCCATTTTTAATAATATTTATCCAGGTACGCAATCCAGCATTCCGCCAGGTCGCACGAGATATACAAACATAGAGTCCCATAATTACACTAACTGAGAGAAGAACAATAATAATTAGATTCACACACACGATCGGACCATTAAAACCACTCACGGCACATCGATGCCAGTGAAAAAGGAGACGGCAAACCCGACGCGGTATGAATTCCAAATCATCGTGCAACCATCCCCGGCGATTTGTTCCGATATTATTTCACAATCAGCTGAAACAATATAATCAAATTTATTTTATCGAAACGTGTTGTTGTTTTTTTGTTCGACTCAAAATTAATTATGGGGAGAATTGAATCAAAACAAAATGGTACACGTAACACGGTAGTATTCTTGGAAATGTTGGGTGTACAATATTTACGGGTTTGAGTACCTATATTGGATGATTCACACGGCAACCGGTAATACGGTGCGTCGAGACCAGCTGTCTGCGAGACGAGGAGCCTCCGGATCCCCCCGTGGAGCGGGGGGTTGGTCTCCAGATACACAAACACCCTGACTATAGGGCGACATAGCATACACAGTCCAGAACAGGGCGGAACTCCAGCACTCCACTAACACGATCGCAAATGAGTGTAAAAGTGATGACGCATCACGCAGCAAATAGAATAGCCGCGTAAATGTCTTAAATGCAAAAACATAACAATCAAATTCTTCTTTTTTATTCAATTTAGAACAGAAATTGCATTAATATTCTGCGTGTAGGTCGTTTACGGAAGTGTTTCAGTCGTCGATCTTCGTGTTAAACTATGGGTTCGATCCTCTGAGTCGATCATTTTAATTATCACACCACTAGCTTTCCTTATTTTTAAATAGGTAGGGATGAGGAGTGAGTATCTGTGTTTCGGATTTATTGACACAAAAATTATTTATTCACGGCTATATGCTATTAACAAATAAGCATGTAATTAAAAAAAAAGAGAAAAAAAAAACAAAACCTTAAAATAAAAAATCACAACAAAGTCATAATAGGTGATAACAAGGAAATTAACAACGTGACTAAAAAGCATCCAAATCTGTCAAACGACAGTAAAGTAGGTATAGAAAAGGGTTATTAATTGTTCGATTGTCATGTAAATAAGTTATATCGGCCCTTAAAGGATCCTAATTATAATTCACCATGTTACGAACAGTAGACATTTTGACATTTCTATCCGTAGCAATAGTTGTATGTAGGAACAGGAACCTCTGATCTTGTTTCACACATTTCATAGGTGACGATATTATTAATTTTCAAAGCAACTATCGACATAGGTTCCGTCGTATGAAAAATACTTTCCGTAATCGGTGCGATTTTTATGACAAAAATGTATGAAATATAATACGTATGGGGTTAGTGTTTCGACGAAAATATCGAGTAAATAACAAACTTAACCATAATATTACATCTTATTTGTATCTATAAACAAAAAAAAAATGACGCAATATGGGTAGGTAGCAGTACTCTCGTCAGATTATAGCAGAAAATAAACTTGTAAAAATGATTTCTCATACATAATACTGCAATATCTATCATCCAATTAACATAATGGTAGAGCGAACAAATTTATGAGGCGAGCATCTAAAATCTAAATCGTCAAAACCGCCAGACTTATGATAAAAGGAGGAAATACAATTTTGCTAATAGTAATTTTATACGAGGAGATACATCAGAGAGCGCGGGCACATTAACATCCCTCACCGACCATCCATCTTCGTCAGGGTGCGGATATCATCGCGGTAATAGTGGCTCCGTGATTATAAGATTATATCCAGGCACCCCCGAGCACACTACGTGGAAAATCTGATCCGATCGGAGCGCTCACATTAGGGAGGGCGACAGGCTGGCGGCCGGCGCGGGACCGACACGTCTACGCAATTATTCCGAAACTACGATTTTCACATAATAAACAAAAGGCGGGAGAACTGAAGGGAGTGTGTTTCCGGGTCGGATTTACAGCGAGAGTGAAGGGAAGTTCTGAAATCGGGCGTCAAGGACCAATATTAGAGTGGACGCAATCTGCTACCATAATAATTATTAGTCATCTGGAAGTGGTGTGCTTAATGTTTCAGCGTAGTGAGCATGTGATAGGAGACAAACAACAGACTCCAGAACATTATATTGAACAAAACTGAACTATCACATTTACCCAATATCATAACAAAACAGAATTTTGTCAAATATATTTTTCAAAACAAAATGTATAAAAAAGCTCAGCGAATAAAATCGTATTAAATTTTTTAAATGGTGTTTTTTTCCTTATTTTATTAAAGAGTTTAAAATATTTCTTTAAAAAGTTCAAAAATCATATTATGTTTATAAGTAAAGTGAATTTAAATTAATTTTATTGTAGATTGATGAAATAATATGAAAGGTCATTTCTGTTTTATGGATCGGAAACCCGGACACTGAAAATGCCGACAATAATCTTTATCCAATTTTAGGCGTTCGAGATTCGCTGCGTTAGACTCGGTCAGCAATTCAGAGGAACTGAGGAGAACGTTTAAAACAGAGTTATTAAAAATGATAAGGGTTTTTAGTTTAAACGGGTTCTTAATATTTAAAACTCCTCAAAACATATAGGTATGGTATCTGGTATATGTTTATCTGAAAAGATGCCTCGAATGGGAATGGGATTATATGGGCATGATATACCTAATACAGGAATTATTTTTTAGAGTAGCGACAGATGAGAACGTTTGCATAGACGTCAAGAATAACAATCAATACCTATTATACTAAAGTTATAATTGATATAATCAGTCTGCCACTATACATATTATTATTACATCGAATAGGCTCCTTTGCATTGAAATTTAACGCGTTAAAAGATTAGGTATCCGTTTTGGTATTTATATTATCTGGGCGACTTCTCCGACATCTAGCAAGCGCATGAAAACATAAAACAAAACAATGTCAACAGCACATTATTAAAAAAAGGCTTGGTGTGAGACGCTATTTAGCGAGCAAAATAAACGTACGTAGTTTCAATACGTGCTCGTACAGTATTATTCTATGCCTGGCATTATTTCAATGCACGTAATATCAAGAATGCAAATTTCCAAAGAACGCATAATACGATTCGTGTAAGACAACCTCACGACATGGCAGAGCTGTGGCGATGTGCGGGGCTGGATATTCGCGACCCGACCACGGACACGAATCGACGGCGAGCATGAGAGGCTACGCGGCGAGTCAATTGGCGCGGGGCCGACGAACTGAGCGCTCTGCAGACGAGTATTTCAAGGTCTCGCTTACCTGCCGGCTGTGGACGAGATTACAAACACATGATACCTACCGTATAAATGCGCAGGTAGATACACAGATCCATCGCGAGGATTATTATGTATTACGGGCGGATTGCGAATCTATCACAATAATAATCGTCGATTGTGAAACGATTACGAATCGCGATTCGACATGCCCGTATTGTAGGATGATGTCGTTCCGATCTTCAGTAAGAAAATCTTTCGTCGATAATAAAACAGGGCGTCGGTAGAATTAGTAGATGACAAACAATATTGATATCGTGAGCCAGTACTGTAGCTGTGTAGGAAGGCGCAGCGATGTGGGATCAATCAACCAATCAAGACAATTTAAAACAAATCAAAACAATGGTCATGTATCTAAGTGGGTACACGACAAGCGTTAGTAGACTTGCGTGTATTTGAAGTGGATTACGGGCAGCGCTGGCGTTGTGTCAGATGAAATTAAAATAGGTATTCAAAGGGACTATGAAGCAGGCATGGGAAAACAGGAAATAAAACAATAAAATAAAACAAAATCTTATATCGATGACGAATTGTTTACTTCTAACACTTCGTCCACTGCGGTCCAAACGAATCAGCATATAATTATTATGTGTCTGACTTTGCAAAGAATATATTCGTCAAGCTCGGTTCTAAGACAAGTATAACCGAGAGTTACAATAGCATGAGCATGTTTATATGTAGTCAAACTTGGTTATAGAAACAGCAGAAGTGTTACTCATTTTCATGTCAAATAGGCAACGAATATTGGACTAATTTATTTATTTATCGTAAGGGCATCTATTACATCACATCATAATTAATTACAAAAAAAAAGTTGAGATATATTGTATACCTATCAGTGTCACTAAAAAAATTTCAGTATTTAAAATTTAAAGTCAGTTGTTTTCAAAAAGTCAGTCGCTGTCTCGTTTAGTGTATAGAAGTCTTCAATGCTTCGCTTGCATGATCTGAGGCTGCACTCAAACACAACGTGGACTAATTAAAAAGAAACAACTGAACGAGAGACGGACAAATAAGGGTACTTGATGAGGATCTGTTATAGCTAATACTATTTGAATCTCCTCGTGTTCCTTAAAGGAATGATTGATGGTTGGAGTGGTACACGGTCGAGTGGCGTGCAGCGGAGCAGCAAGAGACTACAGTCGGATTAACGACGACATCAGTTGGACGAGTGCACGTACTGTCGAGTCGTATAGCCGCCAGCACATGGCCAGGGCAATCAATAGTTGGAGATATCGGCATCGGCGGAGTATGTCGCGAGGAGACGGAGATAGGACCGTGCGATCCTCCACCGGCATGCCTACAACTGACGACCCATCACGATGCCTGCTGACTGACATGTCCAATTAGATGTGTAACGAATTTCGTATCTTAAAAATTAATATTCCAAAAATCGCTCACGGATAAATAAGATTTGCTCCTTGATCGTTAAGGTTTGTGGGCACCGCTTCTATTCAGAGCATATTTTGCAATTTTGAGCGTCTTTTTTTAAGAGATTTACAGTGACTATTTTGCAAAAGCGTATATTAAAATTCACCAAATGAGCATACATTTTTGAGTGGTACTACGGGGTACAAGAAATTTACGGTATCCGTTAAAATTTTACAGTGCAAAAAAAGCACACAAGGTTTTTTCCGACTTGAACTTTTGAATTCTCATTTTTTTTAATAACTTTCTCGACCACGTACCACTTAGTAGCATAGGGAGGCAACAAGAGCCCACCTCAGCGATCGATCTTGAGCGGCTTCAATAGAGATTAATACTAAACATAACTTACGATCAAATTAAACAATAAGTTACTTATTCTTAGGGCTGGGATCACATCGGTAGCAATGGATTTATTGTGAGATATTACACCTTCTTTTTCGTCCTGCTATGAGACACTAACCGATCAAGATATTTTTATATGTTCTCTATACCACTTTCTTATTTTATTTTGTTGTAATTTAACTCTTATCTTACTACCTATATGATAACATTATTTAACAAATGTGCCATCTATGAATGAGTTATTTTTTTAAATTTATGTTCATGTATTAAAATTTATCAACCACCTGTAGATATGCCAAACGAAGTAAAAAATAGAATAAAACAATATCGGTGTACAATGAAGTGCAGCATCGATAGGTTTTACAGAACAAGAACTCTGAGGCAAGTTGGTAGATGAAAACTGCATCTTTATTGTTGCATTAAACCGTGAAACAAGTTACTCAAAGACCACAAGGTTCTGAAGTCCACCATCGCCAGATGCAGTACCAAACGAGAACGGGGCACACGAGCGCTCCGCTTAACAAGGCGCCCCACGCACCCGAGTGGCAGCCGGAGCTGTTGTGCGTGGCGCAAGCTAGCCGTGCTCGGACGACAGCAACAATACTAATCACTATCACTCACTACAACTAGAAAAGACAGTGAATACTCAACCATGAATGTTGCTGAACACCAATTATATCACTCGGATGATTTCAAATGTTGGGAAACACTAAACAGTTATCGACTTCGGTAGCCTAGTGGCATAGGCGCCGACGTCAAATCGAGAGGTCCCGTGTGTGTTTTTTTTTTACTTGAAAATTCTACTCGGAGTCGGAATCCTGTCTCAGATTGGACAGAATCAGTTATTATTCACCAAATACATGACAGCAGTCACAGTCTTTAAATTTGGTTGCTCTCTTGTTCTCAATAATTTCCAACTTTTATCTCTATAGGTATTTCATTGATTAATTATTAAATATCTACTTGTTGTGTACATGTGAATTTTCGACATGTTGAACATGTCGAGAATTCTCATGATTAGGAGTTTCGGAGACTCAAACATAACCACCTAATGGCGAACGATGTTAACGTAAAGCCACCCTTCGAAATAACAGTAGAAGACGGTCGTAAGCCCGTAGTGGTTTGTTCCATTTTAAAATCGAACATCAGTGTAATGATTTTTTGGAGTCATTAGTTGTTACATATTCATCAGTTATTATTTATTTATTTATGTCTGTTTATTATGTATGTCTGAATAGTTTATTTTATTGATAAAAAAATACTTTTAATTTGACAAACAAAAACTTCTTAGTGCGTTAACAATCACTGACAACAGGAAATAGGAAGTGCGTTTCTCTATAACATTCAGTTGACATGTCATAGAGAGTCACTGTTACCACAGACGGGTAGTGAATGCTAAGAAAAAAATCTAGAATTTTATTAATATAATATTTACACTCGTAAAAGGCTAAACTATTTGTAAAAAAATGTCAATTATTGTTAAAAACAAAACTGTATGGAAAAATCATAAAAATAAATACCTGTATTTGAGAAGAAAGCGAAGAGAATAAGGATAAGAGAAAGGGGATTTGGTGAAGAGTTGGTTGTGAGAACGCGTCGAGGAGACGTCAAACAATAAGTAGAGTTTGAAGAGGTGATGATAAAAAATCCCCGAGTGTCTCTCCCCGATTCGCCTGGAAATGGAATAATTCCGAGATTTACCCATGAGGAGTCGGAAGGAAATACAAACGTACGTAAGTATTGGACGTGTCTGATAGAAGCGATAATCTAATTTGAGGAAAACCGAGCACCCTGCCTTATCATCCAGATCTCGGCTGTACGAATGCATGATCTAACACAATATTAAACCGACATAATATGAGGGTTATATCACCGTTCGATGTTGATTATCCGCTTTTATTTAAGTTCTTTACACTGTTGACATTAGACATATTCGATAGTTAATGAAAGAAGAAATAGATTTCAGGATTGCTATAGATTATACAATAATTAACAAAGTGTGATTTTTTCTTGTTGTCTTCCCTCGAAGTCGTCAAAGTATAAACTATTAATTACAAGAAACGACAAATAATAATAGCATATTTTGTTTCTGAAACTTTAAACTTTAAGTTGAGTTTAATTTTGGTTGAACCGATAACAAGCGAGATAAAATTAGTCCTAAATGTAATGCCCTAATTTTATCTATGTATCAATCTATGCGTGGTTGAATAGGTAGGTATATCAAAATGTAACAAATAGGAGCTTAGACCAATGAACTTGCCGTTTTTCAGTAGGTCATTTCAAACAAAAAAAAGTTTTGATTGGCTGTGTATTCTAAATTCAAATTAATTTTGTTTTAAAAAGATGACATTCTTTTTACAAAATCAGTTTTATGTTTATTGATAAGTGTTGTATTTTCATTACATTTGGACATTTTTCGTCATAAAAGATACTTTGCATGTAACATCAACAACGCATACGCAGAGAACCATATAAACGAACGCGCAACCCGTTATTGGTTTTCCCGGTTCCGTTCTGGAAATTTTGACATGAAAGGTCGTCCGGACACTTTGGTCAAGAATGATATATTAAAGGCGATTGTGGAAGCTGATGATACTCAATAGCAGCTGAGCTAGCAACAGATTTTGATGTTACCACCAAAACAATATTGGTCCATTTGCGACAAATTGACACGACAAAAAAGGTTGTTAGATGGATGCACCACGTACCTACTCAACGATCGCCAGCGCAACGTACGCGTCGAGATCTACCTTGCGCTGCTCAACAGGCACATAAATGAAGTAATTTTGAACCGATTTGTTATGTGCGCCAAAAATTGGATTCTGTTGGACAATCAAAAGAGATCGGCAAATTGGTTAGATCCTGCTTCAGTACCAAAGCAGTACCCTAAACGAAAAATGACCCCTAGAAAGGCGGTGGTCACTGTTTGGTTATCTAGTGCCGGTTTGATTCATCACAGCTTCTTACAAGACAGATGAGCACTACTGCAGATGTGTATTGTGAAGAACTGAAGACAATGATGGAGATGTTCGCACATCTACAACCAGCTTTGGTCAATCGGTCGTCCCCGCTGCTCGTTCACAACAACGCGCGACCCCATACTGCACAACAGACAACCTCCAAGCTGCGAGAGTTGTGGTTGGATGCTCTCCCTCATCCACCATACTCACCAGACCTTACAATTATCGACTATTACCTTTTTCAAAATTTGGTTAACCTTTTAGCGGGGAAAAAATCCAATTCCCGAGACAGTACAAAATGCCCTTGAAGAGTTTGTTGCCTCCCGTGTAGCTGATTTTTACAAAAAGGACATAAATAAACTACCGCTGCATTGGCAAAGATGCATTGATTGAATGGGTGATTAGTTTGAATAACAGAAATAAAAAAAAGTTGAAAAAAATCTACTAAAAAAGTTTTTCATACAAAACGACAATTTCATATTAACATATTCCAAACTAAATGGTTTAAAAATAGGTTTTTTTTATAAAATTTCATTTCTTTCTATTAATGGTTTCAAACCCGCTTTCTAAAGCTGACATCAATTAAATTATTTATTTATTAGAGACACCAATAAACAACGAACAACACATAAAAACATGAAACTAACAGAATCCCAGTACTCCAGTAACAGGTATCTCTCGTATAAATTACTTGTGTACTTTTTTTATAAAAAACGTCAAGGGACCATATTTATTTATTTATTCAATTTGTTGTGCAACTATGTAAGGTAGGAAAAAGAGGATGAAATTTAATAAATAAGCCTGAGGGATACATAACATCAAATGATCGAGTCTGGTTGAAAGCCTTGGTCGAACAAACGGAGTAGATCTCTCAGACAGCAACAAGACGAATAGAATATTAAAATAAGTAGGTGATTCTGCGACGGATATATAGGACAGACAGGACGGGGCCCTTCCAGGTGAGTGTGCAACAATCAGAACAGGTTTCACAGAGGTGACAGGAAGAGAGGGGAGGGGGCTGGAAGAATACATCACATTCAAATGCCTGCGCCGGGAGGAAACGCGGAGACAGTATCGCGATCCTTCAAAACACGGAAAACTATTCAAGTCGACATTCTTCATGTCACGTCGGGGAGTGATGGAGTCTCATTCTAAAGTTTTCACACGAACTTCCTTTGGCAAGCCACCCGCTACCCTTACGCTGTACAATAACGGTTGCACTTTTCATTAAAAACGCTCCAAGTATGCTTTGTCTCCACTTACAGCGATAATTTACGACTTGCTTTTTTAACGAGATAAATAAATGTAGGAAGAAACGCGATATTCCAGGCATTCCTCCGCGTAAGCGAATCGACTGCGGCAAAATTAAAAATATGATGATACCTCCAAAGAACTGCAGAGGTATGCTGGCGAGTAAAAAAATATCATAAATAAAATGCAAATGGGAGTAGACCGACAACGCACACCGCATCAGGTACCTACCTACACATGAATAAACGCGGCGGCTGCAACAGCAATATTAGTTTTAAAAAGAGGATGCTGCATACTATTATGTCTAGGGCCATAAAAATGAAAGGTGAGTTTAAAAATTGCTTTAACTACACCAACACGAAGCACGTCCATATTGTGGATGAAGAGGAAGGGAAAAATTTATCTCCCAACAACAATAATGAAATAGTTCATTGATAGATGGGAGACCCGAGGGATAAGACACTATGGAGGCATATGATGACATTTCATTAGTAAAATAAAATATTATATCGAAATATTTAAAACTCGGTCAATTTTTATTTTGATAAAACTTCTAGTCCGATTCGTTTTCAATAAAATGGGCTGGATTAACAAAAAGATGCTATTGACAAAAAAACTCCAAAAGAGGTCGTCCAACAAAAGACAAAGGTGTAGTGACACAAGTCATATGACCTTCAGTCGTCTCATGTAGAGAGCGTTCTCGCAGCGCGGCGATAATGTACGTAATAAAGACGCTTCTTAGAAACGTAAGAAACTGTAAAATGCCTTATTTCGAAGGTATCGCAACCACACTGCGAATAGGCACCAATGTAACAACCAAGAATCCACACGCTGGTAGAGTGCGAGGTTCGGAGTAACATTATACAAGAAATCTCGCAATGAATAAAGATTGTCACCACACGCTCCGCGACCAAACTTATAAACGCAAAGATACAGATACTCGCTTCAATCCACGCACGTCGGGTTTGTACACATCATACTAAAAAATAATGAATATGGTTTCGAAACTGCAACATTTATTCAACTACACACACGATATACGCTATAAAGGAAGGTTTTTACGACGGACAGACCAAGAAAAGCCTGGATTTGATACAAAGAACAGGGCAAAGAAACCAAAGTAGGGCACGGCGATGGTGTTCAGAAGTCAGTGGCACAAAGATCCATTGCTGGACGAATGAGGGCCGTTGATAATAAAAACCAACGAGGATGTTTTGATGATTTTTATAATTTTCTGTTAAGAAGTATAATAATAAATCTTCAATAGCTGAAACATTATAAACATATGAATACAAATTCCATAAGAACGGGCGTATTAGGCGTGCAATGTCTTACAATCAGGGATGATACGATTATCAGCATCAGCTTATTATCAGCAACGATTTCAATATCAGCATCCGCACTATAGGTCGACAACTATAATAATACCATTCCCTACACTAAAATCTGTAGGTGCGGTATTAGGGGGGCGAAGTTAAGGTAGCCGCGGACGGGCCTAAATGTCGCTACTGATGCAGGTATACGCCATTTAAACAGTTAATAAATATTTTAACTGCGATACTTTACAAACAGTTTGATACAAGAATAATGCGTACTTACAGGTTGTGGTAAATTCTGAGAATATTTGTATTATAATTAGAGGTACGTAATTTTCGCAAATAAAAAATTGTAATATCGCATTTAAAAAATATATAAGGGTTTGGGGGTTGGTGGTTGTAAATTTTGGTGTAAAAATTGTTTTTGGCATCTCCTTAAATTGAAAATTTCTTCATATGCTTTCTGTTTACTTATGTCGATGCTATATAAAAAGGAATGAGGTGGACAATACATGTGAGGAATTTTGTTATGCGTTTTTTTTTATCGTTTGAACTTTAAGTTGGAACTCATTTTGCTTGTTTGCAGACACCTTTATAAATAATAAAATACAAAAGAGCGTTATGTACCAGCTCAGACGTCTTTCTCGTTGCGAAGGCAGCGGGAAACTGAAATAACGTCACACGATTCGTCCAAGCGCTGTCCGCTACCCCCTGTTACCACCAGTCCCCAATGCATTTTTATTGTATGGAGTGGTATTTTTATAGTTGTCGACCTATAATTGATACTGATATTCAGTTAGTATCTTGTCCGCTTAAGAGTCTTAGCGTTTGTCGAATATTGCCGCGAGAATTTTTGATCAGTCAAACATCTAAAAAATAACATTAATAATTATTATTGATTTATTTTACGCACTATCAAGCAAGCACCTGGCACCCTTCTCCTGCCAGTGTTCCCAGCAAACAACAAATCATGACACAAACACATAGAATCTTCAGTGCTCTAATAACTAAATAAAAGGAAATTAAATTGCAGGAAAATAGAGATATTGTCCTGTTCAGCTTCCAACAGAAACTAGTCGACAGGGACTTATAATAAATAAATATGTAATTTGTATACTACGTTCGACACGGAAATAATTCCTTCTCCGCGCTACTAACAGTTAGATATACCTAATAAAACGCGGAGTCGTCACTTGAAAACAAGTCATTAGGGGACCCATAGGTAGTAGGTCGTTATATCTAAGATGGAAACCTTTGTGGGCGGTCGGGACACCATAGCGGCCGTGCTCAACGTGCATCGTCTAACGCGGCCCGGCGTGTGGGTAATAAGGAAGTGCTGGGCTCGTAACGTATAACGACGAGATAATGAACCTGGCACGGTATGAATCACGAACGCGAATATCAATCTCGCCACTAGTGTGTCACTAATGCCGAAGGAAATAATACAGTTCCTAAGAACTCTCCAAATCATCCCAATCCAATCATTCCACAGATAGAAGTACCGTGCATACGAGCGAAAAATACTCCAAGAATTTGATAACTAATAAGTTCAAATATCAGATAAATACCTAGCTACATAGTATGTAGTGGTGTCTCTGACGCTGAACTCTAGTTGCCTGGTCTAAACACGCACACACATACATAATATTGTCTGTGTTGTTTGCACAGCGGCGAGTCTAGTGTATACATACATATTATTATGTGGGATTTATGTTATGATAATCGTGTTTAAACACGGATTAGATAATGCGAGGGGCATATTTCCGTCTTGTGATAAAGCGACCAAGACCCGGAGATGATTTACGCGGTGTGATCTGTAAGGGTGCGATCACACCAAACGAGCATAGAGCCAGAGCTGGAGCATTCTTTCTTTATCGGTGATATTGACAGCGAGAAAACAACAGCGAGCAAGAACTAGAACTTTATCTGTCATCGCCCATTGATTATTGTATTTTTTTTATAAACTGTGCTCACTCAAAAATATTTAATGTTATTTACCTACTGGGATTGTGTAAAATGACATACGAAGTGGATGTATTTTTTGTTATCCCAAAGGGAACCGCTAGCGAAGATGAATGTGACCAAGAAATGCAGCAGGCGTTCAGTGTAAGTTAAAAATAGGTTATTAAGTCTATTACTTTAACCACTTACTTTAATCCTAATTTGAGGTTAGGAGTTAAGTATATCATTATCTGTTAGTCAATCAGGCATTTGGATATTGTAATTTTTTTATAAAATGAATCTGTGTTCACTCAAAGTGAACACAAATACACTCTTAGACTCTTCCACAGTAAGATACTAAAAGCTTGTGTCGTGAAACTGTAAGATGGTCGGCACCTGGTATCGAACCCACGACCTCCGCACGAAACAGTACGAAAGCCGGCGTCGTAAACACTAGTCTACCAACCAATTCTTGGTTTTAATTTTTGCATTCCGCTAATAATTCTTACCGAATAACAGTTGGCCGAGAACCACGTCTTTGAGAGCCTGATGGGAGGAAAAACAGCGCTCTTCTCAGCCAACTGTCATTCGGCAATAATTATTATTAGCGGAATGCAAAAATTAACACCAAGAACTAATTAATGGGTGATGACAGATTAGTGTCCAATTCAACAATCAAGAAAATATAGGTACTCTACTTTCAGCTCCCCCTAAGAGCTTATTTGGAAAATAAGAAATTTATTTAGTTTAATGTCTCCATACAAAACAGGCATATAAAAGTTATTATGGTTAGGTTTCTTCGTACTTACTGCCGCAGACATTGACGTCTCGAGCGAGACAGAGAGAGAACGGAGCGAGATGCATGACAGTCGATGGGAAGCTTTGGCCGCGACTCGCACGTCCCCGGCCCGAACTCATCGCATGGACTCGAGTGGCTAGAGATACGTACCTACATAGGTAGGCAAGTATGATCCATCTGTCCACACAGAGAGCGAGGTCATGGTCAAACTTTTACACCAAACAATTTTATTGTGGAGCTATAAATAATATTACGTACACAACTACCTAGTATCTACCAAGAAGCGTTGGGTAAGGCGGGAGTCGGTGCAGTATTCCATCGATTATACGTCACAGTAAAACATAGGTAGGTACCTGTACCTTTAGAATACTTTATGGGCAAAAAAAACCGAAGTTTGTAATTAGATTATGAAAAAATGAAATTATCAAAATCAATTATGTATATAGGTAATAAGTATCATCGGCTAATTGGTTGGTGAATTATTTCGCTAATTTTATCGAACGTGCATTGTGGATGTAACAAAATATCGTACGCTCTGTTATTGAGTGAAATCAATACGTGCGCGAGTAGCAGCTAGTCCACCCAGTCAGCGCGCTCGACTTGTGTAATTAAATATCTGTAACGAATCATTAAAGATAAAAAAAGCTCGAATAACAGAGTGGGTAGAGATCGCTGTACGTTAGCTACATGTGCCGTATTATTTATAAAACTAATAATTATTAATTGTTAGCTGAAATTGAAGCATCAATCGTTTTAATAATGTTCGAAATGGAGATCGGGTGTAAGTGGTATGAAATCCGAGCGGAGGATTGAAGACGTCGGGGAATAAGCTATAAACGGCAGCTCCGGAGCGGGAACCAATCTCGTAAGAGGAGAGCCTACTACTCTCTCGGCTGTGTTAGGTATGTAGGGATTCTGCCGGGAAGACAGCGGGAATAATGATGAGCCAATAAAGCTAAATGGAATTGATTCGAAATACATTAAGGGAATTAGTAAGTGTGTCGCAATACTGCATTTGGCAACCACGTTTACTGAGAGTGAGTTAGGCTCGCACATGGCGACGTTCGAAGTTCAAAACAATATGAGACCACGGGTGCTGAGATGTACCCACACTTCACGAAACGACTGAATAACGAGTGGCAGGCGTCATTTTAACACGAGTGATTGCCGGTTTCAAGGGAAAGAACACGGTTTAACAATAATTATTATTGAGCTTGTTGAAAGTCTCGAGCAGCGAACACGAAATATAAATTTTGGAAATAGAATTTAAGAAATAGAATACAAAATTTTAAAAACTCCAACTGAATAATTTTTCTACAGTGGGAAACCACGGAGCACTTTCTGAAATACGTATGACCACAGTTACGGACAAAAGAATGGACATAGGTATTCACTAAGGTTTATTTATATCTATATTAGAGGCATCATCTGAACAGTGAACAACACAAACAAAAGAAAAACATGAAACATAAACATAGAATCTCCAGTGCTCATACAAATATATCCCGCATGGCTATTGTGCATAATTAGGTAGGTGCAATAAACGTAATTAATCACATATAAGTAGAGAAAAATCGTAAATGTTGTGAAACAACTACTTTGGGCAAAACATTGCGGTACCTACTGAATCATAAAAATACCTTTGGACAGAATAAACGAAAGCAGACCCCTTCCGTTGCGATAAACAGAAACCACCAGCCAGAAAGATAGATTAGACTTTATAGAAGTGTTCAAGAATTGTCCAACTATGTCTCGAATAATAAAACAAGTCCAACAGTGGGCGGTGGTCGATGATGCTACAGACATTGGACCTTCGGACAGAGTCCGTCAGACCTCCGACTACTTGCGCAGCACCACATACCTACCACTGTCTTTACGTTTACAACATTTGTAACGACCAACCACTAACTAACATGGATTTTATACAAGTTTAAAGCCAAACATCTAACAAAAACCGTCAATCATTTCAGGCGTAGTATTACCGGCTTAAAATTAACAGTTGATTTACGTTTTATTTTAAATGAAATGATCTGGGCTCACTCAAAGTAAGAACAAAACACTCTTTTGATATATTTCACAGAACGCAAAGCTTGTGTTATGAAAGACGAAGATGTTCCGAGACTCGTACCCTCGACCCGTTTCATTAGAACGAATGTTAGCGACTAAACTGAAGTGGTTGGTGACCCAGCGGTTACAACGCCGGCTTTCGTACAGCGGACGTCGTGGTTCGATCCCAGGTGCCGACCATCTTCCTCTTTCACGACACAAGCTTTCAGTAGCTTACTGTGAAAGAGTCAAGGAATGTATTTGTGTTCACTTTGAGTGAGCACAGATAATTAAAAAAAAAAAAACTGCTAGGCTACGAACCACTTCTTACAGTCCCAAGAGACTACTATTATCTTACTAAGATTACTCTTTAATACCCCGTCAAACTCTGGTGATCTACTGATTTCGATAAGACTATATTTGTGCAAGGTGCCTTTATTCTCATCAAGTAGTTCCAACTACGATTTTCGGTCCAAGGAGCCAACACTCGAAACAGATTAAAAATGAACAGTTGACTAGAAAACATAAACTTA
Source organism: Mystacides longicornis (assembly GCA_963576905.1). Taxonomy (NCBI): domain Eukaryota; kingdom Metazoa; phylum Arthropoda; class Insecta; order Trichoptera; family Leptoceridae; genus Mystacides; species Mystacides longicornis. The sequence continues at coordinate 36,154,241 of OY756422.1, forward strand.
GGCAAACAGTTCCACCAGTTTGCTCAGAATCAGTAGTTCAGTGTTAATTGAATAAAAAATAAACATACATATTTCTACTGCCTATCGTGCTCTTCTTGAAGAATTCCCTAGTACCTCTTTCTTGTCTACCTTCAAAAAATTGATCCTGAGAGCCCAATAAATCATATAATGTTTCTTGTTCGCTATATCTCTCTCCCCATTCATAACATAATATGATACAATATTGTGTAGATATCTACCGATCAGCGCAGTGCGTAAGAGGAGGTTCTGGTGAGCAACGCACGCGGATGGGTTAACATGGGATATAATTAGGAACACTAATAACAAATATAATAAATTAACCACATTAATGCGACGTACCAAAATATTAGAGACGAACAGCGATTAGGTTGGATACGGCTCGGTCAGGTCCGCCGTGTACCTAAGGCAACGGGCAACGCGCCTTCACGGTCCGGTGTGCGTTTGAGAAAGAAGTGAACTTCCTGGCGAGTCATTGAACGGGCGAATGGTCTCATCTATGTATACGCTCGCAAGTGGCCCAAGAAGCGGGCGAAGAGGCGCTGTGGGCGGACGGAAGGTGTCGTCTGTTGCAGGCATCATTGTAAACCACTTCCTCTCTCAACAAAGTCGGAAATAATTACTGACGTTCGAATTATTTCCAGCCAATTTTGGAAAGTTTTAAGTTAAAATCATTCACAATCACAAAGTAAAGAACGGTCTTTGTTTGGTTTTTATAATAAAATACTCTAAGTATTGCAAATCTGAGAAATGTTTAACTTGTTTTTTAGTGGGAAGGAGCGACGAGTAGATTTCTACAAGAGGAAAACTTGTGTTTATACGACAATCCATACACAATCTCTGTAGTCTATAAAGTTCTTGACTATACCATAGGTACAATTCACCATTATTCAATTGTAAAAACAATGTCATTACATCATTGCCGTATTTTTTAATTCATTTATTTTTTTTAATTAGGTACTTGAACTGTAGACCCAGTTGCATTGAGGAAGACTCATTACGTTTGAAATATAAAACAGCAAACATTGAGCCTACAAAAACTCCTTTTTTTAAGAAAGTTTAACGATCAAATATTTGCTCTAATTTGTCAGTGTGTGAAAGCCTTAGATAATAAAAATAAAGTGATGAATTTTCATCAATGTTGACTGATGAATAATTACTTTGATCTCAAAGAAAGGGGGCACAACGATAACAACACATGCGTTTATTTTCTACAATTTAATAGCTTCAACGATATTATCTTTTAACAGATCTTTAATAGCATTATTTTATATGACATATACAGATAGTGATGATACAAATAATAATTGCACAAATTGTATGGACAACAAAAACACATGTAAAATATACGCAAACAATAACAGCGATCAGGTAAGAAGTAATAGACAAACAACAACAAAACTTAGTCAATAGTATATGCAGGCTCAGTCGGCATAAAGAGATGAAGACCAAGAGTGTGGGACATGGAAGGAGCAAGAAGAAAAAGGAGAGAGTGAGAGAAGTAATTGCTCGGACGTCAGGCGGTCGTAATACAAACAAAATAGTAATCGACCATTTATTCAATAAACACCGAATCATTACAAAATATTAAACAAGATCCACTCCATTTAGAGTTTAGATCTTTCTCATGAGTTAAACGCATGTGTCGAAGATAAGTTGTACCTAATCGTTAGCGAGTCCAATGAAATCCAGATGATGAAGTCAGTCGGCATAAAGAGATGAAAACCAAGAGTGTGGGACATGGAAGGAGCAAGAAGAAATAGGAGAGAGTGAGAGAAGTAATTGCGCGGACGTCAGGCGGTCGTAAGACAAACAAAATAGTAATCGACCATTTTATTCAATAAATACCGAATCATTACAAAATATTAACCAAGATCCACTCCCTTTAGAGTTTAGATCTTTCTCATAAGTTAAACGCCTGTGTCGAAGAGTCGTAATCGTTAGTGAATCCAATGAAATCCAGATGATGAAGTGCAGCAAACACCTCGGGACACACTCGCCCACGTCGGCTTGAAACAATGGAGGTGTGCACTGAGCACTCGTTCCAGGAAAGAATATTATATTCACATTCCAGATTCACCATGTTGAGTTAATATGGTGTGGTGATGACTCTCCGATACAACGCTATAAATCGGAATATTCAACCTTAACCCACCATCATCTATAAGTTTCTTACTCGTCAGGGTTATGTTGTGATAGAATCAATTCATTATTCATAAGATGTATTCACCTGCGTGATAAGACATTTTTTTTAATAAATATCCTTTTTTGCTTCTCTGTTTAAATATGTGAATGACATTGTAGTATTGTTATTTAATGTATGTGTGTAAATTTATATTCTAGTACAATCAATTTGATATGCTCTGTAATAACTTAATAAGTAATTAGTAATTTTATTGTAGAATTGCTTTTTTGGCACAAATCACTGGCATAGAGTGTCATACCAGCGTTTTAAGTAGGAAATTTAAATGAAACAATTAATTGGTTATTCCACAAATTATTAAATAGCCTGACTAGTTTCGCAGGCACACGTCCTTGTTTCATTTTAAATTATTCCACCAAAAATCCGAGTTCAAGGCGTTGCTTTTGTTAAAAGGTTATACCTATATTACAATACATTAGGTTAAGTTAAGCTAACATTTCAGAAAAAATGTTTTCCACATAATATACATAGAAACATCCTTGAAACATATGGCCCTCCCTATCATCGAAATTTTATCAAGAAAAATAAAGATGCTGTATAGTAAATGTATTAAGAAATTTTATTTAATTAAAACCCATTCCAGCCTGTTGTGAACACGGGTGATGATTTTTTTTAATGATCCGATGCATATCGAAGAAATATTTGAATTCACAAAAATACGCTGTGCTGATTCACGTAATAGTCACAACAAAGCTTCAAGTCGAGAAAATAGAAATCAAACTACACATTAAGATTTTCGATGTTTTGGGTAGAATGTGGCGGTGCGTATTAAACGTTAAGACTTTATATGGAGATGTTTGTCCCATTTATTTTCTTATAAATACTGAAAAAAAATGGAGACTCTTGTTTGGTAAGTAATAGAGCTGACAAAAAAGGTCGCTTCGTGGCATACTCGTGTCTCCTTCCAGCGGATCCAGCTGATGCAGCGGGGAACTGAGTGGTGGCGCGGCACAAAGACAACAGTCGGGGCAGAGGGAGGGGGCGTGCTACCTCCTCGGTACTCACATAGTACTCGCGCGGTATTCATAAAAAATAATGATGGAAGTATGGGAGCCAGTCACGACTTTGTCTGCACTCTAGGTACGCTCGCTCTCTAGTGTCTTGGCCTGTGTTCCTACCTACACTAGACGACGCTGGTTGAACTCTGTTATACAAAGCCTTACCTACCTAGATATCTGGACCACAGAGTAAAAACTACTCTCATGGATAAGAAAACGAGCATATAGTCGTTTTCGGTAGAGACTTCTCCCTTTCTCAGATCTAATAAAAACTGATAGCTCAGCAGTCGCTATGATTGAAGACTCGTTTTGTGAGAATGAACTTCTATAGCAAAGCAACCTCGAACGTAACTTTTAAAAGAAACTCTTCTGGTTTTCGAAACCGAAATTCCAATTTAAATTGTCGTGTATTGTAGACAGCAGCAGATCAAAAACAAAACATTAGTTGATTGTGGGAAACAGAATGTAATCTAAATAACAAAATGAAGCGAGCACGTGTTGAGTGAGCGCAGATACGGTAGTGGTGGCTTGACTCTGATAAGGTCTGCCTTATCAGAGAACCGGAGGGCGTGCCGTCGCTCGGTGCTTGCTGCACACAATGGGCACCGGGCAGGTACCACTTGTCAATAATTAATTATTAACTTTTAACTGCACAGATAAAGACGTGCGTTGAGGATTGTTCTTATCTCATAGCGAGGGAACGATAAACTGTGTCGGATACGCGGCCAAACGGCGGAAGCGATGTCGTTGACAATAATAATTATTGACACCGCGATAGCTATTAGTGACACTTAGGGGTAGGTATCCAACCTCTCATCTTGAATGACAATGGAACACCACATCACAATAGAAAACGTACGACATTGTGTATTTCCAAATCTAATATGAAAACGTTACACATGAGAGTTAGAACGTTTACTCGCTAGAAGGCGGAATTAATGTTTCAGGAAAAAAATCGAATACTTCGAACCCGAATCTGCAGATTGATCGTCAGTGTGTTTGCCAGTGAGAGAGAATATACAACACAGCAAAAATATTAGAGGTATAAAACGGTGAGGAGAAGGTTAGAAGAGTGGTCTCTTGTAGCACGGAGCGGTGTAAGCAGAGGCGGGTCCATAACAATAAACAATACGTGGGAGGTCAACTGAAAACATTACAAAAAGTTGAGCAAATTAATTACCATATCGGGTCCCATCTCGGCCACTTCGGGGGCGAAGAAGTAGTCGCTCAGCGGTTTCATTCGAGCGGTTTTATCAATGGTGTCGACGTGAATATAAAAGCGAATATACCAAACACAACAAACACAAACAGGGATATTCCCATACAGGCCGGCCGGCCGATGATCTACTACACTCAAACAACACAAACCACTCAGAGACACACACAACTATAGTAAAAATCGAGGATTGTTGTTATTTATTTGGGCAGAGGACGACGGATTCTTAAGACATCTTCACTGACACTCACAGGCCACCTTCCTGATACAACACTAATATTTATTCAACGCGCACACAACAAAACAAACACACTATTGGAACAGCAACTTGGGGTTATGTTCGAGAATGACTTGACGTGGTACGGCACACTCACACACAACTCGCACGACAGCCGTATAACGACTGAAGAACAAAAGACAGACGCGGCGTGATGCGCGTGCGTCCGACCCGGAGACCGGCAGGGAGGGAGGAGGTTAAGTACCTGAACACATGATTCAGAAAACAACATGTCTTCCGAGCCGGTTAAACGTCCAATTAATTCCAAGGCAGCGACAATAATTTGTAGAGTAAATTAGGCGAGTGTGTGGATGCAACGGGGGATACATGTCGTGTGAAAATAAAACGAAACAATCACAAATAGTTTTCCCGAACTTCGGCTCTCTCTCTGGGAGGACGGCCCGGCGGGTCGGTAAAACAGCGGACTGCGACGGTGATATTGAAAATCACAACAAAACAAAATTTACTTTCGTTCGGTGTAGAGACCCGCCTTCTTTTCAGGTTTTGCCGGTGAAGTAACCCATAAAAGCGCAATGGTACGACGTTACAATAAAGTCTTCAATTCGATGAGAAAATTGTCTGAATATAATTTTGCTCATCCAGAAATTGTTTGTACGAAAAATATACGTACTTATTTCGAAACGTTTACTTAAGCCAATTTACCTTCACAAGTCGCTCCAACGACGTCGATAAAGGCTTTGCATGAACCTAATTGGCAAGAGGTTTTTATTACATATATTTTATTGTGATTACTATTTATATTATTTAATGTGCATCGAAAAATTATTCTTATTTTTAACGAAGTTATCAGGTTTGGGAAGAGAATAGGGTAGGGATGGGAGAATATGGGAAGGAAAAAAGATGTAGGAGGAGAAATTACTGAAAGAAAAAAAGGTAAAAGGTAGGTACACTTTAATATCCACATTAGTCCAATTTTGTGTACATCGACGACAACCGCGTTAGTAGGGTTGTCCCGGAATCCCAGAGTCTAGCGTTCGGTCTACGTGCTTTATTAAATCGATATTCGAGTAATACACATAAATAATCCGTCGAATTAATAAGGAATTAGGAGAATTGGCCGGGCGGGCACAAGGTACGGCACGCAACCAAGACCCCGGGCCGTGCGAACGAGAGACCGCACTAGTTCGATCGATTTATTGGTTCCATTTGGAGATGGTTTTGATAAAAATTCATTAGCATAAAAATAAAGAGTCTAATAGTACGAGCATTTCAATCTACTACTTGCGGTATGAAGTAACATTTTTTCAGGTCAGCGTCTTGGCGTGTCACAATTAGGGCAGCCGGTTTAGAATGGGCAGAAGGAGATATGGGATTATTCGAAACAAACAGATATCCTTCATGCTTTACACGTTCAAAAGGCGGTTTATTTTCAAAAGATAGATAAGTATATATTTTGCTGAAACCTTACTACGAATAACTTCTTATTTTAGAAATGTATCAAAAACTTTCAATACCCTCGAGAAAATGTAATAGTGTTCTATGTATCTAACATTTCTCCAATTACATTTGCAAGGTTCAGCAATGATTAAACTCAAACTCTACAATATTAGGTAGGTACTAGGGCATTTTGCATTTACTTTGTAGGTAATAAGTTATAATTTTGTGTAAGTATAATATAAAATTAACGAATCGAACGTGCATTATTTATTCTGGAATTATTTAAATAAAATATATAGGTATGTACTTATGAAGTTAGCATCTGATGATGTGAGGTCTGGTCTGTAGCCCGATTCACGGAAAAGTTTAAGTCTAAGTTTAGTTCGAAGTTCGAACGAAGTTCGATTCAAACCCTCCGTGAATAGGTACATAGACTGTAGATAGTCGCCGCCTACAATTATTATTACCAGCAGCCCTATTCACGGAAAAGTTTGAATCGAACTTCGTTCGAACTTCGAACTAAACTTAGACTTAAACTTTTCCGTGAATCGGGCTGCAGATCCTATAAAAGCCGCTCGTACTTTATACTAATTAACACTCAAAATTAACACTTATAGTTTCACTGTATAAAATCTGCGGTTGTATATGAGGGATTCGATGACATAAGAAAACAACATAACTGAATGTAATGTAGATATTGAAAGTGCTCAAAATATGTTACATATTTAGGATTTGTTATTATTCCATTGCCTAAATCACTCAATAATGAGTATCTTATGAATAAAAACACACTTGGGCAAAGCGGTAGATTATGCTTGTACGCCTGTAGTACGTAGGTAGTTTAAATAAATATAATCATTTAAAAATTGGTCCCATGAGAAATGCTATTTGGCATATGAAAGAGCAATACTAACACATATATCTTTCACCAGGGATACCGTGTAACAATGTCAAAACGTTTCATTAACAACATCGTCTCGAGCTGGAGACTAATTTTCTGTAAAACTACTTTTCTATTGTAACCCGCAGTACTTTGCGACATGGTGCTCACTGCCCACCACAATATGTATTTAGCCAAGTGGATAAAAAGTGAATAACTTACAGGTGATCGTATCCCGCCGACGTGGTTGAGTCCCAGCTGGTTCTGGTTCTGTCCAACGAAGGGAGTGAGCACGGGAGGCTGTCCCGCCAGATACATGAGGTGCTGTTCGGCGCCCTTGGCCACTCCGTTCATCTGCTGCTGCAGTTGCTGGTGTTGCTGCAGGTCGTACATGCCCTGCTGGTGGGGCGGCAACACCAGATGGCCTTGCAGCTGGTGTTGCGGCACCAGCCCCGAGGACAGATGAGCGGTGCCCAGGCCGCCGTGAGCCAGCATCACCTGTTGGTTAGGCTGCTGGGACGTCAGTTGGGGTGTCTTTACAGAGTTCATCTGTGTGCTCGTCTGCTGTTGCTGAGTGCTGCTCATTGTCGGTGGAGGTGGGTACTTCCATTTGTCGTGATTCTGTGGAGAAAGCAAACCTCAGCATTAGAATTGAATTAAAAACTCTACAAAATTATAACATAAAGATGACTAGAAACGACATATCCTGTGGCTATCTACTAAATATAACGATCCTTTGTTATGACAGGCTGAAAGACTTGGTTGGGAAAACAAAATTGTTATTTTTATTTATCTCGCAATGTTTGGGAAAACAAAATTGTTATTTTTATTTATCTCGCAATGTTTGGGAAAACAAACTTTTTATTTTTATTTATCTCGCAATGTTTGGGAAAACAAAATTTTTTTTCTTATTTATCTCGCAATTTTTTCCATATTTTTTTTTACCCAGCACGCCGTGTAGTTTTTTTGCTTGTAGTGAGACGTTGTTGTTTCTCATAGTGCACCGCTCACCCTGCTATCAGCCACTTTCCTACGTTCGATTTCTTTTTCACACTTTCCATCCCGACTAAACATACTTCATAAATACACATTCTCATTCACTTGCTCAAGACATTTATTTTCCACCGTTATTTTACAATTCGTTCTCGCTTCATCCCTTTCAAAAACCAAAACTTTTGTTTTGGTGACATTCTTTTTAATATCGTTTTTTTGCACAATTTTCAAACACACTTGACACCAGTTCTTACAAATCATTTTCACATTCAGCCATATTTTAAACCGTTTAAAAATACATACATTTTTATTTTATTTTCAAAAGAAAAGTAAATACCTAATACAATATTATTTAAATAATGGAATTATATTGCCTCACTAGACCTAAGCCTTAAAAATATATTTAAAAATATCCTGGGCTAAATTCAAATAATTCACACACGCAAAATCTAATCATTTTTATAAAAAGACCTAATTATATGAGAGAACTTTGAATAGTCAATGTTTTCTCTGTACAAAAGAAAATTTTCCTCGCAGAGTCATATATGAAACTTGAAATAGTACTACTAAAGCTAGTCCCTTCATTAGTCCCAACTAGGGTTGCCAGATGTCCGGTTTTCGTAATGCTTGTCCGGTCAAGAAATGTCAATGTCCGGTTATGAAACTGAGTCGTTCCCTTTGAGTTAAATTAACTTGACCGAGATTTTAAATTCTAGAAAACATTTTTATTCCTATTATTATAAACATAAAAGTTGCTTTCAAGATAACAGCACGTTGAAAGGAGAGTTCGCCCTCTGAAATATGAAACATTCCCCAGACCAATTCAGCGCTGACAATAAACCGAAACCACATGAGATGGTCCTCAATACTGTACAACAACTTTACTGCGAAATTTAAATAACGAACAGTGTAGGTAAGCGTGTTTTTTTTTACACATTAAATCCAACAAAGGAAAATCAGATATTTCAAAAAAGGTGCTAGCATAGTAGGTAAAGCTTATTATGTATTGCTTGGGTTACCCTTTCAACCGGTCCATTTAATAGGAAAAAGGATGTCAATCATGGGTAAAAAAAAAACTATGAAGAGAAAAACACAGATACGACCTGAAACTAACGTATTATAGCCGTCATCATAAAAACTAGAAAGAGGGGGATAAAATAAATTGCGTAAAAAGAGCATGTTCCGTCAAGTTAAAAATAAGAATTTGAATGAGAATTATATGTACAAAATTGTCTCAGGTCGAGTAAATTATTTAAGCTTGAAAATTCACAACTAATAACTTTATTTTTCAAAATGAAAGTTGGTGCTCATTCAGTGTTCCAACGAAATAACCACGAAAAGTTCATTAAGATTTTTTGGGTTTTTATTTTTATAAGCTCTGCAGATTTTCTGATCAAATATATAAAGGTTTGGAAAAAGTTTAGTCAAATTGTTTTTGGTGTAGGTATGTTTTAAACTTTATTTATTCGTCATTCCGTGTGCTTATTTCCTAAGCATACGATTCCATCAGGAGTGTTCTCCTCGTAGGAGAATCAAATTGTTTTAATTTTAAGTTTTACCACATTCTTCTTCCGAGATATTAAATACCTACATCATCCCGGGAGACCTGTAGGGTTATATTTACGAAAAGTTTGAATTTAAAACATGTCAAATATTAAAGTTTCAAAACGAAAACATTAGTTTTGAAACTTTTACAAAATCGATTACGCCGCGAGTCCTAAACATACGAAACTGATATAATATACGTTTTATTGTATTTAGAATAAACTTTAACCAGGCAAATAGTTTACCTTTGCAGGCTAGCAGGCAGGCAAGTTCTTTCTATCGCAACTTTCAGATTCATCTATAGTCCCTTAGTAAATCCGAATATAATTTACGGCTTGGGTTGAGATACAAAATAAAGAGTTATTGGAATTTGTCTCATTTACCTTACGTTATGTTGCCTCTTAAGAAAAGTTAGAAATAAACTTTTTATAGATCTTAGATAAAAAAAAAGGTTGAGTATGAATAATTACCTCAGGCATGGTCGCTATTTTTTTTTACCCATCACGCCGTGTCCCGTAAGGGGTAGGCAGAGAGAACGGACCTCCACTCTTTTTAATCCAAGTATACTTCTTTCGCTTCTTAAATAAATAAAAGCTTTATTGCTGTCTGTATAACAATATAAGGATAAATATTTGTACGTTTCAAAGGGCGGACTTGTCTTAGAAGATCTCTGCCAGCCAACCCAGTTAACAATAAATTTATTCTATAAGATACATAAATACATAAAAAAAAAATTAAATACATAAAAAATAAATTAAATGCATAAAAAACTTCTTCTATCGTCATAACATTTCTCATACACCCTCTCCTATTTCTCTCACTTCTTACCTGGCCTTCCTTGAGGGCGGAATCGATGTGTTCGATCCACGTCATTCTCGGTCGGCCAGGCTTTCTTACACCTTTCCTTTCAGCCTTATGAATTATCTTTGTCATTCTGTTTGCATCCATTCTATCCACATGCCCAAACCATCTCAACTTATTAACATTCATCTTTGTCACAACACTTACTTCCATACAACATTCCTTCCTAATATTTTCATTCCTTTCCCATAAAGTTTTTCCACATATTCTTCGTAGAGATTTCATCTCTACTGCATTTATACTGCATTCTTCTTTTTTCGTCCATGTCCACATTTCACATCCATACATCATCGATGGTAACAGGATTGCGTTATGCACTAGTTTCTTTGCTTGTAGCGAGACATTGTTGTTTCTCATTATAGGTCTTAGTGCACCGCCCACCCTGCAACAAGCAACTTTCCTACGTTCGATTTCTTTTTCACACTTTCCATCCCGACTAAACATGCTTCCTAAATACACATACTCATTCACTTGCTCAAGACGTTCATTTTCTACGGTTATTTTACAATTCGTTCTTGCTTCATCCCTTTCAAATACCAAAACCTTAATATTGACCTTAGCCTTTGACAATCAGATATCTGTGCTATTATTACTGTTTTATGTCTAGATTTTAAGACGTGTTGAAAAAAATCCATACGATAAATAAATATATACCAAAACCTTTGTTTTGCTGACATTCGTTTTTAGACTGTTTTTTGCACAATTTTCAAACACACTTCTCAGTAAAATTGCATTGATCCTGGATACGTAACAGGAACTAAACGAGGACCTAAAAAAGTTGGAAAGTATCTTCACAGCTGACTATAATATCAAAGACATGAGGATAAGACAAAATTCTTCAAGGGACGAGGTTTCCGCAAGTGTGTCCCTGGGAGGCGTCTCCATCGGGCAGATCAAGTAATTTCATATATTTGGGAAGCAGAATATCTCAAGTAGGCCTCTTTAATAAAGAGTAGTCTATCAAGAAAGAGTCGCCTTCGACAAAAGATCAAAAATATTCGAATTCTCCAATATTGATTTGATCAAATCATTTCTGGAGTGTGCTGCTTTACGGCAGCGAAATGTGGACCATTAGCTAGAGGGAATGTGAGCGTATCTGAGCATTATTAGGATCATACTACAAAGAACGAGGTATTGAGTAGAGCCGTGGAAAAAGTAGCTCCTGAAAAGATGGATAGGCCATAACATCAGGCACTCGGGTCTGCTCTTTACCATCGTCGTAGGAATATCGAACGTCGAAGGAGGGAAAAAACCGAAGAGGCCGCCCAGAGATATAACTATATAGATCAGGTGATCGACGACTTCACTGGACAAGAACTGAAGAGTGAAGAGGAGAGTGACAGGAACGAGTGATGGAACAGAGTCAACATGCTTAGTGCAGACCATTTCTAGATTGTACCCAGAAAGAAGAATCAGTGACGCGACATCGTAGAGATGGATATTTCCACATCTCGTCTATTTCTTTCACACATCACCAAACTGTCATCGATAATTTATTTGAAAGAAGCGAGTCACAGCAAAAGATGACAGACACCACTGTCATTGTTCAGTTCAGATGAAGATTTTAGAGCGATGCACGGCCCACAGAGGGTGCGCGGTTTATCGCGACACAATGAGAGAGGTCAGAGCAACTATTTCAGAAAAGCGAGACGCTTATCGGCCGAGGCATCGGTTTCCCAAAGAGTGTGCCCGTTCCAACTGACGACACAATAGAACGGGGACAAACTACTGGGCCGATGCGACTATGTAGGTACTATTAACAAATCGTCGTTGCATGTAGTATGTTGAGCTAACGAAAAATAGACGCAAATGTAAATAATTGTAATCACACTGAGTGCGATATGTCCTACGCCAAAATAGTTTTGCACTTACGTCTAATTTGCGTGCTTAGAAATAGATTTACACATGACTCATATTGTATGTGCAACGAAGGGTTATTTGTTTCTTTGAATAAAGCTGGAGTTGATGGTTCAAAAGTTATTTTTTTATTATGTATTCCTAAAAATAGGTATATTATTCATAATCGTCATTCGTCATGGACTTCCTGTTGAGAAAGTCCATGCAAGGAGCAAGAGGTATACCGATAACACAGAGAGATGGTCTAATGGGCGAACTGTGCGATCTGGAGTAGGCGGACGACCTAGCGTTGTTCAGTACGACAGTGGAGGAATTGCAGCGCAGTGTTTCAAGACTCTGCGACGAAACAGCACGCCTCGGCCTTCGAGTCAATGCCAGTAAGACGGAGCTCATGGCGAATAATGCCTGCCCCGATAAACAGCTACCGATAACCATCTATGGTCATCAGGTCTCCCGGTAGATAAATTTAAGTACCTGGGAGAAACCATTACCATCACTGGTGACCTCGGGGTTGAGCTCCCGATATGTATCGGTATGGCAAGTGGCGCCTTCAACAACATGACCAAGATATGGATGGCTTCGGCGTTTAGTGTCGAGACGAAATGTAAACTGTTTGATGCGTGTGTGTTGCCCATTCTTCTGTATGGGTGTGAGTCCTGGCACCTGACTAAAGCCCAGGCACAAAAAGTATGTGCATTTGAAACGAAGTGCCTCAGAAGAATTTTGGGTAAAAGATGGTACCACCGCATCACGAACGACGCTATACGTCGGCGCACCCAGCGCAGACCCATCACTTCCATCATTAAGGAGAGGAGATGGGCATGGCTGGGACATGTGTTGAAGATGCCGAATGACAGTTGGCCGAGTAGAGCACTATTTTTCCTCCCATCAGGGTTCCGAAGACGTGGAAGATCCTCTCATACCGTGTTCCGTTACTTCGACGCAGAGCTGAGGGAAATGGACTTGGTGTGGGAGTGTGGTGGGTCATAAGCATTGCGCAAGATGGCAATGGAGAGCTATTGTTGCCTCCCTATGCTCCTAAGTGGAGTTCAAAGGGAATTTTGATTTGAAAAATAGGTATGGATAACTAAATCGGGGTGACGAGAATAATTCCGCAGGGAAAGAATCTCTTTCTTTAGGGAACATATTTCCACTCTGTTTTCCTCCGCGTGTTAAACAAACATTTCGTAATTGTATTACAAGAAGCAAAGCTTGTGGCGTTAAAGATGACATAGTCTATTCCGGGGGTTAACTTACGATCTTCACTATGAAAGTCGGCGACCTTAATACTATCAACAACTGATGATTAAGACGTTTTACCAATCCGAGCTGAAGAGAACTGCAGAGAATAGAGAGAAATATGAAAGATTTGGCTGCGAACTAATCAGGGTTGAAGCTAGGGAGAAGACCAATCCTGTTACCTTTCGTAGAGTGAACTAAAACTTTGTGGGTTTTAACTAGAGATGAAACGGATATCCGGCAACTATCCGGTAGCCGGAGGCTTAAATGCTATCCGGCCGAATACCGGATAGTACAAAAAAGATATTTTTGGATAGCAAATACATCTTAAAATCACAAGAAAAATGTCTACAACTTAGAAAACATACTGCAATAAGGGTAAATTATTATGGAGAATGAATACTTATTTCTTTATATAGAGGAAGCTAGCGGCTTCGCTTGTCTCCGTAAATAAGGAAAGTTTAATGAAATTACGTTTCGTCATATACCTATCATCCTACTGAGAGAGCAGATAGATTCCGCGATTTTTAATAATTTTGAAAAAAAAACACTGATATTTTAAGAGGAGCGCTGTTCTTCCTCCCATCAGGGTCCGGAAGACGAGAAAGACCCTCTAATACCAAGAGGGTCTTCCTCGTGTTCCACTCCTTCGAAGCAGAGCTGAGGAATCTGGACATAGTGTGTGAGGAGGTCATAAACATTGCGCGAGATTGAGCGCAATGGAGAGGTATTGTTGCCTCTCTGTGCCCCTAAATCGAGCATAAATGGAGTTTGGATTGGATATTAAGGGAGCCGTAAACCTAAACAGATTGGGAGACTCTGCACTAATGCTATCCTGGCTACGACCTTGGTTCTGAGGGTAAAGGTTAAAAATCTAAGCGCTCTAATCATAGGAAAAATATTATAACACCACACTATACTACACACTAACTAATGCGGTCGATGGTTTTTTCGACAATGTTCCCAATAATCCCATATGCATGCACCAACCAACTAGAAACATACGCCTGATATCCGGCGGCCGGTTATCCGGTATTCGGCTGCTTAGTTGGCCGAATATCCGGCATCCGGCAAATTTGCTATCCGTTTCATCTCTAGTTTTAACAACGGGACCGACCATTTTCCTCTTTCAGGACACTATAACTTTGCTTTGTGTGAGATGACACGCTTTTGAGCAAGAGGTCGCGGTAGAAAATTCTACCAAGAGTTGGGTCTTGTTTCAGATGGGACAGGACCAGTTGAGTGGCGAAAAATGCCTCTACTCTATAGGGAGATATAAATAAATAAATAGGTATATACTTACATCAATGACTGTGTCGTCGCCTAGCGCCCACCGATTCTGTTTGGGGAATTGCGGGAATTCCGGGTCTAGAGGTGTCCTCTGGAAGACGTAGCCCACGGTGGCGTCGTCCTGGGACCTCCCCGGCGCTCCCCCGCGGGCCGCAGCCTCTCCCCCGCTGCCCTCCCCCCCGCTCCCCAACCACTTCATCAAGTTGTCAGACTGTATCATTCAATTTGTAGACCTTATTGTTTCACACAATGTATTCTTATTGCCACTTCTTTCTCTTAACACACACTTTGCACTATTATAAATTCCTTATACGAATATATTATTATGCTATATATTTAAATAGAGAAGCGATCAGATGTCTGACTCAATATTGAACGTGTAATGCTTGCCGCCTGTGGTAAAGAAATATTATTATGTAGGTACAATCCTCAATTTTTCTAATTAAGCTCTGAGTTCGTAGTAAATTTTCGCCTTAAGAGCACTACAATTTGCACATAATTCAGAACATGTGTGCAACGATAAAATTGTGTTTTCTGTTCTGCATATCGTTCCTATTTTACAAAACTAGCTAAAGGTGATCGCGATGAGTTATCGAAGACAAATTAACTCAAATGTTACGGTATTCCTTTCTGTACGAGATATTGATACCCAAAGTATAATTCCGTAAACCTTAATAAAGCTTAATTGGAAATGAAATGTAAAAAAAAATGTTTTATTACTGGTTTACGTTTCAGATTTATTTTTCTATATAACCCCCGACTTTTGTAGATATTTTTTTAATAAACATTACACATAATCATAATGATTAAAATTACCTTACTTTTATCAACAGGGCAATTGGTTAAACTGAAATTTAGGCCATACGTCAAAATAAGATGATATTATAGACACTGGCCAAAACAGAGTAAGTATTATGACGATCTCAATTAAGCTTTGACCGGTTTATTGTCTCTGACATGAAATATGAAAAATGAACAGTGTCCTTTATCTTACACCTTCATACCTATTATCTGTTTGGTACTCTGTTCATTACGATGGTAGTTGTAATAGGGTACTTAACCGCAGTCAACGCAACACCCTACTAGTCTACAAATAAAACTAACTCGTCTTATTCTATATATAGACACTATAAGGACGTTAGGTTATGTACCGCGTCATTTACAAACCAGACGATCACCATCAAACAAACGAAAAAAAAGAGTTGGTCTAAACGTCACAGTAATGAAAAAGACGACAATATTTCGGCCATTAAATGAAACTGAATTTGTTTTAAGAGTTAAAAAGGTTAATGTATTCACAATAAAGGGTGACTGACGGGCCAACTGCTGTGCGGTGAATGAAAACATGTCGAGATATTTTATTGTTGACACTGAACTGAGATATGTTAATTTTGTATTTACCGAGTCGTCCGACCTATTCGAATTGATTTCACGTTGCATTGAAATCAAACACATTTGAATATTTCAAAAGAATATTCTAGAAAGATAGGAATGTGATGATTTTTGAGTTTAGAAGACGAGATATCGGTACATCACTCTTATTATAGACTCGAAGTTATGACAATATTCAGATGTCACCAAGAATACTCTTTATTGCGCTATAAGCTTAAGCATTATTTAAACTCTGCACTCTCATGCAGTACAATGTAAACACATGATATATATAATAGGAGGCGTCATGTACTTGATAAAAGTTTTTTGTTTACAGCGCTAACCTCCACAAACCTTAATATAACTGTTTAATAATTCCTCATATTAAGATATATCTACATAATAAGATTTAAAACACTATATGACACAATTGCGAGGATTTATAGCCGGCTATGTGAGATGTCCTGGATGAATGCACAGCTTAAAATAGTATGAAATATATAAATTAAAGGATATAGAAACAAATGGCAGCCGTCTATTTGACAGTAGCGGTAACAACACAAAGAAAACTATAACTAGTGATGCAATTACGCATTTAAAGACTATAACTGGTCCAGCACATCTCACACTGGCTATGCTTTAGCCTCTATTATCACAAATAAACAAATAATTCCCAATAATTTACACAGAAAAACAACGGCGTCGGTACTTTGAGAATTGGTCAAAACACACAAACACAAAATTGAATACACAATATACACTTGCCGAAATGCGTTATGACACAAATATTATCACTATCTGTACAAATGACTATTTACAATACAATTAATGAACGTGATGAAGTATTTACGCCATTTAATACCGTCGATAATAACCGATAAAAAACAGACAACCCGAACCAATCAGTGTCTGTCCGCCATATCTGCTTTATTGCGCGCGCACATCTGCAGCTGTCATAGTGAGACCATAGACATTTTGTGAAACTGTAATGTAAAATGACATTTTGTTTTATATTTTTATTGGGGTTGTTTAATAGGTTGGTTTTCAACATTGAAGATGTTTTATCAACGAATGAAACTTTTCGAATTAAAGGATCTTTAAATTTAACTTAGTTATGCATAATTATCAACCTCTGGACCAGAATATTAATTTTGTTCTAGTGCAAAGGTTCCCAAACCTTTTTTCTCTTGAAAACCCTTTGTCATGTTTTTTGGTAGATCCTAACTGCTCATTTTGAAACATTTAAATTTCTCACATTTCAACATTATACTGTGTAATGAATACACGCGATATATTTTATTCGCATTAAAATTTTATAGACCCCTTTTTATGTCATAGTTCCCTTACAGTTCCTCGCAAACCCCCGGGGTCGGTGTAGATCACTTTGGGAACCACTGTTCTAGGGTCTTAACATTTTTTTTTAAATCAAAGTGAAACTTTTTCAAAGGAACCACTAAATTATAAAAATAAATTAATTATTCACTCAACTCCAATTTAAAATTCATGTTTATATGGAATTGGTTGATCATTTCTTTCATTGAATAGGGTATTTGACTAATTTCCAGAAACCGTTTTAAATTATTCTACGATACATTATAAGCACATTCTCTTTAAATATTTTCTGAAGATATGCCATATTTTATATGAAAATCATGTTTAAAGTTTAAATATCCAAAAACGCGCGTAAACCGCTGTCTTGTATAATGGCGCTGGTCACGTGGTGCATTTTACGTCACAATTCTGTATTGGTATGAGGTTGATGACTATCATTTACCATGGGGTGACGTCACCTTGACGTCACGGGGACCACAACTAATCACAAGGCGTTTTCATCGGTGACTAGTTCCATAGAAATATTTGGATTTTTATTACGTGTTTTTATAAAAAATAAGCCTATTTAAGTTGTAAAATAAAAGAAATAAGCTTTCTTGGGCCATTTTCAAACAGGATGACCACAATCTGTATCTTATTTTTCATAGTGTCAAATACCCTATTCTCTATTTTATTTTCCAAAACAATGTGAAGAAAAATACACAAAGGGTCATATATAATTTCAACTTTCATTTATGTCCGTAAATGCTTGGTTTAGGGAATCGCTTGCTTTTTCTACTTCCAACATTGTTATAAAAATTTTAATCCACTATTAAAAGTTTTATAACACTAAAATTTAATATGACATTGGCTGTTGAACAACCAAGCTGGCTTGGACTCAATATTTAAGTCATATTACAACAAATTTAAATCCCTCAAACCATCATGACATACAAAATCCCATGGCCAAAGTATAATTTGGGCAGGGAGATGTATACTTTAGTGGTGATTTATGAGGTTTATGATGTTAAAGATCCTCCTTGATTTTTTCTTACTCATTACACTGTGATTCTTAAGGAGTAGTTAGGCAGAAAGAATGGACCTCCACTCTTTTGTATCCAAGCACACTTTTTCAACGGACATTTAAGGCCCCATTCGCACTGCGATATTTTACCGTGCGGATTTTTTTCGCAATTCTGTAACACATTGAATCTTATCAAAGTGTTCGCACTTGCGGTAAAAAAATCGTGCGGAAAAAATATTCTGTGATTTATTGCAAATTGAATGCGATGCGGTGCGGATTAATTATTTTGTACAGTATGCAGTAGGTATGGCTATGTCCACACTGCGAAATAAAATTCGCGAATTTCTCTCAGTAAGCTCTTGATGTTTTATGTAGAAGAATCCTTTCATAGGTCTCATGACTAGAGATGGGCACAAGGGCGGATCCAGCATAGGCGCCAGGGGGGGGGGGGTCACGACAGTAAAGAAAGGTCATTTCCATAATTTGGTATATAGAAATTGAACTTTTCCTAAATAAAAGCTCATTTCCATGATCCCGGGGGGTCATGGACCACAATAACTTATAATTACAATAGAAAAGTAGGTATTTTATTAATAAATGTAAGTACTGTACTTCAAATTAAAGACCTGGACCCAGCCCAAGGGGTGTCATGTCCCCCCTGGATCCGTCCTTGGATGGACATTATAACGATAGCTGATAAAAATATTAGATAAATAAAAATAACGTATCTAACGTTATTAATATTGAACAATATTTATAAATAATAGTCAGGTAAATAATAGCCACCCCTATTATTTATATGACAGGCAAGGGCGGATCCAGCATTGGCGCCAGGGGGAGGTCACGACATAGTAAAACAGGTCATTTCCATGATCCAGGGGGGGGGTCATGAACCACAATAACTTGTAATTATAATAGAAAAGTAGGTATTTTTTAATAAATGGAAGTACTGTACTTCAAATTAAAGGCCTGGACTCAGCCCAGGGGGGGGTCATGACCCCCCTGGATCCGCGCTTGATGATAGGCAATATTAGGTGAATGAAAATAAAGTCAACTTTCCAGATACAAATTTTTGGAAATGATCTTTTTATTTAGGAAAAAGTGAACTTTACAGGTACTATTTTGGAAATGACCTTTTTTTTGTTTTTTTGAAAAAGTCAACTTTCCAGATATCAAATTTTGGAAATGACCTTTTTTAGGAAAATTTATGTTTCTAGATACCAAAAATGTTCATTTAGGCTTGTAAAATAAAATAGCTTTAAGATTAAAATCTTATTAAAATATTAACGTTATTTTCAATTGCCGTGGGGTTGCCGGCTAAGAATAGCACCTCTGCTCTTTTTGCTGGTTTTTCGACCATCCTGTAAGAAGCAGGAAATCGAAAAATTAGATCAGCACCGTGAGGTTGACCACCCCACGTCCTTAAACCTCAATTGGTCAGAAAAGGCACAAGAGCCTCGAACGCCTTCGAGCGCAATGGAGAGCTCTTGATGCCTCCCTAAGCTCCTGAGTGGGGCTTAGGTCTCCCGCATTGTGGGATGGTTTGGGGGGGATCCGCGGCGGGCTTGATTTGTGTGGGGCCGGCTTTTCGGTTTGGTTGCTTTGATCGAGCTGGGGGGTCGGTTCATGCGGGTCGGGTTTGCTGCGGATTGGTCTCCTCCGGACTGGCTTGCGTAGAGTGGGGGACCTTAACGGGAGTATGTATGTATTTTCAATTAACGAAATTGCTATAACGTTTTTGAATTTAAGCCGTTAGTCCCACCTCTACTCATGACCGTAAATGGATGAATCCAATGTTCGCGACATCTTTTGATACGTCTGTTATGCCGCTGCCGAAGTATCAGATAAATGGAACTGACAAAAACCGTGCAAAATTTTATTCGCAGTGTGTACTAGGTGAAATTTCGATCACGGAATATAATCCGCAAGAATAAATTTCGTGCGGTGAAAAATCGCAGTGCGGGCAGGGTCTCAGCAAAGAAAAAAAAGGGGGGGGGGGGGGGAAACTCTGACTATTCCTACAAGTTTTAGCTCTCTGCAAACAAAACAGACTAAAACAGTCTTTCAATTCGTGCAATTTTATAGACCTCCATTCCTATAATCCAAAGATTTTTATACAAACCAATGTACTTTAAAGGATCACTTTACTTTTAGTACCAGTCAAGTCCAATCTTATGAGTTCTATTTTCATGAAATTTAATATTTTGCTTTTTATGTGTGGAAATGCGCCTTTTTTTAAATTTATTTTCAATTATTATATTGAATGAATGTCTTGAGCAGGGATAAAGTGTGAAAAAGAAATTAAAGGGTGCACTAAGACCTATTATGAGAGAACAATGTCTCACTATAAGCTAAAAATCTAGTGCATAACGCAATCCTGTTACCATTAATTAAATGTTTATAAAAAAAGAATGTAGTATAATAAATGCAGAAGAGATGAGAGCTTTATGAAGAATATGTGGAAAAACTCTGTGGGATATGAATATGAAGGATTGAGAATATTAGGAAGGAATATGGAAATAAGTGTTCTTACAAAAATGAGAGATAATAATACGGATAGAAACAGAGTAACAAAGAGGAAAGATGTAAGAAGGCATGGCTGACCGAGATCAAAATCATCCATTCCGTCCTCAAGGAAGACCAGCAAGAGAAGTAGGTTGTATAAGAAATGGTATTTTGAGTGAAAGAAACGAGTGGATGTCCCTCCTCTGCCTACTCCTTGCGGGATATGGGGTGATTGGTAAAAAAAAACATTCCTTGTCATTTTTATGTATGGGAGATAAAAACAGCTTCTCAATTGGTTAGTGACAGGCGAAAAACCTATCTATACTGATTTTGTAGCCCCACTTGGGGACAGAGTTCTTCACTGTACCTACTCTATCTTGCAGTGTTAATGATATCCAATAAGTGTTTTCCTTTGTACAAAAATCTTCCAGTCTGTGATTTATGTATCCGACATACCATCCAGTGTGCAGGGTCGACGGCATTTATAGTATAAAATAAAATGCATGTAAACTGAATAACTTTTTATTATATTGTATCATTCTGAGCAGTACACACCGGATATGATGAACATATTATTTAATACAATTATATACAAGAATAAGCGACAATTTGTTAATTATAATTCATTCATATTTACAATAACTATTTACCTGACAGCAAACGTAAAAAAATATTTTATGCATATTTGAAGTTAAGTGCAATATAAAATGTACTCGTTAATAATTTTGAAGGATTCAAAATTCCTGTAGTTTCAAAGGAGCGTGTCAAGTTGTGGTCTCAAACCAATAAGAAACTTTAAAGCTATGTTAGCAGGCACCCTAAGATCACTCGAATCAAGGCTAATTGAGACAAACTTCACGCTGATCTTATCACGTAATATATAAAACTTTCAAAACAAACCAAACTTTCTAAGGTCGTTCCAAAAAAGCTTTGAATGTATAGAAAAAATATTATTTAACAGTCTAGATTAAAACCATTTTCAAAATAACTAATTAGGTACCAACAAGCAGTTCTTCAATTTATTCAAACGCCGATTTCTGTACACACGCATCGCTGTATATTTCAGTAATAAATCTATTCCTTACTATAGGCTGTCCCCCCTATTTTACAATAATTATAATAGTATGAAAAATTAAAAAAATATGTTCCTATATACACTATATATTCATAAACAATACAAAAATTGATTAGAAAATACAGAAAATTATTTACAGCAACATAAGACAGTAATCCGAAGTTAAAACCCTTTAGAGATCTGTATAGTCATTCACGAAAAGGTCTAGTTCGAACTTTTCATAATAGGCATTACAACGCTCAAAAGAAATCATGTTTAAGTAAAGACAAATTCCAATTACACCCTTTTTTGTAACTCTACCCCAGCTCTAAATTATATTCAAATTATAAAAAACTTGCCTGCCTGTAAATTTCAGTTTCGTATAATAAGAGCTTGTTGAGTAATTAATTTAGTAAGAGCCAAAAACGGGTGTTTTCGTACAAAACCCATTTATGTCTCAAATATTTGACTTGTTCTAAAATTAAGCCTTTTCGTGAATGAATTCCTTCAGGTTCTAAGTGTACCAACTTCGTACTATAAATACAGGACTTTTTATTGGCCTAGTTGACTGTTGTAATCAAAGAGCAGAAGATATGTCCAATGTTTATGAATGAACTCTTCGGCACAGTACAGACCTTTTTCCAATTTATTCAATTAAAATTAATGGCTGCCGTAAAAATGCATTTCTGTATACCCACTGCTGATGATGTGTTTTATCAGTAAGAAAATAATTAAAACAAAAATAAAGTGGATTTGAAAATTTTATTAAGTAATTGGTATAGAATAATTAATCCTATAATAGTAGTACGTATTGTGTATTTTTTTTTCAGTCCGATTTACAAAAATATTACAATTCCAATATTCACCATGTAATCAGTCAATCTTTTCCCATAATATTTGTTTTGATTATGAGGGATATACTGAGACGGACCTAATTGGATGATTTACATCTCATTATCGAGATTTCAACACAAACCATTATTTCAAAGTAATAATATGTTACATCCCAAATCATTTATCCAAAAAGCACTCTCATTAATCACAACTTTTAATTTATAGTTCACATTTCAATAGGATAAAACACCGCTCAGTAATCAATTGATACTTTGACAAATATTTTTTGATACAGATCCTAAATTGAACAAATAATTTCTTTACCTAAATGTTCCCTGTTTATATAGCGGAAAAATCAGTTTGACTTCACGTACAAAAGGACATCTTGAAAATGTTTGAACAAATTGTCACAGAAAGTTTTTGTTTTTCAATATTTTTAACAATAATAGCAACTAACCTAAGGTTTGTTATAATTTATATAAAATTCAAGACAGGAAGAATGAAAAAAAAAAAAAAAACTAAACACATCAGTATAAATAACAAAGAAAAATATATAAATTATTTAAAAAGTATAATAATAATAATGGCAACTATTTGGAATCAAAAATTCTATTTATTTACAAACAATAACATGCACAATTATAATACATTGTACAGCCTAGTGATTCAACTCTTACGATAATAATTTGGACACAAAGATTATATTGAGAAATCATACAACGTTCGTAAGGAGAGAAGGGTTGAAGGGATAATATTTACAACAATCATTTTATGAATAAACGTAACAAAAAAAAAGTAAAAATTATCATTACACAACACCAGAACATTCTTACATATTACATTTGTTTATAAATTATATTTCCCCTCATCGATAAACATCGCAAAAACAATATTTAAGGCCCCAAATAAGAAAAAATTACCAACAAAGAAATTCTATGTATGGATACACAGGGATGTTAGAATTCCCTTTGATATTTTGGACAGAGAGTAGAGAGTGGCGGTAGTCGAGTACAAATAAAATGAAATAGTCTTCCAGTAGTTCACCATAAACATGTTTTCAAAGACGACCGGATCCATTATCAATAATATGTTTGAGATTAAATGAGAAATAAATAAATAAAAATTAATCTAGAAATAGACCAGCTAAAACTATATTTAAAAATCTTTGATGTTTTGGGCGTAATGTTTGTCTGAAGTAAGTTCATTTCAAATGAATGAATAATGTTTCGAAAAAAAAAATATTGATAACAGCGATAGTTATCTCTGAAATCAGGTTCACGATTTAATAACAACTGTGGAAGTCTGTTTTTTTTTTCATTTTATTTTAGATAGAAAAAAAATCATAGTTGATTGCATAAAACAAACTTTTTAACAAAACATCAGATCAAAACCTAAAATATCTAGAAAATCTTTGATAAGGATTTTTTTCTTTCAGATACTTATAATTTAGAAAAGAGTAAAAAAAGTTTGTAATTTAACATTTCGTGTAAAAATAAGATTATCATGCAATTGAGTAATCTCGCTCAATGGATTCCAAAACAAATTAATCGTCTTAATAGCTATTTCAACTTTTGATCATACAAGTTTGATAAAGAAAATTATTCTTCAAAACAAGGGACCTGTTTTTTTTTTTTTCATATTTTTAATTTTTGTACTTTTCATTTTATAAAACAATAAAAATAATGTTAATAGTGTTGAAAAAATAATTTTCTTTTCAAGTAAGTGATTAAGAATCTAAGGCACAATCCGATTTTCAAAATTATCACGTGGACAGGAGTAAATTAACTTGAGTAATTAATTTAGGAATTTTGTGCGATCCTATCTGAGCCAAGTCTATCTATCTAGAGCCTGCTATAGATTCGTCTTCATTCAGTCAGGACAAATCTAATAAACCCATTTCTAAGCAGAATATAAATATATTCTAAAATAAACAAGCAAATGTCTAGATGTAGACAACAGTTCATTTGATATATATAAATATAACAAAATTATTTATTGCACATTTCATGTTACGGGAGATTGATCAAGAGAGGGCGCACTAGACCCACGCTGACATAGGGGCCGTCCATTAATTACATGAGATCGAAAGGGGGGAGGGGGGTCTGGAAAAATCACTTAAAGGGGGGGTCTAGTACGAAAATCACGTGTATTTATTTTTTCTGATGAATTTAATGAGACACAGTTACACTTTCAAAAGTTTAAAAATTTCCAAAAATAAAATCCAACTTTATTCTTTGTACGAAAAAAGTACACGTGATTTTAAGGGGGAGGGAGGATATCCTAAAACATCTCCACGGGGTGATATCCCCCCTGAAATCACAAGTACTTTTTCTAAAAACTTGCAAAAAAACATCATGTGATTAATGGACGGCCCCTTATCACCACGGATCTCTTTCAACAATCCTTCAATCAATTTCAAGCTGTATCAAGTACAAATTATTTACAAATACATTTTTTATTAGGATTAATTTTTCGTATGTTTTCTATGAAATTCTTTGGTAAAAAATTGTGTAAAAATTTGATAATAAACTATTTTAAATATTGTTATGTTTAAAATTTGATATTGAATAGTGGTAGTACTGCTTGCGGAGAACTACAAAATATTCAAATTTAGATAGGTATAATAAAATAATTTTATTTTATCCATACTTGTTTATACAAATTCTACAAAAGTATAATAATTAACCATAATATCGGAGGAATAATCACGTTAATATTATTATATTGTGGCGAGTTAAGTCATAGTTGTTGTTCTAATGGATATTTTCAAGAGATCACAGAGAGGAAAAAATCATACAATAAAGAGATGAGAGACCAATAGAAATTGATGGATTTTGAATCCGTATGCCATAGACAGCAATCGATGCAGAAAAATGAGATTGACAATATAAATAAGCAAACAAGAGAGAATTGGAAAAAAATCTGGGATTAAATGGCACACGCATACAATCATAAAAATAATAATGATACATACAATTAATAGTTATGGTTAAATTTGCACTTGTACACACTGTTTGGAATATTTAAATAAATTTACAAGTGACAAAGTCACCGGGTTGACTCCCACTTATACGTTTTTTCCTTCAGTTCAATTAACAATACAATCAAGTTCCTTTTCACCTGTTCTATAAGGTGGCTACTTAGTGATTAAGATTTCTCCTAAACAAACACTAGACCCCACGGGTAAGGTTTAGTCTCCAAATTCAAAATCAAACAGTTCCGTGATGCCCTCTTCCGTGCCTAAGCAGAACGAGTAGTCGCTCTCGGTCAACGGTGGCTCCAGTGAAAGGAATGATTCATATATTTCCATATCTGCAAAATACAACATTATGTTTGATCAACCTTTCTCAAAAACAAAAAAAAAACCACCATATGTGACATAGTATGTACAGTACATCGAGAAGTGGTCGGCAACCTTCAATTTTCAATGTTTGATTAGAAGGTAAAACTTGAAAACAGTTTCTATACAAAAGTTTCAGTATGAAAAGTGCAACCCCAGGTAGAGATTTCAAATGACAAAGTTATTATTAAGGACTAATCGAAAATTCAATTTCAAACCTCATAAAAATGAAATGACCGGGTTTGATAAATCTTACGAATTCATTTCCTTTTTATTTTAACACAAAATTCTCCCCAACTACTAGATAAGATTCAAAAAACTTATTAAACTACTAAAAAATGTGATAATCAAAAACATTAATTATCCATTTAAACTTTTTTCAACACCCAATATTTTTAATCTATCAAGTTTCTTATATTTTCTTGGTGCGTAATTGAATAACCCGCGCAGGTAGTAGGTTGCAGACACATACATAAGTAATGGGTCGTTCATACATTGTTAAGTAGCAAGTGTTTGTGCGAGTTGCGGGTTTAAAATTGCAGGTTAAAAGTGAGCGTTCACTTCTGTGAAGTGCGATTCCAAAGTTGCTCCACCCATTTCAAGGTGTTTTTTATTTTCTTTTTGCCACAGGGGCATCACAGGGTGCGCGAAACTTCATTCGCGGTATGTTGGGAATGTAGGGAAGGAGGTTGTGGGCGAGGCTATTTAAAAAATTAGAACCCACTTCTATCGCCGTTATGTTCGCTCGCAACTCCCAGTTCTGTTCACACATGCTGAATACTAGTTACTTCCTACTCGCACATCATTTGCTACACAATAATGTATAAACACATGAAAGTAAGTTAATTCAGAGTGTTTAGTAGTAGGTTAATAATAATAATGATGACTTAGTAAAAAGCTGTATGGCATTGGTGTTATTGTGTCGGGGGGTTAGAAGGTGATCACATGAGCTGAATCCCATGGTGCTACAACCAGGGGGAGAATGATAGAACCATAGTGAGCGTACCAGACACCACCACCAAAACGCCAGTGTAGCATCACACAAGATCCAGCTCTCGTGACCCCTCACACACGCACGCGTGGTGTTAGTACGGGCATGACAGAGACACTGCTACACAACACACACGGAGAATCTCCACTCCACCACGAGGATGACCATCCTGACAACCCACTTCTTTACATTCTTATTCGGATTCCAATGATTTGCCATATGAGTGATTTAAACCTGGAGGAGTATTCACTAAATGGTCTAAATAAATACTATCTAGTTGCAGTCTATGTAATTCAAATCTTAGCCTATTAGGCACCATCAAATATTTTTAGAGAATTAGGTACATCGGACTAAATTTAAATTTTTTGCAAATTGCCACATTCTTCAAAATCCTATTAAATAATCACTAAGCCAATACATTCTATGTTATACCATTTCAATTTTACACTTTTTAGTGATTAGCCAGAACTGATTCTCTAAAACATAGTTTGTTAAAATTAAATGGACTAGTTTTAAATTGAATCGCATCTAAATAGTATTTAGACTTTTTCATGAATATCCCCCTACTGGTATTAGTTATGTATGAACAAAATGTGTATTTCACCAAATGTACAGATTGATTATTTTATTTCATGCACACCGTTATACAAAATTTATTTATATTTTTTACATAGCTGTATGCACTTTACTTCTTGTTTTGATATCAGCCGGTGAATGCATCCTCCAAGCTAGAACTCAGACTGTGATGTGATAAATAATGCACACAATCACAGAAAGAGGTCCAGCTAGGCAAATACATGTGTTGAGACACTTGTTTTATTTTCCTCCATTTCTTCATTATGATCATTTCCTTGAAGGGAAGAACAAGTGTTAGTTATCCTTAATACTAAAATATGTTATGTTACGTTTAAAATAATTAAACAAATGTTCAATAATTAAAAAGTCTCTTCAAAACTAATTACTCGGGACTGAGGAAACCATTTAGTTAAACTGAATGTACTGGAGGCTTTAGATTTTAAAATTACTGTGGTAATGTGTCATAATTATAGAAAAATTAAATTCTAGATAAATATAGAAGAATGGATGATGATAATGATAATTATTAATGTAATCTTAATATATATAAATCTCGTGTCACAATGTTTGTCCTCAATGGACTCCTAAACCACTTAACCGATTATAATAAAATTCGCACACCATGTGCAGTTCGATCCAACTTGAGAGATAGGATAGTTTAAATCTCAAATTATAGTCGCAATTTTAATTTATTGCTAATTATTTGACAGTCACAATTATCTGTTAACTCCAAATGATTCTAACAGATGTCGATACCTTTCGACTGGGTTGAGTAAGTAATCAATAGATGGCGCTGCTATGGTAAATCTACGAACGTGTCATATAAGCTACATTTTAACAGCATAATTACCACGTGTTGTTGACGCTATAAATTTAATTAAATTTATTTTGTAGTGAACGAAATACCGTATAATATGCTATAAAATATTTTGAAAAAGTTAGGGATCTGTATGAAAACTAAATTATTTTTCTACCCGTGCGAAGCTGGGGCGGACCTCTAGTTCAATTATAAATTGCTTCAAAAATCTTCATACAATTAAATATGAACTATTACATTTTGTTGCAACAAATTTTTTGGGGCAAATTTAAGTTTATTATAGCGAAAATTTTGTTACAGCGTTCTCAACAATGAATGCTATGAATATGTACAATAATGCATCTTGTTGTAACAAATTATTCAAATAGTGAGGAAAAACAGATTATGAATGAAGTTCTTCCATCTTATTCCTTGTGAGACAGGAGAGATAAAATTACAGACCCAGTTCTTGACCAGTATCCCTAATCATTACATTAAACTTTTAAAAATACGGTGACACTATACACAATTGTGCAATTTTCAGTTCTAGAAAACCAACACCACCTATATAAAAAGGCCTTAGTGCAGGCGGCCATTTTTGGCCTCCCGCGTCACGGCTGCCGGCATGTAGACAGATATCATAGTGCACAGGTAAGTACATACAGATATAGGTGAGTGAATGTTGGGCCTCACGATGTGACGCAGCACTAAGGCCTTCTTATGTAGGTGGTGTTGTAAAAAACACTCTGTATACAAATGTTTCTCTATGACTTTTGTGTAAAAATTCCACTGTGTGTGATATTTATCTGGGTAGTCACCAGTAGGTATATTACAATAAATCAAAATACAAAAACTTCATTTTGATTTTGTGTAAATAGGGTATTTTGTTTTAAATTATTCTACGATACATTATAAGCACATTCTCTTTATATTTTCTGAAGATATGCCATATTTTATATGAAAATCATATAATGGCGCTGGTCACGTGGTGCATTTTATGTCACACAATAGTATTGGTATGAGTTTGCTATCGTGTTGATGACTGTCATTTACTATAGTGTGACGTCACCTTGAAGTCACAGGGAACACAACTAATCACAAGGCATTTTCATCGGTGACTAGTTCCATAGAAATATTTGGATTTTTATAAAAAATAAGCTTATTTAAGTTGTAAAATAAAAGAAATAAGCTTTCTTGGGCCATTTTCAAAAAGGATGACCACAATCTGTAGCTTATTTTTCATAGTGTCAAATACCCTATTGGATAATTTTGGTGTCACTATACCTTTAAAAGTGTGAATTGTGTAACTTCAAACTTAATTAAATAATCAATATTATTCTTATTTGGCGAGTGTTGTCACATCTGTTTTCAATTTTTTTTAAGTGGCAACCTAACCTCAACGATAATTATGTCAAAGACGTAACTCGTACTTATTAAAGCATACTGAATGAGAATGATGAAGTAACGGAGAGAGCAGTATAATGAATTCATTCATGAATATGAAACATAAAATTTTCCAATGGTAGTTAGTGAGTGACGAACTTCACAGTATTTGAAAGCAAAGCTAAGCGATTTAGTGGAGTATGAATCAAGAATGGCATTATATACAGACACAAGTGAATTTTATGTACAACAATTTAGGTATGGACATAACAATATGAGAGGAAAGCTATAGTATGCAAAAAGTTTTGATTACCTGTTCCGGGCTGATCCTCCGTCTGGAACATGGGGACTGACATTGTTTCAAACTCATCATTCTCCGTTATGAGGGCACTTCTTACTCTACACAGATCCCTGATATCAGAACTGGGCATCTCTGTCAGAGGCTCCCTCTTAATATTCTCTACTCGCACTGGTAATTCAGAGGAGGTGGAATCCAATTTTTTATCTAAACTAAGAATTGGTTGTGTTAAAGTCTGTTGTTTCTGCCACCTACCAAAACTATAACTATTACTACTCGACGGCTGCGACAGTGTTTCCGTTAAGTTACGTTGAGCGGCTCCCATGCCGTTTTTCTTCTTCAGCGTCGCTAAGAACTTAGGACTAAGTTTCACTTGGGGAATTGTAAAGTTTGGCGGAGAGATTGGAGACTGAATTGTTCTGAGGGGACTGAGCATGTTGTTTTGATTGCGTAAATCATCGAAGAGAGGTTTGGTTAGCAGCCTACTATCTTCCAACAGAGGGTCGGCCGGCTGGGAGAGAGGGGTCTGGGGAGGTGACTCAGCTTTGGGACAGAGGAACACTTCTATTTCACCCGACTCCGCTTTCAAGTGCAGCATGTAACCATTCTCATCGGGCGGTGGAACCTAAAATGTCAACAATTCACATTTACCCTTCCTCAGCATTTGAAACAGACAACAGAAAAGCAAACACAAGAAAGGCTAAACTCACTTGCAGTTGGGTTTCTGGGGGCGCCCTGATGGGAATGATGGTTTGATCTTTGAATTCCGCAATCCCCTTCAGGTCCTGGTAGGTAATGTAAGCGTATCTTAAATCTTGGCTAATGTTCTTCAAATGTTTGGTAGCATTAATGAGGGCCTCATCCAGCTCGGCCTCTTTGCGACTCAACTTCGTCAACTGATTGGTAATCTTGCGACTTTTTTCGGAATGATGCGCAGAATTATCACCGTGATCTGTAATCAGTTTCCGAAACATCAAACATAATGAAGTATATAGAACAGTGAAGACATGTGCATCGTAGCGGAGAGTGGAAATCAAAATAATAAACGCAAAAAGCACCACTGACCGTTTTTCCACTGTATGTTGTTCTTCGACTTTTTCTCTAGTATGCCTATTCCCTCCAGCACATTTGTTATGTCGTAAATTCTCCTCTTTTGTACATCTAACTTCTCTGAGGCTACATTAAGATCCATTACACCGTCGGGGGATGTTTTTAGTAACTCTACAAATTTCTGTGTCAATAAACTAAGTGATGTATCAAACCTTAAAAAAAACACAAAAATTTTACTGAAAAGCTTTGCTAATCTTGTGGTCAGTTAAGAGATAGCTAGTCAAGAAAAGACAAGATGGTGAATTATCATTAGATTTTACTAACCTGGACCTCTCCGGAGTGATTTTTTTCATATTACTAGAATTGGACCTGCAGTGATTGTGATTTGGTGTGCTCGTATGTTTTTGGGGTCTTCTGTGCTTGGGAGTCTTGAAGTCGGCCTTGAGGGGCACCACAGTGGGCGCCCTTACGGCCCTCCCGCCTCCACTTTCACAGCTCATGTTCAGTCTACGTTTCACAGCCTGAAATAACACAACATTATAAAACAGCTGTAAGGCCCTAAATACATTCAAATTGTGAAAAGATTAAGCTTGTGAGACAGATTTAAATTGTACTCTGCTTATGATCAGAAGCATTTCCAAAGATAAATATCTCCATTGATTTTCCTGTGTGCTTGGATTCATAATCAATTATGCGAATATGGACCTCAAATCACAGGATACATGAAAGTAGGGACACAAGACGTAGTCTATACAACAGGACTTGTAGATACCACAGGCACAAGCTGATTTCGTTTAAGAAACTACAGTCAGAGGAAAAAGTTAAACATAAGGCTGATAAAATCATAACACATCATACAGAATTTTAATGCTTTATCTATCATGTCTGTTTATTGTTGTATTTTTATATGTTAATTTGTAAATGGCTAATAAAGCCGTAGAAAGAGGAAATAAATAAATAAAAAAAAGAGTAGCCAAGTTCTCAATGTCTAAATTAACTAATTATTTTTGCTTCAGATTTAAAACGTAACATAGTTCAGTATTTTTTTTCTACTCAGGGTTGGAGCCCTGTCTCAAGATGGGGCGGGACTGGCTGACTAGTAGAGAATGCTGAAGAAGTACCTATGTATAAAGTGTTATAAAAAAAGAAGTAAATATAGGTAGTGCAAGGTTATTTCAATGCATTTTTTAATCCTAGTTAAAACGTGATGTTGAGTTACGAAAACAAAAAATGTTTCAAAACAAACAAACGTGGACCTGGGATAGTTTCATAGTCAGAAACATAAACGGCTTTTGGTCCAAAAGATCATGAAAAGGCCTGAAGAGGACATAATGTCACCATACCACATGGAAGAAAATACAATTGTACCTATACTGGAAATAAGATACTCACTAAGTACCAGAAAATTACTTTTGAGATAATCAAATAAAACTGATTTTCCCCCTCTGTGGACTTAGTACCATGACGATTTTTGGATCCGTTCTTTTACGCCCTTAGATCATGGATATGGACTATGTGCATTGAATTATAGAAAATTTCATCAAATTCAACTCATTTTTAGGTACTTAGTGCCTATTTTATTTCCAGTTAGTATACAATTACGGGCAATAAAAGGAGGAGACATATACCTAAAGGGATGGGGGGGGGGGCAAATATCAATCATTGGACAAGATAAGGCAGACCTTATGAAACCACTAAAAAACGCAAGTTTCATACACATTTTTAAAGAGGCTCAAAACATCCCCCAAGTAGCAAAATCATTGTTAACCCAAATAATGAGTAACTAGAGTAAGTATATATGTATTAGTAGTGGTGAAACTTCAACTGTCATCCTGTTAGGTCAATGAATTATAAAATATAACCGAAATTTCTAACTGCACACATACATCTTAAGATTCATTATAAGACCCCTTCAAATAAAATAAAATGCATTCTTTATAAGGAAGTTTGTCTTTGCAATACACACACACACACTCATTCACCTCACCTTTCAATGTAGTGTACACTTATAATAT
Source organism: Mystacides longicornis (assembly GCA_963576905.1). Lineage (NCBI taxonomy): Eukaryota > Metazoa > Arthropoda > Insecta > Trichoptera > Leptoceridae > Mystacides > Mystacides longicornis. The sequence continues at coordinate 36,187,564 of OY756422.1, forward strand.
GATCACCTGGCTTTTTAATGCATATGTGTATGTATGAGGGGGGTACAACATGGCCCTAGGGTCTCACCCATACACACACACACCTATGTGCAATATAATAAGCATGGGGGTAAAATATTTTATACCTGCATCAAACATGTCAGTACATACATAGGTATTATTATTTTCTTATTGTGTTGTATACCTACCTAACATAAACATAATATACACATTATAACAGAAATTTTCTTTCGACTAACAAGATTGTACAGAAGTCCTGGGTTCGATTGCCGGTTGGGTCAGAAATTTCTAGCTACTGAGTTGGAGATCTGTCTCAGATTGGACGGAACCGGTTGACTGTAGAATTCATTTCAGTTGGCTATACTGACACCAGTTGTGTTACATAGTAGTACCATGTGGGTAATGGCCAAATCACATAGCTGACCCAAATGTCAACCTCACATGCACATGGTAACCTCCACTAGAAAATTAGCAAGGGCCTGGCGACCGACCATATCACCTTTATGTGACTAAATCCCCATAATAGTAATAGTAAGGAAAACCTGTGGTAAACCCCTACCAACCTTCCTGGACAGCGTGCTATGAAGTCGTTTTCTGTGACTGACCAACTATACCCCCCTAAAATCAGTTTAAGCGGGAGACCCTAGTTCAAAAATAAAAAACATAGGGATACCCACCAAAACAACGTGTAGAATAGCGCTAAAAGTAATCTTTTATTGTAATAAAATTCCACCAAGGAGAAAACACGTAAAAATTCTAACAAGTATGAAGAGAGAGGCTTGACACTAAACAGGAAGTTTACCAAAATAAATTATAATCCTTAGTGGAAAAAAAGTGGACCAATGGAATGAAGCCCTACATTAGTGATGTAATGTGTAGAGTGGGAGCACGCAGTGACCAGTGCACACACTGCTACACCCTTCCACTGATTCACCACGGAATCAATCAACTGTCCCTGCTCACCAAATAACATCACAGGCCAACTACTAAACAGGAAACCATTTACTGCAGTCCATTGTATGCACTTCTACTTACTATGGACAATCCATGATGAAAATTATGTACTTATCATTTTCTAGTGTACAATTTGACCTATCAATATAATGTACAAAGTGATACAAACTAATTTTAACTCAATCTATCAATATTATAATTCTGAATGGTAAATATATATTGTGATTAGTTTCTTATTTGCAGATTCGGAAACTCAGTATCTTGTGACAATGTGGGACTTATATTTAAGAAACTAATCAAGATTATCAAAACAATAATGAGCTTGAATTCAGTCTCAAGGGGAAGACCCTGACATAACAAAAAAAGGAAGAAGGAGACATGACTGCAAACGAATATAATCATAAAACACCCAAAAACTTGGAAATGTAGGTAACATGAATGAACCCAAATACTAGACCAAGAGAGTGAAATTTACTCAAAGATGATCGCTAGCCTCAATTAGGAATGGCATTTCAAAATGAATGCGAAGGGTATTTACCATTTTTGATACATGGGTTAAATCACCCACCGAAGTATATAACACAATAATATGTATTTTAAATACATACTCCCTTTTGGCCCCCACTTTGGGGTGTAAGGAGACATCAAGAGTCATCTTTTACATCCATCATAATATAGTTTTCAACCGATACCTATTTTGGATAATTGAGGGTGTTTGAGTAAGGGCATTTGTAGACAACCGAGTACATCAGCGTGGACAGGATCTTTAGGGATAAAAAGTACAATCATAATGAGAGAAAGCTGATCTTTAGGAGGTTCCAGCGAAGAGAAGACTTGTGGAGATATTATATTCCAACAGGAGGAAGTGCGCATTTCACTTCTATTCTAGGACTTCAATGGTAACACAGCCATGTACACAGCTAAGCAGTGGTACCTACTAATAATAAAACATAATCTATTCTGTTATCAAATCACATACAAACATGCGAGTACCAGTAGCTGGGTGAACAAACTCTTCAATTAAATTTTTGTTTATAACCAGTACCTACCAACCTACAGCTTATCTAGGTACATAAATCATGAGGTGCGAGGGGGACAACTTCATAATTAAGTATTTTTCTAAATGTTTCAATAGATCACCTTCAATTAGGTAATAACAAGAATAGACAAAAAGATGCATTGGTTGGTGGGCGGATGCTTGGTGTTATGTTATGTGCAATAGCAGGTATGTGGGCAACCCAATGAATCAATAAAAAAAATCACACAAAGGACTAGACATGCACCTATTATATATAGACAAAATAAGATGGGATATTCCTGGAATTGTGTTTTCTTTCACTGTGAAATTACTCTTCATGGTTTGGGTGATATCCCGGGAATAAATGTCTTCACAATTTTTTTTTTTAATAATATGTTGAGTGTTCTGCACAAGCAGGTTAGTCAAATGTTAAAAAAATAAAATACGTAAAACCTCCCAAGTTTTAAAAGCAGACCATCACAAGTTCTTAATGTATTGAATAGATATCATGCTGCCTTCCTTGAGGTATTGTACATTACTTTCACAGTAACCTCCCACTTAGAAACAAAAGCGAAAAAAACGATTAAGTCCTAGTAAAAATTATGGGACATTTGTTTACTTATATTGGAAAATTGTATAGAATTTGCAAGCTTGAATGTTTGAACTTTATTACAAAATATCGAACACAGTGGAGAGGTTTTTTTCCCCCTCCTAATGTTCTAATCGGAGTCATAAAGGGAGTATTGATTGATTGACCAGATAAAACACTGGAGGTAACGTATTTGGGCCCCTTTTTTCAATATCACATGCGAAAGATGTATTCTTAATGAATGAAAATTCACTATTTAAATGTAGTGATTTGGAAAAATAACCCTGAATCGAATAATTTGAATTAGAAATAAATTATCTCGTGAAAAGGATATCATTCAGTGTCTTTATTAGCAATGATACTTTGATGAATTATGTAAATGATGTACCTATACATACATGCTGACACTGTATGCACTAGAGTTAGGTAACAATGCAGAGAACCGGTAAGTAATTTCCATAAAATGTTACAAACTCACTCAATAACAGCACATTGGTGGCACACTATGCATGATATTCAATTAGTTTACAACAAAATTTACCCACTATAGAATATTACATGCTGTGATAGTTATCTTCAGGCTGATGAAAGGATTTCAGATTCTATACAATCGTGTGAAATAGCAACCATGACACCTTCAAACTCATCCTAACAAATTTTACATAGAAAAAATCGTCTCCGAGAGTCCAACAAAATCTAGTGGTGTGTTCTAATATGAGGGAAACATGAGTAAAAAAGAAGAAGATGTTGAGGTAAACAATTGGGAGAGACATGTCGACAACTACAAAAGTTTCTTTATCATAATATGTCTGGACACGGAGAGTAAAAAAAAAAGTAAGTCACAAAACACTTGTTTTAAGTTTCAAGGTAGACAATATCTTTCATATCAAATGCCTCGAATTTCGATCTAACCTATTTCACAAGTAAGTATATTGGGTATATGGGTTCTTTAAAATTTGAGCAAAACAAAAAAAATTATAAATCAAAGAGTTATTTATAAATTGTTCACAAAATATCTTCTTTTCACATATCATGCTGTTTCACAGAGGGGTTAAGCAGAGTATGTGCTTCCATTCTTTCCTATCCAGACAAACCTCTTTCGCTTTATTCAAAAGCATAATGTTAAAAATTATCCGAAATCTATTAATTGAAATAAAAACAAAGGAGTGTTTTTGCTTGAACAATTTAAAATTCACTCAGTTGTGACCGCCTTTTAAGAAGGCGAGGGTGACTTGAAGTGACAGTTGCAAGACGTATTAAACGAGACGTGACAATTGGATTTCATCATCTGGTCCAGTAAGTTAAAAATTACTCAGCCATCCATCCATATCAATACAATGTGGGGTAACCAGCCAGTGACAAATGAGTGTTCAAAACTTATAAAAAAAAATTCAAGTATGTTTACAATTAACAGTATTATTAAAAAAAAAACTTTAAAGATATATCTCTTAGTATAAAATGATAAACGTTGATATTTCCGGCCACAAGTTATAAAGCACTACTTGTTTGTATGTACAATAAATAAATAAAAGTGTAAATAATTTCCATTTTTTTCAACGGAGGACAGAGTAGGCATAGTATATTCCAAACTAACTATGGCTTAACGGAAAAACGATAGTCTGATATTATCAATAAATAATTGGTCTCTCATTATGGATTTTGATTAGATTGCCGGTGTATATCAGGGTACCCATTTTGATAAGGAATAAATTAACCTAACACTTCATAATTATTCTTTTCACAGTCACTGTAAAAAAATACAGAAAATATTAAGAGTAGGTGTACACAGGCGAGACGAGAAACAAACTTCCACAGCATACAGTAAGGAGATAAAAGTGTTTATTATGAAATGTCTGTCTGGTGGTATGGTGGCTGTGGAATTATTTACACAGCGTCAATAAAAATACCACAAATAATAAACAAAGGAATTCTCTGTGTATGTGTGGTTGTTGGTTATCTGAGTATCAAAAACTATTTCTCAACAGGTAACATTTTAGATTAAAGAATCACTTTTGAAATCTAACCATTCTGAATCCGCTTCAAAACACTCTGAATTCACATTTTGGAAAAAATAACTTTTTCACTACACTTTGAACAAGAATACTATGGTCTGGTCCCACCATGCGGTTAATGTTGAAGATAAAATGGTGTCTTGTCAAATATTTCACCAATGTGCAATAATAAGGAAGGGAGAATTGTTGATCTAAATAGGAATAAGGAATACAATAGGATGAATGCAGAAAGAGAGGGGGCAGTGATAGAGAGAGATGGTGAGTATCAGGAAGGGATGGTCAGGTCAGGGGAGGGGTGTGAAAGAAATAAATTAGGGTGCAAAATCTTTGCAGTGTAACAATCTCAGCTATGACTAATACTGTCACTTACCACAGCTGTGTGTGGCAGTTGGAGGCTGTGATAACATCTGAGTTTCTTTATGTAAAATCTAAAGGTCAGAGGAGGCCAATATTTGTACATCGCATAATATTTAATTTCAATGAAAATTTGTACATATTTAACCACTTTTAAATTACAGGTCAAATTTCAGTTCAACCAAATGCAGAGGCTCAAATACACTTTGTGATATTAAACTACTAAAATAGCTCCACTGTGATACTTAAAGCATGAAAATATCCTAATTATATCTTGATTATCTGAATTTTTTTCATGAATTTTTGCTCAACCAAAGTAAACACAAAATACACATTTGGCGTCTTTCACAGAAAGCAAAGCTTGGGTTGTGAAAGAGAAACTACCAACTGAATCACTAGACTACCAACATCATAACATGCATCCCTGTATTTAAAATGGAGTCCTCTTTTTTTGGTCATCATATTACAATGACATGTGAACGTTGGACCAATTTCGCCAATTCTTTTTTGTCATGTTTGCGATTGTCAGGAAAAGATGAGAAATAACTAAGAAAGTTGAGTGGAAAATAAGAAAATTTAAGGAAATGCATCAGTTGGAATATTCTTAAATAGTCAATCAATTTAACATTGTACAAGTTCCAATACAATATTCATAGTTTACACCACAAAACAACGTCTGTTGGAAAAGCATTTATATATTTAACATATTATCAGACTTCTTGGATTGAAATGAACTGAATCCAGACTGTCAGATAAAAACTAAGGTTAAAAAAAAAACAATGAAAAAGGACTGATATATAAATATGAATTAACATGTTAAATAGTATGTGTGTCCTTTTTGTTATCAGTATCTGTTAAAAAAAACTTTAGTAAAAAAGATTAATAATCAAAGATAAACAACAAAAATAATAAACAATGGTTAATGCAGAAGATGGACGGAAAATTTGATTCTTTGATTAGAAAACGGGAACAGATTTAGCTAGATTCTATTATATTGTCATTTATACACAATGATAAGTTTTAGCAGTTGTGTTTTCATAAAAATTGTGTTGAATCTCAAGCACTTGACATCTCTGGTGTAAGTACAACTTTGATAGTTTAAAAAGATACACTATAATAAATTCAAACTTTAATGAAATGCTCACCGACTTATTAAAGCTGATACAAAAGTTTACGCCGTCAGACTAACAAAACAGTTATAGTCCAGTCAACAAAAGTAAACCGATGAGTCGATGACACATCACTGAGTGCCAATTGAAGTCAAATGAAAAAGTTCCACACATATAAAAGTTTTTTTTTTTAAATAAAATGTAACAATAAAACAAGCCACACACAATTGTTTAGTCAAGAGTGGCATGTTTTAAAATCACAAACATTGATATTCCATTCTAATGACAAATAAGAAAAAAAAACAGCTGTGTAACAATGTGACATAACCTCTAAATGTACTCTTCATATTCTTCTATATAAGTATTATAATAACTGTGAGTTATACAGTGGTTAGAATTATACAATACTAACGTGATTTTAGAATCTTGCTAGTGTATCTTTAATAATCATTATTAAAATTTGATCAAACTCATACTAACAACAAAGCCTGTCGGGCGACAAGTACAGATACTGATAACAAAAAGGACACACATACTATTTAACATGTTAATTCATATTTATATATCAGTCCTTTTTCGTTGTTTTTTTTTTTAACCTTAGTTTTTATCTGACAGTCTGGATTCAGTTCATTTCAATCCAAGAAGTCTGATAATATGTTAAATATATAAATGCTTTTCCAACAGACGTTGTTTTGTGGTGTAAACTATGAATATTGTTCTAAACTGTTGATAGTTTGGGTCGAGGGTGCTTGGTAGTAGTCCATTTTCACTGATGTAAAAATAAAAGAGTCTTCAGTTTGTGCAACGAAAATTTATTTTTATTACCATAAACTAGTCTTAGCAGACTTTGTAAACTAGTTTATGGTAATAAAATAATTTGTCGTAGCACAAACTGAAGACTCTTTTATTTTTACATCTGTGCAAATTTTTCTCATTATAAAAATATTTTCGTGACAGATTCGAAATATTTATGTCAAATAGAATAGTTTCGCATAATTTGATAGTGTTAGCTTTATCTGAGGCATGGCTAAAACAGTGATCCTCTCCAGGGGGGATGGGAGGAGTCACTGACCTCTGTGAAGGTCAACCAATATGCTAAATTACCTCTTATGCCATACAATCACTACTTTGAATACATCTGCTTATTCATAGAATGCAAGTAATCATGGCTAGAGTTATATCAAACCATAGAGTACACTGTTCTATATTTAGTTCCTACACACTGATAAGACGCTGGATATCTACTAAAAATTTTGGCATCAAATTCTGTCCCACGCATCCGTACTCTTTAGTGCATCAGTACAAATAAGCTGTGAAAATGACAAATACATTTTCTACTATTCACTCCACTACAGGGGACATCTGATAGAGAAAAAAAAATCAAGTTAACGTGAGCTGTACGAGATAAAATGAAAGTGTTGCTAGTGCAGTAAATTGGCTTCATATTTTATTATTTTGTATGTAAAAAAAAATAGAATGACAAATTTAAACACCCCTGACATAATGCTAAGAACTAATGATAAAAATAATTTGTGAAAAAACAATGCATTACTTCTCAAGTTACTTGTTTCACAAATCACCCTCTATGGGTGGAATGCCTAATTACTTATTTACTTCTCAAGTTAGTTGTAATCTTGTTAATTTTACTAATCAGATTTAAATGTCTGAACATCTCTTTGATAAACTCTCATTTATAACATTTTCTGTATACATCATCAAGTCATCAAATCTACATTTAATTTAAGAGTACCTATATCCTTTTATAATCGACAACTAGTGATCCTTTCACATGAATTATGCGGGAGAGTGTAGGATTTATGAAGATATTATTATATGTGTTCTGACAAATCCGGAATAGGTAATTTATTTTTTAATGGTCATTCCATTTAAGATGCTAGGAATAAAATATGTAAGTAGGATAGATCTGTGATGAATAAATCTATGAAAAATACGGATTTTGATAAATTTGTTGCCATAATTAATGAAGTGTTACTTACTTCAGATGTTTTAGGAGGAGCTGAAGGTGCTTCCCTCATGATCTGATGCTGTGGTGTCACCCCATAGCCATGGTCCACTAGGTGATGATAACTACTGACACAATGGCTTGGACTCACTTCTATAAAAGTGGTGTGGTCATCATCATTCTTAGAGTAGCTGGCATCTGGAGATCCGTGGACAACCCTGTTTATGATTTTCACGCCGTGCTTGTTCACAGTGCTCTCTATTTCAGCCACATCCGTGGTGGCGGCCCTCTTCACACCTCTCGGCATTTCTTAACAAATAATGATACAACCAAATGAGAAACGAAAAAAAACTAAGCTAGACCGTATTTTACATGTTTAACAATCTTATTAATTTCGATCTAGGACATTTAGGCCGCATCCGAGAAAATTAGAGGATGTGGAAAGTGCATTTGAAAAGTAGCCATACACGTTTCACGCTGAAGGTTGGGCAATAATAACGGTGATTATTTTGCGTCAATACTCAATAACACAAGTTGAAAATAAAATTAAATTGTAATTTAAAGTTTCACGTGTGCTTACGTCACGTAGGATGTCCAAAATAGGATTGAATATAGACTGAAGCGTTAAAATACAACTATATTTCAGGGACCACGGTAAAATATCAATACATGAATACTAAAAGAAGGAATTAACAAATAATGAAGTAACACTTACTTTTTATGCTGTTGATTGGCTAATGAATGTTGGAAAGACTACATGCAGTCTGAGAAAATATGGAGCAAACACATCGCTACATTGTACACAACCAGAAATAAAATGTCCGCCACCGCTGTATACTGAATGGGCCGTATGAGTAAAACGAAGCCGCTTCTAACTATAGTTCACAATTTTCTTTAGCAATAATTACAATTAACTATAAAACACTATGATACATAATAGTTATCGTAAAATACCGTATTTATAACGAAATATTTAACGAATGTATTTGGTCCGGTAATATAAAATAGACGCACGCGGCAACCGTTGTATGAGCTTTTCTGAACATCTGGCACTCCAAGTAATAGGAAGGTACAGATAGTGTACATACATGTACTGTGGCGGTGGCGCGAACTAGAGGCGCATGCGCAATACGTACATCCCTATTTAACTAGCATTTAAATCTTTTGTTTTGTCACCATTGCCATCGTTTTTCAACAATTTAACATCACGAAAATCTACTGCACCATTTTTCAATTCGTAGACCTGCTTAAGTTAATTGATCGTAGAAAGCTTTTCCGCGAAAACACCTAACCTTCAATGTCAATAAACCTACGTTGTGATCCGTTGTAAACAAACATGGCGGTATGAATGACAGGAAATGAAACGGGATATTTGTAAAACAATTAATAAAAAAATTATAGTGTTAAATATTTTAATCAAGTAAATAAAAATATATTGCATTAAATATCGATTATAACAAAAACTTCATAAGGCGTATTTTGAGTAGGCTCTACAATTTGCATAGCAGAGTAGGTAATTGCTTTGACTTCCGTTCCTTGGGGATGCTTTCCGAGGGTGAATTCCTCCCCAAAGCACTTGCAACGTATTCTGAATTCTTCGGTGTTGAATTCGAGAATCTGTAACTTCTTGCAAATCAAGAATGGTTCCGCAGAAAATAAAAATAACAATTCATCTAGAAATCTATACAGCAATCCCAACATATCATCTGCCTCAACTTCGATATCTTCACATTTTTTTATTTCAACGTAATCCATTTCGGTCATGTAGCCAAACATAGCCATTCCACATTGTTCAAAAGCTTCCGTCAATGTATTTCCCCATGCATGGATTCTAAAACAAATCATTTTTGTGTGTATTTCTTCAATATTGTAGGAGTTAAATAGTATAGGAAAAATGGGGCAAGTAGGTAACTTATTTCACACGCAACAAGTAAAAATAAACTACCTATGTTGACTCATTGATTGAATTTATAATGAGTAGGTTCCTGTGTATAAGAGAAAAATATTGGTACTTAATGTATGGAGAAACAACAGTCACTCTTCTGGATAGAGCCTTAATTCTTTCAAATAAAATTATTAATTACTCATATTGTAATAAACAAAATCAATATAATATATGAAACATATCTGATAATATGCGTGTAAAGTTTATCAAATAAAATATTTTATTTAAAAATAAACGGAAAAAAGCTTTATAGTAATTTGAAAGTTTATTTATTCTTAGAACTCACTGGACATCTGCAGTGTGATCTAAATCTGAAACAGAAAAGAAAATAAATAACAAATTAGAGAGAACCGATTAATAAATAATTTTAAACTTAATAACAGGTTTTCCCCTATAACTATACATTTGCAATCCCATATTATTATATTCGTGTGGCCTTGTTAAAGTTTGATGACCCTAACAATAAAATTTACAAGCAAATGTACCTACACAAAGGGGATGAAATAATGTCAGACATTTTTTAATTACATTACTTTACTAGACGTGGATTAATTGGATGAGAAAATCATCTCCATTTTTTACGAATTCAATTCATAAAAGCCAACCTTTTGCACAAGATTTTATTCAAAAGTTTTTCATTTGGCGAAGTATTGCGTTTTGCCGCCAAAATGACTCATTCTTGAAGCGCTTTGCGCGTGTGCGTAAAAGTGATGCATTATGTTGAAATGTAGTGCATTAACGGCAAGTAAAACAATAAAACTTTATAAATGGCTTACATTCATATTTGATAGGTGGTATTGTAAGTTCTTCCACTGTAAAATATTCGTCTTCTGCCATTTGTGTGGTATTTTTCTACTTTAAAAGAGAAATATTTTGAAGAAAGAGCGAGATAGATAACAACGATAAATAAGATAATCAACAACTGTCACGATCTCGTGGATAAACGTCAAAATCACAAAATTGCCAGTGTTGAAGCCAGTGGAAATAAAAAATTAATAACTATAATACTATAATCTATATTTTTGGAGAATATTAATAATATACTTAGGTAATATTAAATAATCTAAATTATTCAACTATACAGTATTTTTAACTGTAATATTATTGAAAGTTGGGAATAAATGAGTAACAGGGTTTTTTTCGGTAATTTTTAAACTTACAAAATTAGAACTAATCCTAATTTTATTTCCGTGCATCATAATATCATGATACTTTTTTTAAGTTTATTGAATTCATGGGCGCAAGCTTCAGATAATTTATTATTATTAGTGTGATGAAAACTCGTCAGTTATTATGGAAAATACAATATTAAACAATAAACAAAGATTTTCCCCAAGCTCCCGTAAGGTGTAGGCAGAGAGAACGGACCTTTTCCATCCAAGCACACTTCTTTCGCTTCTTCTACCGACAACGACATTCCATTTCTCATACAACCTCTCGATGTCTTCGATCCACGTCATTCCGATAGGCCACCTTTCCTTTCAGCCCCATGAATTCTCTTTGCATCGCAATGTCGTATAAGATATATAAGTTATTTATATACATATTTTGTTCGTAGTGAATCGTTACTCGTAAACAAGAGAGCATTTTTTCTACTTTGAGATTTATTTAGGTGTATTTCTTACGATACTGTTAAAGTGAATCCAAATTTTCTTCATGATAATATCATGGATCTTTGCTGTAAAAAGCAATATAATTGCATGCATAGCATGGTCCAAGTCAATATACTGTAATTCTACGGCTCGAAAAATTTTCAGCACACCAAAAAAACTTCAGCAAGCGCCGTTCGAAACATTCAAAAAAATATTATTGTTCCAGAAAAAAAATAACAACTATAATGACTCTAACAATTCATTACTAATGTTCGACTTTCAAATGGAACAAACCACTACGGGCTTACGACAGTCTTCTATTGTTATTTCGAAGGCTGGCTTAGTGTGATCACTTTACGTTAACAACGTTCGCCATTAGGTGGTAATGTTTGTCTCCGAAACTCTTAATCATGAGAATTCTCAACATGTCGAAAAATCTCATGTATGTAACAAGTAGAAATTGAATAATACATACATGAAATATAGAGAAAAAAGTTGGAAATTATTGAGAACAAGAGAGCAACCAAATTTAAAGACTGCGACTGCAGTCATGTATTTGGCGCCAGGATATGACTATATCCATTTTTGTTAATGTCTCATCTTTATTGCCTATTGGCTTTGTTGGTGCACAACGTTCTAATTATGTCTAGATTCTTGTGACCTTTTTTCAGGGTAGTGAGTACGTAACTTTTGCTATAGCACGACTAACCACGCATCAACCTAACTACTCATAACCACGGCTTAACTACATTAGTAGTTAGCGCGAGTACGTAACGCGATAACGCAATGTAGTTAAGTTTTAAGCCGGAAATAGTAAGGTTTGCCAACATCTAACACAAAAAAATGTTTTTTCATTGTATTTTTCAATGAAGAAACTTGTGGCGGCCATCATTATTTGACATTTTTCATCAAATATAATATAAAAACAGTTATGATTTGTAGAATTTTAAGAAGTAAATACACTTGATGTTTTCTGATACTCTTTGAATACTCTTTTATTTTCCCTATAGATTTTTTATCTTAATTATTATTTGTATGTCTTAATTGTTTGTAAAATATTTGCTTGCGAGAAATAAAGAAAGATTTTATTTTTATTTATTTATTTTTTAATAATTTCCATACAAATGTTCAAAATCATGTATTGTTTTCCCTTTCGTCTGCTAATTTTTCTACAAACTTGAGTTGTTCCAATCGGCTGACATAAAAAAAATATCTCGTCGATAACAAATCCCAAATAAAAAAAAATATTAACCTAGTTTTATATGTATTACGGTATTACTATTTTATTAAAAAATATTTAATTTGGGAAATAAAATAAAAAATAAAATTAATAAAAGTAGTAATGCATTCTTATTTCCAATAAATTAATTATTTAAAACAAACGATGCAAAAATAATAACAAAGCGCGCAACTTTGACAGATCTAAACCACATATAAACTGCCTAACTACACTGGAACGCGACCCGACAGATGCTGTTATAATAACCACGCTGAAACACACATCTAACTACATTTGTAGTTAAGTCGGACGTTACGTACTCGCGCTAACTACACTAGGAAGTAGTTAGTCGTGCTATAGCACTTACGTACTCACTACCCAGGACTTGATCTTACAGAAATTTTTTTTATCTTACAGAAAAATTTCTTATTGTTTATGAATTTCATAGTTTGACATACGCCTGACATCTTGAATAATTTTCCAAAAGTAAAAGAATCTGTCATTCATTTAGGGAGTTGTCGTCAGAAAAATTAATGTAAATGTGTGTATTGATAAAAAATATTGTATTATTATTACAGATGTTAAAATGTTGGAAACATAAAAAAATGTACTTTATTTATTTTACAGATGGATCCTTTATTAGCCATCGAAAACAGGTTAGAAGAACTACAATGTAAACTAGGCTATTCATCAGACTTAAAATTGAACAAGAGTGCTGTAGAAATGCTATCAGATGTTGAGAACAATCTAAATAAAACTATTGCTGCAAGAGAAAATATTAATAATTTGTCTAAAAGAATGGACGAGCTCAACAACTATTTAGATCCACAGTATGTAAATCAGGTATGTTGTAGTTTCATTTTGTGGTTAGTTAGGTAGGCATTTGAAATATAGAATTACGGTTTTATTAAACGTTATAAATGTTGTTCCAGATTAACGATTCAAAACTAAAAATACATTATTTACTTACAAATGAAGCAGCTTTAAGAAACTACTGTCATTCTATGCAACTTTGTCAGGAGAAATCTAGTGTCTTGGATTCCAGTGATATTGCAAATATTCCGACTTTGTCACATGAAATAAAGAAGATCGTGGACGAGTTTATTGAAATCAAATCTCAAAGTGATCAAGTAAGTAAATTAGGGTAAAAATGAGTTTTAGCGTCGTGAACATTTCTATTCGAATTATCCACAACTGTCATTTCTTATGATGTTTGGCGTTTCTATGGATTTTTATATAAAGGCATTTTTAATATACTATTGTATTGTATTACTTTGAATAAATTCGGGGGAAAACGTGATGAGGTATGGGGGACTCCGCCCCCCAAACCCCCCTTATAATTATAACCTAACCTAACCTAACTCAATTATATAAAATAATACAAAGCTTGCTAACGCTAACATAAAATTGAACACTAATACAATAAAAAATCTATGGAAACGACAAACGTCATAAGAAATGACAGTTGTGGATAATTCGAATAGAAATGTTTACGACGCTAAAACTCAAGTTTACCTAAATTAGTACCATCCGTTTGTCTCCAAACAATTACGTCTTTGTTGTTTTATAGATGCAAATAAAATTTGATTTGATGATGCAATTTATGAGTATTGCTTGTTGGGAGTGTACGCGTCTCTTGACTTTTGTAGAAAATATTTTTCTAATAATTATTAATTAAACAAAAAATAAAAATTTCAATTCAAAATTATCAGTTACTGATTTTTTCATTTATTAAAATGGAGTTATCCGATATTGCTCACAATATAAAGTTGGAAGAGATATTTTATAGTAAATTATGTACCTAATTGTGTCGCATTTCTTCGAGTTAAAAATGTCAGTGTAATTATAACAGCTGGTTAACAGTACCATAAAAATTGAAAAAAAAAAACATATCAGACATGTACAAATGCAAAATTTGAAGCTTATGATTATGATTTTTCCGTCCACACTTAAGTCTACATGTGAAAGTGGCAAATAATTGAGAGTTTGTGTATATCTTTCCGTGTCCACAACATTGATACATCAATGGAGTATAAACTAAATGAATTTCTTGATATTCTTTCAGGTAAATCAGTTTGTGCTGAGTGCTATGGAGTCATACAACAGTGTCTCAATGAAGGTGATGGATCAGCTGGCAGAACTCAGCAACCGGCTTGACAGCTTAGAGAATGGACCAAGTAAAAACTGATTCTAACTTCTCAATTTATTTATTTAAATAATTTTTAAAGGCTTAAAGTGATAAATATTGAATGTATTTGCTATTTTAATTATATATTCATTCCTCTTCTCAGCGTCACTCTGAGATTGCTTTAAACAATATTTCATTTTCCAAAACTAACCTTTTTAATTTTCTTATAAGATGATATAAATAAGCCTCTCATCATCAAGCATCAGCTGTATAAGGTATTTGAAGATTAAAAATTTCAAACCAGTGAAATGACCATAGCAATATTCTTTAGTTCTCCTTTTCAGGTCACTATCAACTATCCTCAGATAAGTTGGCAGCAATGTTAACCACCATTTCTCTCCACTCCTCTCTATCCACTTCTTACAGGTACTGTTCACATGGTCGCCCCCTCATTAATGGTATTCAGACAGGGTTTTGAGCAGATGCCATCCTCAGATTCTTTGGAGAACCCCTTAATTTCGATGCGGGGTTCCTAGATACACCTGTAGGATCGCATCTTCAAAACTTTCAGTCTACTTTTACCCCCGTTAAAGCATCCCTTTATATGGTACAATGACCAGTTTCCCTATTATCAAATGTCGCTTCTTTGATATATTTTTACTTTTTAAGGATAATCTATAGGCATCTATTGATAGCTTTGTACAACTTACAACATTAATTCGAAAGCATGATTATGATTCATGTTAGCTGAGTGATTCATTATCTATCAAGAGTTTTTTCTGTATTTATGGTTCGATTTACTGAGTTATTTGGAAAATTTCAGTTTCTAACCCAAAAAAATGTAAACAATTAACAGTAAAATAAGTTTTGTTTATTGTGAGTTTTGACATAGTCTTAAAATACAATATTTTTTCTTTTCAATATATTATTTTTATAAACTAAATAATATTTAATTTTGAATTTTTCATTAAGGCTTTTGTAAGTTTTCTTTTAGCTGGTTTTGAATGGATGTCTTCAATATTTGACATGAATGGTTTTCTTTGGGCTGACCATAGACTTGTTGCTTAGTTTCATTTTTCTTTTAAGCACCATTCTATCGTGTGTTCTCTTCATTTCCAGAATCTCCTTCATTTCTTCTTTATCTTCATCCTGCAAAAGACAAACTATCCTATTTGAACTAATTAAAAAAACATTTCACAGTGAGAGCTTTGTTGTAAAGTATTGTTTTTCCCAGTGCAGACCTCAGTAGACTAGTTGTCTAGGTGCAGATTCTTGATCGAGAGATCTTGGTTTTGATTCCAGGTTGGGTAAAAATTTAAAAGCATTTCTTCATTTGAAACTTGTACTTGTTAGCACTTCTAAGCATAAAATTCCGCTGAATAAATTGGACACTTTTGTAATGAAAAGTGTTAGTTTATTCATTTTATAAGCTTAGATAATTTTAAAATCGGTTATAAGTGATATGGTTTCTACCTCAATATGACAAATATTGAGGGTAGGTATACTATCGCAATAGCTTTCTAGTTTTAATGTAAATAAATTGATAAGACATTCTTATTTACTCACAAAAAAAATCACAATAATGGAGTACTTTTTTTGCCTCCTTATGCTACTAAGTGAAGTGTAAAGAGAAATTCGATTTGATTGATTTATTTACAAAAAATACAAATAGACTCACTGTTTGATTCAAACGTAGCACTAATGCTCGCCTTCCATCAGACATTGGCTGTGAATATGCCATGAAATTTTTCAAACGTTCCGCTGGCGGTACCCCTCTCTCCACGACAAGCACAATTCTCGCCCATTGCCTCTGCCACTCGTTTCTGGTTTCCGCAATCTTCTGATACGTGTTACCCATCATAGCAATCAGCATGTTCACCAATAAGATTGCAACGATTACCATATACACCACAAAAAGCAACTAAAAATATACCACCTCATTTTTTCAAATGTTTAGACTAGCATTTAAATAATTTACCGTGTGATCATAATATATACCTTGGCCTCAAATTCGTGATCGGTCCTTTCAAACGCTCCGTAGTAGTCACCAAACGACGTTAGTGACATGAGGAACATAGCCATAATGCTTTCCATCGGACTCGGCATGGGATTTGTCATAGAATCATCTACTCCTTCAGGCGTATTCGGATTATCGAAAGATAAGAATATAATATAGTAGGCTGAAACATTTTGTAAGACATTTGTTTTATCCTGTTACAGTTGGATGTAAAAAAAAGTTTTATTATGAATTCTTACCTTGTGAAAACCCCATAACAAAGACTAAATAAATGCAGACAAATCTGAGCAAGTCCCCCATCACCATTCTGTATATCATCACAACAAAAGGCCCCACAGTTTTAAAACCCCTGAAACAAACATATTTGTTTTAAAAATAAAGATCAAATAAAAAAAATTGTATAACTTTTCTACAAATTTTTATTACCTGACTAGTTTCGTAGGCACACATCCTACATGGTCACAGGAGACTAAGAAAACATACGAAACCTACGAAACTAGTCAGGGTAATAAAAATTTGTAGAAAAGTTATACAATTTTTTATATTTGAACTTTATTTTCAAATAAACTCCACCAAGAAATGCATGTTCATCAGTTAGTGAATTTAATATTAATTTTAACTGAATGAATCGTCATCATAGAATTCGATGAAAGTGGGGAGTGCCGCAATCCATGTATCGGATTCTACGATGTGTAGGCCATTTTGAGAGATGGTCCTGATGAGACACATGCGCACAATGTCGAAACACTTCATCTTTTTGACGAATCCAATAGCATATTTGGGTGATGGGCACAGTCTCGTCCTATATGCAAGTGCAGTAGCATAGTCTCTGCCAAATTCATCACAGAGTAAAGGAGTAAACCTTCCATCTTCAATTTTGAATTTCTCAGCTAAACACATTCAATGCCCACTTGTACCAGCTGTGTTTATACTTATTATAAAATACCTTTTTTAATCATTCTGGCTTTTTAAAATTAACTTGGTTAGGGGGCGTTCAAGTATTACGTAACGCAATTTTTGAAGATTTTTGACCCCCCCTCCCCCCCATGTAACGCGCCGTAACGTTTTTCTGTACCCCCCCTCCCCCCCCCTAAATGTTACGTAACACCCAAGAGACTATTTTTTTACTGAACTCTCGTAAAAAAATAAAAGGGTTCCTTTGCTAACTTCGGAGAAAAAAAAATACTATTTATATGTTCCATAAATTTATCTTTATTTTTTCTTTTGCTGTTTTCCAAATTTTGGCATAGCTGCGTTGGCAAGTCCAGTTGATGATGTAAATCCCCCCTTTTGACCACTAACGAATGCTGACAACGAAAATAAAATAAAAATGACGTAAGTATAATACAGTCGAGGGATTCCCCGTAAAAAATAAAAGATTTGCTAACTTGGGAGGGCGAAATAAAAATTACATACAATGCAGTCGAGGGACTCCCCGTAAGACTTAAACGAAAAAGGTTCCTTTTTTCGCAGAGCGAAAAATTCTTACGCTTAGGGTGAAAACACGTAGAAAGCCGATTCCGTCCGGCGCAAAGAATGTTGTCTATGGTTTCAATGCATTTAAATGGGCATGCCGGAAAGCAGGTATCTGCTTTTGCTGTGCGTATCCCCATTCAAGGAGAACAAAATAAAAATGACGTACCTACGGTACAATCGAGGGACTTCCCGTAAAACATTGTCGAAAAGGGTTCCTTTGCTAACTTCGGAGAAAAAAATGATGTACAGTACAATCGAGGGACTTCCCGTAAAACATAAACGAAAAGGGTGCCCAACTTCAGAGAAAAAAAACAAAAATGACGTACAGTACAATCGAGGGATTCC
Organism: Mystacides longicornis; assembly: GCA_963576905.1. Taxonomy (NCBI): domain Eukaryota; kingdom Metazoa; phylum Arthropoda; class Insecta; order Trichoptera; family Leptoceridae; genus Mystacides; species Mystacides longicornis. The sequence continues at coordinate 36,206,285 of OY756422.1, forward strand.
CCGTAAAACATAAACGAAAAGGATTGCCCAACTTGGAAGATTTATTTCCCATTTTTTTTTATTTAAGAAAAAAAATACCGTTACGTAACGAGTTGTTCGAACCCCCCCTCCCGCCCTCGTAACGCACAGTAACGTTTTGCAAGACCCCCCCTCCCCCCCAAATTGCGTTACGTAATACTTGAACGCCCCCTTATTAAGATGACAATGAACGTGTTAAGCAGTTTCTGCCTTATTTTAATGATGAATTTCAAAATGAAATACCTGCAGTAGAAGAGAAAGTAAGGGGCAGTTGTTAACATAATTATAACGGCAATGTGGTCTTCCACTTCGTCCATACAGCCCAGTCTTAGTGCCGGCAATATCAACATTAGTATGCAGGAAAAAAGAAACATAACACGGGACGGTGCCGTCATCAAATTTTCAATGAACATTTTATAACCCAGAAATTTTGCTTCACGGAGCGCTGCGATTATGTACAGTATTGCTCCAATCCACAAGGCTATTTCGGCTGATATCCGTATCTGTAACAGATTTTAGTTTTGTAATGTTTAATCATCTAGAGAGATAGATTCAAAAGAGTAATTTATTATATACGGTAACCTTAAAGAATAAATCTAAAAAAATATTTAGAAATCTATTTGAGTAGGTAAGTGAAAATTTTCAGTAAATACTTGGTAATGTAAAAGAAAAACAATCCTTTTTTTCAAATTCATTCAAAAAATAATGATTGTGTAACTCAGCAGGATACATATACAGGTCAAATCTCGGTATAACGAACTTCAGGGGACCATATAAAATATTTTGTATTAATGGATATATTTATAGGAAATGACACATTTTTAATTTTTTGTGTCACCATATTATACCTACTGATGTCAAACAAACTATTATTGCTATTATTAAGTGAGAACAAAAACAAATTTCAAGGATTTATCAATCACGTGAAGGAAATATGTTAGGCAAATACTTGCGAACTCGCCAATGCCAAGGACTAATAATTGTAACGTGATTTTAAAATTTTAAAACAAAAAAGTTCGCTATATTGAGATCAACTTCTTTATAACAAATTTTGGTTCAGTACATTTTATATGGAAGTTTTTCGGGGACAAATTGACGATTCATTATACTGGAAATTTCGTTACTTTGGTATTCGTTACAAAGAGATTTGACCTGTATTTATTTAGTCCTTGTGTTGTTGGCTTTGTAGCAATACATTCTTCAGCACACAAATAAAAAAAAATACAGAATGTTGATTGCAGTTAGGTCACTTGTAATCATTAAACGATCACTTGGTGAACAACGGGTTATAGGTTGCCGAGACCTGTAGTAGAATATTCAGAGTAAATACTCACTCTGTCTTCGTAGGAATCTAACTGCATTAACCTGCATTCCTCTGTCAGATCGTCCCACCATTCTTCTACTTCACTTTCACTTGGTATCTCTGAAAATTGTCACGGGTAGTTATAGTAATGAAGCAATGAGGATGCAGGGAATTAAAGTATCATTTGAGAAAGGGCCTGGTTAGAAAGAATGATATTGTTAGTGCACGGAGAGTCCAATATGATCACTTCAGGCTTGGTAAATAAACTCACTTTCTCTAAAGCCTGACGCATTAATCAGTAGATATGTAGATAAATTTTGAGGCTTTTTCTGCATCAATGTAAGTGTACCTTTTTATTAGGATATAGAAATTATGCAATTTTTTCACAAAAAAACGATTTCAGTACAGTTGACTTTGAAATATTGTTGATTATCATCTCCTGGATAGTTTTCAATTGATGCGGCTGTCAGATTCTATCCACCATTTTAACTTCTGGACGGTTGTCAAGAACATTTTACCTACACATTGATGCATTGAGCCTAATTTAGTCAGATGTGGATCAATGATATCAAGCACCAATATAGCTACATTCAAAATTCCAAATAAGAAAACTAGTGAATAAGAACATACAACTCGAAGCAATACGGGCAATAATATTTTGATGCTGCAAGTGTTGCATTCCTAATAGTATAATCAACTTAATACTACAAACTGCACCTAGAAAAAAAGCCAACAGTCGTATATAAGGCCACTTAGGATGAATGTTAACTTACCTTTAGGGATGTATTCTTTATTTGAACTTCCACTGTTACTTCTAATTTTTTGACATCGCTGTGGTCCATTTTTCTGATCAGAGTTTTTATCAACATCCGAACAGTCAGATTTATTTTTTTTAACAAAATCTTTTGCATTTCCATCTATTTTGATAGACTCCGTAGAAATGATTGAATCATCTTCAACTGAAGACATGTCGAGGTAAGATAAATTTGTATCATTTATCAAAGATCCGTTTCCTAAAAGTCCCACATCGATACCGGATTTGGTTATTTGTGTGTCGTTTGAATTTCCGCTGGTGCTGTTGGATGGTCCAGAAGACTTCTCAGGTGGACCCGGTCGTAAAGTGAAACAAACCAATGAAATTATAAAGTATAGTGCAAATAGAAAAAACTGACGGTAAAATCTTCTTTTCACAAATGTGTTCCATTTTGTTTTTAACAAATCGACCAACACCCCATCCATTAATTCCAGATGTTCACTCGTATCCTACAATAAAACGATTCAAATTAATTTTAAAAAAAAATTATAATCAATTTTTTTTTTGAAAATGACCACTCACACCAAACACAACTAAATTAAGAGCAGAATCCTTGCTTATGTTTCCCGTCTCAATATCAATGGTGTCAATTTGTGAAAGTGGATACGCTGCACATGTGATGCTACCAATCTGCCAATAGATCTCTCGTTCTATGTTCAAAATGTGGAAAAACATTTCGATGCGAGCAAGCTTGGCCGCGAGGGTTAGGGGGGTAAGGTTCAAAACGTTTCGAATGTCTATTGTGGCTCCTACTTCGTACGCCATGTCAAAAGTACTCTGAAATTTAAATAATCGTAATTTTGATATACTTAATGACTGTCAAAATATAAGGAAGCAACACTGAAATCGTCCGAAACCTTTCATTAATAAGGTGCTCTCTATTTCAATAGTTCAAAGCATAAAATGATGTATGAACTTTTACCAATTTCTCGTATATAACAAGCATGTGGAGAACAGTATTCCCGTTGGTATCTTGACTATCAGGATTTCCACCGCGAGCCAACATTAGTCTGTAACATTCTTCTTGTCCCAAACATGCCGAGAAACTCATCGGATACTCTCCCCAGTATACGTAACTGGAAGTTAATATTTAGGATAAACAGGCATACGAACATTTGATGGTATAAATTAAAAGCAATATTTATTCTAAATATGACAATGTTTATGAATGATATGTTACCCTTCGTAGTTTGTAAAAGGTTGTACATTGACCCACTCATGATCTTGAGAATCGTTTCTGGATGCCTTTTGGTCTTCGGGACACATGAAACTACCAAAGCATCTCTCGTGATAGTCTGCTCCTGCGTCTAACAAAAACTTGACCATTGCAGGGTCTTCGTTAACGATGGCAATATGTAGTACACTCTCACCTAAAATTATTACACATTTTAAAAGAAAAATTCTCATACACGCTATCACCATTTATTGAAGTGTTATTTTACGAGCTTACCGTAATATTCATCACTCATATAAATATCATTGATGAGCTTAGGGTAGAATCTCAGCAAACGTTTGGCTAAATCAGCGTGAAGGGAGGTGGCGTTCAGCAAGCAAAGATGTAGAATTGTTTCTCCTACTGCTCCTCTTTCCTGAAACAGTTTAAATTATATAATGGTTGTAAATAATCAGCGGTTTTTATACTAGGTAGCAGATTTGGTCATGTGCTCTAAATGTCCTCTGTCAAAGTTAAGTAGCATTCTCAGTCCCGTATACTGTGTACACCTATTCCGAATATTATTCATCAACATACATGAGAAACTCGGAATTTATGGGCTGGAATTTTCCGAAATATTCTCTAGGGGGGCTATACACGTTTCCGTACAAAATTTTGTTACTTCATGCCAGCGTAAATGTCTCGGAAACATAGAATAGGGTTATTGGGTCGATAAATATGTTCTCCTTCAACTCAAAGTAGAAAAGAGCAACGGAAGACAGAGATATGGCTGAAATCCTGCAATAGTGGCTTGGAGTACCTGATTAGACTGAGCAAGCATCAGGAGTAATGGATGCCAACCTTCTATGGAAGCGGAAATAAAAAAGAAGAAATAATTTCTAAACATAGCAACCTTAAGATCCCAACAAATTTCTTTATAGGCAGTGGGGTTTCTATCATATTCCTCCTGTGATATATCGGGCCAGTCCTTTTCAATATCAAATTCATCATCCGGATTTTCCATACCCCTCAACGGTGGTAGCTAAAATTAAAGGACGTTTTTAATTTGAATGGAATTTAAAGGATATTTACACAACCAATTGAATTGTGTTTTACCAGCTTATGTCTAGGTCTCTCCTTGTTTCTCCACAGAACCAACTGTGAAATAGGAATATACCTTCCTTTGCCCTTGTTATAGATAAATGGTTCAACTTTAGTTTTTATAGCGTGATCAATTTCAGCGTATTGCTTACTTTGGGCAGCTCTCTTCATCATATCAACTAATAATCCACCACCTAAATCGTTCAGAGATGAAGTAAATGATTGAAGTATTATTAATTACTAGCTTTCCCGACAGACGTTGTCCTATGTTCCTAACTATGAATATTGACATCGGGAAATAGCTCTCCATTTTTATATATAAGATTGTATAAAGACTCGAAAGAAAGTTAAAAGCTTGACTTACCTTTCAAATCCACAAGTCTATACAGTTGCTGTGTAGATACTCCGGCTTGTTTTTTCACTCCGCTTGTCACATTACTTTCTGTATTTCCCATTTTTAGTTAAACAATATTAGCTGATACACGTCTTCTCTAGGTTGTTAATTCTGATAGTCAAACTTGAGCAGAAAGTTCTAGTATAGGTTCTAGTATATCTTAATTGACTGTTGCTAGATTAAAAGGCTTGAGAAGCATATAAATGTCATACACACAGAAAAAGAAAAGAAACAATATTTTTTTATTAATATCTAACAAAAGTGACTACTTATCTCTACTGAATACTGAAATTTTACTATAAAAATCCCACAATTTGAGAAATTTATTAATCTTTAAGTTAAATATAATTATGAAAAATGGAAAAATTTATATTTTAGATGAACAGAATTATAAGATGTCTGTATCTAAAAACGAAATAAAAATGAAAAAAAAAAAAACACCAAGAATCATGGAATATAATAAAACATTTACCTATTGTTTTTCTATTATTTACCGTACTGTCAAATCATTTTTAGTTATAAAAATATATTTGTGGTTGAGCTTTTAGATAAATCAATTTTCTTACTTTTATGAAATAAATAATGACGTAATATAATGTTCTTATTCCCAATATTTTTAACTGCTTATTTATCACATATGTTTCAAACTGTAATGAAAGCGCATTCTAAGTAGATAAATAATACACTACAGGAATAACAAAAACTCACTTTATTGATCAAACAAATAAAGTAAAATGTACATTTATCTAGTTGCTAAAGAGAATTTATAATATTATTGATTAAACATTTTGTTATCTATTTATCTGAGGGATGGTCAGCAAAGTAACCAGGTGTACAATACCTTATTAAAGGCAGAATGTAACTCTCATACTAATTGGTTGGTATCTTGTATCTCATAGGATAGAAAAATGTAATAGGGTTGCTAAATACTGAAATTTTCCAAACTTGTCTGGAAGAGAAATTTAATCTGCAGCCCAAACTAGTAACACAAATAAAACTTTGTGAAGTCTTATTTCTTTTCTTTTTTCTTAATTTGAAAATGTTACAAATTTAATATTAATTATGATAAATTTTTACTGTTAATACAGTGTCTTCCTCTGTTTATATCCTTAAATGGTATACCTACAAATTAGCATAATTTAATCATTTTCAAAATAACTGACTTTGGCTGCATTTTCTCTTTACTCTTCAAATGCGAATATCTGAAAGATAATGAACTCTAGAAATGAACTTTGAAAAAATTAGAAGCACGAATCAAGAACGATACGCTCCTTTTCTGATGCACAAAAAGTAGACAGCTTCCACTAGACTTAAAAGAGAGGCTCCGAAAAATAGTCCAATTAATCCCCCAATGGAAACTAAAAAAAAATTTACAATAGTTAAGTAAAAAAAAGAAATTCTTCTAAGAAAGACTTTAATGATAATTCCATCATACCAACTAAATCGAGTCTGGTTCTGAGAACATTTCTTTTGTACCGCATTGTTGGCAACCCTGTCATTATTATTTTTACCCTGTAGTCCTCATCATTGTCATCATCACTTTCATCATCATCATCCCTGAAGTCAATATTTAAAATTAACTTTAAGGCCCTGTCCACACTGGGATTTTTCACCGCATAAATTTTATTCTTGCGGAATATATTCCGTGATTTAAATTAATAATCGCGTTCAATTTGCAACAAATCACAGATAAAGCTTGTGTCGTGAAAGAGGAAGATGGTCGGCACCTGGGATCGAACCCACGACCTCCGCATGAAACAGTATGAAAGTCGGCATTGTGGGCTACCAACCGCTTCAAAATTTTCCTTTGATTTTTCCCGTTACTCATGAACGACTGGACCAATTTCTTTTATTCTGTATAAAAAAATACGAAATTTGCGCGGAACATTAGAAAATTAAACGTAGGCTACCTTCTTAGAACTTTTGACAATATAAATTTTACAATTTTTGCCATTGTCAAATGCTTGTGCATATGTCAGAAGTCAGAACGTGCATCAGAATTTTATTGGTTAAATAGGTAATTAATTTATCATTCGAATTCAATATTCATAGTAAAGGCAGTACAACGTCTAGTCAACGAGAAAGCTAGCTCCAAATAAAATAAATTTATATTATGGTGTCAAATATTCGAGCCAATCTCGGTAGCCTAGTGGCATAGGTGCCAATTTTTTCTGATCAAGAAGTCTCGGGCTCGATTCCTTGTCAGGCCAGAAAATTTCTATGTGTTGGAATTCTCCTCACGGTTGAAATCCTATCTCAAATTGGACGGGACTGATTTAGAATGCTTCAAAACGTATGTTCCGCCGTCTACACATCATATAGTATGTGTTGCATAAGGCAAAAGCCCAATTTGGGCTGTAGTGCCATTGATGAAGAAACAGTTGAGCTGTTTTCATAAAATTGCCTTGAAATCACTAGGAAGTGACAGTGAAACTTACAAGCCTTTCAGCAATATAACATTGGACAAAAACGATTCTTCACACGACGGTAAGCAGTGGATACAGGTCTGGGTGGGCGCCAGATTCTTGTCTTTTTCTAAAAGGAGAAAAATGAACTCAATTACTGTTTTCTGCAATCATTTGATGTTAAATATGATGGAAATTAAGATGATTCTTTATGTGATGTTGGAACTGATTAAATACACAGCAACATATGGGTATTTTATTGGGAGCACATAAAAATACATGTAATCAACTTGACGCTAGGTGGGTTAACAGTCCACTGTATTACCGACCTTAGTATTGCCATATGTCATTGCATTTCAACAAAATAAAATACGAACATAAGCCATTTAATATAGATACATTGCGAAACAAATCAGTAAAAAAGTTAGTTGAAAGATATTTTCAAATATTTCGACATAAAGAAAAATATACTTGAATGATGTTATAATGACTTTACCATATTCAGCCAAACAGCCTAATCCAGTATAGTTACAAACAAAATTATCGTAATCTGTAATTTTAAATTAGAATTATTGTTATTCAATAAATTATAGGTTTAAAATTAAAACTAAAAGTAAAAAAAAAATAACAACTAATGACTCTTAACAATTCATTATTTTTTTTAACATTATTGACCCCCCCCCCCACCCGAGATGCACCTTAACGCTCATTGTTACCCCTCTTCCCATTCTCTAAATGTTAACTAACGTAACATATTACAACTGTGTATGCCTCAAATCACGATTATTACTGGAAAGTAACTAAATACCTTTATTGTGGCGCCGGCAATAGAGTAGTAACGTTTTACAAGAATACCCCCCCCTCCCCCCCTTTTGCGTTACGTAATACTTGAACGCTCCCTAATCATGAGAATTATCAACATGTTCAACATGTTGAAAAATCTCATGTATGCAAAAGTAGAAATATAATAATAAATGAAATATAGAGATAAAAGTTGGAAATTATTGAGAACAAGAGAGCAACCAAATTTAAAGACTGCGACAGCTGTCATGTATTTGGCGCCAGGATATGACTATATCCATATTTTTGTTACTGTCTCATATTTATTGCCTATTGGCTTTGTTGGTGCACAACATTTTAATTATGTCTAGATTATTGTGATCTTTTTTCAGGACTACATCTTAAAGAAAAAATAACAAGTCCTTGATGTTCAGTGTTTTGAGCATTTTAAATATTCAAGAAAAGTTTTAAATGGTGGTAAACACTAAAAATTACATGTCAAACATGTTAGTCTAAGACCCTACCTATCCCATACGGTAGTGCTAACCTCCAAGTCATAAGCCGGGTCTATGAAATTTCCAAGTAGTTAGAGACGACTCTTTTTTAATTAACAAAATTTTGAGACATCTGTTGAACGTTATGAGAACCTATTAAGCCACCAAATTTTTTATTAGTTTGCATGGTCAATAGATTGCTCTAGGATATTACTGTATCTTTATTTTATTCTTTATGTACATACAGACATGATATACAATATAAGCAATAGTAATCATGGTTACATACAATAGGAGTGTGCTGAGCTATGACGGGATTATCGGTTTAATGGATAATTGTTTTGGCAAGATATAAAAATAAGATTCCAACAACTTACAAGGAACATCTATAAGATGGTGGACACAATTGCACTTTTCAAACATCAGCTTTCTCACACACGACGTTACACAAGTGCTGTAACTATATATCTGGAATCAAAAGAAATTATTATTATACAAAATTATAAAAGCACTTTGAATTTTTCATATCTTATTAAAACGATTGATTCATTTACTTGGTAACTGTCAAAGGGTGATGAACGAACAACTTCATTTCTAAATCTGCATTTTCTGATTTGAATATCAACATTTTGAGCCAATGGGCTGTTGCTCATTTCTATTAACTGTAACAAAAAAAAACGGGATTTTGTTCAGCATTAAGAGGAAAATAACTTGACATACATCCATTGAATTATTATGTACTAGATGCAGCATCTCCTTTAATGGAGCAATGATAAATGTTGCCCTTGCTTTTTGGTATAAATTTAGATACCTTTTTCAAAAGTCTCTAGAAACTAACACTAATTTCTTTTGTCACTATCTCGCTTCGAACAGTCATTCAAAACAACAAAATGAAAAGAGACAGACGAAAGATAATGAGACCATTCAAATTAATTTGACTCCATCCTGAATAGATAATTATACCTGCTTCGCAGAAAAATTCACAACAAAAGCATATTTGCCAAGCAACTCTAATTAAGACTATCTGTCACTAATTTTCCTTCCATCAACGTCTCGTCACCTCCTTAACAAAAATGTGACAAAATAACAATATTATTTTAACATTTTATAATAAAATTTAATTTGGCTTATTTATACACAACAAGCTTTCCTGACAGACGTTGTCCTTTGTTCCTAACTGAAAATTGAATTGGAATTTGTATAATGATAAGATTACCCTTTAACCAATGTAATTTAGATTGATGCATTGTTTCAAACCATATATTTTCAATCATTCTGTCAATCGCACCAACTATCAAACAACTGACAGTTCCTGTCAAACTTTAATTTAATTTCAATTTTGGGATAGTAATTATATTGTAAAAAGTAATAAAAAGATTACATACTTAGAGTTTTCTTTAATTTTATAATTTTCCACACAACTTTCTTAATTTTTTTATTCATAAGAACCTTCTCCTGATAAAAGCTAATACGAAAAAAAAAAGAATTAGCGAAATCGGTCCATTCGTTTAGGCAAGATGTGTTGACCACCGAAAATAGCTCTCCATTTTTATATATAAGACTAGCATACCCGTCCTTCAAACTTTGACTTGATGGTGATTTTATATAAATGAAATAAAAAGCTGAATTAAATTTAGCTAATAAGTTATAGCATTATGTAATTATTTTTGACTCTGATGGGGGACGAAGTTTGAGGAGGCAGCTAGTTTATAATAGATTTGAAAATTACCCTGAAATAAAAGGTTGTTTGATCATCGGCTTTGAAGGTCAAATCCTCTTCTGAAATTATTGAGGGAATATCTTCTATACCATGAACATAAACCTGAAATAAATTTCTTCTGAAAGAATCATTTCATGTAGAATTTATTTTATTTCACAACTAGTTGGTAGTCGAAATATAAGTAAGTAAAAGCATTAATAGACAATATATTATGTTGTATTGACACTTTATTAAACTAAATGTGCAAACAAATAATCAAAACCCAAAATTTTTCAATTTTTAGAAATTAAAATAATTAAATTAATTATTTTTAATTTTATATAAATTTTATATTCTCTTGAAATAAGTGACCTATTTATTCAAATTTTTTTTTAAGCCAGTGTAATAATTTATTTCTCAAATGTCTATTAAAATATTTTTTTTTTATAAGTATGAATCTTAAACAGTAAGCTACTGATAGCTGGTGTTGTGAAAGAGAAAGACCAAACCCACAACCACCAGTATGAAAACCGGCGTCATAATCGCTTGGCTACCAACCACTTTTATACAAAGTTTTGAATTTGTTACTTTCGTTTATTTTATTTGATATGTTGGCTTTCTGGCATTCAAACTAGGTTTTTTTTTTTTTTTTGTAAAGAAGGTCAAAGGACCATATGCCCTTTGAGTCACCGCGACCAATAAGATCTATTGTGACATCCTTCAATGAATTCGTGGAGCGCTGCCTCTTATTGTGCCACGTCTCCAGAGGCCTCTTGCAGAGTGACAGTGCCTCTTCCCGGCTCCTGCCCTCCGCAAAAGGTCTCCTTAATCTTCTTTTTGAAAGATAGGTCCCAACAGGATTCCCATCTCTCGGTTGCAACAAATTATTTTGATCATGTGAACTTATGTCCACTTTGACCACTGATGTGGAAGTACCTATTATATCCATCACACCAGGTCGGCTCTACAAAGGTGCCATGTACATCCTCCATAGCCAGAACTAGGGAAATAAAAGTCCGCCCCTACAGATCCCTGCATGTAGGGGTAAGGCAAAAAGTCACCCTGAGGTTGCCTGGTATCAGGGAGCCTCCGTTAGTTACTAACCTACCCGTTAGTCACGCATCCCTCGGCACGGGTCGAATGACACCTTGGATTGGGGATTTTTGGGCAGAAAGGTTTACTCCTTCCGGAATGATAGGACTAGGTGAATATGGATGGGAGGGCTCATAGAAGGCAGGAGGAAAGGAATCAGGTGTAGAAAATGCCCTGCATGTTGGACAGCCATGCAAGGCACCCCGTACTGTCTTCGGCTTGTTGACCCTAGCATCCACAGGGACCGAATGTAACCGCCGTTTCAGCCTGGGCCAACGTAACAGGGTCCTCCACTTGTAGGTGAGAGTCGAGTTGAAATGCAGTGGCTGAGAGGCATTAAATGCTCTTTTATTGCGCGTAACATTTCCTTGGAACCCCAAACAAACTAGGTTAATTTGAAGAAAAAAAAAAGACCGCCTTCTCATACAAATAAAAAGTAAATAGAAACACAAAATATGAATGAAAGGCATAGAAGGTACAAAAGTATGAAAGAAGAAAACTTTTCCAAACAATTTTTACATATTCATTGATACACATTAGTGAGATAATTGAAGTTGAAGTTTAATGAATACAAATATAATATTTACACACAGATATTAGTACATTACATTAAAAAAATCATATAAGTAACACAAGGCATGTCCCAATCAGAATTTTTTCTGGTATAAGGGTTATTAGAATTTTATTTTATTTTATATGCACATTTCATTTGATAAAGTGTCTCCAATATTGTATAATTTAACGTTAATTTATTGATGACAATAAAATGAATTGGTAAAATATTTTCTAGACATATAAGTATTAGTTATTAATTAATATTTTTGCATGGATTAAAAATATTGAAATTACTTTGATAGTTTTATAAATAGAAAATGAGACCACGCCTGGTCCAGTTGATATATTGAGTCTTAGTAATGGAACACTCCCAGATAATCTGCAAGAAACATTGAAAGTTGAATTATAAAAAAATATATATATTTACACTTCCCTATACAAAGGTGTCAGTAGAGCCTGTGGAACTATAGTTATATAGATAGTAAAACAAATTTTTGAAAACCCTGAGTTAGACAGATTATTAAATATACACAATTGAAATTTAGGGACAAAGATTGTTCTCTCCATGAAGGGTAAAACCCCAAGAGCCACATTCACAAACTACGAAATGGGGCAGATGAAGTAGAAGACACCAGAGGAATCAGTATGGTAAAATAAAATGGTAAGATAGACGAGAATCTGAGAATGAGGAAGGGTCAAATACAGAATAGAATACAAAAAGAAGAAATGAGAAGTAAAATTATTTGTTAATAGTTAAGTTATTTTACGATAGGAAAAAAAGAAAGCTATGAGATACTCACCGACTCTGTAAAGTATTTAAAGAAAAACATGTGCCGAATTTGGTGTCTATAGGTAAAAAATATTCACAGCAGTCAAATGACTTGTTCAACCAAGTACATGAGTGTATTAGTTCGTCACAACCCTTTCTTACCTAAAAAGTAACAATTTCAATTAGGTATAAAAAGTAACAATTTCAACATAAATGTTAGGGCATTACAACTTACATAGTGTTGCACAATATCTCTAAAATTTCTAATAAATTCTAAATGCTTGTTGAGAGAAAAGACAACATATCAGTTTAATTTGCATCTTAAGTCCAATCCAAACTCCCTTAAGACCCCACTTAGGGGCATAGGCAGGCAACAAGAGCTCTCTCTCATCATCATAAGTAAATACTTCAAAAATATACCACGCGAGCCATCTCTCTGAAATCCAAAGAACAGTTGATGGGTGGTTGGCATCCCGTGTTACACAAATCACAAGGTCTTTCTCCGAAGCATTGCTCTGTAAACATTTGCATGTAATCATAGTGATACTTCTCCAAGAAACCAGCTGAAAGAGTTCATCATTATTTACTATAAATATTATAGAAAATACCCAAACGGGACACATCCATCAAATCAAGTTTTTAAGAATTTGTCGCGGTTTGATGGTTATTTAAAATAAAGATTATGGGCAATTCTCAGTACCAAGCAGAAAACAGGAGTGGCAATCATTTCATGAAGAGTTCTCTGGAGAAACCAATATGCTACATTTCATTTTTTACATCAAAGACAGTTATGAAAATGTTAAAATAATTTATTAGAAAGTAAAAATTCAAGGTAGGTATAGTTTTTATTTTAAATAAATGAATCTGTGCTCACTCAAAGTGAACACAGATACACTCTTTGACTCTTTCACAGTAAGCCACTTTAAAGCTTGTGTCGTGAAAGTAGAAGATGGCAAGCACCTGGAATTAAACCCACGACCTCCGAACAAAAACACCACGAAAGTATGCGAAGTAACCGCTAGGCTACCAACTACTTCAGTTCAATTGGAATTAATGATTAACCTTGTGTCTTCGACTATTTTTGTATTCTGCTGGAGATTAAAATGATTAGTCAAAAGGCATAAATCATCCCCAGAGGGATGCCAATATAAAAAAAAAATACAGAAAAAGTAGAAAATATGGAGACAGAATTATGGGTATAACTTACGGTAAAATTGGTTTAATTTTTCTTTAGAAGTTGTGTATATAAATTCTTCACATATACTAATTGCTGGGAAACTGGTTTGGAAATCCAGCATATTAATATCTGGATTGAAGCTGAGAGCATCTTCACGGTAACTCTTATAGGTTCCTTTGAACATTTGATGCAATCCAAAACCACAACCAATCAAAGCCAACATCCAAAATATTCTGTAAAGTTACATGAATAATTTACATATAAACTCACACCTCTATACCAAAATCTTCTTCTTTGCCTCCTCCATCTCACTACATCTTCAACCTTGCATATTTCCCTTTCCCTGGGGGTTTTCCCAGCAATGTTTCCTTGATCCTTCATTTTTAAAACTCTTGCCGCATTTTTTGAAATGAATAAAAATTCTGTGGGACATGGAAAGGAATGGGAAAATTAGGAAGGAGTATGGTATGGGAGTTAGTATTGTTACAAATATGAAAGGTAATAAGTTGAGATGGTTTGGGCATAACAAAAAGGCGGGTTACAATTAGGATAACATAAAGAACTTATAAGGCTGAAAGGAAAAGTGTGGTGGACTGAGAATGATGTGGATGGAACACATTGATTCAGTCCTCGAGGAAGGCCAGTTCAGAAGCATAAGAAATTAATAGGAGAGGTTGTATGAGAAATGGTACCTCTGTGGAAGAAAAGTGCTTGGATAAAAAGTAGTGGAAGTTAATTCTCTCCACTAATTACTTAAGGGATGAGCAGTGCAGCCACCTTTGGAAAATTTTTGACCCGGACACAAGTTTATAAACAGTAGCCCGATTCACGGAAAAGTTTAAGTCTAAGTTTAGTTCGAAGTTCGAACGAAGTTCGATTCAAACCCTCCGTGAATAGGTACCTACATAGACTGTAGATAGTCGCCGCCTACAATTATTATTACCAGCAGCCCTATTCACGGAAAAGTTTGAATCGAACTTCGTTCGAACTTCGAACTAAACTTAGACTTAAACTTTTCCGTGAATCGGGCTGCTGGTCATTCCAAAAATTTTGTATAAAAAAGCATAATATAGTAATATAATATGCTTACCTGCACCACAAACTTCTGCATTTTTCAGTAACGAACCTTACACCATGCAAACTGCTGTGATCCCCAAAATACAATAATCTTTTTAAACATTTATTTAACACATTCTTTATCATATTAATGACATTGTCATCTGTATTTCCAAATGATAATCCAGAAAAGATTTAAGTAGAAACTTCTAGAAACATAGTTTTTAAACAAACTGCAGTATTGCTTTTCACATTTGTACTTATCTCGTTTATGTAATAAAATTTATTGTCCAAAAAATGTCATGTTTGGAACATCTACGGTAGGTACCTACCTACATAAATTTTTGAACATAAATTATTAAAAAAGATATGCTTAAAAATTAATTCAGAGTTTTTAAGTTTGAATTATAATTGAACTTAATTATTCAAGCAACTGAAATATATTTTGAAGCAAAAATCTTCAATATTTAAATGTAATTTCCTTTTTTCTGTGAGCTAAATTGTATACAGATGTAATTTTGTATTGCCTACTTTTTAAGTTCAAGTTACAGGAATGAAACTAAAATGTGATTACATTACAATGTTGTATTATCATGCAGACGTGGTTAAATAGATAGGTATTACTATAACATATATTTTAAAAACCATTGGCCCAAGATCTGTGTGAAAAATTGTTAAAAAAAATATTATTATTTTTACCATAATTTTCATCAGATGAGAGGCATTGTTCAACTTGATTTCACCACCCAGAGTCAAATACAGTTCATTGCAGAATCACGCTGGCACAATGAAGTCGATGTGATCCCTGACCTTTTCCAGAAATCTTCTGCATCCTTCTCCGTTTTTCAATTTGTAATTTGACTTCTTACCAGTTGCTGATCCTCCCTCTTAAGGGTATTAGTCTGATCACTATTGCCTGTTTGAGAGCATCTATCATCTATCTGTCAATTTTAGAGATGTTCCACTTGTTTGACCACTAATTTGGTTTGGTATTAAGACCTAGAAAAGATGTATTTATATTATTATAAAATAAATGCAATATAAAGGCATATAATTTGTTTAAGTACGTGAAATACTGACAGAATTCAGAATGGGGAGTAAGTCTTTATAGAGAATGTAATAAAAATAATAATTTGGTAACAAGATTCCTCCATGCATCTTGTTTTGTGATAAATCTTCCCCAGGCAGAGACATGTTATTCCCCAGGCTATTTTATTGCTAGGTTCTTACAGAACTTAGATATTAGGGTTAGAAAATAAATTTATATGCATAATTTATTACACCTGACGAGTTCGCATGATGATATGTAATTAAACTAACGGCACGCTATCTCTGCACCATACACTTACACGGAAATCCCATTTAAAATATAAAAAAAATTAAAAATCTTGAAAATTTCATACATACTATGTACCTACTTCGTATACAAATTACTTTTTATAGATTTTATAGATAAATTATTTTTAACAAGTTGAAGTTCAGCACTTTAACTAGTCATTAGTGATTTACGTGTAACACGCCCGTAATACAATCTATATTATAGAATTATTATATATATTTTTTTTATACAAACTATAATTTAACAATTTTTTATCAAACAATGTGTATAGTAAAAAAATAATGCCATAAAGGGAATCCTTGCGAAAGAGCCATCTACCAAAAAAAGTACGAAACATTAATGTTTAAGTAGGTAGTGCTTATAAAAAAAAAACATAGATGGTACTGATATGCTGATAATACTACGATTATATTGTAAATTGATAATAATAATCTTTAATTAAAATAATGTTAGTTATTATATTTACAAATTCAGTATTTATTTTACAAATTTTTAACTTCTAATCGTCATGATAATCTTTCAGAAGGTTGTATTCTTATCGAGCAGATCTAGATTATAACGATGAGGATGTCTCTTAATAATAATTGATGCTTTATTTTTCATTATTTACTCCCATTATAATGCATATTACGTGATATGCCTACATTTTAGTTTATTTTTTTAAATTCTGACACAAAATGAACACAAATACGCTCTTCAACCATCCACAGTAAGCTACTGAAAGGTTGACGTGTCGTCAAAGAGGAAAATGATCGGCATCTGGGATCGAACCTACGACCTCCAGTAGAAATAAAGTAAATTCGTAACCGCTAGGCTACCAATCAAGGGCGTCGCCAAGGGGGGGGGGGGCAGATTAAAAAATGTAGCCAACCGCAAAGCAACCAAAGTTATAAGATCGTGCTTTGCTGATAAATCCTAAAAACTCTTCATGGGTTATGACGAATGGGTTAAATTGCCCCCCCCCCAGGCCTTGGGCTGGCGACGTCCTTGCTACCAATATCTTCTTTTATTTTTATTGTCTTTCTTTGAATACTCGGTGAAGAATGGATTGAAGTAAAGACGAAGTATTTATTCTATTCATCACTATTATGTATAAAATTTTGTGCATTATATACCTAAATAGATCTGAATTCGACGTTCACAAACTTTATTTATTACATAGCAAGAAGCAGGTAAGAAAGCTGTTTGAACACCTGTGTTCAATTCACCAGATTTTCACAAATACACCGAGGCACACAAAACAAACACTATAAAATACACAAGTAAAATTTTAGCCTAGAAATACTCTTCATAAAAACCTTCACTTTTGAAGACAGAGCAACCATAGATATTGCTGGCAAAATATTTATCCTTTTGATGAATACTATACTTTTTACTACACACATTCTCTACCAACGCGATGATTGTGAGATTTAAATAAAAGTACTTAATATTTAAATGCTGTAAAATATTAACGTGTAGTTGTTTTAAAACTTTTTACAAAGTGCGCGCCGATTAGATTTGAAATATTTCGCGCCTTTTCATAATGAAATTGGGTCACCGCCAACCAACCAATGGGAGGCGTGGAAGGTGGTCACGTGACTTTGTTGTTATCTGTCAGCTGGAGAGCCGGCTTCACGAAGGATGCGTGAATCAAGAACAGACGTACGTCCTGTTGGGAGCCTATTATTGTTATTATTATGTATCAACGAAATGGTTAGTTTTGGGTCTAGAATTATTACCATTATTAATACTTTTGTAGGAATTTGATAAATAACCATATTTTTATACATATCTACTCAATTAAATGATTACAAAATATGAATATTATGTGCAAAGTTCAATGCGAGCGTTTTTCTTCAATGTTCTAATTTCAAACTATACTTTGGTAAATATGCCTGAATCAAAACAATGTAAACATAGAAACAAGACAAAAGCAATAGACTTGTTTTATACTTACTTTGTATGATAATTTATGACAAGCATTCGAAAAAAGAAGCATAAGACAATACAAAAATTATAAATCTACCTACATAGAGAGTGATGCAATATAAATAGTCCGGCATATATGAAAGAATGTATAAAATAGAAAAAAGAACATACTATAGGTAAAGGATGCCGAATGACAGTTGGCCGAGGAGAGCGCTGTTCTTCCTCCCATCAGGGTCCCGAAGACGAGGAAGACCCTCTCACACTGTGTTCCGCTCCTTCGAAGCAGAGCTGAGGGACATGGACATGGTGTGGGAGGAGGTCATAAACATTGCGCAAGATCGAGCGCAATGGAGAGCTCTTGTTGCCTCCCTATACCCCTGAGTGGGGTGGAAAAGGGAGAATTGATTGATTGATTGATAGGTAAAGTATAATATGAAAATAAAGGTTATGAAGTCCTAAGTATCTGTATAATGTATAACAAAGCACATAAAGTAATAAAAGTAGGTACCTGTTCTATTCTTGTACTTACATCTAGGTACATATTATTATTTTGCTTTGTTCGTTTATTACAAATAATATCACGAGTATATAGGAAATAAAAGGGTGAAAATCGAAAAAGAAAAAAGACAATCATTTAAAATAATATGTAATCATAATTCAATATAAGGATAATAATGTTTATGTTATTTTGTTTGAAATCTTACGTAATCTTCACCTGATTTTTGTGGCCATATTGTTGTCACACTATTAATACGTATCTGTCTATCTCTGTTTGTCCACAATGTTTTGCATTCATCTCTTCCCGCTCCAAACAGCTGAGTATCAAAACAAATGAAAGGGACAGCTGTCCAATGACAGATGAAAGAAACAAACCAAGACGTATGACGTATACCGGTTCAACATGTGTATCTTCTCTTTCACTCGCTCTTCACACCAATGTATATATTCGATTCACTTTATCAAACAGCTGAGTACCAAAACAATCGTGAAGTACACAAAGACTACACACAGAGTGTGAGGGAGATGGGTCTATGTTTTGTGATGTGAGTGAACGAAAGATAAGATCAGATAGTTGTGCGTCGACAGTTGTAATAGAATAACCAAGTGGTTTCGCACATACCGGCCGGCTTCGGGTGCAGTTCCTGTTTTTCGAATCAGTTATCTTTTGTCTCTCCGAGAGTGGGTTGCTGCTGCGTCGATACGTTAAAAAGTAGTTTCTTTGTTCGTGCGGTTTCGTACATCGTAAGAAGAAAAAGGGAAAATTAGTATGTTTATTATCGCCAAGTGCATGAAAAATGATAATGATGTGTGCTGTAGCTTCTGTCATGAACGTGATATCGAGGTGATCGCTGAAAATATTCTCTGCTCCAGTTTCGTGCAAGTTTTCAGTCAAGAATTGTGTCATGTGAATTTTATATACTTTGTAAATCTTTAATTTTAATAAATAAAAAAAAAAAAAAAAAAAAAAAAAAAAAAAAAAAAAAAAAAAAAAGAACTTTCAGTGCGCCGGTTTTACTACAAAGACGTTGTTTTGTGAATTAAAAGTCGTCTTATTGTTAGTTTTAACGAGTGGCAAAAGTAAATACGTTCAGTTTATTAGATTAGCCATTCAAATCACTTGTGTGGTTGGTAGGTATTGTGCTTCTTTCTGCTAGTGTTAGTTGGATAGGATTGTTTGTGAAGTGTCCGCACGCAGGTACTCAGGTGGCAAACTTTTTTGTTGGGTTAAAGATGAACTTGTCTGTTTGAAAAGTTGAAAATCCAAAAAAAATGTCGACGGGAAAACGTTTAGCCAAAAGATCCATAATAGGAACCCGGGTGGTTGCCCAGGGAGAGGACGGGATGTACTATTCGGGAGTGATCCACGCCGTAAAGAGTCCGCCGACCTTTCCAGAAAATAACAATTGCATAAACTTGACCCCCAACACGAGATACTCAGTGAGATTTGACTCTATATCCGGGTCCAACGGGAAGAGGGCTAGTCGCGAGTACGCCGCCCACGAGTTGGTAGGCCCTGGGTTCAGGGGTACGGCGGGATTAGTGCTACTTCCAGGACAGAAAGTGTATCTCACCTTCAACGGCAGAGAAGTGAGCGGAGAGGTGCGCGCGCACAACACAGAGATCGATGAAGTGGTCGTCTTGATAAATCCAATGAGCTCAGAGGTAAGTGATCAAAGAATCTGCTATATACAATTTCTATTCGGTTCGGTCCCAAGCTGACCGAACGGACCGTATCACCGGTTCTCGCTATTTGCTTACCTTGCACCGGTGTTGTAACACCAACACTAACTAATCCAAGGTTTCTGTGACCCAAATTAATTGCCGACAGTATTTCTCAACACCCAATGCTACTGCAGTCATTTAACACCTCAATATGGATCAGCGCTGAAGGGGTATAACTGGATCCACCCGGCTTTGGTATGGAGATCCTGTATCCATAATGGCGTCCAAATAAATTCAATCGATTTTTCAAATTTAGAATTAAAAAAATCATAAGATAGTTTTTCAATTGATTATTCTAGGACTGAAAATAGCCACAGATGAATTCGACCGAGGAGACAATCTGCGAATTTTTAATAGAAGTTCAGCGCAACTGATTTGATGTTCAGATCTATACCTAATTTTCCAACAACAAAACCCCCCTGAAAATTGATTCGAATTGTCAAAAATTGATTTTACAACTTGTATCGGACGAAACAAAAATTTGAATCGAATTCGAAATATGAACATTGCCTAAAAATTCTTAGAATGTCTAACTGACGTCATTCATAGATAATGATTGAAACTATAGTGGCATTATCTATCCATAGCTGATAATTGTAGGAATTTGGTGTATTGTAGGTATGTAACAGTTTGCACAAGAACAAACAACGCGAAGGTTATCTGTCAGCAAGTACCAACACCTTCCTACGTGAGCACGTCATCGCCCTTCTATACGCCCTTTGTTCCGCGTTACAGATTAACCCGCGCTACGCCGCTTCGATTTTATCCTCGTCCAACTTTTAACCACCGAAATTTTCAATACTCATAAATTGTTTGATTCTAAGTAAAACCATTCACATATCTTATATATAAAAATGGTGAGCTATTTCCCGATGTCATCGCATCACGCCTAAACGGCTGGACCGATTTCGCTAATTCTTTTTTTGTCGTGTAGGCTTTTATCAGGAGAACGTCCTTTTAGAAGAAAAAAATTAAGAAAAATGCATGGAAAATTAAAGAAAACTCTACGTAGACAACCTTATTAGTACTTTTTACCTTATAATTTTTATTCCAATTTTGAAATTTTGACAGAAATTGTCAATTGGTGCGATTGACAGAATGCGGATGGAATATACATGGTTTAAAACAGACGCATCGTTCGGAATCACATTGTCAAATGATAATTAGTTCATCACCATACAAATTTGAATTCAATATTCATAGTTAGGAACACAGGACAACGTCTGTCGGGAAAGCTAGTACCTAAATAGATAAAAATAAAAATTTATCTTCTTTGTAAAAACTTTATTTTCAGTAACCACGTATTTTGTTAGTTTCAAAAATTAAATTTGTGATAACGCAAACATCTTTATTTTCTTATCTAAAACACTCACTATCACAATAATTTCACAATGACATATTATTAGGTATTGTTGTTATCAATTACAAGAAGTTATCTGACAATGTTATCAGAAAACGTGGTCATGGTTTATCATTCTGAGTGTATCATCTTATCTTTGTGCAGACCACAACCTATATTGTTTACTTAAATCGCTTCAATTCTTTTGTTTTCACCATTAATTATTGTTTTATTTTTTTATATTGATTTATTTTAATTCAATACATTTAAAACGTATACCTACCTAAGAACAAGAACTAAATTTTAGCCCTTGGTCGTTAGTTTGAGGTCAATTTTAGATTTAAAAGATTTTAATTTTTTTTTGTGTGTTGGATAAGTGCCTGCCTAACCATACCTACTGCGTTCGAGTCAATGCCAGTAAGACGGAGCTCATGGCGAGTAATGCCTGCCCTGATAAACAGCTACCGATAACCATCGACGGTCACCAGGTCTCCCGGGTGGATAAATTTAAATACCTCGGAGCAACCATTACCATCTCTGGTGACCTCGGGACTGAGCTCCCGATACGTATCGGTATGGCAAGTGGCGCCTTTAACAACATGACCAAGATTTGGAAAGCGTCGGCGTTTATAGTGTCGAGTCGAAATGTAAACTGTTTGATGCGTGTGTGTTGCCCATTCTCTTATATGGGTGTGATTCCTGGCACCTGACCAAGGCCCAGCCACAAAAAGTCTCAGCCTTTGAAATGAAGTGCCTAAGGAGAATTCTGGGCGTAAGATGGTACCACCGCATCACGAACGACGCTATATGCCGGCGAACCCAGCGTGAGCCTATCACCTCTACCATTGTGGGATGGAGATGGACTTGGCTGGGACATGTGTTAAGGATGCCGAATGACAGTTGGCCGAGGAGAGCGCTGTTCTTCCTCCTATCAGGGTCCCGAAGACGAGGAAGACCCTCTCACACTGTGTTCCGCTCCTTCGAAGCAGAGCTGAGGGACATGGTGTGGGAGGAGGTCATAAACATTGCGCAAGATCGAGCGGAATGGAGAGCTCTTGTTGCCTCCCTATGCCCCTGAGTGGGGTGTAAAATGGAGAATTGATTGATTGATTGACCCATACCTAAGTTTTCGACCACTGTGTGGTCCATCTTCGTTATTAGTGGATATATTATCATGTGCCAATAAAGCATAGGTAAATCTAAATTTATATTCTTCATCACGTTTGTTTATTTTCATAATTTAAAAAAAAATCTATTTTTTTTAAATATCAATGTGGCCTTCCACCCGCGATAGAGTGAAATCAAAAGATATGCTGATGTTTATACTCTCCATAAGTAGGTACGAATATCTAAACTCGTTGGGTAATGACATCCTTGAAAATTCTACTACGGCATGCATGGCGTCGCATCTCAGTTTAGACAAAAGCAGTTGACTAGAAAAAAATGCTTCAGCAAATAAGTTCCGCCTGTTTTGCTTACACCTTTGTACAGAAAAGTCTCAATAAATCTTTAGATATTTAGCTTTTACATTATATTCATAAGATTGAATACATTTTTACGCTTTCGAATCAAGAATTTGCTATTTCATTGATAAATTGATTAACTTTTAATCAATATAATTCCGACCGATGCTACTATATTTTATCCAAATTCTACTGAGTCTCTGTCAAACGCTAAATTAATTTCAAAATATGAATTGAATTATATTGTAAATAGAACTTCGAAGGTTAAGGTACCTACTTTGTTTTCTTAAATTGTCTAATGTTCCGCGAAAATTTCCTTTTTTACAGCAAAAAAGGGTTATCGAAATTGGTCCATCTGTGATGCGATGCGCATGGAAAAAAGGGCTCCATTTTTATATAAAGAGAAATCGATTTTTTTGTATGAACTGCATGTAAAGGGTTAAATCATAATGATGTAACTAAAATATTAAATGAGGTGTATTCTCTATACTTATCACGCGATGAGTGACAATGCTACCGGGTACTTAACTATGTATATTATGGAGACATAATATGTATTATAATGTGATATGTATGATATTATGATATGCGTCAGGTACTGCAGTGACCTAATGGAGGTGTACGTACATAGGTATGCGCACCGCATGCATATTATTATTGTTTCTGCAGAAATTCCTTATAAAAGAAGGCCAATGTCAGACGGAGTAGTTTGCACGAGCCTCCCATCACGGATGCCAACACTATCATGTTATTTAACACAAGGTTTTTTTTTTATTATCATTTAATTTTTGCGTAGATTATAGGTATTCTTTCATATCCGGAATTTTCTTTTTACAGAATCGTAATCGAAGCCGTAAAAAGTTCGAACTTTCAATGGTTGAGTTGAATCACTATGGACTCACATCTTCTAACTACGAGATCGAAGACTTGACAATAATATTGAACTTAATAGTGATCACAATAAGACAGCGTTTGATTTTTTAAGTATCAGAAATGAACTGCTAGTGTAAAAATAGTCTTAAACATTAGATAATGAAGACGACAGTCTCCGAAAACCGGTTCATGTTTGAATTATAAATTTTGTGATAGAACCTATATACAAGAGTCTTTTCATTTTTGTTTTGCAATGCAATGGACCAAGAACTTTCTGCCCAAAACATCGAAGAGGTATTTAAATACTTACCCCTTTTTAATCGTCTCAAAACCTAGTAAACCAATCAAACTTATCTCCAGTACTGTGCAAAGTGCACATCAGGCGAAGAAGGGTCTAAAATATCCTCATCCCCTTAAATGCCCTTTTATAAAACGTCCTTTCCAAAGCTTTTGATAAATTAGTGTTTCAAACAAACATGCCTTCGCTGTATATTCTTTCGTCGTAGCATATTATTTAAAACGGTGCATGTGGCAGTTTTATTTTTCAAAATTTAATGAAGTAAACCATTATAAGAGAAAAAGAAACTGAATCGAATGGTATACTTCATGTCACATGCTCCGTTTTAAATATTCAACCACGTTTTTTTTTTTAAATTAATCTTAATAAATTACAAATTTTAAGTTAGTGTGTATTCATTATAATAAATTTAAGGAGACTTTTCAAGCGTATCTTGACAATTTCGCGGAACGCGCTGGTGATCCAATTAAATTTTGTGAAAATACAACTGTGTTTTCTTGAATTTATTAATTATCTTTATCTATCGATAATATTTAGTTTTGGAATGTACTAATTCCTTGCACCGTATAACATATTGTTTTTCAGAAGGTCATTTTTGCAATTTGTTTAGAATTGCAGTAAGGCGCCTATGTAACAAATAGCTGTAAAAAACGGTGTCCAAGTAACGGAATTTGAAAGACTTAACCAGGATGTGGAGTAGAAGTAGTTTATAGCGGACAGGAAAAGACAACGTTGACCGCCAACTTCCGGCTGACCTCATAAGAGTGTGAGGAAAATGTAGAAAAAAGTACAAAACTAAATACAAATGAAAAGACAAAAATTATACAAGAAGTGAAATTGTGTATTGACATGACACATACTAACTGAAGAGGGAGATAGAATGATTTGCTCTAAATTAGGTTCTGTCTAATACACATTACGTGTTGTAAACTAGCTGTGAATAGGTCTTGCTGTTGTAAGTAGGAGGTTGTTTTTATAGTTTAATAAAAATAAACCAACAGAAAAACAATACGAATATATGTATTATTAGTAGAATGTTGAATGAACTCCACTTAACAATGTAAGTCGCCAAGAAGCAAACAATGCCTTGTGAATAGTTGCGGCTGTGAAAAGTGAGTGCGTGCAGATGTGTACAACAAGTGGCTTGCGACCCATATATTTCCAATTATTTCACTATCAGTAAAACGG
This sequence comes from Mystacides longicornis, assembly GCA_963576905.1. Classification (NCBI taxonomy): domain Eukaryota; kingdom Metazoa; phylum Arthropoda; class Insecta; order Trichoptera; family Leptoceridae; genus Mystacides; species Mystacides longicornis. The sequence goes on from OY756422.1 coordinate 36,231,729, forward strand.
TATAGTTGAACGAACTTTCAGCGGATAAAGAAAAAGTTTTCTTCGTGGCATTATTTGAGGTTCGTAGACTTTTGGCATTGCGCTAATTGCATCGCTTCGGCTGTCGCCGATCAATTTTTAAAGGTTGCTGTGTATCCGCCTAGTGAAGTTCTCAGAGATGCAGATTGCCGAGAGTAAACGAGAGTAAATGTGTGGTGTGAAAACGACGGAGTAACATGATGTTTTCAAAATTCGAACAAGTTAAAATTGGAGGTTAAACGGCTCGCCCAATAACTTTATTGGTCCATAAAGGGGTTTGATGGTACAATAAACGCTGTTGGACGTTTGAAATATATGTTTTTTCTTTGATGGGACAATATATAGTTGAGATAATTTATTCATTCGACCGTGGCTACTTGGTGAAACATACTTCGCACTTATTTTAAAGAAACAAAATATTTAGTTTTTTCCACAATATTTATTAAGCTAACCGGTTTTCGAAGACCGAACGTCTTCTTCGTCAGGCTAGTAGATGTTAACTATTATTTTGTTTTGGTTTCTTTAAAAAAAAAAAAAAAAACAATAGTTATAGTTAAAGATAGTTAGTTAAGGGTCCATTAGAGCGGGTTTTTTAATGGTCAATTAAAATATTAATCGTATGGAAAAAGAGTGCCATGGTTCTGCACCTCTGGTTGCAAAAAGCTTACTGTTACAAAGTAAGAGAGTGGTACTGTGAAGGCTGCGGTGTAAAGGCTCAGGTATCAGTGTTAGTACCTCCCGTTTCCACCACAACACCAACTGCAACACTAACCGTATTATAATATTTCTTCATTTCCTTCCTAGGCTTCTGGATTACATACTTTCAACTGCATACATTGTAGGTTCTGAGTCCAATCAATTAGAAACCATAATATCAATCTAAGAACTTATTACTCGTATTACACCAATAATTGGTAGGTAACTATGGTTCTGTTACCAGCATTTTTACTGCGTGAACATTGAGGAAGTGTATTTGTGTTTAATTTAGGTGAGCCCAAAAAAAGAACAATTTTGCATCTCTAGCCTCAGTCTCAACAAGTTGTTTTTTTGGCTAACGAATTAGATATTTTTTTAAAGGTTTAAATGGAGTACATACTAATCCAAATGTAATATGTGTTTTTTTATTGTCATTTAATAAGAGGCAGGCAATTTAATTGAAATGAGAGGTCTTTAGATTGACTACGGAAGATGTCTGTAAGGGCTGAAAAAAAACATATAGCATTTGCAAGTTTAACATAAAAGTTCGACTAAGAATTTTTCATTCTTCAAATTTACCTTGGATAAATAAATAAATTGTTAAGTGTGTTTGATGTAACAAGTTTATACGTGTGTTAGCGATACGGTGATGATACGCACGTCTAATGTTATAATCCGCTGTGAGTGTACCGTTATGTAAATACACTCGCAATACCCCGGACCAGGTCCACCTGTACTACCGGGTACCGGTATTTCTTGTCAATTTCTTTTAGAGATTAATAATGTTGTGCTGCACTCGGGTCTTCTGCTATCCAGAGGCGCTTTCAGGAACTGGAAAAAGTCATAAATTATATAAGATTTTGTTGCAAGCCATTGGAGGACATTAACACTGCTAAAGATAGACCTTAGATATTATGACCTTAAGTAGGGTATTTGAAGGATATTGATTCTTCACTAGGAAAAAAGTAAGATGGAGTAGAGAGAGGAGACGTCACTGGAGATACCCGTTACTAGAGTGGGCCCATAGAGATTTTCTTAAATAGTAACGAAAGAACCATCAGAGGGGATGTAGACCACCAGGGAAAAGATGGAGGTGATCATCGGCATTCCAAGAACCAGGCTTTTCCCTGAAAGAAAAACTGATCCCAGAGGGGAGGGAAGAAGAAAAGACTAGGTTATTTAGATAGATACAAAGTTATCACTTCTTAGTGTAAGCAAAACTATTGAATGATTTAATGTTATTGATGGATCACAGGCAAATTAATCTCTAAATCAGTAAATAAATTTGGTATGAGACAAAGTAAAAAGATCTGAAAGTAAAACATGTTAAAATCATTACTCACAATGAATAGCAAGCTAAAAAGTTGCGCCGTTTCTAAACCCACTACATCGCTGGCTACCCCACATCCTACAATAATTCTCAATTGTGTGATCTATTCTGCACATTAGTTCTGAATCAATTTGCAATTCCATGAAGCAAAAAGCATACTTATTATTTATCACCTGGCCATCTTCTTTGGCATACGTACACGGTATTATATTTTCTACAGTTTTTTTTTAATATCAATCCTATCTGTTGTCCAAACGCACGCACTTTAGTGTGATTGATACAACCTGTACATGCGCGTACGCAGATTGGCTGATATTAATCGGTGTGAAAGTTGCCCACGTACATTATAATATACCTGCCTACAAATAAACAAGCACAAGTAAGACGAGGTTCCGCATGGCAGAGTCTAAGCCATCTTTGTAACAATTTATATGTATGTAAGTTTTTCTATTGCTGAATTATATGCCAGAGTAATTACACCCAATAAAAAGACACAATATCAATAACTTCCATGAATAATGTAATCCCATACCACTTAGTACATTTCCTATACAGGGCGTAACGTTTTATGATGACATTTCGTTTATTTATTGTACAAACTAGAAGCGTCATCTATCCATGAAATGTGTCACTATTATAAAGATCTGTGTTCGAAAAAAAGGTTGTCTACATAGATATCTTTTTTCAGACTCTAGAAATAATTATGTTGTAGTTGCTATCTCGTCTATTAAAATCTTTTAAAACAACAAGATAGAAAGAGAAAATAAATGGTTGTGTATAAATATAGCCCCGCCTTATTATTATGTTTATTCGTTGTGAAAGGGAAATTGCCATATATGAATTGATAAATTAAGTAAAAAAGTGGCAACGAGACGCAGCAATCTTGCTTAGGAGATAAAATACAAGCTGGACATTCAAAAGTAATCTGAGAGCCACTCTGATATCTAGTTTCTCTATGGCCAAGTCCGCACTGACGGGTGGCTTGCTTAGCGCCCAGGGTCTACCCAGTCACCTGGTGGGTAGTTTACAAAAACAAACGATCTAAAATGATTGCGACCGGCCGCACGAGCATTTGATATCCAAGTAAACAAACATGTGTTAACTATAGGAGACATGCCAATAGACTCGTATCTCGGACACGATGTATGTGAGCAGGGAGTACCATTTCAATCCCTTGACTGAAAAAAAATAATACAAGTCGTTCAAGTATGCCAGTTAATTTTGTAAGATTCAGTTTACCAGTAGCAAAACTCTCTTCACCACCCACAGATCTCTATCAGACATTGTATGCGTTGCAGGTTAGCGGTGTAGATACCACCGGGTTATGAAGCCAGGCTGTTGGTGTGGAAACCCGCGCTCTGTGCCCTCCTAAGTAACCAAACAATGGCTGCCTGCCTGCATCATTGTCTTACTATGTAAAGTGTGATAATTGATACCTAGTTATTAGTTGTGCATGTGTTGCGGTGGTGAAGCGTTGCAATTATTATACTTCCTATTACTACTGCTGACAGTCTCTCAATGTGGTCTAACCAATGAGATGTGAACAGGTTTACCAATCAAATGGTAATAAATTGGAGAAGTGAATCTGTTCTGCTAACTTTTTTCATTGTTTTATAGCTTTTTTTCCTATTTTTGGTCCTATATGTATCAAATTTAATCTATGCTACAGTTGCTTAATAACGCCACGATTACCGTAAGGAATGCTGAGATGTTTATTCGTGTTGATCTAAGGATTAATATTGATCCACCCAGTTACATCTTTTAGTCAGGTTTTTAGAGGTTTTCAGTTAGGTTTTTGGAGGTGCATATAGGTAGTGGAGACCAAATAGATTCTGATTCTGTTGTACATTTACTTAACCCTGTAGTTCGATTATGAGAAATTAACTGAAGCAATATCGCTCCCCATACTTATTTTCTTCTCATCCTTTTTATCAGGATCAATCTTGCAAGGTTATTTCTTGCTGCACTCTTCAAATATATTAAATTATGATAGTTCCAACAAACAATAATACAATAATAGCTCTATAGCATATCAAGAATAGTGCGTGTGAGAGAATAGTAAGTATCTTGTTACGCCACTGTTCGTGTGCATGAAACATCAGTACGAAAGTAATTACCTACATTATATTCACTAGAATAGTAAAACGTAGTAATACGCTGCCTATCTGTTTCAATCTGCTTTTCATACAATTGACGTTCTTCAATCAACAGACGGTTGATTCTTGAGCCTAACTAACCATCCATATTATATTTCCCCATTTGATGATTCTATCAAATCACGCATTTCCTCACTTAATGATAATTCAGATGGATATTACCTTTTAAAAGGCAGCAAAACACACTGGCCTGGCTTGTCCTTCACAGTAAACCATCGTTTGCTTCTTCTACCACACCGAATCTTAAAAATGACCGATTTCAACCTGATTATGCAACTAAAGGTTTTTTTTACGAAAGTTGGTAGAATGGTGTTAGGCATTTGAATTTTTTATTGACGTTCTGAAAATCCATCAAGTTGTTAACCGGCGTTTTTTCCCGGTTTGAAGTGTATCGTAAGTACTTACTTTTGTGTCCATTAAGATTGAAGTACATAGGTACTATTTTTTTTTCAAGCGTAGTGTAGGTAAATCTCTTGCAAAACTTACTCATCTTATATTGTGTACATATGAGATTTATTTATTTTATTTTGTTGCCTTCCGAGCTAACTAAATCATCAATCTTGCATATTTGATGCAACGTTACACACGCGTTCGCGGCGCAAAGTGGGTAACGGGCCTAACATAGTTCCCTAGGGCCCCTATGTCTGTTTGAAGATCTTCTTGGTTCTCAATTTTGAAAATGGACCATAATAATTCAGATTCAGTTTTAAAACATCCACTTTTCAAAAAAAGGTAAACACGATTTGGTATCAGCTTTGTTGATACCTAATTACGAGGTAGTTAGAAGTTTTTTTAGTGATTTTCTTTTTACTGGTCATAAGAAGTATAGTTTATATAAGTGCTACTCAGTCTAGGGCTTTATGTTCTATATTATGTTCATGACCACTGCAAATAAATTGTGAATATGTAAGATGTTTTTATTTATGAATACTTTTATATCAATTTCCAAAATCACCCGAGACCGGGTGGAGGTCTATAAATAATTTATTTATTATTTATTTATTGAGCACATACGGCCTCCAGGCCAATTACAGTCAATCGATATTACAAATGTAACCACATTACAAAAATCTCAAAGCATATTAAAATTCATGAAAAACTCCTATGATAGACAAAATATATAATAATTTATAAAATATGGATTATATCCTCGCAATTATATCAATTTATAAAAGAATGGAGTTTAATACACCTGGCATCACAGGTATCCTATCACCATACATCATAAAACGCTACGCTATGCTACGCTACGCTATTTAGTAGTTCACACAGTTATCACACGCGTATTCGTGTCGAATAAGGACGCCATTAACTAACAAACTATACTTACTCACTACGAAACCGGTTACATAAATCCTAGTGCACCGCTTCCAGTGACGGTACCGTTGCATACAGCTAACTACTGAGATATTTCGTAACACAAGATTCATTTTGATAATATAGACCTATAGGTATCTAATGATTTATTTGTAATAACTTTAATATGTATTAAATACATTAAAGAAACTACAGTTAATAAAAATATAACATGCGCTGTAAAACAGAGAGGTTTGAGAGCTTTCCCAAAATTAATGAATCAATTAGATATATTTGTATTTTGAAACCTCAAATAAAGAGAAGTAATAGAATTACCTATATACAGTTTTTTTTCTTCAATTTTCCTCTTAAGTAAGTTGTCGATCACTGTTCGAAGTTCCAGGGATGAGTCAATTATAACCTTCCATTACATTCTGAGGTAAAGACAAATTCCTCCTTTTACTTTCTTGAGCTTTGAGTTTTGGTCAGAGTTTAAGGATTAATTCTATCTGAAAGATGAAACTTGTATAAAATTATTGTAAATCTGTCAATTTGAAATTAATTGTATTTGGCTCTACGTACAAATATGATTTATTTACTTACATGTATTAGTCGTCTTTGATTTCTAGAAAAATAATTCATCGAGACCAAATAACCAATGTGATAAAAGAAAACAAAAAGAAAACATGGCACAAAAAATAAGGTAGGTATGTAGTTCCAATTAATTTCGTTGTTAATAAATTAGAAAGCTTGATGGTGACTCAATAAGAGAATTGTCAAATTTGTCGGCGGGTAGATACTTTTTCTCTATGGTCCCTTTCATGTAATTATTGGTATTATTATCTGTGGTTCCGGCCGAGTGGACACATTGGTTCCGGTTCTCATTCAGAATAAGAATACAAGACTCTGCTCTCCTAAGATGTGAAGGAATTTGATTACCGTAATTTGGTTGATTGTGATTGCGTCTCATTGAGTTGTTTCGATTGGACTTGGAATCACTTTACAACATCTCTGTTTATTTCAAAGAACTTTGATCCTAATACTTACTAAGTTACTTTAAAATCTGATTAAGTTAATTAAGGTAGGTATCAGCTTTCCCGCGATAGGTATAGGTCGACAACTATAAAAATACCATTCCATAGACTAAAATCTGTAGGTGCGGTATCAGGGGGACGAAGTAAAGGTAGCCGGAGACGGGCTAAAAAGTCGCTACTGATGCAGGTATACGGCATTTAATTATTAGACACAAATGCGATACAAAACGGGTTGGGGCTAATTTAGAACAAAATAGTAGGTTTGTAAGGTTTCTAATGGATTTGAAGGTTGGCTCTAAGAAATCGTCTTTTGGCATCTCCTCCTATTGGTATGCTTTCTGTTTATTTGTTGATATTATGATGCTGCGATATAAAAAGGGATGAGGTTGGCAACTATTGATAGAACATTTGAAGAATAGAGTAAAGTTTTTTTGAAAAAAATGTCTTCTGCTCCATTTATCATTTTCTTTGCATGCTTTCTGTTTATTATATATTTTTTATCATGTCAATGTAGAGAATAAATAATTAAATCTGTTTAGATTAATAGATTTAACCGCTGCTTCTTTTTATTTGAGTTCTTTTATAATTTATACTATGCTGCATATCATGTTAAGGATAAAAATTGCAATACGATTCAATCGTTTTAACATCAAGTCGGTTCTTATTTTGCTTGTTTGCAGACACCTTTATAAATGATAAAATACAAAAAAGCGTTAAGCCCCAGCTCAGACGTCCTTCCCGTTGCGAAGGCGGCGGGAAACTGAAATACCCGCACGTGATTCGCCCTAGCGCTGTCCGCTACCCCCTGTTACCGCTAGTCCCCAATGCATTTTTAGTGTATGGAATGGTATTTTTATAGTTGTCGACCTATAATATCCTGTCTTGACTATGAATATTGAATTCAAATTTGTATACTTAATTATAACCTACTGTCTTTCCAGACAGACGTTGTCCTGTGTTCCTAACTATTATGTAATATTGAATTCGAATTTGTATAATGACAAGCTTACTTTTTAGCCAATGATATTTAGATCGATGTATCTATTTCAAACCATATATATATATTCTGTCTGACAGTTTCTGTCAAACTTTAATTTCATTTCATTTTTTCAAATTTGGAATAAAAATTATATTGTTAAAATTACTAAGAAGGTTACCTACTTAGAGTTTTCTTTAATTTTCTAATTTTCCACGTAACTTTCTTATTTTTTTCTTTCATAAGAACCTTTTTCTGATAAGAGCCAACCCGACAAAAAAAATTTGCGAAATCGGTCCAGCCGTTTAGGCGTGATGCGATGACCACGGAAAATAGCTCTCCGTTTTTATATATAAGAATAAATTTTATTATAAAAATTTTTTTTTGCCATATTTATATACAAATATGTATGATTTCCACTGCTTGCAACGTTCTGCTTGATCAAAAATATACATTAACTGCTCCATCCTTTCTACATTTTTGTATACGTCCATGCTGTCGGTTGATAAGGCAATACACACCGATTAAAGTTTCCTTTTCTTGAATGTGTTGATAAGATATCATTAGGTATGATCTAACCAAATACCATTTCTTGGCAAGTTGTAGAGGTCTCGAATATGCATTTCAAAAGGTAGCCGTGTACAATGATAAGGTTTCTTTCTCTGCAGCTGGAAGATCTCTCGTTGCTAGAACATTATCTTAATGTATCATTATAGAGATGCGACCGATATAAAATAAATTCTTAAGTATTTATGTATGTAGTTAATAGTGGGGACGAACTCAATCAGTTTCATAATAAGCATACAATCGACAAGTCAAAAGCAATCAAATAAATTTGCAGCAATTTAGAATAATATCAAATAAATAGTTAACCAGATATAAGTGGCTATACAAAATAAATAAACAGTGTGAGCTAAGCGACTGTGCTAAACTAAAATTAGTGAAAGTCCCTGCCCATAAAATACCTTTCACTTGGACACCCATCCACTCGCTACCAGCACTGATATCCATATAGTGGACGGCTTAATAACCATGTAACATTTAGATCGAGAATTGAATTGACAGGAGAAGACGATCATAAACTGGTTGTGGTCAAATTTGAATTACATAATGATTTATCAATATTCAAAAAGGTAAAATCATACTAACACAATCAGTAGAAGTCACCAAAATATGTGTAAAGAATCCATCAATAATAATAATAGATCTCTAGCTTAAATTACGAGGGGGGGTCCAAAAGTTCGTGGAATGAAAGGGTTTTAAATAAAATAAAACAACAAATCTATTTTTCCTTTTCAATGTAATCTCCCTTAACCCGAATACACTTATTAGATCTATAAATTAATTTTTCTATACCTTCATAAAAATAATTTTTATCATTGGCTTCAAAATGGGCCAAAATTGCCTCCTTTACCTCACTGTCATCGGAAAATTTCCTTCCCCTTAAGTCTTTTTTCAAATTTGGGAACAAATAAAAATCACTTGGGGCCAGATCTGGACTGTAGGGTGGGTGTACTAGTGATTCGAAGCCAAGTGTGTGCAGAGCAGCAATTGCAACTCTGCTCTTGTGAACTGGCGCGTTGTCTTGCAAGAGCAACACACCCTTGGTCAATTTTCCACGACGTTTTTCCTTGATGGCCTCTTTTAATTTTTCCAATATCGTTGCGTAGTATTCACCGGTTATGGTCTTTCCCTTTTCTTTGTAGTCGATGAGTAATATCCCCTCACAATCCCAAAAAACAGTAGCCATCAACTTTCCAGCCGACTCTGACACCCTGAATTTCTTTGGCGGTGGAGTCCCCTTTTTACGCCATTGCATGGACTCTTGTTTGGACTCAGGTTCAAAGTGATGAACCCATGTTTCATCTCCGGTAACAATCCGCTCCAAAATCTGTGCAGGTTCGTCTCCACACAACTCCAAAAATTGTTTTGCCGCATCGACGCGCTGTTTTTTCTGAAGGGGCGTGAGCATTCTCGGTACCCATCTTGCGCTGACTTTTGTCATACCCAGGTGGTCATGTAGGATTCTCAAAATGGTGGTATCTGATACTCCAACTAATGCAGATAACTGTTTTTTCTTCAGACGGGTGTCCTCCAGTACAAATTTTTCCACTTTTTCAACGATGTCTGATGTGGTGGCCTCAACTGGCCTTCCTGAGCGGGGGTCATCTTCAATCGACTCCCGACCACGTTTAAAAAGACCATGCCACTTGTAAATCATTGATTTACCAGGGCACTGTTCCCCATAAACGGCTTCCATTTCATTAAAAATGGTCTGAGCGTTCTTTCCTTGCTTGGTAAGGAATTTTATCACAGACCGATGTTCAATTTTCTCCATAGTTACAGTTTTCTTCCGGATTGACTTGTTTAGAAGGCGAGTGTTCGTAAACGAATGATGCGTCAGAGCTGAAACTCAGTTTCTATACTACTGATGAGTCACTAATTAGTATGACATATTGAAACCGCCCCTATCCCCACTCCATCCCCTCCATTCCACGAACTTTTGGACCCCCCCTCGTATCATTACAAAGAGAAAAATTTACAACAAATTAGGTTTCTCTACTGTTAAATGTTACGGTCTCCTTTAAAGAGTTCCGAAAGAAGGCGATTCTGTGCGAGGCTACTTACTTTTTTCGAATTTTCACTTTTTCTCTCAATGGTCGTTCAACACCAATTGATCTCCCAATCCCTTAAACATGTATTTCAAAATATTTTGTTGAAATTATTTATTTTTTATAGTTCTTTTACTGTTATTTTACATCATTATGTTTATTAAAAACTATTTTTTTTTATTGTTACTATTATTATTGATTTTACATTTTTATTTTTTCATATACCTACTACATTTACATTGCATGTGTATATAAATATTTACTTTGAGAATTAATTTTTATCTTTAATGTTTAACTTGACATTCTATTAACTCATTGGGTTGTAGGTGTTTTATTTAACCGTTTTTTTCCATTTTGACTTTTATTGTGTTTTTTTGTTATCATTGTTATTATTTTCACATTGTTTGCTGGATTCCATTGATTAATTGTAATTTTTATTGAGTGTTTTGTATTATTCTTAGATATAGGTATTTTATTTTATTGATCAATAACCTCCTCTCCAAGACAGGCATTGCCTAGTGGAGGGAGTCACTAAATTGTGTATTATTTTTAATGTATTATTTTTCATTGAATAAAAATTATTATTATTATATGTATTGCCACTGTGCTAATAATTTATTTTTTATTTAGGTGTAGCTGTCAAGAAATTATTTAATAGAGAAGATGCCAAACGGTTTAGACTAGAGATTCCCTTTTTTCCAGCAAAAACGAACCAAATATTATATCTTCAAATAAATAAAAAAAGGACAACAAAGACCACCAGGCCAACCACCCAAGATACGGAGACATAGTTTGACAACCGTATCCCAGAAATAGGAAGATTCGAAGAAATGACAAAGTCCTTACAATAAATTTATATGAGTATGATTATACGTGAAAAATAATCAGCTATCACATATTATTGTAATCACATTTGAACCTTGATTAAAGGACACCTTAGGTTATGAATGTTAGCTAATAAATCCATAACTAAAATAACATTGAATATATCTATACTAGCAGTTAAACTCGTCAGACAACAGGCATAGAAAAAGATAATTAATTGTTTGATTTTCATTTAAAACATTTATATCGTCCCTTAAAAGGGGTTCAAATGTTACTTTAACGTGTTGAGAAGTTTAGGAAATTTGACATTTTTTCCTGTAGCAACAGTTGTATGTGAGAACCCCTGATATTTCTTTGATATAAATATTTCTCACCGACACCTGTTATTATTCATTGTAATATTTGACAACTATTGACTAAAAGACAAATAATATAAATTTTGTCATGTCTATGAAAAATATCTCAAGTGCGGTTGGATTGTTTCGACGTAAAAACCGAGATACGGACGAACTAACTCATTATTATATAGGATTATCTTGTTTATTAAGATCCATAGAGAGTAACTAGCGTAGAACGCGGAAATTGAGGGAGCTAGTGAATGTTGACCGTATGGAAGTACATTTTGCTTTTATTGTGAACCAGTCATGGCAGACCACTCCACTATATTGATAACTTTCAATGATTTTTTATTCAAGCGACATACTTCATACTTATATTTTATGTTATTATTATACTACTTATACTAGCAGGTAAGTATAAGATAGGTAATTAATGACACAAAAAACCATAACTGAACATATTGTTACGATTTAGTTTCAAGCGCAACTCTGTGCATTCCTGCATAAATAATTCGTCACTTCTTGATTAAATGAAATTTGCAAAATTTATCTGTGATATTAATGCATTATCATCGCCAACTTTGGTATTCCTGATAGAGATAAGATTTGTTGAGTAAGTACTTACATAAGTTATATACACTTTAATGAGATCTGAAAAAAGTTTAGGTCAAAAGATATCTCGAGGGGTTTTTAGTCGGTAGGTCTGCCTGCGCGCAGGAGTCCGGCACAACGTCCAATGAGGATTTTCCCCTCCTCCAAGAAAACAAAAAGGTCAAAAGATAAAATATATGTAACTTTTTCACATATCCTTTCATATTGATTTTTTTTCCAAAACTGCTTAGTAAACATTTATAACTTTAACGAAAGCTTATTAATTGAGGAAGTTCTTCCTGTAGTTTGTACCCCAAGTGTATCATACTTTTTTGGAGTAACTTTAGGAAAATTTAAATTAAAATGAAAAAAAAAAGATTTTAAAATGTTGTGTTTCTGAGGTTTTTAATTTTTCTTCTTGATTTTTTACTCCAACCATTACTTAATATTCAGCAATTGGAATAATCTATTTTTAGTTTCCAAAATGGAGCACTTTGTTCACAATTTTCAGTTTAAGGTCAAAAGCTGGAAAATTAAAAAAAAACATTAAAAGTTAAATACTTAACTCGAAAACCACTGGCATTTGACCCCTGGTTAATGGGAACAAAATTGTTGCAAATTTGCTCTAGTATAACCCTTTTCAAGGAATCTATCGAATAACCAGTCACCCTGTATTCTATGGACAATTAATTATAACTTTCCAAGCTTCTTAAATTTTATTAATACTTTTAAAGTTCTCTTGAAGCCTTTTCAATTTTGGTGTCCAACACGACTTCAAAAATGAAACCTTTGTGATCAATCATTATTGAAGAATATTATTCTTTGCAAATGATTTCAGTTTGCTTAGGATAGTTCGACATACGAATAGATCGTCTAAATCGCAATTTGATAACTGTTCATAATAACGATATTAGTCATAGATTATAGTAAATAGTAGTGCTGTCCGTGTCTATGGAACTAGGCAGGTACCATCCACCATGCTCTGCTCGCCATCTTTGCTTCGTACTATTTTGACGTGAACCAATAACTCATAGCAGTCATCCTAACTTCTAACCAAACAGGAAATCTTACCTTATATTATATCTTATTGTTCTCAAGTTTGCCAGTATAAAAAAAAAACTCAAAAAAATTGAACATTGATTTTATCTGTCAAGAATAATTGTATAAAATTAGTACCAACCTACTTCTTTACAAGCTCATTACTGTTTTTTTAATTGATTTATAATGGATTTCTTAAGTCTTTTGTGAGCATGCAGGATGAGTAGGTACATTGACTATAAACAACAAAGTGAAAAAAAAAGTTTTTATAAAATCAAAACATAGAAAAATAGACATCCAGGGGGCGAGCTTACAACATATAACTAATAATTTTGAAAAATAAAAAGAAAACCTTTGATTTCTTCTTTTTCAGAAGATTCCTGAAACAGCAAGACCCAAATACACCGCCATATTTTTTTTACAATCTTCCAGATTGGCGATTTCCCGAAGACGGTGAAAAAATTTGGAAATGCTTATATTATTTTTATAATTCCGTAACTTTTTTTAAACATCTATTTAACGCTAAAATGTGGTAGAAAAACTAGTGGGCATGAACAAAGCTTAGCATGTATTGTGGTACAGTGTTGCTGGCCACATACACTTCGACTAACAGGTTAGGATGGCCTAATAATTGTTATTATTTCGCGTACATTTTGAAAAGAGAACATGACCAAGTACCAACCCATCATTACACCAATACATCATCATGCCTTGTCTATGTACACAGATAAACTTTATGGTGTGTTGGTTTGTGATGTTCATAGAAAAAGTAGACGGGGTACTTGCTTACTTTTATACCAGCTCACGGAGAACTGCCTATTATTTGTTGCTTAAATTGCACACTTGTTTCTCGCATACCGGTGGTTTCGTTCAACGGTTCGATGTGGAAATACGTAGAATAGTACTCGTTTAATGATTTATTGATTATACAATCTCGAAATATCTTAAAAAAAATGATTCAATAAATATTCACACAAAAAATCAAAATCCAATATATTACTTTTGGATGAAAGATTTTTTGAAAGACAAAAGAAAAAAAAAACTACAAAATTGCTAATTATTTGTATGTACTATGTACCTAGACCGCTTTTCCCTCCACGGCTACGTCCGTATAAGGATGCAGTTTATCTCGTGGAGGATTTTTTTTATAAACAAAGAAGATTTTCGAGCGAGGAGATCCGTCATGATAATCCCCTTTGTCGTTAGTAAAATATGTACCTATTTCTAAAAGATTTCTATGAATAGAACATATAGGTTGAATGCAAGAAAAAACGGCAAATCGATTAGCATTTAGGCGAGGAAAAATAGTGTCAACTTCACTTCTTAAATGTAATTCGTTTAAAGAAAACTGCATGAGGATAGACGCTAATTGAGGTACGAGTGTGAATACATCTTATACTGAACTTATTTTAAGTAGGTCCGCACGTAGGTATAGCATGGAGTCCATCTATTAGATTGTTCCTCTCATTGTATGAGTGAGTGCACAGAGTTGCCAACTAGTAAAAAATAACAGTAAAATGTTTTATGGAGTAACGGCATAGGAAGAGCACACTGACAGCCAGGCACCTACCTGATTAAACAACGCTAAGCATTGTAATATTTTATGGCGTCTTTTTCACCGTGCTGTGGCCTCACTCTCCCAACAGTCCCAACTAAATCAACTTGTCTATTGATTTTAAAATAACGAGTTCGGAGCTTTATTAGTGTTATAATTTATAGTTGCAATAACTTTTTGAAAAGATTGTTTCAAAGTGAAAGGTTTGTTGAATGGCAGCTTCTTACGTAACGACATTAATTAAATATTTATCTAGTTAGAATCTATGCACAGTAGATACCTATATAGACCACTATTTTAAATAAAATTAGGGCGAATATATTTTACAGATTCATCTATCTATTTATTATTGAATGTTTGGTCGAAATCAGTACGTTGTCTAATGTTGATTACAAACGTATGACAAAAGTACCTAAACAAAAGAGTGGAGATACGTTCTCTCTGCCTACCACTTAAGGGACACAGAGTGATGATTATTAAATAATTTACCAATGGATGTTAAGCTTCTATTACCTGACTTTTACTTGTCACTCGTATGTGTCGAAATTCACATGGTCGAATAAGACAACGAAATAAATCACATTAACGTGCTAACTGTGACAAATCACTTGCACTGTCGGTTAAGTAGATAACTGTAAACTTTGTAGAATAACTAACTCACCAACATAATAGTTATCATGTCGTGTCTTAAATCACATCTACCGGCGGTTTTACAATTACACATAATAATAATAATGGTAAGAACAGTTTTGATTGTTGGTCTCGTGAGCCGCGGGCGAATTCAAACGCAACTAATCACCAAGGTCAACTCAGTTGTAGCACGAATCAAAATGTCAACGTTAAGAACAGCGACATTGTGGATAATGGGCCGACAAATAATCGTTATTTTATCTCTGCTCATATTACTTTAAAATCACTTCTCTATGGTCGCTATTTGTGCTTTGTTTTACTTTTTGAATTTAGAACAGTTTAAAAATGACAGCAGCTGTGACCAAACAATTCTAATTATTATTGTTGACTCAATTATAAAGTGCACGCAGAAGCAGCTCATTATCATCGATATATTTGCATTGTAAATTGTTTAGGCTGGTAGAATTAATAATACTAGATACTTGAGTAGTTGGATGTTATGTATACGCAGACATAAACTATTTTGTAAATCTCATGGCCACCTCGTATGTTTGTAAACACCCAGTGAACATTAAAGAAATATGACGACGCCATGTTGAATATTTATAAATTACTATCGACATTTCGTACAAGGCTTTTCCTAATTCGTTAGTAAAAATGCGTGCGCCATACTGTGCCTTATTTCCTTTCTAGATTGTGTGTCTCTGGTTTTAAATAAATAATAATTTGACCGAGTGTAAATAACAGCGTAAAAGTGAAAGGATTCAAACAACGTTTATTACAATATCTAAACTTTGTCTCCATTTATAATATATCAATTCGTACTAAAACTGTCGAAGCATCTTTCAAAATATAGAGCAGCTAGTTATAAATTAACGGGCAATTTATTTTGAGCAACACTACATGGCAGGAATATAAAGTTACATAAATCAACAAGACGAAATTTCAAATTTGCAATATTAATACTTCTGAAATACTAAATGGATATTGTGTTTTTCTTTTTCGTATCCAGAAAACATTAAAATGAGTTAAGTAATTGTTTGAAACTGTATCAAAATTTGGTTAACTTCAGTTTGTTTCTTATGAGAAAATTTGAACAGATTTCTGAATAAGTTTTGACAATCGAGTCCACGATATATTGACCTATGTTAACCCTTTTTTACTCTCATTTGAACCTCACAACACAATAGATATTCAGAATGAGAATTAAGCATGTTAAAATTTTCACTGCAGATGCAGAAGAAAAAAAAAGTATTAAAAATATACTCTTTCTTAAATCCTGTAATAATAAGTGGACAAAAAAGTTTTATTCCAACCCTCGTAGAAGGCCGGTGTGTAGTAGAATTAAAGTAAAATGAGATCAGCTGTATGTAAATTTGTGCAATTTCATTATTCATTCTTTTATCATTACTTTTATAATAATTCTCATTTAATGTTTATAAAGCTGTTTATTTTGCAATCATGTTTACAAAGTAAATTCGTTATCTCGATAAGTTATTCGTTGTTTTTCATTAAAAGGACATTTTCATGTAAGTAACTTGGTGTTTACGAACATAAAACGGAGTCTCCATATTGAGATCTAACACCTGGTTCGTGCTCAATTTATTTTATTTCAATAATAATTATTAACCTTTCGGACCTATTTTCAATAAAAGGATCGAGCCGTAACAAACAATACCCGTTTCTCTAAATGTAAACTTGCCTAGAACTCTAAATGGGATACCATATAATTTCATTTCTCTTGTAATGGCTCTGCCGGCGCCATTTTAGTCACCTTACGGGATACGCTGTCACAACAAAATGGCGTTCCGTAATTATTCAAAATGAATGTACGTTGTTTTACAACGAACAAAGAGCTTTCGTTCGATTGCTTCTCAGTTTAGTTTGAAACACAAGTCGGCTTTTTGTTTAAAAAGGACAAACGGTGTCTCGATCATTTGTTAGGCCTATTTTCTGAGATTCTTCAAAATTAAGGCCAATGAAAATAATTCAATGTTTTTCATTCATTCAGTTCGAGTCTGTTTCTTATACTGACTTACCCTGTTTCTTTAAGATTCTAGCAGTTTTATTACGAAGACTTTTTGGGGTTGGCATCTCATTTTAAGCTACAGGCCTCTCTCGTATATCTCATTTTTTGTCATTACATTTCACGTAGAATAAGTCTCCTTTTCCATCTGATCATCCCATCATCATCCCATATAAATAAGATTTTTATCTACTAAATGGATTATAATGGTTTGGTAGCTATGTAGATGCTCAATTACCTACTCCAAATGCAGCAATATTGCAATCAGAAAACAACGATTTTAGGTGAAAGTTAGCTACTAGATTGACTGCAGTAGGTAGATTTCGTGCAGAACGTGTGCTGTTGCGTCAGTAAAACAACAGGAGATCATTGGTGCATATCGACACGCGTTTCAGTCTTGGATTGAAGACTACAGATTCGTATCCTAGGGGCACAGATTTGCAAAATTTCTTTTTATCTGTTTTGTAAGTATCTTTCCTGTACGTGCGTTTTTTTCAGATTTTCCTTTCTTCAAGTCATTCCAATTTTCAGTAATTCTTCCTTTTCTGTCTGTTCCTTCTGATGTTAACTATCACTCGAAAATAGTTAGGGCTACTTGTTAAAGTCGTAATTTCGCCAAAAATGTAACTAATTCTTCTTCCAACACTTCGTCAACCTTAAAAATTTGTTTTGATGATCAGATGAAGCTTCTGCAGATGACAAACTGGATGGTTGTATCAGAAGACCGAGCGAGTTGGAGGCGAAAGCCAAAAGAGGTCAAGACTGTAGACGTGTAGACCCATCGAAGAAGATGAAGTTCAGCTGTAGCAAACCTATAATCTTCCGTCTTCTAATTGCTTGTCCCGAGTAGAATAGCTTACTTATACTTTCATATTGGTCAGAAATTCTTCTCTTGTACCTACCTACAGCTCTACCATGAATATTTATGTAATAATTATTTTCTATGCTTTAGTAATTTACTTAATAGTTGACAAAACTATACCCTGTATACAAAATCATAGTTGTAATGTTGGTAAACGATTACGTCACATCCTTTTAATTTGATTGTCATATAGTACTATATTGTATTGCAATGTTCAACTAGCAGGACTTTGGTTGCATAACATTGTCATATAATTATTACGGTCTCCTATTAGCACAGTGATGGACGATAAGGAAGTATGCGGAAGACCCGGTCACGTGGGCGTTGCGGAATTGTCAGTGGGTCGAAATATTATAATGGTGCAGCTAATACCTATCTATTACATACATATCTCCTTGAAATAATTCATCAAAGAGTATTCTATTAGGTACCAAAATTATTTTAACATTTTTATATTATAGAACATGTAACCGATGCAGACGAATGACGACCTATTTCAAGTGATCACAATAAGCCAGTTTTCGAAATGTCAGAAGATATAAGGCCTTTATATGTATGATGGTTGTTTTTCTGAAACCAATTCCTCAAAATTTTGTATTATTGTAGTAAGTAAGCAAGAAAAGATTCAACGATAAGACACCCTTTCTCTATTCTTGAAAATCGATTCGTTGGAAACAAATTTTGTACAATTATTTAAGTTCTAGACGTTCTTCTGTCAAATTTATACACCATACTATGTACTTTCGCTGACGCAGGTATCACGCTCAGGAGAGGTTGATTGTACCTACATATAATAATATAACTATGTACAATAGGTATGCGGGAGATACCAGATTGAAGCACACGGGATTTTTTGTTGTATGATTTGTACTCTATGTGTTGTTTAGTGTTCTGTTGGTGTCTCTAATTAACAAATAAATAACATAAAAAAGCAAGCTTAACAGAATGATTTACGACATTTTAGTATATAGTAGATCTGAGAGAAGTTATATAACCAGTAGGTAGTAGGATTTTCACGTACAGAAAACTTTTAAAACTTCAGCAGTTTTCTTTTATCTTTATATTTATTATAGTATTAGTAAGATTTACTCATCGTCTCGAAACTTTACAAAACGTGGCAAATCTTTATATCCCTTCCATAAGCGCAATTCTCTATCTTCTCAATTGTGTTAAAAGAATGTCACGTAAAATTTGGTAAACACAGTAAAAAGAATAAAATGCGAATTACACAAGTCTCAATTTTGGCTTAATTAATATTCCTAACGTCTATTTGCTTTTGCCATCGTGACTTTTACGGCCCGCGATCTCGACGTGCCGTCCCGGAGACGTGGAGAAATCACGGCTAACGCAATCGCGACCGTCTGCCGGATTGGCCGGTGCCGCTCGATCCACTGTGCCGTGCAACACTTCGTGATCATGAAAGTGTGTAGCCCAATTGTTGAGTCTCTAGATATAGGACTTCATTAATGATGATGTAGCGTTCGATTTAAGAGCCGGCAATCACCACATAGGGCATCGAATATTAATTAATTAAAAAAAAAACTCACTGATGTTAATTCAATTAGTTTTTTACACTTGAAGTTTGTTCTCGAAGACAATAATATTGTCGTCTACAAGTGAAACGCATTTCTCAAAAGCCAATAAATTTCCTAGCTACCGGATCTTAGGAGTTTTTAGAAATAATAAATCAATATCCAATTCAACCAGAAGAGGAAGACCCTCTCGCACTGTGTTCCGCTCCTTCGAAGCAGAGCTGAGGGATTTGGACATGGTGTGAGAGGAGGTCATAAAAATTGCGCAATGGAGAGCTCTTGTTGCCTCCCTATGCTCCTGAGTTGGATGTTAAAGGGAGAATTGATTAATTGATTCAATTCAACCAGTGTATTAAAACAGAGATTTTTTATGGTTTCATCGGTCAAATCGATCTGACATCGAATCCATAGATTATTTCATTAGGATCAATCAATGATTTTTTTCTCTGTGTCCCTGTTAAGGGTGAAAGGAGCCAACAAGTGCCCTCTTCTGAGCTGAATTTTTTTGATTTGAAAAACCTTTTCCTTTTCACAAACTACAATTTACAACCTCTCGACTCTGCTTAACTGTGATTAAAATAAAAATCATCGAAATACACAATGTATATTCAATTAAATTTATTTTCAGATCGTAATCTCGCTTTTATTGAATTTATATCTGATACTGTAAGAAATAAAATTGATTAAAAAAGTTCGACGTTCACTTCCCATCACTATTTGACAAGAGCACAATGCGATGATATCTATGTATTTATCTCTTAGACTACGAACAAGGCGAACTGTCAAGCTCTCTTCGATAACACCGATTGTATAACTCTTGTTAGAGAGGTGCCTGCCTGTCTTATTATTACCTACATTACATCTCTCACTTTCATTTTTAATGGACTCCAATGGTACTGTCACCATCAGTTAATACGAATATTTATTTTATTACCATCTTCTTATTCACACGTTAATATTTTGTAAATCGTTCTGCTTACTAACTATATCTTCCTGAAACATAAGGGTGCAATACAATTTCGTTTAAATTTAAGAATAGCTATAGCTATATCATGTTGACTCAAAAAAATTCACAACCTTTCTATAAGGCATAAATTTTTACCGCCAGTATTCATTTTAAAAAAGGAAAAGTAAATGTTGATTTTTTTTATAAGAAACCATTTTTTGGCTCTGAGAATCTTTTCTTTTTCACCACATAATTTTTTTAGTATGTATTATACCTAATACTAATTACATTTTTTCTTTATTTTCAGGTATGTGTTTCACAATATTTGGAGACTTATTTCGAGGACTTTAAGTACTTTAACTTGGTTTATATCTACATACAAATAACGGTCAACAGTATAAGGTAAAGAGATTTCAAATAGTGATGCAATCTATTACAAGTCACAAGGATTATAAAAAAGAATTTCAACACAAGATCACAGGGTAATACAAGAAGTATCAATTGAATTCTATGTTATTTGTAATCAATTCTGAAGATACTAACATAGTTTGTCCTAAAACTGAGTATCTATAACATAAAAGAAAGTCGGGTTAGTGCGTAACACTTACAACTCGAGATAGGCTGAATAGATTTTTATCATTTTTGGTTTATTGAATTCCCCTCCGCTCCGGATAACAGAATAAAAATTATAATAATTATTAAAAATTCGAAAAATGTATAGCAAATAATATAAAATATAATATTAAAGTTAGTATGGAACCGGTTTACTGACAACAACGCCATCTGTGAAAAAATCCATAACAATACATTTTTTTTTACTTGACAACCATTGAGTTTCAAAACATTGGTATGCAGATTTTTGATAGAATTTCTTTCAACCTTTCAGAAATATTTTTTTAACATTCAAACATATTTTAAACGTATTTTTGTATAAATTACAAATTTAAAATCAATATTCATAATAAGGACTACAGGAGAACGTCTGTCAAGAGAGCTAGTAAATCATAAACTTTTTGACCTACACCTTACTGCCTTTTTCATTCCGGTAGCCTTCGAACCTGGGTCATCAGGTGTAGTAAGACGACAGCTAGATGCGATAAGATCTCTTGAAAGCACTCCTGTACTTATATCCACCGGTGTAGTTTGAGTTTAAGTAACAGGGTCTTACAAAATAGTTAGCTAATCAACTACTTAGTTAATAAATTAATGTATCTAAGGCACACATACTCAGCATGTAATGTATAATAATTCTTTTTGGATTTTCCTTCACTGGTGCCCGTATTGGTACCATTGGGTCAAGGTTTTGCGAGCGCGAGTAGGTATAATTAAGTACCCACCTCTAGTTTTTCAAAGGCTCGCGCGAGTACGTGCCGGTTTGGTACTGCGGAAGATGGCACATCACGCGAACTTCGCGTGATGCAGAGTAAAGCCTTGATTCGGAGTTCTACCAGCCAATCATTATACCACCAGCAATCGGACAACGAATATTGTCTTATTTAAAACTTTTTTTTTATCTAAGTTCTCACTTTGGAATGGATTTTTGATTGGAAAAACAGAACAGGCAAATAAATGTTTGTATTTTTGTAAGGCGAGAATCACGCTTGAAATCGATAAAATAAATATTTGCTAATTTTTCAAAGGGTTAATTATTAAGATCGATAAAATGGTTGTTTGGTTTACAACGAGAAACGTTAGACGAAAATATGAATTTTTTTTCGTCAACACGAAAGATGTAAGCTAGAAAAGTAACTTTTCTAGAAAATTAAATAAACTGTTTATAAAAGACTTACTACATGTAACTTGAACATGAGATTGGCGAAAAGTGCAACCGTCTTTACTATTTTTTTCGTAAATTTAGCTCATAGAAATATGAGTGTAATACATGTTATGTTTTCATGTAAATTGCGAGGACTTAAGTCTTTGATTAAGACACAGTAGGCATAGCAAGAATGTTATCCTGTATGAACCAAGATTAACATACAAAATACTTGATGTTCAAAATTTCCTTTTAGTACCCATAGTGGGCAAAATACTCCATAGAAAAGTTTCAGGAATATATCTGTGTTATCCATAGAATAATTTGAAATGACTTTCTTATCTTTTCATTTTTTTGCAATCAACTATACTATTCTTAAGGAGGTACTTTCGAATTCAAACCTGCCCATAGATTATAGCATAGCTTATTACGCATGGTACAATTATTATTGATGATATTGTCTATGATACATTGTTGAATCAATTCAACGCTGTTTATTGTGATGCCATTGGTATGTCGTGCGTATGCAAGATGGCGTCACTCGGTGTGTATCGGAAGGTATGTACCTACCAGTCCGTAATAATAAATTTAGGATCCACCAAAATATCATTGACTAGCTTATACCCGTCTTGCTTTACGTTTTTTATTCCGATTGTCAGGATTGATCGGTAGGTAATTAAACAGGTTCTAGTCTAGCTTCCCATTGCTTAACAGACCTCTATAACTGACATAAGCACAGAAAAAGAAGAATGACACTTTTAATGTTTATTAAAATTTTGTATGAAGATCCTAAAAAATAGGGTTTTAAAATAGCTCTAAATATATTAAAGTTAATGCAGCAAATTGTATTAAAGAACCTTCTCCGGCATTTTGCACGGCTCTGTGCAGATTCATATCTGACGTAGTATTTGTATTTTGAGCGTCATGCTATGACATACGGTAAAAAGCAAATAAAAAACATTTTTGAATTATTAATTAGATAGAGGAGGGGCTAATGCGAGTTTTATTTAATTTCCCAATTTACCACGCAACTTTCTTAATTTTTTCTTTCATAAGAACCTTCTACTGATAAAAGCCAACACGACAAAAAAAGAATTAGTGAAATCGGTTCAGCTGTTTAGGCGTGATGCTCCGACATACCGTAAAGCAACGACAAAAGGCAAATAAAAAAACATTTCTAAATTATTATATAGATACCACACATACATATTTTATTATATTGTGTACTTGTGTTGGTGTGTGACCTCAATAGATTGGTACATTATCAAACGCTTATAACCTAGGCAAGCCATACCTACCTATGCATGTGTTCGTGAATGCCATATCGCCGGTGTTCGAGAAGTTAAATCGTTTCTCTTTTGTTTTCGAATCATCAAATCAATAATTAGAACCATATTAGAACAGTGTTTGTGAAATTAAGAAAAGAATCAGATTGTCTATGGCTTACCTATTATAGATCAGCAAACATTTCAAAGCCTATTATTGTTTAATACTTTAAAAATACTCCGCCATATAGAATTCGAGTTTGTTTTTATTAAATACCAACATTTTATGGAAGCCTTACGTTCGATTTTTAAAGGCTTAATTTTATTTTTTTTTCTGAAATTTGACATGTCTTTGTATGAAAATATCTTCCGTTGGTTTGATTGATATATCTTTTCAGTTAAATAAAAATATTGGCCACTTGGTGGTCAATTATCTGGACTATTTAAACTTAAACTAGGTATCAGTTATTTCCTTTTAAATACCTGCGGTTTGTTAAATTATTCGGTCAAGGTAAAATATTGTAGAAAAATGATTTAATTACTGGTTTATTTATGTAAATAGGTCTTTTCTGACGTCAAGTTTTCATTATAAGAATGATCGGGACACTATACCAACGTTTTACAGCAATCTAGTGACGAAGTACCTAATTGTTGAGAAAGTATGAAAGATTGGACGAAGTCTCAGGTTGGACGGGACCGATTGTCTAAATACTATAAAAGTTCCACCTGCTTTACTATAATAGCTTTGTGTATAGAAGTGTATTTGATGACAGTACGGTTGAAAACAAATTTCTTCAATTTGTATAGACTTTTCTTCTAACAGAAGAAGTGTTCTTGTTTTTATGTTCGTTTGTTATCTCATTTTTATGTATTGCTATGTGTGATATTCTTCATTCTTTCGATATGCTGATGCACTCCCTATTTTATTACATTCTCAATCTAAAACCATCAGCAAAATAAAGAAGTCTATTTACGAAGACAGAAATATTTATAATTTATATGTGAAGGAAAAACTTTTTGACCATTTTTTGACGAAAATTTCGCGGACAGAGGAGTACGACATTTCGCACACTTATAGTTTATATAGAGAAGGAGTGGCGAATGCTAATATTTATTTTAAGTTATGCAAATAAGTTATGGTTGAATTTCGAGCACTGGTCGACAACTATGATATTTATAATTTGGCCATATTTTCTCACCGTTTAAAAATATAGTGAGTTTTTTAGGGATATGTCGAAACCAAAAGCAGTCCCGTCTTTCTCAAGCTTATCATTTTTATATATAAGATGCCAAATCTCAAGTTCGTACCATGTCTAGTTTCCGAGATATTCGTATACTTTCAACCCTATTTTTCACCCCCTTAGGGGTGGAATTTTAAAAAATCCTTTCTTAGTGGAAGGTTTTGTATTAAAACCTACCTGCTTTCCAAATTTCACTTCTCTACGATTAGCCGTTTGGGCTGTGCGTTGATGAGTGAGTATGTCAGTCAGGCACTTTCCTTTATAGATATGAAAAATAAAAAAAACAAATGTATGTATAGAATATCATAGAGATAAAAGTGATGAGAATACTAGCACGCTGAAGGTCGCATGCATTGCATCGCGATATTTGGTTTAGAGATATCTTTTAGCTAATCGTGGTGATGCCGGCGCAAGGCCGATCTAGTGTACACAGGCGTAGGTACCTATTTACATAGATCTCTACATTTGTACGTAGAGTCCTAATCACCTGATAGTTATCTGTTACGGTGTAAGTATTCGTTCTTTGAGGTGTAACAGCGTTTTTTTTCTTCAATGAAATCGCTAACTAGCCAAAACTGATCCAAATATCTCTATATCAATACGTGAAGGAAAAACTTTGTGACCATTTTTACTAAAATTGCGCGGACGGAGGAGTATGAAATTTTGCATCCTATCCAAACAAACCTCTTTCGCTTCTTCCAAACGCATAACATTCCGCATACATGCTCTTCTATTCCTTTTGCTCCTGACTTGGCCCTCGTCTAAAACTGAACCGATATGGTCGGACCATGTCATTCGAGGTCAGCCTCGTCTGTGTGCACCCATTCTTTCAGCTTTATATATCCTTTTAGTCATTCTCTCCTCGTTCATTCTCTCTACATGCCCAAACCACCTTAATTTATTCACTTTCATTCGAAAAATAGATTATATCAATAAAAAATCGTTGTGGTAAGATCGCCCTCTGTATGTTGATTCTGTGATGTCTTTTTATGTCAAATTTTGTGTGTTCTTATACGGTCGTTCAATATACAGTAAAGAATGAATAAATAAAAAATAAAAAAAATATTACAAACACTACTGTAATGTTATGTATTTGATACTCGCACACAGCTCCACAGACTACTTATAAAGAACATCAACTTCATAGAAACAAATGTAAAATGAAAAGCGCCTAAAAATGAGCGTAGAAAGTTTTTTGAAGGTGGTACATATATTCAAATGGAAGGTGGAGCGGGAAATGGCGGGATATTCTAACACATTGTAGGTACAATGACCCAAATGGAATATGAGATTTTAAATTAGTTTTGGTTAGTAACAAGATATCTTGACCTTGTCATTTTTAACCAAACTCATACATTTTAACAGTCCTTCTCCTGAGCATTCCATCTGAATAAAGTAAATTCAATTATTTATGGTAACTAGGTAGGTACCTACAGAAAAGTGATCGATTATAAATCCAGTTATCGAGTTATTGCTAATTTGCTTGTAGCTAACTCAGTGAGGACATAGTTAACCTGTAATTTGGTATTCTGATTTTGCTTATCTCTTACATAACAATATTTATTATCTTGTAGTTTTTATCATACTAACTTATCGTATTTATTACATAAATATGGTTACTTGTAAATAACATCAAACACACACAAAGCAATGATAAAAATTCAAAAACTACCTCAATTCAAATCATAATAAAAATGTATTGATATTGCCACATGATTCGATGTACTGTGCTAAAAGAAAAATGATATTTCATCGATTAATATACATTTTTATTAAACCTTCATGGCGGTAGTCAGGTTAGTGAGATTTCGCTCGCCGTTTCTTCTTTTAAGTCTTCGATATTGCCTTTCATCCGCATCACTGATTCATCAGCAAGTGCAAATAATCCTGCAGCTCCTGACGTCCTCAAGCTAATCCCTACTCCGCTGGCGAAACAGATGGCTGTCTCCAAGAACGATTCATGGCTTAATGTAGAACTGCTGTTTGCATACCCTACATTAGATGAACACGATGTGTGCTTAATTAATATTCACTCTTGGTTTTGGTGATCTTTTCACTTCCGCACAAAGCGATTGTCTTCGGCCGGCGCTCCTCGTATGCCGGCGTGTTACCAGGCCATTATGTAAACAAGCACACATTACTGTCTCCATTAGCGATGGAGCAGGCATGACGTAACGCTCTATTAGACCTGGCATTGTCTGCTATGCCATGCTAAATGCCTCGGAGACGCAAGGCCATTTCCTAATGAAACAATACCCGCACTCGATTCATGTGGGATGCCATGTATTGTGCTGTCACAAATTAGTAACCATTCATTATTTTCTTCGATATTTTGGTAGTCTATTTATTTATTTGTAGTCAATAGTCTTAAATAGATCGTCATAATATGTAAAAATTAATTAATTAGTTAACCATGACTTTCATAGAATACAGTCCACATACTTTAGTTTTCTTTACCACTTTTTATTCGGTGGAAATAACAAATAATGGAAGGTATATCAGATATATTTTCCATCTTACCATCAGGTTAGTCTTCATGAATACATTTTAAATTTATTAACATCCTCAATAAAAACGTAAAAAAAATTGAAATTAAAAACCACATACTCTTATAAAGGTAAATGGCCTGATTAGATTTTAATATTTACTTGAAAATCAAAATTTTGGAAGCTTTATACGTAGATCTTCTAGTTCTATTTCGATAACAACTATGTTCATTCTTTATATTTTTTTCTTACATAAATTTCTTTCTGGACTGAATTTTGCAACAATCTAGAAAGTTTCGACTAAAGATAAGAAGAATAAAACTTTCAGAAAAGATTTCAATTAATTAATTAATATTTATAAAATGTAATCTTTCAGGAAATGCACTGTTACAACACGTGCCTCATAACTCGTAGATGTCTTCAAGTTGAATAGGAAACTGAAAAATAAATCAGTGGCATGCTAACAATTTTAATCGAATAAATAAATCAACACAACATTAACAGTAATAATTATTAATAAGTGTTTTTATTTCTTTAGGATCAGTGGATTGTAATAATTGATAGCTCATTAAAATAATTGTCTATTATTTATTCAAGGATAGGCTGGTTTTTAAATGAACCCGCAGTGTGTACCGGCCGGCCGGTGGCAATTTTAATTCTTGTTATTGAAATTTGTTTATAAGTATATGGTTAAACCTTTCCAAAAGTCTTTTTTTTTAAATTTTTTTATTAAAATTATTATTATTATTGTTTTTAGATTGATTCAGAAACTAGTTAGAATGTAGAATTTTACTTATTTTCTTATTGTACAGAACTTTGTTGACTGGGAGATTTTTTTTTAACAAAATATACCTAAGTGTCTTTGAAACCAATTCAAAATGATAAAAATCAGAAATACTTAAGGAGCGAATAAGAATAACATAGGGTATAAACACAGGTTGAATAAAACAACATGATGCAGAGAAATTACTAATCAAATCATAAGTACATAAAACAATTGTAAACATAATGAACGAAATATGTACATATATTTGTACAAGATAAGACAAAAATTGATGGTTTATTCAACTGAATGCATAATTTCAATTTTTTAAATACAATTTTTAAAGTTCGCTCAAATATATTGCTGTTTCCAAACTTTTTTTTTTGACTTCGATGCTCTCATCAAACCTATAACATTTATTTTTTATCAGGTTTTTGTATTTACTTAGCAAAATTCACAATGTTGATTTATTTTTCGTCTTCTTCCTTTTTCATAAACTTAGGGATATGCTATACCAGGTTCGCCCCTTCGAGATGCTGAATTCCAGTTCTCTTTGCATAATTTTGAGGCTCTTCTTCGTCGGCGTTGCCCATTTAGGACTCCGTGCAGGGCTAGATATGGTATCACAGATGTTTTCACTAAAGGCTAATGGCAACATTTAATATCTCAGCAATAATTGAAGTGTGACTACAAGTGTTATTTGAAACAAAATTAACGCTGTGAAAGTTCATTTCAACAGATAATTACAACGTACTCAATTCAAGAATATCTGCGACACGTCCTGTCCAGTTTTTCAGTTGATATGAAACATGCCTTGGTAAATAGGCCGTAGTTTTAAAGAAAAATATAAATTTTAAACGTTGTTGCAGAAAACAGGCATTGGATCAGAAAATTTGGTAGATGGCAGTCGATGACAGATAAGTTTAAGGGCATTTTTGACCCACGAAGGGTTGAAATGATAATCTCTAATATAAATGAAAGTCGGGTTAGTGCGAACACTTATAACTCGAGATCGGCTCAAGAGATTCTTTCAATGTTTGATTTATTGGATTCTTCTCCGCTCCGGATAACAGAATAACTAATAAAAAGTTGAAAAAAAAAATGGGTAAGAAATGACATAAATTATAATATTTAAGTTTGTATGGAACGGATCACCGGCGACGCGCCAACGCCATCGCGGGTAGTTCTCTCTCATTCTCGCATACGTGATTGCCGCTTTTACATTAGCCCATCCCACTTACTCCATCGCACCGTTTCGAGCGATTTAGAAATTTTTCATACAAAGTCAACAAAATGTTGGGGCATATTCGTATCGGTAATGTTGAATATGTGCGCGTGCATTTATTCTCACGTTGTTCCCGCCTGAGCTTTGAATACGAATGAAATATGGATGTTTGGAAATATTTTAATATTATTATTTTATTAGTAACTTAATCGGATTAACTATGTATTTTAGTTTCTGGGGGCGCAGTGCACATATGAACGGGCCGCCTCTGGTTAGGACTACAGGACAACGTCTGTCGGGAAAGCTAGTGATAGATAAAGTTAATACCAAGATTAGTCGATTGCCTGTCACGTTACAATATTATCAATGTAAACTTTGGCACTAAAAGAAACATGTCCAATAGAAGCGGTATGAATATAATGGCAGTGCCATTGTTAACGCAACAAAAAGATTTGCACTTTGCGTAACCACCAGTCGCTATTTATTTTTTATTATTCAATACATTTTATTGTAATCAATCGTTGGGTCTTTGTTATAAAGAAATAATAATATTATATGTATATGGTGTGGCGACTAGCAGATTACCCGATCTCTTGGCAATGGGTCTTCTGTTTACTTTTTGAAATTTATTCTACCAATGAATGTCCAGGCTGCATAATTTTTCTGTTGGATGCAAATACCCATAAGAGTTTTTTTATATATATATTTCAAATGACTTCTGACCAAAAGGCGCAACTCTCATATTCAGAACCAACCATAGACGCAAAGCAAAGAAATGAATTCAACTCAGTTAAAAACCTCTTGAATTGTTTGAAGAAGAATTTTGATCAAGTTTTCTGTGATTTTTTTTTTTTATATAAATTAATATTTCAGTTCCTCAACACTACCAACCTCGTCTACTGTCACGATTCCTTAAATGAACATACATAATATGATCGAAAATTCACGGTTCAACTGGGTATTGATCTAGAGTGAAATACATACACGAACACAGAATAGCTTTATATATATTAATTCTTCGACAAGATGGCATGGATAGATTACAGAGAACATTAGGACATTGCGCCGAGCTGGTTACAAGAAACCACGGACGATTACGTTTCCATTCTTCGGAATTTCTTGCAGATTCTAATTCTCAACATTCTTATAGATATTGATAATTAATTTCTTTCTCATGGCAAGTTAGTAATTTTGCTTTCTTACATATTCGTTAGCTGGACCACGTTCATTCAGCTTCATTCATTTCAATGCACATAATATTGTTTAAATTATGTGACGCTATATATTTCAATAGCGACCGGATATTTGTGGTGTAATGATTAATGATATAGGCTCTTCAAAACGCCGTTAAAGACATCTTAGAACCTAACAAATTGATTCACTCCATAATGGTGACGTGTTGTCTATGCCGTTTCAGATTCGCACAGAATAATAATTAATTATCAGCATAATTTCACATTATATAATAATAACTCGTTTCTTTAGTGCAATAAGCAGTTTAACTCAGTTACATTGATTTGTGTATAATTTCATAGCAGATTTTTAGTACCAATCTGTTTTATATTCGCTGAATTTATTACAATGTTATTACATATATTATTACTTATATTCGTTCGTAATTTCATACTTATTTAGTATCTTAAAAGTGAATTTAAGGCTTCCAAACGATGCTAACTTATGTTAAGATTGCCCCTTACGACTCTCCTAGAAGAAATGCTCTTAAGCCCAACGCATCAATGTGTAGATAAAATGTTCTTGGTAGCAAAGATGTTGCTTTACTCAAATCTGTTGATTTCTATGAACATTTCTACGGATTTGCTTTTTTCGCTCTCAAATGGATAAGGGGCGTAACTTCTACTATATTATCATTGTCAAACACCACATTGTATGCTTTTAAATAAGTACCTACTTAGTAAAAGTCTTTTACTATGAATGTTCGAGTGAATACGACTTCCCTGTTAGTTATCCATCATGATGGATGGCCCAACAAATGCCTCGCACACTTTCACACGACTCGCCTTGAGTGCAGTATGCGAGTGCCGTGTACTTGCTGCAAGTGACATGTCACTGAGCACTGCTGCCCACTTAATCACCAGCCAAGCACACAGTTACATCTCCATAGGAGATTTACATAGCATTATTCATCTTTCTAATTATCGATCTTTATACCTTGAACAGGGATGGATTCAGTACAGTAATGATTTATCAACAAATCATTCATAATATTATATTGTGATGATTTATATTTCCTACTGAAATGCACAATACTGCAGTTGATAATTAGGAATAGTTGTGCTTACGTTTACAAATTTGTAGCAATGAGAAAAGTAATATTTATTTACTTTTCTGAATATTTCTAATCCATTTTATACTTCTGTATAGGTACTATGGGCTTGGTCTAATTAATTTTTATTCCCTATATTATGAGTTTTCTTCTTCTTCTTTTATGTTTTTTTTTAATTTCAGTATTTTTATTACTTATTTGTATTTGACGACTTCAAATGCTCAAAAGAAATTTATTTATTTATTAATTTATTCATACACAATATTACAGTGACAACAGAGATTAAGAGATCTATTAAGCAAACAATTTAAGGGGTAAATTTATCAATAAAAAAGATTTAGCTTAATTTTGTGAATCCTAGTGTACTTATAGCAGTGAACGATATTATACTATAAGTGATCAAACCATGCCGAAAAATAAGACGGTCGTTAGCCCGTAGTGTTTCGAGGTAAAACTGTTGTCATGAAAAATTAAATAATTCTGCAGAAGTGAATTATGAAAATGATTCGTAAGTAACATTAGATTTATCCTTATTCCGACTCTGCATGCTATCATAACGCGAACATGTTTAGAAAATGCAAACGAACGGACATTAGACATTCGCCGGCATAAATCTCAAACCCATAATACCATGAGTTTCATGGTGGAATCGAGCCTCTTAGTTTCTATGTAACTCTGTTACATAAATCCAACCATCCAACTAATTGTTGCACACAATCTACCTATTAGTAGTGTGTTAATGTATCTATATTTAGGAAAACTTTGACTTATGTGCATGATATAAACAAAAAGCATAGCTTTGAATGAAAGTCAATACACTCGTTTTAGTTAAAATACTTTTTTTCATGAATCGGCAGGAATACCCACCAAAAATTTTGTTCGAACTTAACATAATTATTTTCTTAAGGGGATATTTTACACTGATGAAAAAAAAGCGTGTTTCGGTAAATGAGGATTTCCAGTTATTGTTAAGATTAATCATCACATTTTCCGCATTTACGTTTCTATATTAATATTGGATTATTTCGAGTTTTGGATCGAGAGAATTTTGTGATCCAGAAAAAAGGAAATTGCTCAAAAAGCATTCTCAACTAGGTAAAAACTATTTAATCAATGTTCATTCTACAACAAAACATAAATTTCAGTTTCTTAGGTATCTTAAGGACTCGAGGAATCATTAAGTAAAAGTGTAAAAAATAGGTGTTTAGGTGCAAAACAGTGTTAAGTCTCAAAATATTAGTCTAAGTACCTAGTATTAAACTTAAACTTTTTCGTGAATTATCCTGATGGCCTTACCAAAAGTGAACACAAATATATTTAAACATATTTTAAAGAATACGAAACTTCTGTTTTAAAAGTGGACCGGCCGGCGTTCGAACCAGCGACCTGTTCCCCTATTCTAAGTTTTACAAAATGTATCGTTTAACACTCACTTTATACTTCCGTGACTACCTTCCGATAAAATTTAGAATACGTGTACAGTAAGTACACTGTACGTGCGAAAGCCGTAGATTTAAACGCCGAGGTAGAAACTATACTTCATATAATAATAATAATTTTAGTTAACTCAAAGTTTGTATTACGCAACTACACTTGCAACATTCCTATTAAAATTATTTATTGTCTCTCCGTCTTATTCTGAATACTTATTGAGCAGATAAATTAATTAAAAAAAGAAACATAATGAATGGCTAAAATGTAGTTAGTTGACATTGGTGTTTGGTTGGTATTTGGTTTGGTGCGGTTAGGTACCTCTACCTACCCACTGCGCCATGTTCACGGTGCTATCAAATATTATAAATATGTGGGTCAAATATTTTAAGTATGCTGCCATGTCGTGAAGGACAGTTAGTCATATGAATTTTCAACCATCGAATAATAATTATAAACACAACAATGGTTTAATTAGAATGTCGATGTAATTCACGGGTTATTGTTGTTATTTTTATTATTTTTCTTAAATTTTTTATATTACCTATATTATGTAGGTACGTTACTACAACTTACATACATACATACATTCTCCCTTTAAGGCCCCCCGCTCACCGCAAGCCAGCCCAGAGGAGACCAATCCGCAGCAAACCCGACCCGCACGAAACCAACCCCCTAGTTCGATCGAAGCAATCAAACCAGAAAGCCGGGCCCACACAAATCAAGCAATCCGCGGGTACCCCCCCAAACCAATCCGCAATGCGAGGGGCCTAAACCCCACTTAGGGGCATAGAGAGGCATCAAGAGCTCTCCATTGCGCTCGAATGCGTCCGAGGCTCATTGTGCCTTTTCTGACCGATGAAGGTTTAAGGACGTGAGGTGGTCAACCTCACCTACAACTTAACAAAAGTAAAAATATATTTTTTTTATTTATACAAATACCTATTTTGTTTAGTACAAAAAGGAGTTATTTTTCAATACAATTATTATGTATCAACTCTACCAATGTTTCTTTTTTTTTATTGATATTTTAATGAAAATGACTGAAAATATTGAAAAAAAAAAAATCGTTATTTTAGTCTCTTTAAATTGAAGAATAGTTTATTTTGCCTAACATATAAATTTTAAATAACTGTTTACTCGTAAACCCTTAAAATATAGAAAAAAAAATCGAGTTTATATTATTTTTTCAAAAAAGTCCATAATTGAGCATGATACATGGTACCCTCTTTTATGAGGAAGTGGGTTCGTATCCCACTTGTGACATTCTGTAATAATTTTAAATAACTGTTTACTCGTAAACCCGTAAAATATAGAAAAAAAAATCGAGTTTATATTATTTTTTCAAAAAAGTCCATAATTGAGCATGATACATGGTACCCTCTTTTATGAGGAAGTGGGTTCGTATCCCACTTGTGACATTCTGTAATAATACGATAGATGGGTCATTAAATCAAAGATTTGATTATTAAAGATATTATTTATTGATTATTGGATTATTATTGTACAACATCGAGTACAACTCTATGACAAGAAGTGGCTTAAAGATTAATCAAACCATAGACATCTTACAGGTATGATTCTATTTTACCTCAACGATTGTATATCGGAACTACGTCGTAGAATCGATGATTTGAGTCAAGACCATCGGCATCTCTAAAACTGTTAAAATTCACATTTATTTTGTGAAAGTGAAAACACGCAATAGTGTTAAGTCCGTGTTCATTTTATAATTATTATCATTCGGAGTAGCTACCTGCCTGTCTATCAAGTAGGTACTAAGGTACTAGTGGTACCCATATCTACATGGGCAGTCGGAATCTCGGTCTAAAACCAAATCAAATACAGTTCTATGTTTGTGTACAATTTGTATATTATAAACGTCTAGGAATGCACTCGCACTTCTACCGTAAGTCCCCCGGTGGAAAGTGTTTGTGCGATAGAGCTGTTGTTATTTATTCACTTGTGATTTGTTAATGGTTTCACTGTTATTTTTATTGCTTTATCAATATAAAGAATGATAAGTTTATCAATTGCATGTTTTCTCACCTTTAATTAGCTACTACTGACTTCTAAACTCAATACGTTGTTACTATAGCTTCTTCTTCCTAGTTTTTTCTTAGACCACCTGGCTGTTTCTCTTGGATTAGCCGTCTGAGATATGGACTCCCAACTATCCTTTCATTTTTTTTATTAAAAAGAATAAAAAATTTAATTTGTAAATTACCTATAATAAAATAAGTGACTGGCTGATGGCGCTGCAGCCAAGACTGTGGAAGATGATGGGACGCAGCTCTCAACGAGTCAAAATTTTTCCGGAAATGCCATACGAAAAGTAAGTAAGTAGTGAAAGCTTAGGTAGGTACTACTACAGCGCTGTGTAAATGAAACAGCATGTCTAACAGAGCTAATAGTAAAAATTGCCTGTCCTGATGAAAAGCCATCTACTGATTAATGAGCGTTTATACCAAACGAACTTAGGGTAAGAACCAGAAATAGAGCATTCACTCATGATCGCTGACATCGACACCAAGCAAACAACAATGAGCGAGAATCAACACCGCAAAGTAATTAATAGGCGATGACAGATTACGCGCGCAGAGTTGTAGTCAATATCAACGATAAAGAAGGATTGCTCCATCACCAGTCTCGCTCTATGCTCGTTTGGTGTAAACGCACTCTTACATCTTGTCTCTGGTTAAACCCAAATATCTGGGAGCAACCATTTTCAACACTGGTGACTTCGGAGATGGTCTTGTAATACTTATCGGTGGGGTAAATGAGAAATTAAAAAGATGACAAAATTAGAGTATGACAAAGGTATTTTGAGAGTGCGTGTTCTCCCTTCGAAATAGAACTGAAGCGTTTTTGATTACGGTGCGTGAAGACAATGCTGCATGTCCAAGTGATTTTTTTTAAATGAATGTACTCACTCAAAAGTGAAAAATGATACACTCTTTGACTTTTTTCACAGTTTGCAAAAAAGCTTGGAGAAGATAAGAAAATGGCCACCAATTAGTCTATCGGCTCAATATGCATGACTTTTTAAATTTGTATACGCAACTGCTATATTTCGTTGTAGTTTCAATAAAATAAAAATGTCATTATTACAAGCAGTCTGTTATGTGACCGGATAATGTATTTTGTAACCGCTCGAATCATAGCCGATCACTTCCACGCCAGCAGCAGCGGGAGAGCGCTATCGACCCGCCTCTATGCGGTGTCCTCGATCCATTATGATTCTGGGTCACTTCATACTACTTGCGTACATTATTTTTATATCGACCATAAGCAACATAAACCTATAAACACATCTCTCTCCACGCACAGAGATATCGCTCTTCTACCATTTGAATACGGAGATTTATTTGACAACCCAATTCCTAATTTATTGTTATTTATTGGAAGCTGACCACACCTATTCGTTTAATTTGAAATTAATACGATTTGCTCTACGTGAACACAAATTAAAAGTGTAGGGAGAAAATAATGATTTTTTTTTGTTTAGTTCAGCAAACGTTGCTTTGCCTTAGATTTTTTTTTTATTTCATTCAGCATTAGTTGCTTTGCCTTTGTTGTTTGATTTATAGTCATTTATTTAAAAAAAGTGAATCTCGTTTCCCACTTGACACAAATACGTTCTCGAAAACTACAACAGAAAGCAAAGATTGTCTTGTAAAAGAAAGATATGGTCGGCACCGAGTATCGAACCTACGACCTCAGAAGGAAATTTGGTTACTGAAAACATTATATTCAAATTTTTATACAACATCTTTTTGCTAATAATAAGTGATTTTGTGTATCATTGTCGTAAAATGAATGCACGTAAATTATGTATCACCTATATCTCAAAATTTGTTGCAATACGGTTCAAATGTGTCGTCTGAGGTTTTTGGAGTAGGTCATGCTAAATGGGGCCACTTACGCATCTAGTCCAATCAGAATTTGTGTTTTCCTTTCCAGCTTGGACTTTTTTACCGATACACAAATTAATTTCAAAGTTTGTATGTCATTTGATCATCCATAAAGTAGATAACTCAAACTAAAAAAATAATTTCGTCAATATTGAAGATACTTACTTCTATTTTAATCTATCTCGCAAATGGTGATGATATATTGAGCTCTTTTCTTATTATTTTTTTTAAAGCAGGTAGATGTACTTATCTATTATGCAATTTTCTATTAAATTATTCTATCTAAATAAATAAACAATAAATAAATAGCAAAGTAAAATTACAATTTTGAAATAACCACAAGAAGAATCAAAGGGCAGTCTTATCCCGAAGGATCTCTTCCAGCCAACCCATGTATAATGGATCCCTATTTCTCTTGATCACGCCATCAAGTAAGATCGGCTGAACCTTTTTCGCTAATTCTTTGTTGTGTTTGCTAATGTCAGGGGAATTTTCTTATGAAAAAATTAGGACAGTTGCGCTGAACATTAGAAAATTTTAAACTTTACGTGGGTAACTTTCTTGGTACTTTTGATGGTATAAATTTTTCCATTTTTGAATTTGAATTATTGGAGTTTGACATAACTGTCAGTTGTTTGATAGTTTGTGACGATTGAAAGAATGTGTCCTGCAAATATCGTATAAAATATATGAATCGGTTGGATTTATTTCTATTATAATATAAAAAAAAGTCGGGTAATTGCGAACACTTATAACTCGAGATCGGTTGAACAGACTTTTATGATGCTTGGTTTATTGCTTTCTTCTCCGCTCCCAATAACAGATTAATTATTAAAAAATTAAAAAATTGTTAGCAAATAATATTAAAGTCAGTATGGAACGGATTAACTGACAACAACCCCATCTGTAAAAAATTCCATAACAACACCATTTTAATTTACTTGACAACCATTGAGTTTCAAAACATTGATGGCAGATTTTTGATTGAATTTCTTTCAGCTTTCAGAAATATTTTTTTTACATTCAATCATATTTTAAACGTATTTTTGTATATATAAAAAATTTGAATTCAATATGCATAGTAAATACAGGACGACGTCTGTCGGAAAAGCTAGATTTCAATAAATCATAATCTATCATTCATTACTAACTAATTTTAGACTCTCCCTATGAATCATCCCGTAACAATTTCCTGGAATGCCGAGATACCTATAAGTAGGTGCAACACTTAAGTTCCCTGTTTAATTAAGTTCAGATTCCGCGGCACGTGTGTCGCACTGACATTCACGACTTCCTGTGACGAAACATGACAATTTATTGGGAAATTTACTATCCTATCTTAAAAAGTCAATCCCTTTGAATTAGTCACGTGTGTAACTAAATGTGGGTCAGCCAATTACTTTTGATTAGACAAACTGACTAATAGTCTGACAAATTGTATACAATTAGTCAAGTGTGTTTAACTTAAGTCATTTATAGGTTACGTAGGTTTGTTTGTGTATGTTTTGCCAATCTCATAGATTTGTATTAATTTTAACAGTGAATGCATTTTCCGGAATCATTTTCTTTTTTCTGTTTCCGTCTTCTTTCTGAATATCCTAGCCTTAACCTATTTCCTAACCTTTTTTGAGTTAATATTTTTTATTGTACATTAGATTTTCTTTTTTGCCAGTATCCCCTTGTTTGCCCTACGATTTTCTAATATGGTGGTTATCTCAATGATTTTGCCGAACCTTTTTCAAATAATTTATCAAATGATTGAATATTAGTTTTCATGCATACCTATTTAACGTTGAATATTCTTATTTGTATTGAAAAATGTTAATTTTTGTTTCAGGTATGTCAAATTTATTTTACCATCATTTACATCGAATGGGTGAATATAAATTTTAAATATTTTTTGCTAATCTTTTTACAATCTCTATAATGTGTAGCTAATGTTGTTTTCTTTTTAAAAGAAAACTATTAAAAGTTATGTATTACTTCAGAGCACAACATTCAGTCTGTCAGTCATTTGAAAGAAAATACACGCGGTTATTTTCATTTTACTTTCAGCAACGTATGATCGGACACTAATGAGTCTTAAATCAGCAGCGTATGATGGGTACAAAAATTAGTCTTAAAGCAAACATGCGTGCAATGATATATATACATCGAAAGAACGAAATGGCATTTAGCTTATCTGGATACACTCAAGGTTGGAATACAATCATTATCTCCCCAATATATGTACATTTTGAGTAATTAATTATTATTATATCAGCGGCTCCGTACGTCAACTGGGTAGCGTTCAACACTGATAAGAGCCCGTCTTCAAGTCTGCGAATTGACTTTATACCTCGGGACATACAAGCAATTAATTGCTCACATTGTGTGTTCAAATCAGTCGTAATTGCCACTCTATAAGACGGCTGTTATCTGATTTTCTATTGATATTGATAAAAAAACTGTCTCTTGTATGCAATTGATGATTCATGGGTGAATTGCAAACAAAATGCCTTTTTCCCTATGAGCGTTCTTTGAAGAACTGAATTGTTTGTTTTTTTTTATTCTGAATTTGACCATCAACACATTAGTCCTCGTCAAGCAGCTCTAAAGCCAAAGAAAGTGACCCAGTAACCGTTGACACAATACATGGTGAGGGGCGCTCCACGCTCAAAATATAAAGCATAATTGATCGACTAAACTGCCGACTTATCTGTTCGACAAAATTTTGTGTTTTAGTTTTTTAGTTTTACTCGACTAAATAACTTTTAGACCCATAAAGACGTACGGGATCGAGTCCAGGGCAGATACCACTGCGACCAAAAATGCGCTGAGAGTTTCAGAAATGAAAACTCTCAGGAGCATAGCCGAGAAGACCCTCAGAGATAGAGTAAGAAATACGAGGGTACGGGAAATATGCGAGGTCGAGGACATAGTAAGATGGGGAAGGCAACGAAGAAGGTTCTGGTATGCCCATGTGAGTAGAATGGACTCTTCCAGACTCCCTCACATGGCATTGCACGGCCAACCCCATGGAAGACGGCTCCCAGGCAGACCACCAAAAAGGTGGAAGGACAGCCGGGAGTCGACCTCGCAGGAGGCAAACCCCAGCTCTTAAATTACAGGCCGTAAGGCCTAAATTAAGAAGAAGAAGAAGACTCACACTTCCTAGCTGACACCGGCACCTAGAAGACCTCTGGTTTTGAAACCTGACCAATGCATAAGAGGTCAATCTAATGTAGGTACTGCTCCATCAGTCTGCCGAAAGTCGAGTATATTGTTGCATCTCACATCACCTGGATTTGGTTTGGATTTGGAAAATGAGCGATTATCGGTCAAATTGTAAAGATAAATCGTTACGTGTGTATATGCAGCTTGAAGAGAAGAATGGTTGACAAAAGATTACCCATGCAATAGTGTCCAGTTCAAGAACGTGATGAGAACT
Source organism: Mystacides longicornis (assembly GCA_963576905.1). NCBI lineage: Eukaryota > Metazoa > Arthropoda > Insecta > Trichoptera > Leptoceridae > Mystacides > Mystacides longicornis. The sequence goes on from OY756422.1 coordinate 36,271,985, forward strand.
TCTCTCCTGGATGAGACAGACAGTGGCCATTGTTCAACATTGTTCGAAATAGAAAAAAAAATGTATCCTGTAATTCCATGCCTTTTTATATGTGGACAAGAAGAATGTACCTACTGTTACGCTATACAGCTTGGAGCTAGGTGGGTATAGACTGAAGCTACTACTTACAGCATGCAGTCAGTGTAAACAAGGAAGTGTAAAACTTGTACTTACTATAAGAATGATCGCTTGATGCCTATATAAACAATGAATCTGTTGTTTCCCTTCACGATTACCGCGAACGTCTCTCTCCTATGCTATTGCCTCTGCCACTCCATTACAATAATTGCTAATATTATTATTGTTTACATATTGTGATACTAAAATGTTCTGTGCATGCTGGTGTATTATTATTGTGTTTGTCTAGCAGTTTTGGCAAGTAGGTATGTGTGCGTGAAGTATCTCCGAAGGCCAAAATGATGTTAATCAAATATTTGTGAACCTAGTTGATGCGTGGGTACTGCTGGTATTCCAATAGCACTCTCATTATGTCACACATATTTGTATAAGTGTATAGACAGATAATATCGGGGTCCAGCTGTCTCTTCATAGTATACTAACCAGTACAAATCTATTATTAGTTGGCGATTGGAATAAGATTCATAAGGTAATATTATGAAGTGTTTGGTAAGACGGAGTGCTATTTTGTTTGCGTAAATATGTGACACGGTCGATATTGAGGAATCTTCTTTGTAACTATTTACAAGTGAGAGTTAGGCTGGGTAGTGATGAATAAATTGAATTCTCTCATTAATCTTCCTTTTATCCAACAAATTTGCAAACTAACAGAATAAGGTACAAGACAAACTTAAGAGCAAAAAGAAAAGCCACGTTTACACAGTTCCAAAAACTCGTGAGCGATCATCAATATTTTCGTCGGTGCACAAACATCAAACAATTAAAAAGATCTTCAGATAATTAAAAATATGTCTGTAATAATGAGTTGGAGACGCATACGAACAAAAAAAATTGGCAATCACAAGCGAAGACGATGCCAAGTGCATTTTCCGTTAAATTCTGGCTTGCACGACATCACACCTTCGCTAAAGAATGACGCAAATGTAAGAAATATGAAATAAAGAGCATTTCCAGCAATCTTTGATCTTTTGCTGTTGCTAAATATTTTGCTGAATGACGAACCCTTTGATTTAGTTTTTCTGTGAAAAAAAAAATGCATGATTATATTTTACATTATTTATTGTTTTTTTTCATCCCTGAATTCGTCACAATACCATGTCAACACAACCAAATTCGGAATAATTAACCGTTTTTCTCAAAAACATATGAGGTATGATGATCCGGTTCGAAGGACCAAAATATACATAAAAAAATATGGAAGTATGAATATGAACAAGTGCAATATGACTAACTACCATCATCGACGCTCCTTTGTGTATAGATAAAGACAAATTAACATTTATAGTTGCATGGTAAAAAATATTAAAATAAACGTCTCCCTACTTTGTAATTATTTTATCTATTACAATTATAGATATATCTATTTGAAATACATTGATATTTATCGAAATTTATTGATAGGTAAAAGGAATATTATGTTGGAATTGTTTCATCCGATATGTTTCCTACAAGAAAGTAAAAGTCTTCAAAATATTACCGCAATAAAAATTGTAACATCTGTAAAATGCAACGCAGACGTCTGTTATCAATTAATATGTCTATCATCAATATTATGTATTTTGTTGTAAAGTTTGATTAAAAACTTCGATTGCCATATTATTTTATTGTACGGGAATCTGTTTGGCAGTTTTACGAAACATGGCAATACATACTTTACGTTCGATTGTCAAAATTTCAAAAGAACATCTTTATTAATTTAGTTTATTGTAAAATTCTCCCACAATTTCTAGACATTGTTGTTTTATTTTAATAATATGTTATGTAGATTGTATGCGAGATAGCACGGTGTGGCTGTACATCATGAGTGTTGCCAAATTTAAAAATGACCATAAACAAAAAAAACTTAGCGGTGTTGTATGCTAATTATTTATACCGCTCACAAAAAACACAGTTTAATGTTAGGTATTATTTTATTTTCACTTTCGCTCGTCTAGAAATCTCACCGGTGCATGAATGCTTGTGGAGCCGCTGTATTTGTAGAAAATAATTGATGTAATAAAAATACATATACGTTTTTATTATTATTTAATTTCATAAGAGTTTGGTGATTGGCAACACACCGTGTCCGACATCTTGTTTTTTGTCTTTTCAATTTTTAAGGTTAACTACGCGCGAACTATTTTCAAACGTGGAACGCTATTTTTCTTTTTGACATTTGGTGTTTTTCTTCAGAATCTCTACCATCTGGTCGCATCATTGATAATATAATCTGTGTATTGTTAAAAATAACCCCAGTTATATATTATTATTGTTTGGTGGAAGAAGCGTCCGTGGTTTGTATTTTAATGTCGGCATTTTGGCACAGCGGTCGTTCCTAACCCACTGACATATAACTCACCTAGTTCATAGTTTATCTTTGCTCTGCCATTATAATATGTCTCCTTCAATTCTATTTCATCTATGACGAATCAGATACTGAAGCTTCCAATGCAGCTTTCTTGTTATCTATGGATTACTGCACTATTATCAAACTATACTTACCTACTGCAAACAGAACTGGTGAATGTTGTAATGGATAATTAAAGCCGCCATTTATCTTTCGCACTTGCTTACTTCATGACTGATACTAGCTTTCAGCATTGAAAATCACGTGATGCGACAAATTTGTACTCGTAATGTAACTTATCATAATTACGTATATTATGATTTTAAAAGGTTTCAATTATTATATCTGCAAAATATATATCTCATCCATCTTGCTGTGTTTTTGCTTTTATTTTATAATTTAATAAAAAAACTTGTAGATTTATTTGCTGCATAGAAGTTAGAGATGGGACTAACGGCTTAAATTCAAAAACGTTAATATTAAAAGCTGAAAGCTATTTCCAAAATTTGGTATCTGGAAACGTGACTTTCTCCTAATATATGGACTTTCAGTGCCCTTATAACAGGCCAGACGACAGTACATTTATCATCTCTTTTTATAAAAAAAAACAGCTAAAATTAATAATGTTTCATAATCATAAGATGTAAACAAACAAAGCCCTCAAAACGAACTTGTATTTTTTTGGAAAAGGCACTTTATACCTATATATAAAATAAATAATGTTTTCCTGGGTGTAGATAATCTAAGGTATATATAAAAATGGAGAGCTATTTCGCGATGTCATCGCATCACGCCTAAACGGCTGGACCGATTTCGCAAATTCTTTTTTTGTCGTGTAGGCTTTTATCAGGAGAATGTCCCTTTAGAAGAAAAAAAAATAGAAAATGCTTGGAAAACTAGAAAATTAAAGAAAACTCTAAGTATGTAATCTTTTTAGTACTTTTTACAATATAGTTTTGAATTTCAATTAATTGACATTTGAAAGAACTGTCGGTGGATTGATTATTGTTGCAAATGAAAGATTGCGAATGTGAAATATATCGTATAATATCGATTGTTTGGATAAATTATATTATATTCATTCATTTATATTACATATTGATAATAAAAAGTAATAATTGTATGCCATTTTTATAAGGAGTTTTCGTTTCAATACAAGGAATACATTATTGTTATAAAGCGTAAGGAGTTTTGAAATGAAGTTCGACGGGTCAGCTAGTCTTATATATGAAAATGGAGAGCTATTTCCCGATGTCATCGCATCACGCCTAAACGCCTGGACCGATTTCGCTAATTCTTTTTTTGTCGTGTAGGCTTTTATCAGGAGAATGTCCTTTTAGAAGAAAAAAATTAATAGAAAATGCTTGGAAAATAAGAAAATTGAAAAAAACTCTACGTAGACGACCTTATTACTACTTTTTACCTTATAATTTTTATTCCAATTTTGAAATTTTGACAGAAATTGTCAATTGGTGCGATTCACAGAATGCGGCTGGAATAAACAGACGCATCGGTCGGAATTACATTTGGAATAAAATAATTAACTCATCACCATACAAATTCGAATTCAATATTCATAGTTAGGAACACGGGACAACGTCTGTCGGGAAAGCTAGTGTTTTATAAAAATTCTTCCGTATTTTTTCGTTATTAACAGCGAGCTAGATCAACCAATTCTAGTAAAGAAATAACAATAATAATTAACGATTACAGTCATCGTTTCATATTGCGGTGACTATTATCAACCTAAGTTTAAGAAAATTGAATTACATAATTTCTTTCTTTGATGATGAACCGTTATAAGAGACACGCCTATTTGTCGCGAGAAGCTTCCTCCAATAATGGAGTGCGTATTCCTAGAGTCAGATCCACCATTACAATGTAAATAGACACTCTGGTAACGAATGTTGTAAGTATTTTAGTGATTCAAGCCCGTTTTACCTTGAGTGCTTCCAAGCCAACTTCCATCGCCCATCCGTCTGGCAGAGATCCTAACCGTACATACAAAGTATCTATTACGGTTGCTCCATCTTATGTACGGGTGTGACTAATCTTTGCCGATTCTCATAGGTACATAGATGTGACATTAATATTATTATCATTTTAATATCTCCTGTTGCATACTTCTCATCATTGTTGGACAAACCAGGAATAGAAGACGATGGGTCGCAATATGAACATGTATTACACCGCTAATTATTACCGAAATAGATTTGACAAATAATAATAACGGTTTGTGAAAATGCATGTGAAAATATGGTCGATTTTAATCGTTTTTTAGACAATAATATTTTCTAAAAGAGTCGATTTAAAAAACAATAACTAAGTACTAGAGTAGTATTATTTAAGTTTTGTTTTTTTTATACTGACTTCTTTTTCAATTATGTTTTAAGTTTCAGTATTTTATAATGAAATACTACAGCGAAACTCTGTTTCATGGAGTTAGCGAAAATAAATAAATAATTGTTACATGTAATCTGTAATAATTTTTTATTTGTTATGGCATTGCATCCAGGCTTGGACGATATCATGTCACCGACAAATCATTGATTTATAAATAAAGTGGGTTATTTACTCTTTCATATAGTAAAAAAGTAAATAAAATAGGAAAGTTAAAATAATTAGAAGTTAATTTGGTATACTAGACAATCACTATGTTTTTTCAATAAACCTATACAATAATCGATATATATTCACAGATCCCAGACTCAATACTCCACACTCAGTGGGTAGGTACTCTACGTCTGGGATTCTGTGGTAGATCTGGAATCTATCTCTCAAGGGGCAACCGAAAAAGACGTGGTTCAGTGTTTCATCATCGAAGCCGCACTCTCAAATTGGAGAATCGACGAGTAATATTAGTAATCTTGTTGAACGTTGCGAACATTCGATGAACTATCGTATAGTTATTATTTACCCTCAAAAAGAAAAGAATAGTCATTATATGTTATTAGAAATTGTTGCCAATTTCTATTCTTCGTGATGCTAATAGAAATACTATAATCATGTAGGTGTAATCCTTTTTCATTGTTTCCATCCTTCCTCTTACGTTTTCTCTCGTTATTGAGTTTATATTGTTTTGAAAATTCTTCACAAGAGACTTGCATTACATATCTGAATAACCCTAATCGGCTAACATAATATTGTTACGCCATAGTTCGGCACAGAGGCATTTAGCCGGCCGGCTTCTTGCAATATTTTCGGACATGTGTGTCCCGTTATTAGCGCTACGTACATACATACGCACCCATCACAATAATAACACTCCGACCGTTCCAATGACGCAACATCGTGCGCTACCGAAATAACCCGGCCCGTGCGTTATGTGGGTAAGTAATGGCAACTAATATAGGAGCGATCTCGCGGTGTAAGATGACTCAACCCACCTTATTATTTGTCAACATAATATCGTACATTACATCAAAAAAATAAATGATAAAAAATAAACAAATAACTTGTTTCGTAAGAATGCAAACGACAATTATTAGTCTGTGTGCATTTGGTAAAAAAACTTCGATCTAGGACCCTTCGATGCTTTTTTTTTTTACGAATTTTCAGCCTAGTCGTTAGACGACCAGACGTTAGTCGTAGATAGAGAATTGTTGAAAATATTAAGATATATACGATCTCCTACCTTGGCCACGCTCTCAAAGGCTTTTTTTTAGAATGAATCCGTGCTCACTCAAAGTGAACTCAAAAACACTCATTGATGCTTTCACAGTAAGCTACTTAAAGCTTGTTTCGTGAAAGAGAAAGATATTCGGCACCTGGAATCGAATCCACAAATAGTACGAAAGTCGGCGTCGTAACCGCTAGACCACCAACCACTTTTGAAGCTGTTAAGTCTGTTTCACTAATTTTTTACTCAATAAGTACTCGCTTCTGCAGCTGATTATCGAGAGCAAGATCGAGAGAAGACGTAGTGCAGTTAGGGACAGGGAGCCCTTTGCCCAAGTGATAGCCAACGTCGGGAGACCCGACCGGGCACTTCAAGTAGAAGAAGCCTAGTTGTGTTGACGTCTTGAAAAATTTACTTTTAGCTTTAAAACCAAATCTTAGGTAATTTGCTTTATGCCTTTTTATGAGGCCTGCCGTGTATTAAAGTTTGAGAAATTCTGAGCAAAACCATTTTGTATAGCTATCTTCAATTGTAAATCTATCTGATACCAAGTGAGCATAAAATTGGCATAAACCTATGAGAATGAAACCTAAATAAATATATTTTAAGCACTTTTTCACTAAAAAAAAATCATAGAAGGTAAGTATCCTATGACTGCGTAAGGCTACGAGACATTTAATAAAAAATACGTAATATTTCAGGAAAATAAAGGCCTTAAAATTGTTTATCGTTTTTTATTTATTTAAAGAGTTTTCCATCATGAAGAAAAGTCATGCGGAGCAACTTAAATTAATATAATATTAATTTTCAAATGACGGTTTAACTTGTCAAAAGTTCGCCTATATTCCTGTGCCTTTAAGCAATTTACATAATATTTACATTACTTATGAAAATCATCCGTATTATAAGCGTACTTAGCATTTTTATACAGAAGATTTGGTTATTTAAAAACTGTTTATAATGTTGTCCTACACACACATCACCGGGCTTTTAAAACTTTAATGAACCACCTCATTAACTCACAAGTGAAGTATTTACTGTTATTATTATGAAAATTCCTTAGGCTAATTATTATTTTCTTCATCTCTGTACGTCACTACTTTGACATTTTGGCTGCAGTACGTTGGTAGTTATTATTTTCATATTTACGTTAGTGGGTGCATCCAAGTTTTTGTTTGATAAGAAGCTTTTAAACCAAGAAATAAAGTAAATATTTGGAATTATTAATTATGCGATAAGAAAAGTGTCGTTTTTGAATATCAAACTATAATGACAGATTAATTATTTGAACATGATCCATTTCTGTTTTATGACAGCTCATTAGGATATAATCACTTCTTTATCGAACACTAACTTTTCTTTTTTATCTCACATATTTGTTGTAATCTTCTGCAAACTCTACTCTTCATCTCACCTGTCTACTGTTGCTTTCCCCAGACTACGATAATTGGTGAATTTCTTTCCCCGCTTTTTACCCCCAACCTGGATGTCTTTAAGGATTCACAACTCAATATTTAGAAATGAACAGTAAAACTAACACTTAGTCGTTGATGGAAATCAATATTTAAAATATATTTAGTCGCTAAATTAATCGGTAATTAGAAATTATTGATTTTTTTTATGTTAACCATCATTTTTAACTGTAGTTTTATTAATATTGATACATAGTCCAGCCTCTAGATACCGCATACTAAACTAAACTTGTGTTGTCACCGCGCTTTTTTCATTGCTGTGATAATATGGCGTTTAAGTGTTACTCCATCTGTACAGAATAAAGATATAATTTTTACTGGATGAAGATCGAGTGGGCTTAGTACCAAAGAATTTTTCAAGTTTAGATTTCAATGTTAAAATATTCTGTTTTCTCGTATGCGAAAAATGCTCTCTCGTGTCAGGTTTTATTTATAAACCACGAAGAACTAAAATAATATGGTAAATCGTGATGTTAAATGACAGAGAGATGTTAAATAATATTATGTAGGGACATGTTTGACATTCTGCCAAAAGTTTAACCTTCCAACAGTTTTATTCGGTGTTGCCCACTACCAAAACTAATTATACCGTAAAACTTTGTTAATTTTGGCAACGTTAAAAAAATGCGAACCATGTTATGCGGTATTATTATTAAATTATGTGTATGAATTTTGTTAAGAAACATTCGCTTTAAATTTTGCAATTCGTATGCAAGTGACTCCGGAATCATGTATATATTTTTCTGTATTGTGTAAATTTGTATAAATAAAAATCCACATAGGATAACAACTGAAAATGAAGTCATTGTGCGTACCATTTAAAACAACTGAACTTTTTTTTTAAATTTTAAATTAAGAACAATACTGGTTCTTAATTTAAAAATTTTGATAAATTTCCATGAAGGTAATCAAGCAGATGAAAAAATGGTTTGCTTGTTGTTTAATTTAAATTTAATATATTTTGTAAATCCCATTTTTTCTGACTAAACTGCAGCCCGATTCACGGAAAAGTTTAAGTCTAAGTTTAGTTCGAAGTTCGAACGAAGTTCGATTCAAACTTTTGTGAATAGGGCTGCTGGTAATAATAATTGTAGGCGGCGACTATCTACAGTCTATGTACCTATTCACGGAGGGTTTGAATCGAACTTCGTTCGAACTTCGAACTAAACTTAGACTTAAACTTTTCCGTGAATCGGGCTGCTGAATCTCTCACTAACAAATTGTAAACATTTTTTTTTATTATAAAAACGATTCAGCTTCGGTTTGAACCTCTACAAAGAGCGTTACATCTACCAGGAGAACATAAACGAACTGAGATTATAATGTATTTTTCATGAAACGTTATTGAATCGACATTCTATTGGGAGGTCTTCGTATTAGGAGAACATGACGATGACGATGTTCATCTTATAGTCCAGTTGTATGGTTGTCATTTGTTAAGCATTCGTCTGTTTAGCCGTTTGTTATTCATAAATTCAAACGTTTCTAGCAGGCCTGCCTCCGTTATTCGGCGAAATATGTATCAGGCGAGCAGAAACGACGCTAGATACGCCGCCGCAACATACCGGATCACGTATGTGTTACGTAGTGGCTTCTCTACGTAGGTACTTTAGAATACCTAACGTATTCTAAAGTGTAGTATGTATGTATGTACGTATTATGTGACAAAGTAGTATTTTTTTTTCTTATCGTCCATGTACCATTACTGAATTACGTCACAAATACATACATAACATCTATATGCATGCATACTTATAACATTTGTTTGTACAAAGACTATAAATTCAACAAAATATTTTTCTTGTATGAGCTGGTATTGTCCTTGGCTATACATAATGTAGATAGATAATATAATTTAAACTTTATTGACACCAATTAAACGATGTCAAAACAAACAGTTACTACTTTGATAAAAACATCAGATCTTCAGTGTTCCAATAAAAGGCTTCTCAGATTGCTTCTTCTTTGGGACCTACTGCAAGTTACAATAAGATATTTAACAATTATATTTATAAGCTTATTTGACAGATTCATATAATTAAAGTAGTGATTGAAGAACTTGAACGGGTTGGCAACAATGTGTTCTAGAAACTGCGATAAATGACTGACAAATTTGATGCAATTTTTGTACAGGTGTTTTTGGTTTTAAATAAATATAAATGACAAAGCAACAACCTCTTTCATGTCGATAGAATAAATATCAAAAACAATCTGGCGTTATACAGCACGAACTAAATAAGCATTAGAATGTTGTAAAGGACAATAACTTAAAGACAATAGGAAAATGCTACAGCTGTGTTTGCACAAGAAACAGTTCAAAATTTATAGGTATCAATTATTGTTTTCAAATGAATAAATATTCTATGTTGTGAGTGCTCTTTCATGATATTTGATTAAACCATTGATAAGAATACATTCAAATAGAGATACTATACTTATAATTATTGTCTATGGATGGTCACAGATAATCTGAGGATATGAGAAAGATTGGTAGACCAGAGAAGCGAGGATTTGGATACAAAAATGTTGAATAAGGTCTGAACTTGTTTGCCCTATCGAATAGTTTGTTAAGGGTGTTATATCAGCTTGACGCAGACTCTTTACAGCTCCAATCTCTCGGAATACGTAGCCGAGAATCGGTCCTTCTGCAAACAAAGCCTAATCAATGCCTAACAAGTATCAATGAATATGTCTAATAATAAGAATAATTTTATTTAATTAGGTACTATTTTCCCAATACAATAATGAATTAGTGTCTTCTTTATAACAATAATTATCATTTTATATCATCGCTTAAAACCCAGATTTTACTTTCGATTTTGATCATCGGTGAACCTTGCACTGATAATAGTGGTAGTGCTGCATACAAATAATTCAATTTTTCCGAATATAGGTATTTATGATCGATTTTTATCTGTATATTTACAACATATATATTTCTAGGAAGAGTTACGACAATTATTGTTGATGGTATGTACATATTAAACTCTTTCGTCACGACCACGACAAGATAAAAAGACGTAATGAAGTGTTACGATGTCGTCACTCGACAGTATTCATTGTAAAGCTACGATTCTCGCCGTAAGCATTCTGACAATGGGATTTTTCATTATCAGCGCAATGCAGTATTTCTTGGCACCCTCAGTCATGGAAAAATGGATATTCAACAGTTGGAACGATCGATAAATGTTTGAAATGATAAAAGATTCTTTAAGCATGTGGACAAGAGTGAACCCCAGGGGTACGAGCATCAGGCGGTTGACGCCGACTCTGGTTTACTTAGTTTTTACTTACTACCTTTTTTGTTTCAGGCTAATATCATTTACTAGCTTTCCCTACAGACGTTGTCCTGTGGTCTAACTTTGAATGTTGAATTTGAATTTAAAAGAATGATAAAAATGACTTTTAACCAGTGTGAATGACTGATGCATCTGTTTTAATTCTCATATTTTCCACCCGAATTCTGTCAATCGCACCATATCAAACAACTGACAGTTTGTGTTAAACGACAATTTGATTTCAAAATTAGATTTATTCACTTTTCGCGTTTGAATTTATAAAAATAATGCGCTTCACGGCTTCAATGTTAACAAATTAGAAAAAATCTTGAAAAAATACCATCTAAAATCTGCGTGCCAATATTTTTAATGTAAATAAAAATTGTTTCTATAGATTTTTTCACAGATGGCGTTGTTGTATCGAAATTCGTTCGATACTAACTTTAATATTATTTGCCATCCATTTTCTATGTTTTATTAGTTATTCTGTTATCCGGAGCGGAGAAGAATCCAATAAACCAAAAAAGATAAAAAACCATTCAGCCGATAGTTAAAATGTTCGCTCTAACCCAACTTTCTTTTATATCTATAGTTTAAATTAAATCTAGATAAAGAAATTTTTTGATACAAAAATAAAGGTGCAAATGTCAAAGCATTAACGTAGTAGGTAATTCAGCTTACATATAATCGAAATAGTTTCAGTTAATCTGAATTACATTTATAGAAATAAACAGATCAATCAATCAATGAATTTAAATATTATGACTGACAAAGCGATATAAATAACTTACATATTGTTATTAACTGTGTTATCTGTATATTGTGACTCTTTACCGTGTCATCACGTTAAGTCGGAATTTATTCATTTATCTGGATAGGAAAAAGTCCTTGATAGTCAAATGGAATTGTTACAATGTCTCACACAGCATTAGCATACACTGCAACATTTATGATTCACCTTGCGGTCTGCATAATACTCGCCTGTGTCTTTGTCGTCCATCATTCCTCCAAGATTGCTTTGTGTTACTGCTGATTTATATACCGCCAAGGTATACACCATAAAGCATGGCAACCAGCGTCAGCACTGCCCATGAAAATTAACTATCTCACTCAGACCATTTAAAATTCTCAAGGTGTTTGTTGGTCTTTTGATTTTCAATCACCCCATTCTAAACATACCCGAGTAAAATTTTATTTGGATCAATTGGCTTTGTAGTCCATACAAAATTTAGAGTGGAAAATAGAAAATTTATCGAGATTGCATACTCTTGCACTCATCGGAGACTTTCAGAATGAATGATTTTGCCGATTAAAGCTGAAACAATACAATACACTTTGTCTTTTTTATAATTGACTTGTAAACTTTTAGCTACTTTGATTATCTGTATTTAATATTAGAGGTATGTTACATGTTATTTGTAATGTTGGGCTCTTCTCTGGTCCAGAATCTGTTTTTATGATATTGTTTTATATGTATTGTCGTGACCTCTTAAAAATCGTTTTTTTTTCGTTCCCGTTCATAGGTTACATAGTTGTCGTTGCACATAATTTGACATTAAAATCAGTTAGATGAGATGATCATTATGCAACCAAAAACGTTACATAATTGAAAAAAATACACGTAGAACGAATGGAAAAATGTATTTTTCAGAATAATATATTCTTTTCCTATTATAAAAACCCTCTATTTTGTTGCAGTTGAGATGCATGGTTTCTTTGCGAATCAATTTTCATTCCAAGCGCAGTGTTACGATTGACCTCATTTCAAAACTGTTCTCACCATCACCATGGCCCCTAGAGTTTTCTTACGGCCGTGACACCGCACCGGGTACAGCAACTAATAAGATACACTATGTAGCTTTGATATTATGTATCGCGAAAGAAATTCACCATACCTTACGTCATAGTATCAACCTAAAAATATAATGTAAATCTGACCTACTACTGAAACCACCAAAAGCATAATCACTTTCGTTTGTCTATCTCTTGTGTCCTTAGTGTTGTAAAATAGAACAGGGACATACTGAATTGTTTTCAATTCTTACATCTTATAATGTAAATGAAAGTCGGTTTAGAGCGAACACTTATAACTCGAGGTCGGCTAAACAAATTTTTATGATGCTTGATTTATTGGATTCTTCTCCACAACAAAATTTTTGTTTACTTGACAACCATTGAGTTTCAAAACATTGGTACGCAGAATATTGATAGAATTTCTTTCAAGCTTTCAGAAATATTTTTTTAACATTCGAATATATTTTAAATGTATTTTTGTATAAATTACAAATTTGAAATCAATATTCATAGTAAGGACTACAGGACAACATTAAATTTGTCGGGAAAGCTAGTTTTAGATTGAAAAGAAACTGTTTAAACATGTCTTGCCATGTTTCGCATAATCGATTCCGTCATTATCTTTTTCGCTATGCTGTCCTATCTTCCATACATCGGCATCATACACAGTAAAAAAGAGCAGATTTGTATTTTTGATCCATCGAAGGTTATGACACAGACACATCCTGAATAATTGGTGAAGTTCTTGTAAACTACGTGCAAAGGCGTAGAAATAATGAATAGGTAGTGATCGACTACCAAAAGTAACAGCCCACATCATAGAAGACCCTAAAATATGTGACACTTAGGACTGTGCTTGAAATTCTCAAATAAGCAATAGACCTACTTAAAATGAAGAAAAAGTTCGTATTATATTTAAATTCGAATGAGAATCTGAACTCATTTAGATCCGAAAAAACTTTTCTTATCGAAGACGGCAAAAAACAATATTCATTCCTCATTACTTGCATCACTCTTATCATTCTATTCTCTACACATCCTAGTTTGGCTTTTCAATTTCATGTTAATATTTATCACCGAGAGAATTAAAGATTCAATGAGTATTTTTAATTAAACGTTTTGTTACTTTTTCACTTGTACCTATTTGAAAAAAAAATCCACCAACCATCCCTAGTGGATTTCCCAGGGTTACTCGTCATAGCTATTAAACTACTTTAACGCTCAGAGAGTATCTAGAACCAGGGCAACATACATAGCAGGGAGTGCATAATACCTATAGAAAATGACATCGTTGCTGTGTGCAATGTGAAGGTGCTTGCATCGGCGAGGGATGAAGTGAATCTAGATCATCAGGTCACCTATTTATCGGATCTGTAGCCCTGATATTAACCGTAACTCAACAAGTTATTTTTAGCTCGCTTTGTCTCTAGAGTGCAGCCATTTCTAGGTCTTGTGCATCCATTTCGAATTGGAAATTAATTCTTGACTATGATTTTGTTCTAATGAGGTTTGAATGTTTTCTATTTTCTAAATAAACTACTCGGTATATTTTTTTATCGGTATGATGAGTACGGTGAGAGCTAATATGGACTACCCTATGAAGGCAATCACAACAGAGAAAGCTATTTAAAAAAAAAGGTTGGCGCATTTTACTGCAGTATCGATAGAAGTTTTCTTAAATCGAAATAGCAACGTTAAATTTTTAATATACATTTTAAAGAAGAGATATTTTCCGTTTTTTTTTTAAATTATATAGGTAAACAAAGATTTTTTTTTACTTTTTATAATGAAGTAGGTAGTTGGTAGACTAGCGGTTACGACGCCGGCTTTTGTACTGTTTTGTACTCGAGGTCGTGAAATCGATCCCAGCTGCCGACCAATCTCCTCTTTCATAACACAAGCTTTAATTAGCTTACTGTGAAAGATGAAAAATAGTGTAATTGTGTTTCGTTTGAGTGAGCACAGATTGATTTAAAACAAATCCATATACAAAAATATATCTCAACAGTCAATGGAATTTTATACATTAGTCAGGCTTTCCGATTAAATCTGAGACAAGAAATTAGAAATTAATTGTTGGAGTCCGAACCCAGCATCTCTTCTCAGCGCCTAGAAACTAATCTACCTAGGTATATTTATTTAGAATTCTAAATGAAAAATTTTAGATGTAGATTATTGGCATATTTTTTAGTAACTTTTCTTACGTAGGTATATAACTATTTTATGCTGTATAATATAAATATTTCGATTGTTGGAATAATTGTATTATATCATTGTTTTAATAGACCAACCCATTTCAGAATGCAGAAACCCACCCTTACAAACATGACCTTCGTTCTTGTGCGATACATACCTAGTCTTCTACCTCTAGCAAAAATCAATACTGGCTCTGCTACCAGCAAGTCCCCGCCGCAACATTTCAAAATACAACTAACTGCTTGACTGTGGGGAGAGAGAAAAGTATAGACGGAAATGTTTTTGATTAACTTTCAAAGAAAACAGTTTTTACAGGCAAAATTCTTTACATTTTGACCTATTAATAAATATTTGAATTTGGATCGAGGTGCCCTCTTGAGGAATTTTACTCTTTTCTAACTTTTCATATTCAATTTCAAAATTATCTGAAGAATAATTATTGAATTTTCCGGACTAACAAAAAAAAAACAAATATAAATAAAATTGGATAGTCGGAAAATCAATAGATAAATTTGCACCGAATGAAAAAATGAATGAAAAAAATTAATAGGCCAAATAATTATTATGTTCTAAATACATTTTCACATTTCATTGTTTTCGTAACTGAGGCAGTCACTAGAAACATAAAAATAAAGTATTTTCTTGAATTTGAGTAATAGAATTTCTTCTTTTGAAAACTCTGTTTTTCAAATCTTAATAAAATTTATGTTCTATGTTTTCTTAAATTAATATTACATATTATATCATCTATTAGGAGAACAGAAAATAAAAGATGTTAAATTTAAAGGATATTTTGTTTGTTCTTGTTCTTATTTCGAAATAATGCTCCCGATTTTGTTATATTCCGATACATATATACATTCGTGTTTGATGTAGATTGTGTACCGAATCAAGAAATAGGTCACACCAACGCCTACACACACTCCTTCATTGTCGTGCGCTCCTGTTATCTGGATAAACCTACTCCTAGTATTCTCCAAACCTTTTTTGATTGGCATACGGAAACACCCTCACTATATTTATGATTTCTATCACTGTTCGTGACGTCTTCAGATTTCAAAAAAAAATACAGTTCACAAATAAAACACGATTCACTGACAATTTAGCTTTTATTCGTTTTAAGATATTTTGAAAAACTCACTAGAAGAATTCCCCTTTAAATAAAAACATTTTGATAATATTGTAATTTTGCTCTTTTTCTACATCCCTTTAGATGAAATCCTCTCATACTTTATAAACCCAGTCACAAGGAAATTGATTTTTTTATTTATTTTATTACAATTTAATCTTAAAAGTAAAAACAAACAAGTAAGTACTTACAAACATTATTGCATTATTTTTACATAGAAATCATTTGAACTCTCTTTTGTAGAAATTACATCACTATTTTTTAAATTGCGTACATGCCTGAAAAAAAGATAGGAAGAGTCATAAAATGATTCTGTTTAGGGACATCTTAATTACGTGGACTATATTTTTTTGGTAGAATTCAGGTTTATTCCAAAGATTTATCTTAACAATCAGAGAATAACTTAAAAAATATTTTTATAAGTTTTCATTTTTTTCTCTCCGTTATGAGTAATCGTTTGAATATATGTAGGTATATATATATCATTTTTAATAAAGATTATTTTTCCCCAACTCCTTTTTTTCTTCGATATATTTTAACTTAAAAGAAATCGACAACGTCATAGTTTTAATATTAAAATTAAGTCTGTTATCATTTTCCCCGCTTTTTTTTTTGACATTTTGAAAGTATTTCATGTTCAAAATTACTCTCTTGTGTAAAATGATTGAAATGAAAAAAGTAGCAAACTTTCAAGTTGGCCCGTATCATTTTCACAGGGGGAAGAAGTTTAACATTTATCAGTTAGAGAAGATCGGGTAAAAAGTAAAGGTGCCCTGTCTAATTATTCAAGAAAATACTTACGATATCGGTAAGTGGTTGGTGTAGAAGCCGGCTTGCATCGGACCGGCTGCCGGCTGCCTGAGGGCGCATGCGTGGTGACCTGACCCAATTTGCTTTACATCAGGGTCCGCTCTACACAATATATGCCAGTTGAGTCCCTGTGTTGTTGCAGGACAGGGAGATGTGACGACGGAAAGGGACGAAAGATACTCGTGTCTAGTAGTATTCCTGAAAGGCAGTCCAATCTCTTTGTGTGACGTATGAAAGATCTAAATATAGCTCGTTGCTTCTTATAAAAACACAGTAGTACCTACTATTGCTTGGAAGAGTTTAAGGGATTTCAATGTTTTCGGAGGTCATCGATGAAAGATCCAAATGTTCTCGAAAAGCTTAAATTGAGTTTTTTTTAATAAATAAATAAATAAATATCGTTCCTTAAGGGTCCAATTTTAATTAACCACTCTGGGGCTGCGGACAATTATATATATTTTTTAATAGCAACTGTTGTGTATTTTAGAATCTCTCATCAAATATTACATATTATTTCTTCGATACAACATTTACTGCAGACGACTTGATACGGACGAATAATATAAGCATGACAAGTATTTCCCATAGTTGGATTGCATTTGTCAAATTCATGAAAAATACTAGCTTTCCCGACAGACGTTGTCCTGTAATCCTAACTATGAATATTGATTTCGAATTTGTATGGTGAATTAATCATTATTTGACCAATGTGACTCCGACCTATGCGTCTGTTTTAACCATGTAAATAACAACTGGTAGATCCTGTCAAAATTTAAAAAATTTAATAAAAATTATATGGTAAAAAAGTACTAATAAGGTGGCCTACGTAGAGTTTTCTTTATTTTCTAATTTTCCACGCAACTTTCTTATTTTTTTCTTACATAAGAACCATCTCCTCACATAAGCAATCACGACAAAAAAGAATTAGCGAAATCGGTTCAGCCGTTTAGGCGTGATACGATGACCACGGAAAATAGCTCTCCATTTTTATATATAAGATTTAGACTGGAACTTCAACGAAAATACTAAGCTACGTACGAATTTTCAAATAATTTTTATACACCACAAAAGGATGCAAGTTAGACAAAATCAAAAAGCTTCTTTAGCTTCCATAATATCGCACTATATAAGTGTTGGCGAGTCAATTATACCCTTCTATGCTGGTGTGCTTTACTTTAAGAAATATAAAGTAATACGTTGTCAAATATACCTACCATTAAGGTTAAAGCAGCAAAATCACGTTAACCGCGTGTAGGTACTGTCGAAAATGTTAATGAAACTCCCTCATATTTGGCTGTATTTATGACCCTTCTGGGTGAAATTAATTCTGAATGTCGCCCTTTTGGTCCCTACCTGAGCTGAGAACAAAGAAATTAGGGGTCTAGCTACTGAACAGTCACGCATGCAAGCAGATTCACGCAATCAATTGTGAAAATTAATGTCCTACTCATTTTTTCAGAAAAAAGATTTGACGCACAATAATCAATCGGGGTTCTTTTGTTTCATGAATAGACTATTTCAATATTAAGGTGCGTTTATACCAAACAAACATAATATGTATATAGCCAGATCTTGAAAATAGAGTATATTATCTTGATCGTTGATATGGTTACCAAGGAGATAACAACTGTCATCGCGCATTAATTAGTTGTTGTTTCCATGGTGTCCAGTATAACGATAAAAGAAATCATAGGTAAGTACTCTACTAACAGCTCTTGCACTATGTTCGTTTGGTTTAAATGCACCCTCAGGTATCTCCACATATGATTTAAAATGTTTGCGGAAGAACACTTAACTCCTTTCTAGGAGTTTGTGACGATATTTCAGTAGGGTTTTCAAAGTAATTACACTTGACTTCAGTTGTCGGCCATGTCTTTATTCTCTGTCGTCGACAACAGGCAGTATGATACATAGAAAAATAGACATTATACTAATAGGTTTAAGTATTATTATTATTATTTGAAGTTTGAAATATTACTTAATTGCATTTTAACACTTATTTTATATAATATCTTTCGGCTGTGTTTCGTAATCGTTTTTAGAAATTCGCTCAAAATTTACAACAGCCGTAGGTGGTAACCTTTAGAAATGCAAATAGAAAAAACAACGTATATGGCCGTGGTTGTAAAGTTTAAATTTCGAATTGATATCTATATTGCGGTTGTAAACATGTCAAATTGTGCGAAAAAATAGGTCATAGACGAAAGCAATTAATATAAAAGCAATAAATTATGTCAAATTGTACGCAGCGTTGTATAAAAATAGCATAGACAAACAAACGACATTACGTGCAAATAGACAAAATGATATTTACGAACATGTAGTAGCCGTCATGTCTGTTCTATTGTCAATTCGAGAAAATTATGATTCTTGATGTTTAATATATAAAATTATCTAACTTAGTCTTGTGACTGCTCCATATAATTGATTCAATATTTTTTATCATTTTATTTCCGTATTAAAAAAATATTAAAAGCGTTTAACTTACCGTAAAGTTTATTACTTTATCTATGGGCTGATAATGCAATTATTCGATTGACGGAGAATTTCTTTTCTAAATTTAATTGAATTTAAATTTGGAATAAAACAAGTTGTTACGACACAAGATGGCGGCATCACATAGATTTGAATAAAATCGTTTATTTTACCGTTTTGATTACGAGTGTGGAAAGTTCATGGGTGTCTCTTCTAGCCCATTATTATTTGTTTTCTTTTTTGATACAACTTTTTTATTTAACTTTTGTATGGAGTTTTGATTACAGCTAACAAACCCACGCGCAACATTTCCAAGAGTGACTTCTTCTTCAAGTTACATTAAAATTCCTCAATAAGTACTTTTCTGTGTTGCTACATTTCTATTGACATTCTTTTATTGACTCGTTTCGAATTCAAATAATAAATTGATCGAAATCAGAAACAACTTTAAAAGTTTTTATTTTGAGTAAACATTTTATGAAATAATACTTTTCTTATAATTTGTCTTTTTGAATTTGACTTAAAATTACAATATTCGTTTATTGAAATATGGAAGGCAAAGTAATAAAATATTGTTCTTTTTTCAATGGCTTACTTCAAAATTATGTAACAACATAAGATTCTTAAATATACATATTCCTTCATAATGTAAATCATACTTCATCAACATGGCTTTTACCTCATACTGCGTGACTTCATTATACATAGTATATACCCTGTATTTTATAATCATCTTAAAAACTACATATGCATTTCAATTTTATAAGACCTCAAATCAACATAAGTAAAAAATAAATTAAGTAATAAGTAAATTCAACCAAAATGCACGTTCAATTCGTTAACTTTATTAAAAAATAAATTATTTGAAATCAGTTTTATTAAAATTTCAAATATTAATAATAAATCAATTCAATTCTCCCTTTTACACCCCACTCAGGGGCATAGGGAGGCAACAAGAGCTCTCCATTGCGCTCGATCTTGCGCAATGTTTATGACCTCCTCCCACACCAAGTCCATGTCCCTCAGCTCTGCTTCGAAGGAGCGGAACACAGTGTGAGAGGGTCTTCCTCGTCTACGGGACCCTGATGGGAGGAAGAACAACGCTCTCCTCGGCCAACTGTCATTCGGCATCCTTAACACATGTCCCAGCCAAGTCCATATCCTCTCCACAATGGTAGAGGTGATGGGCTCACGCTGGGTGCACCGGCGTATAGCGTCGTTCGTGATGCGGTGGTACCATCTTACGCCCAGAGTTCTCCTGAGGAACTTCATTTCAAAAGCTGAGACTTTTTGTGCCTGGGCTTTGGTCAGGTGCCAGGACTCACACCCATACAGAAGAATGGGCAACACACACGCATCAAACAGTTTACATTAATAATAAATAGGTAATTAAAATAACACAATTAACTTAAATTTATATTTAATAAAAAAAAACGCATTTCCAGACGAAAAATCTTCTATTTGGAAATAGTTTGTTTTTTAGTTAAATTTATAATTCCTTTATATGCCTTTAAAAACAAGTGCTTTTTAAAGATACGAAAGAAAACTTAAAATAATCTATTATCAGCTTTTAAAACATCAGCCCATCCTTCATATTAGACTAACCTATCAATATTATTTTTCCTTTGTGTTGGCAACACACTATAACAATGTACTCAAATTTTGAAAGTTTCTGTCGCAAATAAAAACACAGTTCGTGTTCACACGCATATTATAATTACATATTATTTTTGACAATAAATCGTTGCGTATAGGCAGCTCGTGTATTTTTCTTTTATTGTCTGTTGATGTAAATATACACACACAATGCAATTACTCACTCACATGTAAATCATAACCCAATTTTAGAATGAATCATTTTAATTACGGATCAAAATTCACATATATAATGTCTTTTGTTTTAAGTAGGTAAGTTATTTTCTTTTGTTTGTATTTTGGAATTAGTAATCATCCATAATCCTTTTAATAGGTACCTATCTAATCGTTGAGCATATCATCGATAGACGATATAATTCGATAATTTTTTAATACATCTAAACAATGAAATGGCATTTTGTATCTTCTTATATATAAAAATGAAGAGCTATTTCCCGATATCATCGCATCACGCCTAAACGGCTGGACCGATTTCGCTAATTCTGTTTTTGCCGTGTAGGCATTTATCAGGAAAAGGTTGTTTTAGATGAAAAAAATAAAGAAAAATGCATGGATAATTAGAAAATTAAAGAAAGCTCTACGAAGGCAACCTTATTATTACGGTGACCTTATAATTTGTATTCCAATTTTGAAATTTCGACAGAAACTGTCAATTGTTAGATAGTTGGTGCAATTGACAGAATGCGGATGGAATATACATGGTTTAAAACAGACGCATCATTCGGAATTACATTGGTCAAATGATAATTAATTCTTCACGATACAAATTCGAATTCAACATTCATAGCTAAGAAAGGAACACAGGACGTCTGTCGGGAAAGCTAGTCTTATATATAAAAATGGAGAGCTATTTCGCGTTGTCATCGGATGGCGCCTAAACGGCTGGACCGATTTCACTAATTCTTTTTTTGTCGTGTAGGCTTTTATCAGGAGAGTGTCCTTTTAGAACAAAAAAATTAAGAAAAATGCATGGGAAATTAGAAAATTTAAGAAAACTATAAAAATGGAGATTTATTTCCCGATATCATCGCATCACGCCTAAACGGCTGGACCAATTTCCTTAATTCTTTTTTTGTCGTGTAGGCTATTATCGGGAGAAGGTTGATTTAGATGAAAAAAATTAAGAAAAATGCATGGATAATTAGAAAATTTAAGAACACTATAAAAATGGACAGCTATTTCCAGACGTCATCTCATCGCGCCTAAACGGCTGGACCGATTTCGCTAATTCTTTTTTTGGCGTGTAGGCTCTTATCAGGACAGTGTCCTTTTAGAACAAAAAAATAAGAAAAATTCATGGAAAATTAGGAAATTTAAGAAAACACAGAAAGTAGGTAATCTCTTTAGTACTTTTTACAATATAATTTTGTTCTACTTTTGAATTTTTATTAATTGACATTTGAAAGAACTGTCAGTGGAATGATTGTTGTTGCAATTGATAGAATGCGAATATAAAATATATCGTATGAAATAGATTGATTGGATAAGTCATATAATATTCATTGCAATTAATTTTTATAAGGAGTTTTGGTAAGTTTTAATACAAGGAATACATTGTCGTAATGAAGCGTAAGGAGTTATGAAACTTTCATTATTTACAGAGATTTTTAAAACCGCCAGCAAACAGAATCGTATACATAACATTGCTATTAAGGAGTTATACTTAATTGAAGTTCATTTTATAAGGAGTTTCGGTATGTTTTAATACAAGGAATACATGATTATAATGAAGAACAAGTAGAATATTTTTTTTTGTTTGTTTGATAATCAATTCTTCGTTTATGGGCTGATTTTTACAGAGGATGAGTACATACATATAACGTAAATATAATCTGCATCGTTAATATGTAAAAAAGCTGGATATTATTTGCTAATGACCTAGCATGTGTTTCTTTATTGAAAATAAAAATTGTTACACTTCCACCATGTTGTAATAGAAGTTAGAAAAAAAACACAGATACTGCATTAAATGAGCTTTTTAATTATTTCCACTGTTTAGAAACAGAAGTTTTAAGAACGCAATGTTGTGTGAAAGTGAATGTCGAGAACTTGGAAGTATGTCTATTTAGGTAATTTATTTAGAAGAGATGCAAGGTGTGAAAAAGAGATTGAAAGAAGGAAATTGGCTGGGAGAAGGGTTGGCGGTGCACTTAGACCTCTAAGAAGATATCTCTGAAATCGACAGTTGATGCACAATGCAATCCTGATACCATCCATGATTTATGGGAGTGAAACTTGGACATTGACGAAAATTTTGGAAGTTGGAATAAATGCTGTGGAAATGAGATCACTGCGTAGGATATGCGGAAAGAGACTTATTGATGGTGAGGAATGATAATATTAGAAAGGAATGTGGAGTGGATGTTAGTGTAGTGACTAGAATGAAAGTGAATAAAGAAAGAAGGTTTGGACATGTAAAGAAAATGAACGAAGAGAGAATGACTCAAAGGATAATAATATAAATCTGAAAGAATAGGTGCACGCAGACGAGGCCGACCTGGAATGACATAGACCGACCATATCGGTGCCGTCTTACGGGAGGGCCAAGTCAGGAGCAAAAGGAATATAAGAGCATATATGCGGAATGTTATGCGTTTGGAGGAAGCGAGTGAATTTGGATTGGAAAGAATGGAAGTCCATACTCTCTGCCTACCCCCTTCGGGAATTAGCGTGATGAGCAAAAAAAGTATTGACACCTCAATGCGTATTTTGAATCGGTACGGAGATGTTCCTTATCGTGCTTTGATTAATCAATCAATATTATTTTAACTGAGCAAAATAACTATTAAGACATCGAATATAATGACATACCTAAATTCTTTTTTTTACATACATATTAACATCAAATCAATCAAATTTAAAACTCCCTTTTAACTCCACTCAGGAGCAAAGTGAGGCAATAAGAGCTCTCCATTGCACTCGATCTTGCGCAATGATGACCTCTTCCCACATCGTATTAACATAGGTAATAAGTTTTTGATGTAAAAATAAACTCAGACCCAATGAATGCAGCGTGGTATGCAGGTTTTGCTAATGCCAGTAAATAGTCATTCGTGTTAAATAACTAAAAAAACGAATTTGAGCTCTGTTGCATAAAACCTATAGTACCTACCCATATTATTTATTTCGATACGAAGTTCGACGGGTCAGCTAGTATTTTATAATAATGCAACAACACACTTACCTATGTGTGGGATCACTTTCAAAATTAAACAAAATATGAACACACGTACAATTGTTATTTTTTTGTTCATATTCTCTTGTTTCGAACATTATTCATTACAATGATTGGACGTGGTCCGCATTTCGAGTTTTTTTTTGTATAAATAAAAAAAATCTTGTCTTTTTCTTAGAGCTACGGTGCTTAAACGTTTACCATTTAACATCATATACTTATCAAAAACGTTAAAACATGAAATACACGTTTTATACTCCATTTATTGTGGTCCAAAAATAATTTGAAAAAAATAATTATCCCTACGAAGAAATGTAGGTATCTTATATATGTGACTTGAGTATATAGGCACCTACATTAAAATTTTATCACTGTTCGCCATAGATATAATTGGGTAAGTCGGACATGTCAACAGATGTCGAAGACAAAAATGGAGTATGAAAATATAAACAAACATGAACTCAAATAACAAACAAATAATATGTTGTAATAGTCTGGAAATGTATAATAATATGACAGATGATAATAATATTTTGACATCGAGATATACATGTTATGTATATTATAAGATACTAACATACTTGACATTAGTTTATGGAAGTGGCAGACACCTCTTATTGGAACACTGGTGGATTATATAAGTTTTCTGTTGTTGTTTCATATCTAAATAAATACAGGTATAATGTCCGTACACAGGTGTGTAAAGGTACACTGGCATCCACCAATGACACCAATTATAAGAATTTATCATTTATCGCAATACAGGTAAATCAAATCATAATATGATGTTCACCCCTGTGTTCTATGTCTTAGAATGGGATAAGCCGATTTTAAATCAAATTCTGTATTAAAAATGAAGTTTAATATACTTAATGACGAAATTCTTGATTCGGGTCTGATGCACGAAAATTTTCAATGAAAATGATCTTACATCAAGTAATTGTGATTTCTCACCATTGAAACTGTCTGAATAATTATTAGAGATTTCTCGCATAAATTTTAAATTACCGTTATTTTTAATTACATTAATTTCATACGCATACCTGCGCAACGCAATTCGTGTATATTCTGGTATTCATCAAATCGTAATGAATTAATGACCCATATACATGACGTCATAGAGGTTGCGTTTTTTATTATCGGAGTTTTAAATATCCAAGTCAACTTATAACTGAAAATAATGTTTCCTTAGATTCATTTGAGGCAACTTTTGGTATCGAAATTTTAAAAATTTCCTTAAACATTCGCAAAGCGGTTCTTCTACATTGACCCATGGGTCACCAATCTTGGTTAATCGATATCTGACATAGAGTGTGATTTTCAGATGAGACAGATGTGGAGGATAGTACTTGAGAATCGATTTATTTATTTATTAATTAAAAAATATATACAAGTACAAAACATATAGGTACATTAACAAATATATCAAATGAAAAAGTCAATTTTATATGCCCCATTTGAAGTTAGAAACTTGTGTATGGGGCAATTAAAAAAAAAACTTAAATGGTTAGAGCAATTATTTACAAATCTACAGCAAATTAGAATAAAATAGGTGAAATAAAATATAAGCAATTTACAATTATTCCTTACACACATACCGATAATAAGTAAAAGATTTTTTTTAATATATTTTTTAATTTTTTTTTTTATTTATTTTCTTTTTATTTTTTTTTATTTTTTGTATATTATAAGAGTTCAAAGATTTGTTTATTTGTTGTGGAAATTTTAAAAGTCATATTAAACTTGATACTGTTTGTAAGAAGAGAGAAGAATGCCTATAAAAATATTTCTCAATGTTCCATTAGTTTTCATTGATCACACGTTTAAAATGACTCATTCATCAAAGAAGATGCTGTCTTTTTTATAGTATACATAACACTAGAATTCAAAAGTTTAACCAACATATATAATATCTTCTTCTTCAGCGCTCCTAACAATACTCATCCACTAATCAGTCCACTAAATTTTGCATGCCGTCAACAGGCTCGTTCATTAGACTAACCCAGAACTTGGTCCGCAATAACCGGAGATATCTGGAAACGTTATTTTTATACGCAAACATTTTTAAACTGCTGTTGTAGAGTCGAAGATTCACATGTACTGTCTCGCCTCCAATGTTTACTCTAGGTTATTAGTGTTTTGTTAAAATAGTTTTCAGAAGGAATTGGAACTGTGCCAGAGAATGCGTCCAACCATCCACTGGTCTGCTTCAATGAAAACAATTAATAAATTCATAATTTTCTTCTACTAAAACCTTCATAAATAATGTATCTAATTTCTTGACAATACTTTTTTTCAGAACACACGTGCCCGTTTCTGTATTTCTTATAATATTTTGTTCAACATTTCTTTATCTCAATAAATCTGAGGTTCATTTCATTCGCATTACTTTTTAGAAGCCCTTTAAGTTTGGGCATTTATTACGCCTTACGGTTAACTCTCAATTTTGAGTGGAATTGCAGAAAATTCACTCTTGCTCGTCACCTAATACTTTTATGATGTTATTTCACAATATAATAATATGTTAAGTTGATCATATGAAACAAAACAAGTCAAAAGGGTTAAGTTTATGAAAGCTCTTGTCACAAAAAGCTTATGTCTAAAAATTTGAACCATTCGAGATGAAAGGCCTGTTCATTTAAGTTCTGTGACCTCAAAGAGGTGCATGAATATTGAAAGTTTCTGATCTAGTTTCTGATTCGTTATTTGATGAATTTTATTAGTTTATTGCTTATACGAGTACATTAACAAAACTCACTAAATTCACCATTTGTAGTCGAGTCATCATAGTACAGACATACCTACTTACATAACTCACTAAATCTACCATTTATAAGCTATTTTACTTTGTAAGCATTGCATTACCAGTTGGATGTAGCAATGCAAGTGACCTCAAAGTATGCAACCTCAAAACACAATATATTCGAAGTATGTGATAAGCCTCGGTTATGGGACTGCAATAACGTAGGTAGTATACTGCATCTAGTAATGTTAGTAGGTCTGGAGAGTCAGGACTGCATGCTGAATCGGGTCACGCTGCGCATTCGGCAGCAATTGACCCAAATGTGATGGGATGTTTATTGTAGTTTTGAACAATACGTTTTATCAGTTTTGAACTATATTTGACTGCCGAGAGTTAGTTTGAACTAAAACTAACAAGATATTTACCTAATTATTTTGACAATAAATCCCACATTTTATTAGAAGATTCAAATTTGCCCCTCTTTTAACATAGTGTGAGATATTAGTAAT
Source organism: Mystacides longicornis (assembly GCA_963576905.1). NCBI lineage: Eukaryota > Metazoa > Arthropoda > Insecta > Trichoptera > Leptoceridae > Mystacides > Mystacides longicornis. Next base: position 36,299,344 of record OY756422.1, read on the forward strand.
GGGTTCTATTTTTTGTTATCATTCGGTGGATCCTGCCTTATCCAATTATTTTCCAGGTTTGAGTTTAGCTGCCAACGGGCAACGGATTGTTGATTTGTCTCTAGGTATTATTCCCGAACATAATCAGCTTTTCAGCTTTAGACGGTGTTTTAGTATTGAATTTAGAGTCCCCGAATACAAAACAAAATTCATATTAAAAAATTGTAGAAATATTGAGTCTAGTACAATTTAAGGGTCACGGAACCGAATTTTGTCAAATTCTAATACTTGCATGAAAAGTCGCGCACATAACAAGGCAATGTTAAATTCATCTATGATTAAATGAACACGTCAGATACATTTTTGACATCTTTCACAGAAAAAAGCTTCTGATGAGAAAAAGGTAGATGTTCGCCACCAGAGATCGACCCACGTACTTCAGAACAAAAGTCGTCGACTGATTCGATCGGCTTCCAACACTTTTTTGCCAACTTTATCACAAAATTCATTGAATGTGGTTGTTAGCTTAGTGTATAGAACGTTGACGTTTTTACTTTATCGTGGATTTTATCCTTGCTACGCACATCGTTTAAAGATTTTCTATGTCTTTTAAGTGTTCGCAAAAGAAAAGAAAAAAACACGTGAAAAGTTCTTGAAACTTCTTTTAAACTTTATTGACCTGATGTGATGTTCATCTCATTTTAATTTCTTTTTGTTGCAGGTATGTCAGCCAGCTGATAAGAATCATTTTCCAAATTAACATCAAAGGAATGATCCACGTAAGTTCGTTAGCATTGTCTTAATCTAAAGGGCAAGAGACTTGAATCCTTATTTTGACATTGGATTATTCATCTTTTCTGTAGAAAATCTTTTATAGACGATATTCAGAGTAATAATATGTGAATTGAAACAGTTTAACTTGTAAAGTATTCACCTCTTATATTTCAAGTTTAAAAGATACCGATGTTGAATTTTGTCCTCAACTTTTCTTAACAATACTTCAAGCAATAATACTGATGTAGTTATGAATTTTTCGAATTCCAGTTATGCAATCACACACATCTACCTAAGTAAATGTTTTTTTTTAATCAAAGTAGCGTTCTATGAGATTTTCAAATAATTTTTACGTATTTTAAACAATTGGTGTAAATATTCAAATTTATGTGCTAACACCAAGGCAGCTGTGTGAAAGAAATTATTATAATGCCGATTCCTAGAAAAAAAAATTTGATTTTCTGTCTGTTTGAACTTATAGCCTGAGGCAATTTTTCCAAGTAGTCAACCCAACCCCGGGTAGGAATTTCGTATACAAAAACTTGATTTCATAGTATTAAAATTTTCTTTATAAAATGGTATGTTTGTATTTATAAGCAGTTTTAAATAGAAAGTTTGAAAAACTCAAGGGGTTCAAGGACGAAGTCTCCGTCTCCCGTCTGACGAAAAGTGTCAGCATCAGTCAATGATCCCTCCATTCCACTGAGCCGCCTCATCAGTCAGTGTCGCCACCTCCACAGGCCGAACAATGGCGGTGATTGTAGCTCAATCTCTGGATTATTTTCGTCCTATCAAAGAGATCTACTTGAAGATATTTAAAAGATTCCATTGCAATCTAAAAACTCAGCATGACACTTTTATTTCACATTTTTTTCATTAACCCTTTTTAATGTCCTAAGCCCAAACTTAAGTTCTTTTAATTTATGATCCATCACCAACTTTTTTATAAAAGCGTTACAAAATTAAGTTTTATGAATGCTAAACTCTGTTTCAAACTACTTAGATTAATTATCAACCTATTTACTTTTACTATTTGTTGATTTGATCGAAGGTTTAACAATCTGATTTGAACCTATGAAGTGATTGAAGAATCACTAAGCGTTGACAGAAGTGTTCCGATGATTCATTATTGAATAATTGTTATAAGTTTGGTCTGATGATGGCTGGTAGCCGAAACCGGTAACCAAAGAAATAAATATATAAATAAAAAACAGTTAAAAAATAGTTAATTTTTCCAAAACATAAAAATGTTAGGAAACTGTTTTATAGTAAGCCCAAAAAATATAGAAAAAATAGTTATACAACCCATTATAAGTTTTCTTAAATAAAATCCATGCAATTCGAAGAGTTTTTTTTTTATGAAAACAATTCTTTGTACAAAGGGGAGTTAAAATTTTCATATACTTACTCAAAAAGTAGTGTTTTTAACATCTATTTATTGATTTATCGTTTTATCATTTTTTAATACATTGTTGAAAATATTGTTCAAGTGTAAAAAATCATCCATGATATGAAAGTAAAGTATTACCAAGAATCCACGGCCGCTTAAATTCTTCTACTTTCTCAGCCATATGCATCCATTGCTGGATGGAAGGCCTTCTTTATATCCCTAAAAATGAGCATGGCATAATATGCGAGAGGACATAAGCATATGAAATCGTAAAGTATGAATAATCGATGGCTCTCATAGAAAGTAGCAACCCTAGAAAGACACCGACCCACCCACACAAGTGTGTTAATTTTAAAAACGTACTGGAGTGGGGTGATGTTAGCGACTCTACGAACAGTGAACAGTGAACACGTTAATTACTCGGTAATATGTTTCAGTAGTGCGTTGTTTGATCTTGGACTAATTCTGATCCAGGTCTTGGGGCAATACCCTCGCAAGGTCGTCACATTATCAAATCGACAGACGGGCACCCTACACTTTCTCAGAAATATGTCTACAACACTGACTACAAATATTATTAGATCACTTTTGTGGATGCGCAGAACCGAAAATTGGTTCCTTTATCTAAAAGTCACGTGACTGAAGATAGATTATTAATAAATCATTCGTTTTACTTTCTACAACAATCACAACACAACAAAACCCATTGATGCATCCTTTAACTAATTATACCTACGATTAATACACAAAATTTCGCTGTTTTAGCGCTAAGTGTGAAAAAATAAAGAATCGAATGGCACACACCGCTACCGACAAACGTCACATTTTGTATGAGTTTAACAGCATTCACGTGGTACTTGTTGGGACCTTGCGCAGTAGCACATTATTTCTCTAGTATTATTTTATCTCAAAGGTCTACACCGATATCAAGTACCCACGTCACTTGCTTTATTTGAACAACTCAGAAAGTGAATTACCTATTTCATGTACACTAACCATTGAGAATAGGACTAGGATGGGCAGCCTTCGGAAAAATGAAGGATATATTAAAAAATAAAGATATACCAATGAATCTGAAAAGAAGGGTATATGAACAATGCATCCTCCCCGTAATCACCTATGGCCTGGAAACCATTACGCTCACTGCCAATACTGTACATAAATTAAAATGCACACAAAGGTCCATGGAAAGACAGATGTTAGGCGTGAGTCTAAAAGACAAAATAAGAAACGAAGAAATAAGACGCAGAACTAAAGTCATGGACATCATGGACCTTGTTGCTAAACAGAAATGGCAGTGGGCGGGACATATCGCCAGACAGGGAACGGAGCGATGGGCACCCAGAATCCTGAAATGGAGACCATGGGATAAAAGAAGAGGAGTGGGCCGACCCCAAAAAAGATGGGCCGATGATATTATCCCAGTCGCGGGCAGAGGGTGGATAAGAAAAGCCCAGGATAGAGGAGAGTGGAAAGGAATGGAAGAGGCCTATATCCAGCAGTGGAGAGATGGCTGAGGAAGAAGAAGAAGAACCATTGAGTAAATACACGTAGTCAAAGCGCTGTATTCAAATTACAATAGGTACTACTTTTATTTATTTATTTATTTTATTCCCAAAAAATACAAAAAAAAACATAAGCATTTTACAATGTGTGTACATATATATAATTTGTATAAAGGGTTTATTACCGCACTAGACGAGAGTCTGTGCTGAGGCAATACTACTTAATGTAAAAAGAAAAAGAAACCATGCACCCATCAACCATATATGAAGTTTTCAACTTGAAAACTATACTATACTTTCATTTATTCTTTTTGAAAAGTTTAATATTTAACTTCGTTGATTTGTAAAACCAATCATATTTTGTAACAGATTATTGAATAGAATGGACTGTCGGTTATTCCTTTTTTCATAGGATACTGATTGTCTCATTACCGCGTGTCCCTAGCTGGGAAATTTTCGCGCGTCCGCGCATCAAGATTCAAATACATAATATTCAAACGTGGAAGGATCGTTCAAATTTAGAACGTTGTATGATCGCTCATCGCCATGGTCGCGCGATCACTTTTCAGTCAGGACAGCCTTTAGTGTGTATCAGTGAAACATCTCCGAGAAAATTAACCTGAGAAAGTGCTAAAAAAGTTATTTCATGTAAATTTGATAATAGCACAAGCTTTTTCTCAAATAATAAAATAGTTGCAATTTCATCTTTCTCATCGTAAATATTGCACATCTTGTCATCTTCTAGGTCCTATTCTATTTCATCAGAAATTCTGAGAACGTCAATGAGTTCAAGAATCTCTTAAAGACTCATCTTTTACGAGTCTCTTTCCAAGATATTCTCGACATTTTAATGTACCCTTTAATATACCTACTTACCAATGTTTTTTTTTTTACTTTTAGAACGACTGTCTTTTATCTATTTTTTTTTTCATTACTATTAGAATTTTAAACGTTGCGAATTGATTTTAGTTAGATCCCTTGTGGTTGCTTTAATGTCGTAAAGCGGCGCTATACAACAACTCGTCCTTTATTATAATTATTTATTATCATTTTCAGTTTCATGATTTTTATTATTATTTTTTTATTTATTTATTTCCATTATCAATATAATTATAACAATCAGTTAATACATATCATTATTGGAATTTGCTGCCCCACTAGACAACGTCTGTTCTGGGGCTTAGATTTAGATATATAAAAAATGCGAAGGTAGTTGTAGTTCAGTGATAGTTTATTTAAAGTGGGGATGAACAACCCGATATTTTCTTATTTTTCTCATAGGGTGGACGGTCTTTGTAAATATTATCAGTCTTCATATTATTTTGACATTTAAAAATATGCCTCGACCACTTAACCCTTTCAAATTTACATTTTACTAATAAACAAACCTGCATTTTAGTAATTTTATTGCTTTATCTTATCTTAATGCTTTACTTATTTTATGTTAATTTTTGGCATACTGCTTACGATGGTTTGTAGATTTTATTTTTACTTTGTTGTTGTTGATTTGTTTGATGTTAATGTTAAGTTGAATCATATTATGCTGATTAATGATTTGTTTAATATGTATGTATATGATATAACATGTAATAGGCTTAGAGCCGTTTAAAATTGTAATAAATAAATAAATAAATAAATATATAAAGGTTCTGAATTGACTTTTAAAAATGACAAACAACGTCTTTTCATTGTAACTCGAAAAATAGAGCGCAAACATAGGGTACCTAACCCAATTATGAAGCAACATTGTTTCCAATGAGTTGCATTATAATAGAGTGCACCTCACTCCCTGTTTCAATTAGAATATTAATTGTACTTGTGTCATCATTCAGTTACACTTAAATCATTCCATTACTCAGTTAGGTGGGACACTCCCCATTCAAAACTGTCATATCTTGTTTTTTTTTTTATTTATTTTATAAATATACTGAAATAATGAATAAAGTGTCAAAATAAACTAGTGGTAAAGCCTGAAAACTTCATAAAAAAATTATTAAATTTTAATAGTAACAAAATGTAAACAATGTTAATTTTAGCATCACGGTACGGATTTCATATTTTAAGAAGTGAGTCTACCTATATTCCTACATTTTTTTCTACTTGCTGATTCCGTCGCTCTGATAGATCACATTTACTGAATTTATTTGAAAACCTTTTCATTGAATAAATTTATTAAATATATTCAAGAAAATTGAATGATTTGTATCATACATTACTGCAATTATTCTTGAAAAGATCAGCGATGATTAAAAACGAACGTTGTCTGCGATTTATGCATGACTTGATGACATACGAAAATAGTACGTATATATATATAACCGAATTTTATTTTGATTTGTCAACATCGATAGCCTTGTAATAGAGACGTTAACTTCTAATTAAGATTTTATAGACAAAATTTGCGCAATTGTTATATAGTCTTACTCGAAACGAAACATTAATGTATTAAATATATACATTAGTTGTACAATTTTTTTAACTTTGGTTGCTGAAGTCAGTTTAAATACTTTATTCAAAATATTGGAAAAATGTTTCAGGGTTTGATAAGTAATAGCGCCATATTTGTCATTCTAACGAATTGGAAAAAAATAGAACTTCTATTCTAACAATATAGGGTATAAAAAAAAACGCATACAATTTTGTTGGTGTGACAGTTCTTAATCTGCAGTCTGACGCGCATGACATTTATGCTTAGATAGACGATGGCCTGGTGGGTTGATTTTGTGATGAGTACGTAACAATTGAGAATTGGGTCAGAATGCCGGCCGGCGCGAGCTACCACTAGACTATATCAGCTCCGTATTATTATTACTAACCGTATATCGTATGTGTAGTGTAGATCTACATATTGTTATATCATTCTCTCATAGAGATGCAATAGGTTGGCTGCTACTGGGCTTGCGCTTCTCTATGAGATTTTAAATAAAACACACTACCACTTTGATTATTGTCGTCTGTTTCGTTTAGTGGAATTTTGTCGTTAATTATGTGGGATAGATACTTTTCTGCTCTGCGATATTTTGGATGTTTTTTATTGTACGATGTATAATTTGATCGAAAAATTGATCTAAGTTCCACTTGAACTAAAAATTTCCACCAGATCAGCATTTTCATGAAAGCTCCTGTAAAAAGTATGTTTCTAACTAGTAAATCCGTTGTTCTAATCTGCTTATGTGAACTTTCTCTACGTAAAGACCTTAACAAAAACTTCACTTATTGATTGAAAAAAGTTGGTATGGTGTAAACTGCTGTCGTTACCATCCCTCACGCACTCCAATGAAATGAATGAATGAAAGCTGAACGTAGTAGGGCAACCTCGTAAGATTCGGCCACTATCTGATATGACATCCACTCTGTCAAATTCCGAGGAGCGAACTATTAGTAGGGTGGTGAACTTCAAGCTGAAATCGAGGGGCAAGTGTGGGTTATATAACTCGCTGATGGTGATATAGTTAACAAAGTTCACACCACGGTCGGTCTGTGCGCTGCGAGGAATCTGAGAGATGTGTGTGTAGCCCGGTGTGTGCGAGATGTGGTGCCTGCCTAATAGTATAATAATACTGGGTCAACTAACATCACCCAACCGTGTGTGTATGTTTTATAGCCCGCTCCGTAATTCACAATAGAACTAATTTAATACTAGTTAAAACATTTAACACATTCTAACATACCTACCTGCCACCTACATAAATACTATTATTCTAGCTCACTTCTTGCTCTATGGTTTTAAGTTATGACAGGAAGCTCTTGCATTGTTCTTAATTCAAACTTTTAATTAGTGGAAAATTCTGTCATTTTTTACTAACATTGACAGAATAAACACTTTAACGATTCAATTTAGTATTAACTAAAGTTTATTAACGATTAAATTAAGCTTTTTTTCTTACTGATTTAGATCAATTCGCCTAAGCGAATTGGAGGATTGGGCGTGTTTTAAAACTTAAATTAACCTATCGAATTCATATTGGAAGTGGTCGTGGGTTCGATCCCAGGTGCCGACCATCTTACTCTTTCACGACACAAGTTTTAAGTAGCTTACTGTGAAAGAGTCAAAGAGTGTGTTTGTGTTCACTTTGAGTGATCACAGATTCATAAAAAAAAATATGTTTTTTGTTTGGAAGGTTTTTGGCATTAAAATACCACGCCTGCCACTCTTGGCAAAGAGATAATATTATCCCAGACGTGGATAAATAGTGGATAGGGAAAGCTTAGGATAGAGGAAAGTGGAATAAAATGGAAGAGGCCTATATCCAGCGGTGGAGAAATGACTGAGAAAGAAGAAGAAGAACTGTACCTATCATAAGTCAAAAATATCATGTCGATTAAAAATAATCGAATTTCAATATGTTTATGTTTTTATATAATTTTATGTTTATAACGAAAATACTTTGAAATCCTCTTCATCTCGAACGGGTTCGAAAGCAGCTTACATATACAAAATATTACGGATACAAAATACCATTACTTCTTCGAAAATAATTAGGTACATATACACTTTTCTTTGAAAACACGGCACAAATCCTTCAAAATTGGATCAAATGGTTTGAATTTCTATTAAAATAAAGCATCTTAATGAAATTAAGTTAGGTATTTACCAAGAACCTTCTTCTTTGTCAATGTATGAAAAAAAAAATACTAAACTTTCAAATTCTTTTTCATCTTCTAGGTCTCTTATGTTCCCGCTGTGTTGTTTGTAGGGATTGCAATCCGGTCTCATTTTGAATCCGGCCGGATCCAACCGGATCCGATCACAAATTAACATTTTTAACAATAATAAAGGCTTAAAATGAAACGGTACGTATACGAAATTAATTTAATTAGGGTATGACTTCTTTTAAATAGTAAAAATTATAAAATTTTAGTTTTTTTAAAATAAAATTACAAATTAGATTACGTTTTATAAAATTCAAATTGAAATTCATCGAAAATAAGTAACATATTTATATAACCTGCTTGATTGATCATGATTTACGATGTGCAAACTAAAACCGACAACACGAAAAAGAAAGATACTCAAAAAATCACCAACCCATAGTGGAATAAACCATTCGAGGCAGAGTAAGAAACTCCAGATTCGGAGCTTCTGCGATATCGAGAACGTCAGGCAATGGGGTAGAAATAGAAGGCCTTATTGGAAAGACCACGTCAACAGAACGGATCCGCTGATTCTGGAAATTATGAAGATGAAATCACATCAACCAGCAACCCTTGTACGAACACCAAAGAGATGGATGAGCAGTTGGACGTGCGCGTCCCAGGAGTAATACCTTTTTTTTTTTTTTTTTTACCGAGGGGAAATCCTTCATGGACACCTAGCCTCAAGGGGGCCAGGTAGTGCCGGACTTCAACCGGCTAAAACCCCTCAGCACCTTTTGCAGCACGGTTCCTACCTTACGGTCTAACCCAGTGCTACAGATGCCTTATTAGCCCTGATGATTTTGGGCTCTTCGTTCATCCTCCTCTTTGACGCAGATTATTCTATCCATATAGCTCGCCACCATGCTCCAATTCTCTGGGGACTGGCACATAATTTGAACCACGTTGCTTGGGTCTATACACACACCCAGTTCGGCCTCCAGATTTCTTCTCTCTGTGTCCCACTTGTTACAATGGAACACTGTGTGCTCCGCGTCGTCCTCCAGTTCCTCACAATACACACAGCTAGCCGATAGGGCTTTGCCTATTCTTTTTAAAAACTTGTAGAAGACACCGTGTCCCGTCATGCATTGAGCCATTCGGAAAGTCACCTCCCCGTGTCCTCTCTCCAACCACACAGACAAGCTTGGCACCAGTCGGTAGGTCCATCTTCCTTTTTCTGAGCCATCCCACTCTATTTGCCATTTACTTATGGTTTCGTGTCTTTCTCTCCTTTTTTCGTCTTCATCAATATAAGTACTTATTTGAAATATGCGATTTCGCTCCTCTGCCAAGAGGTTCAATGGTATCAGTCCAGCCAGTACCAGTACCGCATCCGTCGATGCTGTCCTGTACGCCCGGCAAACTCTCAGGGCCATAATTCTCTGCGCCTTAAGGAGGTCGACTTTATGCCTTTGTGCTCCTTCTTCGTTAGTCCAGACAGGAGCTGCATACAGGATAATAGACTGAACCGCCATCGTCAGTACCACTCTCTTTTTCTCTCCAGGTCCTTTTATATTTGGCAGCAAAGCGCTCAGCGCTTTAGCTGTTTTTTGAGCTTTTTCACAGACATATTTTATGTGATTTCTCATGGTCAACGCACTATCCAAAACCACTCCCAGGTATTTCACCATTTTGACCGGTTTAACATCTGTGTTTTCAAATTTGAAAACCAAGTCTGAAATGTTTTTCCTCCGGTTCAGAACTATGGCTTCTGTTTTTTCCGGAGCCAGTTTCAATTTATTGCGATCCATCCATAATTTCACAGAGTGTAAAGCTCTATTTGTTTTTGCAGTAAGCGCTCTGGTCGTGGGTGCAGTGACCGATATCGCCAGGTCGTCGGCGTAACACACCATACTCACGTTTTCTCCCACATCCAGGGACATAACATCATCGTATAAGATATTCCACAAGGTGGGGCCCAAAACTGAACCCTGTGGAACACCGCCAGTCACTTCTCTTTTAAGTTTATTGTTTACCAATACGTGTCTGTTAGAGAGATAATCAGTTATCACATTTACTAGGTAGGCAGAGATACCTCTTTTCTTTAATTTTTTTATTATTAGATGCCAGGATGCCGTGTTGAAAGCATTTTTGACATCAACGAGGACTAGGCAGTTAAGTTTCTTTTGGGATTTAGCCACCTCTGCTAGTTTTAATACTTTTTTAATTGCGTGCACCGTGGTCCTCTTTTCCCTAAATCCGAATTGTCCATCGTTGAAATCCCCTTTTTCTTTTATCTCATCTAAAAGTCTTTTATTTATTAGGCTTTCGAAAGCTTTGGCTATCACATTTATTAGACAGATTGGCCTATACTTGGTGTCTTCTGTTAGATATTTTTTGGGTTTTTCTATAAGTAGAAGCTTTGCTGTTTTCCATGCTTCTGGAAAAGTACCATCTGTTAGAAGTTTTCCCATAAGTGATCGGAAGTAGTTTTTTTCTGACATAAGTAATCTTTTTATTATCTCTGGGGAAATTTCATCGGGCCCGGGCGCTTTGCCGGCTTTTATTCTTCCAGCCATGTACTCTATTTCCTCCTCACTAACTCTAATATTTACAGAAGTTTTGATTTTAACTTCGATTAAATTTTCCTCTTTCTTATGGATGAAAAGTTGTTCAAAAAACTTTAGATGGTCCTCTATGGTGAGATCTGTCCTCGGGCTTGGAGCTTTCAATTGATTTTTAACTATTTTATAAGCGTCTCCGAATATATCTGTGGAAAGTTTGTCACACAGGACCTTCCAAGCCTTTTTCTTTTCATTTGAAATATCTTTTTTTAAGTTATTTTTCCCTTGTTTGTATATTTCGTGTAATTCATTTCTCCTTTCTGGATGACGGCACCTTTGGTATGCTCGACGTTTCTTTTTCACTTCCTTAATCGATCTTTGGATGTCTAGGTTCCACCAGTAGGGGATTCTCTGATTTTGCCCTCGTTTGATGCGTGGTGTACTATCTTTATAAGCACCCATAAGCGCGTTTGTGCACTCATGAAAGCTTACATCCCTATCAATGACTCGGCTTACAAAAGAATCTATGAAGACCTGGCAGTCGGTTTTTCCAAAAACATATCCGGAGCAAACTCTCATCTGTGTAGTTGGAATCTCAATGGAGATAAAAACATGATCGCTCATAGTCTCTTCTCGATCTAGTACCGTCCATACTGGCTTTTTAGTCATGATATTCTCACACACTATTGTAATATCTATAAAAGATACACCATTTGTTCTTATGCACGTTGGAGTTAAACCATCATTTAGTATGTTCAGGTTGAGTGAATTGGTCCATTCAAGCAGGATGTCGCCTTTTTTATTTTTGGATTGCCCTCCCCAGCAAGGATGCTTTGCATTTAAGTCTCCCGCTACTATGATTCCTTTTTTGTTTATATTATTTCTCATGTCATACTCTATATTTTCAAGATGTTTTTCAAATTCGTGCGGTGGACATTTGTTTGGGCTAAGGTACATGATGTAGATTTTGTAGTCTATGGTTTCAACACATATCGCACTATCTAGGCATCGGTATTGTGTTATTCTAAATTTATTACTCACGTTCATAATCATAGCTCCGCCGTCTAGACTAGTGTAGCAGTTTCTTCCTTTACACTTTGAAAGGTTAGGTTCGTTAAAAGCAATCATATCATATTCCTCTTTTAACGCGAAACAGTAAGCCATGTCATGTGAGGGAACACTCCTTCCAGAATTTACTTGTAATATTTTGAAAACCATTATTAAAATAATGAATTGCGCGCTTTTCGCAAGGCATCTTTAAAAATGGTGCATCTGCCTGATCCCGCCACATGTCCGTCCTTTTTACATAATGGACAAAATTCTTTCCCATTACAGTTCTTTGAAACGTGCCCCGTTTCGGCACATTTACGACATTTATCACTTCTGTCTTCGTTTTTACAAGAAGCAGCTTTGTGGTCGTAAGACCAGCAACGATAACACCGTTGAACTTCGACTCTTTTCCTTATGTTACAGAGACATAGGCCTATCCTAATTTTTCCATTTGCTGGAAGCTTGTTTGTATCTTGCGTAGCGATTTTTATGGATGCCGCTTGGCTTCCCTCTCTAGTAGGCCTTAGAGGGCCGATTGTTAACTGTTCTGGATGTTTTAGGGCACATTCTCTGAGAACGGCCTCTTTGACATCCTCAGCATCAGTCACTGCATCCATGCCCGTCACATGAATAGTTTCCTGTCTACTGCTTATCGTTTTGACACCTCTGCCCATCATCAGGCCCTTTACTGCCGTAGAAACCTCTTCGGCGTCACCTTTTGTCCTTAGTATTACTCCTCCTCCTCTAGTCTTACGGACATTTTTTATCATGTCCTTTTCTCCTTTTCCTAAGCCAGTCTTCAGCTTTCGTAGAGTGTCCGCATACGACTCTTCGTTTCCTTCAATTATGATGGCCTCTCCTTGCCTTGTTGTCCTCGAACTATCGATTTTATCAGGACATATAAGCCTGATGGTTTCTATGTTTGAGTCGCAAAACACAAAAGCTGCTATCTTTCTAGCTATATTTGGGTCTAAACCACAAATAATTACAGCTATTTGTTTTAGTTCCCTTTTACGTAATAGTTCTTCTATATCATTTAACACCTCAAATGTATTTTCTATTACCGTTTCTTCAGGGCCTATGCAATTTATAATGGATACATTTCTGTTCTTTATTAGGCTTCCCAGTTTTATTGTCATCTCCATGGTAGTTCTAGATCCTTTTCCGCACGGGATTTTCTCACCTATTGCAAGTTCTGGATATCTTTTCATTGCTCTATGTACCAAGTTACGTTGGGATTCGTTTTCTACTATTGTGACGTAATATATATCTTCCACATCTATCTTAAGAGGATCGGTAGTTTCCATTTTTATTTTTTCGTAACTCTCTTTGGTCCACTCTTTTTCCATAGAAATTATAAGTCTGCCTAATGATTTAGATTCTTCCATTTGCAGGTCATATTTATTCGTTTTACATTTGGGGCAGCATTCACCGTGTACATTCTTAAGTTCAGTTTTCAGTCCGTTTATTTCACACTCCAAGCTTTTGATCATTTCATCTCTACACAGAAAAAAAAAATATCTCAGGTCAAGAGGATTTCTCTTAAGTTGAGAAACTACAATTTCATATATATCGAAAAAATTATTTTCTCAACCTTAGAAAATTTTCATCTTCGTTGAAAAAATTATAATTTTCAGAACAAGATTTTATTTCTCAATTCAAGAGAGATATCATTATATAAGAAAAAAAATTCTCAAGTAGAAGAAAAAAAATTTTAGTTCAAGAAATTACAACTCTCAAAACAAGTATTTAAACATAAAATTCTCAATTCAATAATACATATTTCTTCATTGAAGATATGAAATTTCTCAAAATAAGCTACTATTTTTTTAACATAAGAATACATGCTCTTCATGAAAGAGTATTAATTCTCGGAACAAGTAAAATATTTTCTCAATCGAAGAATGAAGTTTCTCTGAATGAAATTTAAATATGCTTAAAGTGAGAGAGTCATATCTTAATCCAATATGTTAAACCTCTTTATCAAAAACTTTATGTTTCTTCCTAATAATAAATAATTTTTTGATGTACATAAGAGTATTATTTTTTATTTCAATTTTAAAGGTGGCTACATACCATGCAAAGTTGTCAAAAATTTTTATTTACAATATTGTGAATATTTAAAGATGGTAAATAAAAAAATCAACAACTATACATGATGTTAACATGTAGCTACCTTTAAAAGTGAAATAAAAAATAATATTCTTATGAACATCAAAAAATTATTTATTATTACGAAGAAACATAAAATTTTTAATAAAGAGAATTAACATACTAATTGGATTAACGTAATATGTGTATCGAGCCTGTAAGGAGTCTGTTAAAAAAAAAACAATAAATTTTATTTTATTTATTTATTTTTTCAATTTAAGGCGCTAGCCGTGTATGTATTTATACATATTTTTATACAATTCGTCAAACAACAAAGCTTTGACAGACAGATGGAAGTGTAAAATAGTTATCAGGAATGTAAAATCGCATCGCCAGATGAGTATTCCAGTCGAAAGCGATTCTACTACATCCATCGACATTTGTATAAAATTTTAAAATAAATAACAATATTAAATAAATGACAATTATACGACAGTAATAAGCCCTCCAATTCTAAACATTCACACAAAAATAAATTATTTAATTCATTATGGATATATAATATGAAAATAGTGAAATAATTTTTGTCAGATCAAGTGAGAAATTCGATTAACATGTAGATATAATGATATTAAAAAAAAAAATTAAGAATGTCTAAAAATTATAATGCAGTAATGACAATGATAGTGATAGTGAGTCAGTTAGTAATTAAAGTTAAGTTAAATAATTTACTTTATCAAATTATTTCAGTCAATAAAGGTAGAAAGTTAATTATAATTAATTAAAATCAACATTTGCAGTTTCAATAAAATGAAAGTTTTTGTAGATTCTACAGTGTACCTACCATCAGTTCTTAAATGATAATCATGCTAAAAAAAATACATTTGAATTACATCTACAAATTAATAATTTTACTGAAATATAGGTGTGCTTCACTGAGTTAATACAAGAGTATGTAATTTATGATATTTATATTTTACACCATTAACTGAATACCATTCAACATAACTTTTTCTTGACAATTAATTTTTTTTTTTTAAATTATGGAGCTTCCAAAGAAGATATTCCTTCTTCTTCGATGGCGCTACAGCTCAAATCGAGCCTGGGCCTCCTGAAGATAATTCCTCCTGTCCTCTACTGCAGACCGCCAATCCGTCACCTGCATAAGCTGTGCCGCACCCTTCCTAATATTGTCTTCGCATCTGAGCCTAGTTCTTGCAACTAATCTTACACTTGGATGACACTCGAGGAACCTCCTGGTGATGTCATTCTCTGCAGATGCCCGGCTCACTTCTTCTCATCTGAAAAACAATATTCCATTACTATGTATCTCAATAAGATCACGGCCTGCTCACGAAGATAAATGATGAAGATAATATTTTTTACTAGAGTGGCAAGTTGTACAATTGTAATTTTTTTACATTCTTTATAAATTACAATACCATTTATTGTTATTATATAATATAGGTAATATTTTAACTGTCAGTAACAAAGAAAGAGGAAATTGTGAAGTAGAAAATGTCAAGTGTAATGACTTACCAACACATTACTTCTGGGATCCTCCAGAATGGGCCATTGACTCAAAAACGTTGCCTCTGTTTTATCAGTTTATGTTCTTCGAAGTTGAAATGTTGATTTCCACTTTCTAAAGACTTCATCCCATGGTTCTCTCTTAAATTTAAACCATATTAAATCTTCATCGTGGGACGAATCTAAAAAATAATAAAATATATACATAATTTGTAGAAAATAGAAGCAAAGCCGTTTATTGGCAAATAAATAAATAATAATTACTAACCATTGATTTCTTCGAGAGGTGATAATTATTGTTTCTGGATTCGGCAGTCTGATTCAGCGATCTTCATCACACAAGATGTTTCCTACATTGTCTATAAGCTTGCTCTAGGCTGCGATGTACTTTCTTCTTATTGCCTCTTTGATTGGTCTTGCGAAGTATGACCTCTCTGCTTTTTTTGGAAATTAATGGGTAGTCCTATGACTTTTATATTCTATTCATCATTTATTATACGGCTGAAACGACAAAATAATTATTTAACTTAACATGTCTTATAACATAGAAACCACTATGTCAATGATTCATACTCAAACGGGCTCATACAAATTTTAGGTTAGATTGTCCAAAACCGGTGGTATACGCTAATACATACTTGAATGAACATTTTTGACAGTATAATATACAGATATACACTAAAATAAGTCGCAAAAGGTAAAGCTTTAGTTGAGTCATTCCTAACGATTTCAAAGTTATTTTATATACGATCTGAATAGGTTAGGTTGAAGGTTGGTACGTAGTTAAAAAGTCGGGTTAGATTAGGTTAGTAAAATAACTAAACTAAAGTTTTACCTAGCAAAAGTACTAAATTATACCATAAATACATTCATATACATTCTATAAATGAAAAAAAAATCGATTACTTAACATATTTTTTATGATTGACCATTGAAAAGTTTTAAACATACTTACATAAACAATGTATTCAACCGACAAAAATGTTAGTGCTTTCTCTTCCGATACTGAAGACTTTAAATCATAAAACACTTCGTCATTCGGATTAAACAAATTATCACTCTTCCTTTTACAAAACTTCACACCGAATCGCACAAAAAAAAAACTAGATTTATAACAAAAAATAATCGTACACCATCATAATACTTTCTTGACAGTTGAGGTTGACGACAACACAATGACAATACATATCAAACCCGAGTCCGAGTAACGACACGAAGATTGCCGAATGGTCGGAGTATCGTTAAAAGCCGAACTATGACATTCCTGCATACTATCCGAAGACGCGTCGATGCCGTCGCAAAACATACCTAATGGAAATCCCCGTTTATATGGATAGCGGACACAAAATAAATTTACGCTCGGGGCTCGGCTCTTCATTTGAGACTATAATTTCTTGAATCAACAAAACGTTTTCTTCAATGAAAGTTTTGTGTTTTTACTTAATCCAAGATATTCAAATTACTTAGAATGAGATAAAATCTCTTAGATCAAGAAAACAATGTTTATTAAAATGAGAAAAAAAATTCTTTGATTGGAGATATGTGGTTTACTTAATTCAAGGAAATATTCTTAACTTAAGACAATAAACTCTTGAATTGCCTGAGACAGTTTAAATTCTTAGATTGAGAGAATAAAATCCAGTTGTTTTTTCTGTGTATATTTAATTTGATTTTTATAATCCTCCTGATAGTCTGTGTGTAGTTTTTCGTTATGATCTTTTTGATTTAGTGCTATTGCCGCTAGCTCCGTAAGTTCCACAGCTAGGTCCTTGATCCCAAGGTGGACACTCTTATTACTATTTACAAACAGCATCAGGTCATCGATTTTATTCTTTAATGCGGTTATTTCATTGCCCTTTTTATTGAGTTCATCTGGGCGCGGAGGAGCCTTTCTTTTCTTCGTTTCTCTATCTCCAGATTGACCACGGCTATTGGTCGGTAAATTAACAAAAACGTCGTCCTTCATGACTTCCATTTCTAGCTCTGGGGTTCCCGGTGGGGTTCTCCTGAGGGAACTTCTTCTAGCAAAGGGATTAACTTCAGCATCTCCCACAACCTGCAATCGAAAATTGCCCTCCCCAGAATCCGAGGGGCAGCCCGAAGTAACTTCGGGGGGGGATTCTCCACTAACAAAAGTTGTGGTACCCCCCTGGGGTATGTCCATGTTTGTTTTCGACTTTTCCATTTTTTTTTTTTTTGCTTTTTTAATTTGGGGGAGCTCCCATAGGTCCGTTAGCGACACCGGATTTCCATCAAAATCCAGGAGTAATACCTATAACCGAGAATAATCAGAGACACTCCTATATACTTATTATCAAGAATAAGTCTTTGAGAAATTATTTCAGTTTTATCCTTGAATATAACCGCACACACATTGTGATAGACTACCGAACTAATCTAATAAAAAGCAGAAAATTATCACAATTATTTTGCTTTTAAAAAGGTTAATATATATTTTATTGGCTAAATAATTGTTTAATATTCTCACCATTTTTCTAACAGGTGTCTTTTCATTCGACAGCCAATACTTTCAATACGATCTTTAAACACTAGCTTTAAAATCCTACATTGGGCACAAGGAGGCAAAAGCAGCATTCCACTGCACTCAGCGTTACGCATTTGCCTCCTTTTCTATTTTTATCATTATGGGCACCCACAATTTTACCTACAATGACCCTGTGAAATTGCTAGGGATACGGGTTCGAGTTCTGTCCATGTTGAGTTTGTTGAAAAATCCTTTGATATGATAAACCGGATCCGATCTCCGGATCCGTCAATTTGCGCCGGATCCGATATGAGCATTTTGATGCCGGATCCGCCGGAATACCGGATCCAGTTTTCCGGATTGCAATCCCTAGTTGTTTGCCTCTTGTAACGTGGACTCCTAACTATTCTTCCATATTTTGGTTAGGGACGAACTTTTTATTTATTTTTTATTTTTGGCATTGCATCCATTTGGATGATTCATGCCACCAACAAATCAAAATTATAAAGTATAAAGATAATAAAAAATCTTAAGGATAACAAATTAAATACAAATGCAATAAGTATAGGCCATGATGTATAGGTACGAACTTACTCGATTGTAATATAGGATTGAATAAATAATAGGTATGGGTTCTTCAACCACTGTTGTACAAACAACATTATGATAAAATTCCTCGGAGACGACCATCAACTAAGTGAGTGGCCAGCCTCATAATAATAATTAGTCTAAGATAAGTAGTGTTACTGGAGCAGACTATCAACTCGTACTTGCTAGAACACCTCGGCTAGTTTACATAGGTACCTACTACACAGACCCCAGTGGCCGTTCCTCTGCAATGTGGGCCATCGGCTGTTGTTACGAAATATACACGTGCTATCATGGGCCCATGTACATAACTGAAGTACACGGCTTATTTAGACCGGCTACTTGCAGCGGCAGTGACGCTAATTCTATTCAAAATGTAATACCAGCAACAGCGCAGAAGGTTACTTCATGTAATTTAATACATACCGCCAAAATTAACTCACAATGGTTTGTAAGTATTTAAAGAAGTTTTGTTAACTGCAGAACACAGTTC
Organism: Mystacides longicornis; assembly: GCA_963576905.1. Lineage (NCBI taxonomy): Eukaryota > Metazoa > Arthropoda > Insecta > Trichoptera > Leptoceridae > Mystacides > Mystacides longicornis. The sequence goes on from OY756422.1 coordinate 36,318,371, forward strand.
TGGGATATTAGAGTCCCGCCAAAGTTAACAGGTGAACGGGGTAATAAACTTTTTTTTTATGACTTCATGATCAAAGAGCCAGTGGTTTTGTTTACTTTGCAATCAATTTCTTTCACTTCAATAAGTGAAAGAAATTTTTATACAAAAATTACGTCAGCTAATTTCTGAACAAAAAGTCCCGTTTGGGTCAGTATGGGAGTGAATGAATCGTAAAACCTGTCAAATGAATCAAACATTATTGATGACTGATGGAGCATTATGATAAGGAACGTTTGAACGGTTCAAACTTAGACTTATCCCGAAGGATATCTTCTAGTCAATCAAACATGCATTAGTTTGCATAAATTAGTTACAAATACATTAGAAATAGGACTGTTAGGAATAGAAAGGAACATGGAATTCGGAAATTTGCTTAGTTACAATGTTAACATCTTGAGATTGTATGTGTTGAAAAAATTTGTGGTTGGGATGAGAAAAAAATAAGAATACTCGTGAAAGAAAGCTTAGTCGATCCAAAGTGATGTGGATTGGTGGATTGGATTTTATTCTTTAGGAAAGCTTAGACTTCTTAAAAGGAGAAGCTGAATGACAGATGGTATGCAAAGTCGTTTAAAAAACAAAAATATTTTTTTGAAAAAACAACATGGTGATTTATTAGCAATCAGCAACATACAGCGATAAGTAGTATTAAAAGACATATAAGAATAAACTATCCTTTTTCTTTCTGAGTTTATCATTTCCTTCTTCGTTAATTAGATTCCACCCTTCCCTTTGACCCACTTTCTCATCATCTTTAATTAAAGATAGAAAGAACAAGGAGTAATTCGGTCCCGGTTTCTTTTCAGGAAACTTTTTTACAACTCTGTGAGTTTATTCGTGACTGCATAAAAATGGGGGTTGGCTGAAATTTCCGATTCTTATCTTGTGAAAAGTTTGTCCTTGAATCAAGATTAAAAGGTTGTCTTACTACATCGAGCAACAACAGTAAAAATGTGTTTAGAAAGTCCAGCAAATCGTCTGGTCATGAGTTGACCGCCATGGACCGATTAAAAATCTGTTATAAGTTCAGGAATCATGTAACTATAACTTTTTACGACGGTTCAAACGACAAGTTACAGGTTTTTATACTCATTATAACCTTTTGATAAAATCATATCATACAGTGTCTTCGCGGTTCAAAGGATATTTTTTTTTCAGAATTTTTAATTTAATAATTAGTAAATGGTTCCAAAATATATTTTTGTTTTCAAAAATCAAAATCATTCTTGAATACAGACAGCACTGAAATCTTTTCTGCGTATGTTACTTTATTAATTTTTTTTTATTACGTTTGTACATAATTTGATTATTTTTGATACCTGGAAACCTGTTAACCTATTGTCCAGTTATTGGATCTATGATTGTAAATATTTGTTTAATTAAAAGTAAAATAAGATCATGGTTAGACGAGGCTGGTCTCGATAAGGCCACGAACATTTCAATCATGCAATTAAGAATCATAATATGCATTATGTTCTTGAATTCAAGCTTCTCAAATTCGGATTTTGTTGTTGAAAATTTAAATTATCTACGTTTTTTTTTTCATTTTTTTTTTAAACTCGTGAAGAAACATGCTGGCTTGACGTTCAGTTATACTCTGTATAAGATTGCAACATATGAAATAGTAATTTGGTTTTACGAACTCGTCTACGAGTAATGTTATAATATTAGTTGGTGCCTTGTGCATGGCCCTACATTAACGCCGTCCATCAAAGCTCCTAAATTTATGGATTAATCACTGTGATTATGTTCTTGTTTATCATCGGGGCGTTGTCCAGCGTTTTACTTAACAACTATGTCTTTGAATAATTGTTTATTGTTTGTTTTAACTGCTCTTTTTGTATGTGTGAATTGCAATCCAATATTATTAATATAACGGTACCTACATTCAAGTGTTTAAAGTCTTTTTTTTACCTTCAGTATGACTCGTGAAAATGCTCTTTATCAGCTGGCATCGGTTCTTCGACGCTTTTTATTCCTGTCCGTTTGTTTTTTGAAACTGATGTTTCCCATAATAAGGCTGAAACGAAAGCTGTAAGAAAGCGAACACATCAATTCCGTCCTAAAGGAAGGCCAGGTCAGAAGTAAGAGAAACACGAGAGGTTGTATGAGAAATGGTTTGTCGGTAGAAGAAGTGAAAGAAGTGTGCTTGGATAAAAAAGAGCAGAAGTCTGTTCTCTTTGCCTACCCCTTAGGGGACACTACGTGATGGGTAAATCTTTTTTTCTCGAATACTATGATTGAGTTATTTAAGTCATACCTCCAAAGAAAACTTCGAAATGGTCCAGGTTTCTTCTTTATTTCTTTCATATCAACTCTCTCGTGTCCATTGTTGGACATAGGCCTTCCCCTGAGACTCACAGCTCCCTATCCTGACACAACAACCTTTCACCTTTCCTTAGCTTAGGCCTTACAACACTTACTCGTACCTGTACGCCCAGACAGTTATCGGACGCACTCAAAAACTTTTATAGTATGTCAGATGTCAGTTACTCTTGTCCAACTCCAAACAAAACTCCACTTTTATTTGGCCACTTCTTGTTTTCTCCTACATAGCGTATTACCTTTTTTTACCGTGAATCATGATAAAAAAATGATCATTGTAGGTATACAATGATCATCGGTAGATTGTAAGATTCGATGCAACAGCGTTGATTTTCAGTGTTAAATCAATAATAATAATAATAATAAGTGTAAAGGAAACGATTTCATCGCGATAAAAGCAAGCCTAGATTTCTTGATTTACATTTCCATTGATTGCTTTGCCCTGTTTAGAGATAAATAAAATTATCATAAATTTATTCCACCGTAGATCTGTTAGATCGAAGCATCGATAAAATTTCATCATTATTCAAGTCAGTTGTATGACCAATAGGGATGTGCATTCAATGTCGATAACTTCGAAAGTTTTGCGCAGTTTTAATAGATTGAATATGTGCAGAAGTCTAGCAAAGATCCTCTTCTTTTCCTTAACAATACATAAGTCATCGCCTATTGATAATGATTTACAACCAACCCCTTTTGCTTCATAAGAAATCACCCTGGCTATTCAGGGAAACAAATAACGTTTGGAAGATCAAGTTTGATATGGAAAGACGTCTACAGTTCAACAACGAGGGACCTATGACATGGATAACCCAGGACAGAGAACTTTGATTGCAAAAACTGGAGTAGGTCAAATTTCTCATTAATTACAACTATGTAACAAAATGGTTGAAAAAGTAAACAATTGAAATGCTAAAACATCACAAGAAACTTTAGTTGCTCACAACAGGTACATATAGAAATGAAACAAAATATATTTTTTTCCACATTTGTTTTAAAATTCTCACCAAGTAGTTACGGTCGTAATCCTTACTAGTATTTTCATTGATGTGGGTCGTTGTCAAAAAGCATCAAATGGGACTCGATGTTGGACGAACTTAAAGCGCTATATTATGCAAGAACTGCAAAAAGCTATTTTTTAAATTCTGTAAAACTCAGATGGTATGGCACGTCTTGTTGAATAAAGATACTTAATGCAAGTTGATTTTCATAAACTGAAATTATGCACTCCTCTGTACAAACACTACTGACCGCCGACGCCCATACTTAAGCAAAATTAATTATTCTGTCTTTTAGATGAAATATTTGCGCAATAAATAATGTGAATGTTGATTTATCGAAATGTGTCAACCGGTGGCCGGTGGCTAATACAGCGTGAGCTGGTGACTGGCTAGGAATCATGTCTCGGTCTTTTTCACTTAGATCCTTTGCTTATTTTGTAAGATCTGTGTAATCCAATGACTACAAATCGACCGGACAATATGTCATCTTAGCACTGCATTGGAATTAAACAAAGAAAGCAATGAATAAAGAAGATATTGAATATTTTTAAAATATACAATACAAATATTTGTATTGTTTCTACCTGTAAATATGTGATGTACTAACATATATATGATCATACGATAAATAATAAATCGGATCTAAGATTAAAATCATTAGGATCATTCTCAACAGACACCGAAACTGTCAGATCTCAGTCAGAAAGACCGAGGGTTTTGGACCTTTAAAGACCCGAGTCAGTAGAGGTTGTCAGCCCTCAGCCCACCTGTCCGGGATCTGACAGATTGTATCTGTTGACATTAGTTCTAATACTATGGTTTAATTTACCCAATTTTAAGTTATCGTAGGCCTAGACAAATTGAATTTGGCGATCGACTACAAACGAATTCTTCGACAATGTATGTAGAGTAGAAGGAAAATTAACCGTCCACTTTTTATATTTTTATATAAATGTCATTGTTTGGGTTTGGTTTAAATAATTGTTTGTATTTTCCAGTGGACAGTTAATTTTTTCGCACTATAGGTACATTGGCGAAATCTTCGTTTGCAGTCGAAGGTCAATTTGAATTTGTCTACGGGGGCAGAAAAACACCATCCTCCATACGAAAAGCTTATTGAAAGCTCAAAAATATAGGGTACCTTTACTCTATTTCTGGAGAAATTTACCAAAAAAGTATACGATTTTGAAGTGTTTTGCTTTTTGCCGCTTATCGCACACTCATTATTGAAATATGACTGATAAGCATTTTTATCGGACGAAAGTGCAACAAGCCTTTAATAATAGCTTAATAAACTTTCATATGCGTGGGTATACGTTAAGGGTTATTTATTCCAGAAATAGAAAAAATATATTTGAGTGTTTCTTTCATTTTGTTATGAGTATTGTATGGAATCTATATAATTGTGAATTATTTATGTTATCTTAACCATTTATAGATTTATATATTGTACAAGATTTTATCTACGTTGTTGTCTTTTAAGATAAAATATTGATTATTGAAATTGATCACAGACAAAAGAATCCATAGTCATGATTTATGTCAGCGGCACCCATTTAGTGAAATATCCAAGTTTTCGTTTTTGTGAGAGGCGTATAAGTATTTACTGATAAATTGACATAAGTAAAAATTAATATTGTATTTCTCATAGAACCGATCAATTCACATAATTGATTGTTATTTATTGCATTTGTATAGTAATAATAGTTCTACTAAATTAATAAATTGACGTAATCAAGTCAATAGTATTTAGAATGCGACATAACAATCGAGTGCTTGGGTGTTCACAATTATTTCAATAGAGCTAAGGTTCAAAACCATGACATAATTGACGTTTCTGTGTGGTTACAGTAATATTTTCGTACTGTCAACATTTTGTACACATTGCAATAATATTACAATATATCCGACCTTTAAAACGCATTGTTTAAACAATATTTTAAACTTATTTCAGGTGACATAATCCATATTTTGTCATTACTAACAATACATACCTACAATGTATGAAATCAATTAGGCACGTATGATATTGAGAAAATTCGCGGTTTTTCTGCCCAAAACAGTTTTACTTCAACTTACCAGTTAGGTAATTTTTAAGTTACCATTAGACGCAATAAACTCATACGCAAAGAATAAGATGAATAGAAGTGGTTGGTTGGTGGTTGAACGACGCCGACCTTCGTACTGTTTGAGGTCGTGGGTTCGATCCCAGGTGCCGACCATCTTCCTCTTTCACGACACAAGCTTTAAGTAGCTCACTGTCCTAGAGTCAAAGAGTATATTTGTGTTCACTTTGAGTGAGCACTGATCCATTTTTATATTAGAAAAAAGGAAACAGGAGACAGAGATGACGATTAACGGAGAAAAAATGACATTTAATTCTATTTTTTAAAACCTTATTTCAAGTTATTGATAATTTTGAAACCTTAATTGCTATGGTGTAGCATAGGGAGGGGGGTAGAAGTTACTAAAAAAATTGCTTCGAAAAGATATTCAGTACATCGCAAGTTGCATTTAGTTAACAATAATTAATGACAAAATGTATATAATTTAGTTATAAATAATATCATTCATTCAAATTCTTATTTATTTTACCACTTGGGCTATTTTCAAATAAAAATAGCCATTGTATGCTTTTCATATAAAATTTTCAAATAAAAATAGCCATTGTATGCTTTTCATACGGGTGATGTCAATGGGTTGACTTATTGTATTTAGGGCGGTGATAATTTGTAGTTGTTTAACGGTGGGCAATAATTGGTAATCAAATTACCAAAACATGATATCTCAGTACCTAGGTATACCTGATGTTTACTAGCATTGCTGTCCGTGTCAATCCGTTGCTTAACTATTGACTCTTCCTAAGCTGTCAATTATATGGATCCAATCCAATCCAAACTCCCTTTAGACCCCACTTAGGGGCATAGGGAGGCAACAAGAGCTCTCCATTGCGCTCGATCTTGCGCAACGTTAATGACCTCCTCCCACACCATGTCTCCCATTATATGGATATATTTCTTTAATAATATGGATATAACTTGTTGGATTTTTTGCTGCTTAAAAAAACTAGAGTCATAAAATATCGCCTTATTTTTTTTTTAATTAGATGATGGCGTTAAACCCATATCATGTAAATTCCTTTATAATTTTCAAATAGTTTTTTTTAGTAGGTAAGTATATTTTATATTCACTTGATGATTTTATAACATTTTGACAAAGATGATAAGATTTGGGCATTATTTTTGTTATTATGCCGAGAAAAAAAAATGTTTGTAAGATGGCAAAAATACTCTATCATACTTTTTATCCTTTTTAAAAAGCAGAACTGATTATAACAGAATATAAATGAGAAATAAATCACTTGATACGAAATAAGTAATTTTTTTTAGAAAACATTTTTTCTGTTTCCCAAAGCGCAGCGAATAGATAAAATAAATTTTAACATATTATTCGAGTAAGTAGAAACAAACACGCTGACATAACTAAGTAAACTCATATTTATACATACAGACGGAAGTAACGACAGGTTGATTTTAATTTATTAGCCAGTTAAGGGTTTTTACTACACTCATAAATACATTTAACGTTTATTTTGAAAAGTTATATTTACAGCTAGCTTATAATAAATAATACAAAACTGCTTCTTTATTAATCACCATAATAGAGTAAAAAATGTGTAATTAATTATTATTTATTCAATAAAATCAAATTAATACGTTTTTAATATTCGATATTAAAATGTTTTTTTCTTTCGAATAATCACACTAGGTATGAGTTTGGGGATTGTTCAGACATTGTAGTATTAAGGTAAGTATGTACTTACGTAATGAAATGGGAAAGAAAGAATAGTGTCTGCATGGAAAAGATAAGTATGTACTTACGTAATAAAATGGGAAAGAAAGAATTGTGTCTGCATGGAAAAGATAAGTATGTACTTACGTAATAAAATGGGAAAGAAAGAATAGTGTCTGCATGGAAAAGATAAGTATGTACTTACGTAATAAAATGGGAAAGAAAGAATAGTGTCTGCATGGAAAAGATAAGTATGTACTTACGTAATAAAATGGGAAAGAAAGATTAGTGTCTGCATGGAAAAGATAAGTATGTACTTACGTAATAAAATGGGAAAGAAAGAATAGTGTCTGCATGGAAAAGATAAGTATGTACTTACGTAATAAAATGGGAAAGAAAGAATAGTGTCTGCATGGAAAAGATAAGTATGTACTTACGTAATAAAATGGGAAAGAAAGAATAGTGTCTGCATGGAAAAGATAAGTATGTACTTACGTAATAAAATGGGAAAGAAAGAATTGTGTCTGCATGGAAAAGAAAAGTATGTACTTACGTAATAAAATGGGAAAGAAAGAATTGTGTCTGCATGGAAAAGATAAGTATGTACTTACGTAATAAAATGGGAAAGAAAGAATTGTGTCTGCATGGAAAAGAAAAGTATGTACTTACGTAATAAAATGGGAAAGAAAGATTAGTGTCTGCATGGAAAAGAAAAGTATGTACTTACGTAATAAAATGGGAAAGAAAGAATAGTGTCTGCATGGAAAAGATAAGTATGTACTTACGTAATAAAATGGGAAAGAAAGAATAGTGTCTGCATGGAAAAGAAAAGTTATTTCTGCCTTATTCTTGGAGTGATGGATTTAAAAAGGTACAAGGTTTTTGTCACACCGGGAGCTCAAGTCAAGTGCTAACGGATCGTTCAGTGGTGTTCCTATATGGTAACATAGTGAAAAGCTGTCATTTGTACGTTGTTGCCATGGGAACAACGACTGAACGATACCTTAGCTGTCATTTTTATTCCACTTGACTTTAGCCCCTGAAGCTTTGAACTTTCTTTCTTTTATTCGTTGTCCTTGATCTAACTGTATCGGCGAGTTCTTCTCCTTTATCTCTATGTTTATAGCTCATTCAGTGATGTCTTTTTTCTACAAATTATGTTGTTTTATTACGTTTCAATTCTACCATAAATATCGATTTAGCCAGGCAACGTAGAGTACTTGCCATATCGGAGAGATTGTAAGGCATAGTCAGCACGCGAAATGCGTGATCCGAGCCCATAATGTACAACAAACTAATGATTGAAGTCTGAACAAAGTTGTGGCATATTATTAAAGTTACTATCAGCAGGCTGTGTTAAGAAATGCGATGCGTGTGTGTTTTTGTGTTTTTTATTTGCTGTTACAAGTATAATTAGATAATAATTTATAGTGTTGTGAAATTATCGGATTTATATTATACTAGGTGCCTTCCGACGCCTTACACTGTAAATGAATATAAAGTAAGAAATATACGAACAATAAACAGTTCTGCGAATGAAATAGGTAATCTTTTCAAAGTTAACTGTGTCTTTTGCCGATTTTCTAGAGAGGTTTTATAGATAAAATATAAACGTTTATTTTTATGTGAAAAAATCAACTTTAAACTCTATGATAATATGTATGTCATCGTGGTTTTATTGCAATCGAATTAATGATATGAAAAATATAAAATAGGAAACAAAGAGTTTGGCTTTTATACAGAGAACTTTTCAGGTTTTTTTATATAAGAAGGTATAGTTACGTGTACTGCCTACAATAATCACACATGCTTACCGACATCTACTGATAGTAATTAATTGGCTGGTTTCTTATTTTTTTTTTATGAAAACAAAAAAAAGTAGTACTTATACTTACCGCAAATTCGGTTATTTCTAAGAGTTTTTTATTCGACGAGCCAATTTCAAATCGCTGTCACTTTCTTTTGAAAATAGAACAATAGCAATTGCGATAAAAGCGACGACGGTTAATTTAAAGTAACTGTTACCAAATAAATCGCAACAAAAGTGAATCACAGAGTAACGTTTGAGTGCGTCATTCGTATCGTGCCGTGGCGAGAGATGAAAAACGAATTCTATAATAACGGTTCGCCATCATTAGCGTTAGTAGGTTATTTTATAATCTGCTATTTTTTGTTAAAATCGGTCAATTAACAGAGATGGTTGTATCTTTAACTTAGGAAATGCTATGAGAATAAACTTTTACTGTGGGTATATATTTGAAAGTCTTATTAAAAAAATGCAATCGTAAGTCTTAAAATGTAGGTACGCGAAAACCTTTTTTCTTAATTTAGTAACAGAAACTATTGTTTTATCTTTTTGGATCTACATAAGTGTAAATTTCAATCGAAATATTTTCCCATATGGACATCTTGGTGGTCCCAAATTACTCAAAAAAGAAAACTTTGCGATTTCCATTGTCTCAAAAGTGGATGCAGGAATCAAAGGATGGAGAAGCTTGCAAAGAGTCCATATTCAGAGTAGGTCTGTGGGCTCAATGATGATAATGAGAAAAAAAGAAAAGCTCAGGGTAATGAATACACGCTAATAGCATATAAAATATGAATCCGAACAAATTTATCGCATCACCGGCATTTTGAACCTTCATAATGGTATGCTAATTACGTACATCTAAATATTTTGAAATATTTGTTTAATTATTTTGTTTTATTTCGTGTGAGAAAACTTGCTCGGATTTTCGACTATAAAATCCGCTATGTTACGATTATTATTTATATAATCGTTTTAATTACCATCAGCGTCCATTGTTCTTGTTGCGTAGTGTCGAAACCAACTCACCAAGGCAGAAGTGAAATTAGTTCTTTGGGAGAGTACACCGCTGAACATTATATTGTTATTTCTTGATTACGTTAAAATAATTATCATTTTTATCTCAAGCCTCGATCTCTCGAGCCTCTACTATTATACCGTTATGAGATTTTATTATTGAAATGTATTTGGAACAAACGAGTGGACCTGTGAACATTATATTTTAAAAACTCTTGCGTAAATTTTACCTGTTTTCCCATTTTGTGGATCATTATGCGGGTAGACTCACAATTTTTATTTTCTTACTTCCACAATTTTTCTTATGGTGGTGAATGTAAATGAAAAAAAAGTGTCTATGAAAAAAAAACATTAAATTCATGTTTGTAAAATTTAGCTGTGATCCAATAATCTAAAAACTAAGTATATAATTATTTTTTTCACCATGTTTTTATTAGGTCGTTAGATCTAGATGGAATATTAAAATCTATTTTTAGCCGATTTCCCGAATACCTGGAGACTTGAAACTTTCAGAGTTGCTCAGAATACGTTGACTTCGAACCGACTTTAATCCGATTTTGCCTAGTAACTAGTCTGATTTGTTAAATATTTTTTGCACGTAGGTAGATATTATTAAATTAAAAAAAGTAATTCATAAGTGAAAACCGTATAAGTGAAAGCTTTGTAATGAAAAGTTTACTGGGTGATTTCAAGACACATTTGCGAATGCATAGGAGCAAAAAATACTGAATTATGTAGTATTTATTAAACATTCAAGCTCATTTATTAAAAAATAATAACTTTCAAGAATATAAAAATGTCTCTTAATTTTGTGTTATGTAGTTTTAGATATTATTTTAAAGTGTATTATGTAGACGCAATATTGTTTTTTAAGTTGATAAAACAATTTTATTTAGGTACATTAAACTTTTGTTATTTTACACAGACCGTTCAGCTAAAATAGTAATAAAAAAACACATCGTTTACATCGACGGAAGCTTGTCTGAAGATTTTGAATTACAACTAAGACTAAGCTACTTAGCTCAGAAAAGAAACGAACTAAGAAGTTGATTAAACACACAAATTATTCTCCTTCTAATCTGTCTTATCAGAGAGGCCCTTCGAACAATGACAGAGTAGGATTACTTATAGTATCAAGAAGTTACCGGCGTGTCTCCAGTAGGTACGCAGCGTTGGCTTGGTACACCAGGTGAATAAAAAAGGTATAATGAACCGATAAAAAACTAAATCCAGTACAAACCAGTTTCTAAAATGTCATGGTTCCGTGTGTGCATACATTAACACCGGCTACATACTCGTATATTATCATTGTTATAAACGAAAAACGAGTCATGTGGATTTTCAAGAGCAAGAAAAATCTGATAATGTTTCTTTATGAACTATTTGATTTCGCAATCAATTAGTATTTTTAATTTCATATTTCGAATATAAAGAAAAAGATGGCAGTTGTAATCCGATCATTTTAAATGTGAAACTTGATTTATCGGCGAAAGAGAACGCAAAAGACTGAATGCCTTCGAAATGTGGACGTAGAGACGCTTGTTAAAAAGATCTTGCAATAAACAGCAGCCCGATTCACGGAAAAGTTTAAGTCTAAGTTTAGTTCGAAGTTCGAACGAAGTTCGATTCAAACTTTTGTGAATAGGGCTGCTGGTAATAATAATTATTGTAGGCGGCGACTATCTACAGTCTATGTACCTATTCACGGAGGGTTTGAATCGAACTTCGAACTAAACTTAGACTTAAACTTTTCCGTGAATCGGGCTGCAGGTTCTTGCAAGAATACGGGAAGAAAGGCAAATGCTAGATACCTTAAAGGAGTGACGCTCAAGTCGGCTGGAACATGTAATGTGGCATGAAAATTAACTGGGAACTGCATTGGAGGAAATGGTCGAGGGTTCGATTGGTAGAAGACATCCGCGATAGGAGTATCTGCAACAGACATGACATGAAATAAAATGGAGGACATAAAATGCAGCTAAATACCTATTTAGAACTAAAGAAAACAGCGGAGAACGGAGGGGAGTGGAAGAGGAGGTATTCGCGCTTGCTGCTACCAATCCGCAGGATTAAAACGGTAGAAGACCCGATTTTATTCAATTTACACTTAAGTCTTTTTTGGGTGCATTAAAATTTTAATATGACTCAAATTTTGTGCGCAACGACTATACATATACGAATAGTATCACGAATGCGTCCGCTGTATGGAGTAAAAGTAGGTACCCAACTAGATTCTAATACAGTATACCGCTACTGGTGTTTTCATTATTATTTTAATTCATTACATTGTCTATGATATTATTTATTCTTTTGTCTATATGCATTATGGTCAAGTTTAACGGCTAATAATGTTGTTGCAACTAGTGTAATTATCACCCTCTATGGTTTCTCTATGCTTTTGTTCTGACGTAAGTGTTGCTTTAATTGTGATTTTCATTTCGGATGAAAACGAATCGTTGTTAATTACGTGAAAATACAACTTCTAATGGTGGATTTTGTTATAATTGAAGTGAAAAAGCGCAATTAATTGCGTGTTTATTGAGAGAATATGGAACACACATTGCCCGAAGTCTATATTCATTCCATTTTGTGTGGTTGTTAAAATAATGGCGGTAATTATCGATGGTCTTCTTACGAGCGGCAAATGTAACTGGCGGTACGATTAAACAGTAATCTTTTCTTAATTCATCTGTCAAAATATAGTCACAAATCACAACTCTATGGAGCTAATGCGAGTACCTACCCTGCAATTGTTGCCATAGATAAATTCTGTCTTATATTCGTTTCGAAGAAAACTTTCAAATTTCGAACATTAAAAAAAAGATGGCAGTTGTAATTCGACCATTTAAAATTATTATCGTTAATGCAATCAATCGGGTACTTACCTCCAAAGTACAGTTATACAAACAATTTTTGCAAATCATCGTTACTTTGAGAAATAATACAATATAGTACGGTCCACGATCGTTACTGGCTAGTTTTTTTTTGTGCCGCTGCGGTGCAATGGTTTGTCAATAATCTATGGTTACAATCGATACATTACGTGCGCGATACAATGTGCTACAGTAATAGTGAAATGTTTCCCGCAAATCCAAACACATACATAATAATGCTAGGTGGCTATGCTATGGATATTTTACACTTTTATTTATTACTAGCGGTCTGCCCCAGATTCGCACGGGAAATAGGTACCTATTTAAAAAAAAGTTTTCATGAAGATCCCTATTTTTTTTCATATTCTACAGCCTTTTAATCTGGAATGATGTTGCATTCTAATGGTCCCATCCCGTTCGGCTCGTACCCCAGTGACGCCCTATATCGCTGCCTAGCTAGATGAGCAGAGTGAGCCACGGAGAGCGACGACCACTCTTTTTTCCAGTAGTTTTGGAGCCTATTCAATGCAATCAAATATTTCCTCTTTATTAGTACCTACCTATAGAAAAATAATGCGAGCACGAACGACTTTGTTAAAAAGTAATTTTTTCTAGTAAAATAAATATTGTTAATGTCTTTGTTTACCACAGAACGAGCTAGATACATAAGTGTTTTTAAAAAAAAGTAATGCAATTATTATGATATGCACATTCCCTGATATGAATGTCTTCCATAATATAAATTTTTGAATGAAGCATTATATGAAAAACATTATTTTCTAGTCCAAAAAGATACTTTGAGAAAAGTAGTAGTACTTCTTCAGTAGGTACGCTGTAGGTACTGAAGAAAGCCGTCGACTGAACTCTGGGCTATGAATCACTTCGTTTTCATGCTCAACGTTCTAAAAAGTGTCATTTTTAGTTTATTAAGGGGATTTGAGATCGATTCCCTGTTGAGCCAATAAATTTACTCTGACTCAAATTGAACAGGATAAGTCGGTCAAAAATTATAGCAATTTTGGTTTATTAATTAATAATTTTTTCGTCTTAAAAAATACTGCATTTTTCCTAGACTATAATACTTGTCAATGAGTCTCTTCACACATTTTTTTATCATGATTTTATAACCATTGTTCAATGCCAAGATACATCGTAAAGATGGCGTTTAAAAAGTGGGCAGAGTAAAAAGTTTACTTTTCGGTTTCCGGGTCCGCGAAAAGATGACACATTATAATATTTTTTTCCCGGATGACAATAAGCTCGGCATAATAATATAAACTCGTCGATAGTTCCGTTCGGCACTCGGTATCACAACTAATGAGACTGGAAATGATATAATAAAATGATAATGCTATTATAACTTTCTCTCATCACGAAGAACCATGCAACAAAACAGCAATCACGTGATCGAAACAAAAGATACGTGTTTTATCTGTCATGATTTTAGTTATTCATTTAACCCTTTCTTGCGCAATCATAAATATACTTATGTTATTATACTAGTCTTTTTTCTTTTTTAAAAGCCACTATATGAACTTAGACAACTATCGTATTGTCTCTCCAAAATGTTTCTGTCGTATTATGTGAAGAACATTATTGTATATGTATATTTTTAACTTGTTAGCGTGCATGAGCACTGACATCCCGGTTTTTACAGAATCAGTCATTTCATCATTAGGTGTCATCTTTTAGGACTGTACCCAAGACCTTCAAGGAATGGTAAAATATATTTTTTACATAAAAAGCTTCAAACCAATATTATGGTATCTAATGAAGTTGGTATATAACAAATTAAGTGTTTTTTGGGGTTTATTATTAACCTTTATTATTATTTAGCTTTTACCAGTCACAGATTTTACAATTTTACAGGAAAGGATTAATACAAATAAGGGAGAGAGTAGCACAGGGTCGATTTAATTTGAATGCTCAAACGTTGATTGTACCCACCTAAATATGCGGTAAATACCTGTTATTGGAGCACTGGAGATTCCATGTGTTTATTTCATGATTTTTCGTTTGTGTAGTTAAGTGTTCTTTCTATTAAATAAATAAATAACGAGGAAGATCATTCTTCGTTGCCTCCCAAATTGTCCTAAGAACCTCAGGAATTTATGTTTTCTAGATTTCTGCTCATATGCAACATTCAGCTGCTTAATCAAGAAGTATAACGCTGCAAATGCTTTAAAATCTTCATTAGGTCTTAAGGAGATTATCTCAAAAAGGTTAGATAGATAAGTATACAAAAAAAAAATCTTTTTAGATTTTTGTAAGCGTTCTTTTCCATGTCTTAAGGTGCATTCGCACCAAACGAACATAGAGCCGAATCTAGGAACAGCAGCCCGATTCACGGAAAAGTTTAAGTCTAAGTTCGAACGAAGTTCGATTCAAACTTTTGTGAATAGGGCTGCTGGTAATAATAATAATTGTAGGCGGCGACTATCTACAGTCTATGTACCTATTCACGGAGGGTTTGAATCGAACTTCGTTCGAACTTCGAACTAAACTTACACTTAAACTTTTCCGTGAATCGGGCTGCAGAGCATACTTTCTTTTATGGTTGATACTGGACACCATGGAAACAATAACTTATTAGTGGCGATGATAGTTCTTTCTCGTTGTTATTTTCTTGGTGACCATATCAACGGTCAAGAAAATATACCCACTCTTTTTTCCAATTCTTGCTCTATGTTCGTTTGGTTTAAATGCACCCTAATATGTAAGACGTTCATATCCAGAAATAAGTCGCATTATTAAAAAAAAAACATTAAGTAGGTATATTATTAATTTGATAAAGTTTTAAGTAGGTAATTGCATTATGAATTTCGTTAGTCGGTTAAGAAAACAAATGGGTTAACCGGTTTAAACGTCACTCGCCGTTTTATAAAGCCATATAACGGACAACCGGCTATATACCGCTTGAGATGAAAATGAAAATAAGAAAATATCACTATCTACTATTCATATATTGCCATAATATAATCGTACATATTATATGTATTTAGAAAATGTTGACCAATAATACGTACAAATGAAATAATATTAATAATATATTTATGTTAATGCGTGTTTGATATGTAAATTATTCAATATTATTATTATTTACCTTGATCAGAATTGCCATATTAAATAAAAAACTCATTTTTATGGCAGATCATTAGTTTGTTTTTCGTGCATTTTATTATATTTCTTTTTAAATAAAATGATTTCATATAAGTATATTATTAATTCTAGATCTGAACACGCAGCACTCATTTATAAATCTGTATTTCTTGATTGTACATACCTAGTATGAAAAGATACAGAATGAAACAAAAAAAGTGAATTCTTAAAACGCGTATAGTTTTTTTTCATAGACAAAGAAAGTTATTTCCTTAAACATATGAATTTAACGAACTTCGTCCCACCGCGAAACCAATAATCACTGTGTTAACTGATTTGGTAAATAAACTTTCCTTTTTGATTAAGGTTAATTTTTGACGCCTCCTTTTTAATATAGAAAATGGGGAAAAATTTCTATTCTCATACTTAAGAAACATACATGAAAAAATAAAAAAAATGAGTGGATTCGTATCGGAGGAGATTTTGTCCGAAAGGTACGAAGTATCTAAATGCATAAAAAGTTGATTATTTAAAGCTATTAAAAAATGGCAAATATTTATGTGTATATGATTAATATTTTGTTGATTTGAATGTTAACCTGTCTTATATTGCAGCACTAAATTTTCTCACTATTCATCATCGAGTATATTGTAGCATCCATTTTGGGTAACCTACGATGAACAAAATAATCAAAGAACTGTTGGGTACCATACACAGTACCTTAGTAAGTTGCAATGTAACTTGACACACTAAGGCCATGTGCTATTGCGATATGTGCCATTGTATTTTCGTATGAATTTTGGGCGTAGCATTGAGTTGTGGTTATTGAGTTTCTTCATCTTCCTTCGAATATGCTGACCTAAATCGCTAACCTTTAACTTAAACGTCATAATTAACAATTGAGTAATTAAGATCTTTATTCCTACAAATATCGACTTGGCAAATAACCAGCAGAAGTGATTCACGCACCCTCGTCAAGAAACAGCAGTGCCTTAGTAGGATATGTACATTCAATTGAAATCCGTCTGAGTACTACTACGAGTGTTAAATTGAACTGTTTAAAAATTTCCTCAATCATCTTTGGCAGATGACAGAAAACATAATTTCTGTTTAGTCTCATCTTATGTTGAATAAATTTAAGTCTTAATATAGCGGTGATCTTCCCTACATTAACCATGCAAGGTCTTGCAGAATTCAACATTGTCCGTTTTATGGAAAGTTGTTTATCTTTTGTCTTGCGGCTGTGAGCCATTAGAAATTATTCTTGCCTTACCCAATGACCCCTGGCCTTAGAAACCCGGTGTGCCACACTGGCCCAACTCGGAATATAAATCCTTCATGAAGTTAGCGATCTCACAAACAAGCGCAGTATGTTAAGTCGAAGTAATTTGCAATTTATTCCTATCGCGATAGGGAAACGGCGCGGCGAGTAGTGTAGTGCCATTCTATGTGCTCGCTTGGGACTGGTAATGCTTGACCTTTGCCACGAGGTCCTCTGGTTACTTGTGTCAATTGTCCGCACCTTTACCATCATCGTCCAAAACCATCTTTGGTCATGCATAATTTAATTACGATGATTTCTCGGTTTAAAATTTAAGAACATTTAAACATAACCATTTGTGAGAACGTATGCAGAATAACCCTAGCAAGATTGAAGTGTGTAACTACATAATATAAACATAACTCAATAGACTTTGAACTATTACCATGCACCATTACGGAATTTCCCCTATCTGAAAACTTTTCAAAAGGAGGAAGAAATCGGTCCTCGATCTCTGCAGACGTGCAACTTTAAAAACATGACGAGCAAGTCTCTCAAAGTTTGAATCCTAACATTTAAAAAATGAAGGTACTGTTTGTTTAACGATTATAAGGACCAACATTCAAATTCTAAGCGAATTTCTACAATTAATAGACATTGACTTCGAATGCCTGGATGACAAAAAGACCCTTATAATACACTATCTAACTATACAGTGTTAGATAGTGCTTGAAAAATACTCAATACCTCAGTCCTGTATTAAATATTGAGTGTCTTACACCAGTGATCCGCAAAGTGTGCGCCGCGGCACACTGGTGTACCGTGGTCATTAGTTGGTGTGCGGCGAAAAAATGAGACCCCCAAGTGATTTTAGAGGCTCATGGTTCAGAGTGGCTTCTGTATTCAAAAGAAAAGAATGGGTAGTACCACTTGTATTAACAGATAACTACCGGGCCCGGAAATCGCTCATTTAAATGAGCTCAACAGAAAATGCAAGACAGGAATTCTAATGAGTGGTATTCTCAAATTCACGTTCCAACTCAACGCAAGAAGCTCTTGCTTAGAACTTAATCGGTTGCCAGTAGTTACGCAACTAATGTATTGGATAAAACATTTTCAGAATACAGAAATGTCAAAAGTCTCAATAAAAATTGTATACGACGCAACTCAATCGTCTGTTTTTCATTTCAGAATAATAGTCAATGACTAAGCTGCACTAAGTTGGTGTAGATCTGGCACGCTGTTAATGGTGACCTGCAACCTATGGACTGGATACGAAATGCATTCTCGGATACCATTTCTCTTGGACACCCGAATATGTAACATAAAAATTTGAAAAATCTAAAGAAGAGCCTAAGCCTAAGTATGGCGGCGTTTAAAGCATGCTGTTGTAATTCTATTACCATTGGCCATTTCCACAACCTACTTTTGCGAATTGCGGTAGGTATATACAATAGCCACAAAGGTGTTTAGAGAATGCGGAGGGGGGGGGGGTGTTACGATACTTTACATTGAAGGGAGGGGGGGAGGGTCAAAAATCTCAAAAGAAATTTATTGGTGTACCTCTGAAATTTCTTGATTTGGTAGGTGTACCTTGGACACAAGTTTGCGGAACACTGTCTTACACAAATCACCTACCCTTGTGTGCTTCATCTAAAAAATATAAAGGTTTACCTAAATTATTAAATCCGTAAGAACACCTGAAATATTTACGGCGGCGTTTATTATTTGACGTTCAGAAACAAACCATAGATTAAGTAATCCAACGCTGCATCTGCTGTCATTATTATATTGTATTACGAAAGTAGGTACATACTTATTCTAATCCACTTATAAATTTCCTCATAAACCATGATTCCATCTATTATCTACGATCGGCCACCACTTTCTCTCTATGGTCGCCTAGGATTTGTTCGAAACGTTATTATATATTTCTATTAGGCTCATACTTCCATAAATATTTGAACGATCTACAATAATTATTTTAAATTGATTTTTATTAACTACTAGCTGACCCGTCGAACTTCGTATCGAAATAAATAATATGGGTACTCTAGGTTTTATACAACAGAGCTCAAATTCGTTTTTTAGTTATTTAACACGAATGACTATTTAGTGGCATTAGCAAAACCTGCATAACACGCAGCATTCATTGGGTCTGAGTTTATTTTTTTTACATCAAAAACTTATAACCTATGTTAATATGATGTGGGAAGAGGTCATCATTGCGCAAGATCGAGTGCAATGGAGAGCTCTTAAGCCTCACTTTGCTCCTGAGTGGTGTTCAAAGGGAGTTTTAATTTTGATTGATTTGATGTTAATATGTAAAAAAAGAATTTAGGTATGTCATTATATTCGATATTTTAATAGTTTTTTTGCTCAGTTAAAATAATATTGATTGATTAATCAAAGTACGATAAGGAACATCTCCGTACCGATTCAAAATACGCATTGAGGTGTCAATACTTTTTTGCCCATCACGCTGATTCGAGAAGGGGGTAGGCAGAGAGTATGGACTTCCATTCTTTCCAATCCAAACTTATTCGCTTCCTCCAAACGCATAACATTCCGCATACATGCTCTTATATTCCTCTTGCTCTTGACTTGGCCCTCACGTAAGACGTCACCGATATGGTCAGTCTATGTCATTGCAGGTCGGCCTCGTCTGCGTGCACCAATTCTTTCAGATTTATATATCCTTTTAGTCATTCTCACATGCCCAAACCTTCTTTCTTTATTCACTTTCATTCTAGTCACTACACTAACATCCACTCCACATTCCTTTCTAATATTATCATTCCTCACTTTATCAATAATTCTCTTTCCGCATATCCTACGCAGTGATCTCATTTCCACAGAATTTATTCCAACTTCCAAATTTAACTTCCATGTCCAAGTTTCACTCCCATAAATCACGGATAGTATCAGGATTGCATTGTGCATCAACTGTCGATTTCAGAGATATCTTCTTAGAGGTCTTAATGCATCGCCAACCCTTCTCCCAGCCAATTTCCTTCTTTCAATCTCTTTTTCACACCTTGCATCTCTTCTAAATAAATGACCTAAATAGACATACGTCCAAGTTCTCGACATTCACTTTCACACAAAATTGCGTTCTTAAATCTCCTCTTTCAAAACAGTGGAAATAAATAAAAAGCACATTTAATGCAGTATCTGTGATTTTTGTTCTATCTTCTATTACAACATGGTGGAAGTGTAGCAACTTTTATTTTCAATAAAGAAACAAATGCTAGGTCATTAGCAAATAACATCCAGCTTTTTTTTACATATTAACGATGCAGATTATATTTACGTTATATGTAGGTATGTACTCATCCTCTGTAAAAATCAGCCCATAAACGAAGAATTGATTTTCAAACAAACAAAAAAAAATCTACTTGTTCTTCAATATAATCATGTATTCCTTGTGTTAAAACTTATCAAAACTCCTTATAAAATGAACTTCAATTAAGTATAACTCCTTAATAGCAATGTTATATTATACGATTCTGTTTGCTGGCGGTTTAAAAATGTCTGTAGATAAAGAAAGTTTTCAAAACTCCTTACACTTCATTACAATGATGTATTTCTTGTATTTAAACTTACCAAAACTCCTTATAAAAAATAACTGCAATGAATATTATATGACTTATCCAATCAATCTATTTCATACGATATATTTTACATTCGCATTCTATCAGTTGCAACAACAATCAATCCACTGACAGTTCTTTCAAATGTCAATTAATAAAAATTCAAAAGTAGAACAAAATTATATTGTAAAAAGTACTAAAGAGATTACCTATTTTCTGTGTTTTCTTAAATTTCCTAATTTTCCATGAATTTTTCTTAATTTTTTTCTTCTAATACAACCTTTTTCTGATAAGAGCCTACACGCCAAAAAAAGAATTAGCGAAATCGGTCCAGCCATTCAGGCGCGATGCGATAATACCGGGAAATAGCTCTCCATTTTTATAGTGTTCTTAAATTTTCTAATTTTCCATGCATTTTTCTTAATTTTTTTCTTCTAAATCAACCTTCTCCCGATAAAAGCCTACACGGCAAAAAAGAATTAGCGAAATCGGTCCAGCCGTTTAGGCGTGATGCGTTGATATCGGGAAATAAATCTCCATTTTTATAGTTTTCTTAAATTTTCTTATTTCCTAAGCATTTTTCATAATTTTTTTGTTCTAAAAGGACACTCTCCTGATAAAAGTCTACACGACAAAAAAAGAATTAGCGAAATC
This sequence comes from Mystacides longicornis, assembly GCA_963576905.1. Classification (NCBI taxonomy): domain Eukaryota; kingdom Metazoa; phylum Arthropoda; class Insecta; order Trichoptera; family Leptoceridae; genus Mystacides; species Mystacides longicornis. The sequence goes on from OY756422.1 coordinate 36,339,832, forward strand.
GGTCCAGCCGTTTAGGCGCCATCCGATGACAACGCGAAATAGCTCTCCATTTTTATATATAAGATAAGAATAACAATTATGTTTTTATTACCTAAAATTATGTGCTGCGTAAAGAGTCTACAATAGTTAATATAGACCAAAGACTAAAGAACTCAACAGAATGTCCTTTGTTATCAGTGCGGAGTATACCTGCCCCAAACAATCAAGGAGTCCTCGTTAGGAAAAGTCCCTCAGGCTGTCATAATGTCCGGAATGTATTCTCTTGATTGTTTTTACCGTTGTGTACCATTAACTCACAATTACTGTAACACAGATCTAGTTATCATTTGCCTGTTAACCATTCTGAGTGTATCATTATCCAGTATGTAACATGTCATTATTAAGACCGCAATACAAATGCACTGTTCCTAATGATTTATTGATGCACATGTACTTTAAAACCATATTTGCACTCATTCTCTTTTACAGCAACTATCGATCCAAGAATTACACCTGTCTGGGTCTTAAAAATAATCAAACAAGAATTGTTTAACGTTGTTTGACTAAATTAACAGCACCTTGAAGTATCTACTTTCAGATAAACATGGTGACTTTTTTATAGCTTTTACAACTATCTTTCCTCCTGCCTTCTGCTAAATGTTCCTTCTAGTTTTTATCAAATTCTGCCCCATCTAACGACGTTGCATACTAGATATTTCCCTTTGAGGGATTTGGTAAGATTTTAACAATGATGGAGAATAGAGTTCCTCATTAGAAACATCATTCTCTTCATCATTATAATCTTCTTTATTAGAGTATACCAAGCATCCCTAGGATTGTAATAATAGAGGGAAGAAGGGAAATGGGGCGGAAGAAAGTTTCATGCCTCAAAAATCTTAGGAAGTGGCTTGGAATACCGGATGCAGCTTCATTGATAAGGCTGGCTCAAGACCGTGAGGAGTTCAAAGTGATGGTCGCCAACCCCCGTTAAGAGAGACACACGAAGCATTCCCGCTTCCACCCAATTCTACCGCTGAGCAATCCTTATATCTCCCATTGGTACCGCAGATTGCATTCTTACTTATATTTCAGCTCTCGACCATTCTCTTTGTTATTTTCGAGAGCATGCATAGGTGCCAAATTTCGCGTGTCTATTATGTTCGATGGAAGTACAATCCTTTTCAGGAATCGTCCATTTTCCTCGGCGATGATCGTCATGCGATTTGACCAACATTCTGCATTTTTTTGCATAAATTTATTTTATTATTCAATATTTTAAGTTTAACCTTTGATGTCCTTCACATTACAAAAGTAGGTCATTTACTTTTTAAACATCCTTGTGCAAACCAGCTTCTTGTCTTGATCGTTTTAAAGGAAACAAGAACCATCAAGCATCAATCATTCTGGCTTCTTGGAAGCCATCAATGGATGCAATGCCCAAGGGCCAGATGATGCGCGTGTGGCGTCTCTCTATACAAGAGCCGGTTTGAAAATAGAATCGGAATTTGATAAAGGATGCCCTTAGGCTTCCAATCAATATTACATTATACGGCGGAGTCAGGATGGAAATTACGTCAAATGCATTTTGTCTCGAATCAAGTCCTTAAAAGTGTCTTTACACGAAGAACGCATTGTTTAAAAAACTAACCAAATATTTTAACAACTAAACTTTCAATAACTGTTCATCATGTCGAACATAATATACCTATGTGGTTCCTGTATGACTTTGTTTGGGAGTACAATGAGACAAAAAGAGGTCTCCATTGCGCTCAGTTTGATAATCTATTAAGATCACTCAAGCATGATAATATGTAAACTTTATAAACAAACAGTTACTACTGCATTTTGTAAGCATAAAACAGAATACAGATAAATAAATAAATAGGTAAATAATGCTTTATTGTTATAAATTAAAATGCAATCCTAATACAATTCATTCACTAGAGTCAAAGGGCAGACTTATCCCGCAGAATCTCTTCCAGCCAACCCAAATTACAAACAAAAATAATAAAAAAATAACAATATAATAATTAGTAATTTTCTATTATTATATTATTAAATAATAATATAATAATAGAAAACAAAATAATAATTACGCACTAATCACATGAGATCACACAATGAAGAGTTAGGTATAAAAGATTTCAAAAGGTAACATTTATACAAAATCAAACTCAAATAAAATTAAATAATACATAAAATAAATTAAAAACAAATTCAATAAATTCAATGAGCTAAAATAAATTCAAGTAATTATCTTCAAAATAAATTGAAGTAACAGATCGCACTTAACGAATATATTTTTTCTTTATACGTATGTCCGACCTCGGTAGCCTAGTGGCAAAGGCTCCGACTTCAGATCAAGAGGTCACGGGTTCGATTCCCGGTCGGGTCAGAAATTTTCAATGTGTTTTTCCACTTGAAATTTCTACTCGGGGTTGGAATCCTGTCTCAGATTGGACGGGACCGGTTGACTGGTAGACAATGCTTCAAGCATTAAGTTCCGCCGGCTATACTGACACCTATGTATAGAAGAGTGTTATTTATTTATTTATTTATGTCCTTTTGTTTATTTCGAAAAGACAGAATACTTTTATTTTATCCATTTCGACTTCACTATTCCATTTTTGTTTGTAGGAGTAACGCACATTTTTCCAAGTATGGTAGAAATAATTTAAGCGGCACTAAATTGTCCTAAATATTCCTACCATTTCAAAATCTATGTTACCTAAATTTATGCAAGTTTAGTAAAATGGATTTGGCATATTTTTGTGTTAGATCGTGCCATTATAATAATATTTCTGATAACATAATATTTCCAGCTTTTAATGTATAATGTGTACTTCGAGTACCTACGTACTTGATATGCATGCCGATGAAAGTTGTACATTATACATTTTTATGTCGATGTTCGGCGCTCTGGGCCACATCCCTAATATAATGTCACAAGATAAATTATAATTTAATCCAATATGAGGTCAATATTTTTACCACCATTTTTTATATTTAATATTGATGTATGACCGAAAATCCGTTAATAAATAAATTAAATACATTCCATTTCTTTTTAATATACGTAAAAATTGAGCCTTTAAGGGAAAGTGATATCAGTGTTGATATAATTTGGGACATATTACACATATTTTATGACCCACATTCGATATATAACAGATGATATAATGAAATGATGATTATAACGACAAAAAATTTTGATGTTCGAAAAACCCAAAGTATCTTATTTCATTTTGTATCGGTTTGATTTCTCCTAAATCTTTATGATATATTTGGATTACTGTTTTTCCAATACACATTATAAATGTTACTTACCTTCATTTTTGTTGGCTAACATTAATCAGTTCTGTTTTTTTTGTTACAGGTAAAATCTTTTATGTTCCACCAGAGAAAGTTTCTTCTTATTGGTAAGATAATTCCAAAATATCCGGATTCGTCACCTATTTCGACATAACCTCTTCACAAAATCAACGTACTTAGCATTATCATCTTCTCCGCATCTATACCTCAAGTCTCAATGATGCCACTTTTTCTATAATTTAGTCCCATTATCAAATTATAAGTACTCCGGCTATTATATGGGCACTGTTATGCTTGTTTTCCATTCTTCCGGAACTTAATATGAGGTGATAATTTTCTTGAACAAACTCTGCCTATAACTATCCTGCCTAACCAATTTTCATACAGTGTTTCACCCCTTCGGGTGGAAGGCCTCAACAAAAAAAAAATACAGTGTTTAAAATCACACATTTAAACCTCTTTCAACAAATATAAATTTACACAATATAATATAATAAACTTATTATTTCTAATGCAGATCAAATCCAATTCCCGTGTTACGAAATTTATGTACCAATAAAAATATAATATATTATTTATATTGAAAAACCGATATATACATACATCTTGTATAAGAGGTTGCAAATTTTATAACGTTTATCTCTTAGTTTTTTTTAAAGTTACACATCTTTAGAGGAATTTATCGTTTATATTACAAACTTATGACCCGTCGAACTTCATCCCGCATCCGAATCAACAATAATTATTACATACATAGATAATACAATAAATTATTAGCTAAATTTAATGCAGTTTGTATGTCATAAACTGTATTTAATTTATGTAATAGGTAAACTTATTTTTTTATTCTGGATAATGTCGAAGTTCGACGGGCTGGTCAGCTAGTAATTAGATATAGAAAAAATGACAAACAAAAATATAAAGTTTCATGTCCTGTGAAGTAGACGCCTATAAAATTGTCTGAAAGAAATTATAATTAACTCACATTTCATAAAAATAAATACTCCCTCATAATTATTTTGAAAATAAAATAAGTAGGTACTCTGTTACACTGAAACAGTATGAGAGGGTCTACCGAGGCTTACTAGTTGTAAGATTGACCACCTCACATCCTTAAATCCCAGCAGTTCAGAAAAGGCGCAAGAAACAATCCTCTATAGACCCTCTCATAATGTGTTCCGCTCTTTCGAAGCAGAGCTGAGGGGTTTGGACATGGTGTAGGAGGAGGTTATAAGCATTGCGCAAGATCGAGCGCAATGGAGAGCTCTTGTTGCCTCCCTATGCCCCTGAGTGGGGTTTAAAGGCAGAAAAGATAAATCGAATACTGAGATAAATTTCGTTACTACAAAATTATCTTCAATTTTTCTGAGACCGATTAATTGTAAATCGGTTATATTGAGAATTTCTTTACATTGGTATTATATTATTGGTTATAGATGAAGTTTAACCCGTGTTAGATAAGTATTTATTGGAGTCATGTCCCATAAAATAGAAGCGCCACACAATACGGCCGAGGACAGCGCTCGACCACCGCCCATAACTCCACAAGCCACCAGCAACATGACGATGCGACAGGTACGCGACATCTTCCGTATGTGTGTACTTATACCTACCCAGATATAATCGGTCGCCATTTGATTCAAGCCGTCCCGTTACTCGTACTATTTTATAATATTATTCCTCATCTTCAGTTGGTCAGGTATTTCGTAACGCGCGCCGTCCCCATTCTCATGCGATATCTTCTATTGTGGGATTCCGGAACGTGAATGTCATTTGGTCACACCGAATCGACGATAATAAACAGAAATTTATGTTAATCGAAGCGGGTCAACGCAATTCTGCAATAAAACGACGATATCCTTAATATTTTAACCATCATTAAGACAAAGTGTTGGCCTGATTCTTGTTCAGCTCAGTTTCACAAAATACAGAAGACTCCGAATGGGGAATGTATGTCATTTTATGTATCTACTGCTCGACCGAAAGAGATCATCATGCATAGCCTTTTTTAATCGAGTATAGACGGTGCAATTAACTTCTTTTTAGGTTAAACAAGAGATGACTCAAAGTGTTTCCTTGCCTGCTGATGTTATGATTAGTCGATGTTGCTCTGGAGAAGTCTGTCTCTACCTTGATTTGTCAATCAGCTTTTTTCAATTCTATGATCGATTCAATGTAGACGACGCCTATGTTGTGAGATGGGGCAGAAGCAAACGAAGACACTAGATGTATCACGTCAGTAGACTGGAAGATGACCCGATTTTCAAGGTAGCAGCTGCGGAATACATACCACAAGGGAGGACTGCCAGGCAGGTCTCCCAAGAGGTGGAAAGACAACTGGCAGTCGATGTCTTCGAAGGGCATCCTTGGAACAAAACGAATCAAAATTTGATTCAGCTAGAAGAACAATAATAAAAACATTTATCTGTGTAAATAATTTTTATTTCTTTTACATTTTTCTCTTTCTGTAGGCCTGTTGGCGTATAATGTTCCTGCTTTGTTATCCTCTTGTGCGTGGACTCCCAACTGTCTTTCCATGTTTTTGGGTGGTCGTCCAAATTTTGCTGCCGCGCGTCCATTCTTCCTAGCCATCCCATATTGAAGAATGCCATCGGTGGTCGTCGAATTTTCATTGCATGCTGATTATTAACACCCTCCATTTTATTAAATTTTTCACTTCGGTCTACTTTTCCGGGAAAACAAAAATTGCACGTGTCTCATATTTCGTGAAAACAACGATGTGTTTATTTTCCTCATTAGGTTTACATATTAATTTGAAAAACAAACACAAACATAACATATTATGTTTTCACGTAAAAGCCCGACTCATTTGCATTCATAACAATAAATAAATAAATTTTACAAGAGAATGTTTTAGTCCGCGGAAAGACAACAATTTTAATTAATTAAATTTTAACTTGTACATATAGGTATTTTATAACGGTTAAATGTTATTGACGTAAATTTTATTATTTGGTTTTACCTTTTATTGAGGGTAACCTTCCGCGATCATGAGACTTGACCGTTTCGACATTGTTTTTATATCGCTGTTAAACGTTTATTAAAAACATAATAATTGTTTTAAATAAGCACAAAATCAACTAATTGCTATTTTGTTGTACCTACTAGCTTTCCCGACAGACGAATATTCGTCCCGTCCTTACTATGAATATTGAATTCGGATTTGTATAACGGTAAAATTAATCACCTATTATTCCCACCACCAATGCATTTTGTTTTACACTTTTATGTTTACAAGGCACATTCTCCCAATTACACCAACTATCAAATAAATGATTTATAAAGATTATTAAGTTAAAAAAAAAGTTTTAATTACCTAGTTAATTGTGAGTGATGTTACAAATATTTTGTATATTTATTGTACAACATTACCGCCAACGGAATATCACAATTGCAACTCAGTTATGTCAAACGCCAATTGAAATTCAAAAATAGAAAACTTTATGGTGTCAAAAGTACTAATAAAGATTTATTAATTTTTTTCAAATTTTCTAATGTTTCACGCAACTTTCTTAATTATTTTTCTTTCATGAGAACCTTATGCTGACAGTTGCAGCACATTAAACAATTAGCAAAATTGCCTAGCCGTCAACGCATTATGCAATGACCAAGGGCTCTATTTTTATATGTCGAGATTATCCATTGTAGTGTCTTTTTTATATTAAGTAACTATCCTTATGAACCTTAGCATTTGATAATTCATAGATCAGATAAACCATAGCATATCACCTTTCTGTGGTAAATTAAGTATAGAAACAAGTAAAGAGCGTTGTGCCGCCTTATCGTAGTGTTTGGCTTTCACTGAACGTCTTCGCTCTTGTCTTCCGCTATTTTACATGAAAATCGTGACAAAAATGGGCATTGTCGTTGGCAACAATGGCGCATTGACATCTTTGTCTGTTTCATACGCTACGTGTTCTGTCACTCCAATAGTTTATGGATGTTTTGTTTAATTGTTGCTTACTTAAAAGGGTATTGACAATACCCACATACACGTGTGTACACAAATCAACTAATGTAGTTGAAACAAAACAATCATATCAAAGACAATGAACGTGAAGCACCTATCGACGATAGTTCAAAACCACTAAAGAACTAATTTGAAATCAATTATTATAATTCAGTAGAAGTATATTGTTCTAATGAAATGCCCCTTAAATGTACCTGGTTTTTTGCAAATGTTATTACTTGTTATGCGATATTCTTCATATGTTATTATCTGCGGAATATTCGTGTACCTACTTTAAAATTGCATTTAGACTAGAGATGTTATAGATTGTCAAATTAATGATCTTGATTTGGATACGGATATAATATGACTACCGGTTTCAGATAAAATTACGGATATGAAATAACTTCGGATTATCCGTTAGTTTCGGTTATGGATCTTTAATTTTGAAGAAATTAATTGTGAAAGTAAAATCTATTAGTACCTAACTCTATGAACAAAAAAAAACTGTCAAAGTATCTCCTTTAGACACAGATAGAATTGTATTACGGATATCAATTCGGTTACGTTTACGGAGCTCCATAAAAGCGTGCGAGATTTTCTTGAAATGTCTAGGAAGTAAAACTGTGTATTTTTTATAGAACTTATTGGTAAAAAAGAAAACACTACAATGACACCGATATTTTGACAATAAGCTTTCCATAGTATTTTACCGACATATTATCCGAATCTTCCATAATATTTGTCTGACATGGTTAGCTACTTACCGAATCTTCCATAATATTTGTCTGACATGGTTAGCTACTTACCGAATCTTCCGTAATATTTTTGCTGACATTATTAAGCCACGTACCCGAATCATCCGCAGTATTTGGCTGACGGCTGACGTAAGTACGACTTTTTGGAAATTGCCGGCTGAGAACCTTTCTTCGGTGGAACAGTGCGCGAACCCAAGTTGTTAAGGTACACACCGTATATACGCACCTCTGGTGGATCCACTTAATCAAGATTAGAAGGTGAGTGTTTCACAAGAGTGCGGTATGCCGTCGCCGTGGAGCCGGCCGGACCGGTCGATGTTTTGTGGCATCTTCACATGATATATTACCTTACACCGTAACCTGGTGAAAATACATACCAATACGGCCCTAGCGCTCGACAATGGTATTTAGACCTACGGAGAAATTGGGAACTAAAATGGTTATTAGTGAGAAATAGATACAGAACTGAAATGATGAATTTTGTAAAGGTTCATTTATACCAAACGAACAAACACCCAGAGCTTGAAAATATAGTATATTTTCCTAATCTTTGATATGGTCACCAAGGAAATAATAACCAGAATCGCCTACTAATAAGTTGTTGTTTCCATGGTGTCCAGTATCAACGATTAGGAAAATATACTCTATTTTCAAGCTCTGGATATTTTTTCGATTGGTATAAATACACCTTAAGAAATTTTTTTTTTCACCGTAAAGTCATTAAACTAAGCTTTACCTTTTAAACTGTTCGTGGAAAGGATCAATGCAGATACGCTTCAAGTTTTATCATTTAAAATTCTAGTGTTAACATGAATGTTCTGTGTTTGTTACTGTAATGTATTCATTAAAAATACATAGCTACGTATAACATGAAACAATTTTGCATGTACATCTTCATGAAGTTCAATCGTTCTTTAAGATGCTTTCCAGCATGATAATCATATGATTAAGCTTAGTGATAGGTACGTACACTCAGCAATAGTGGAAAGTAAAAAAAATCTTTCTCAATCTATGGTAGATAAATCTCGCCATTTTAGTTCATAGCCGGTCACAACGTAACAATGAAGAAATACTGCATTCGACACACGAAAAATGTTTGTCACATTCATTTTGGTGCAAAATTGACGTTAAATATTCGCTGAATTTAACACTTTTTTCACAAGTTTTTTTGCAAAAGGCTAAAACCATGCCCTTCTTAATAATACTTCTTTATAATAATAATAATAATCCACGGCGCTACAACCCATTGTGGGTCTTGGCCTCCTCAAGTAGTCGTCGCCACTCCGCCCTGTCAGCCGTCCTGCGACGCCAGTTCCTCACTCCCAGGGACTGCAGGTCTCCAGTCACGCAGTCGAGCCATCTCAGCCTTGGTCTGCCAATACTTCTTCTGCCAGTCGGGCTTTCACTCCAGAGTTTCTTGAGGGTAGTGTGTTCGTCCATTCTCTCTATGTGTCCCAGCCAGCGGAGACGGCATATTTTGATGAACTTGCTAATATTAATGTCATCATACAATCCGTATAGTTCATCATTGTACCGGATTCGCCATCTTCCGCCTTCATTAATGGGCCCATAGATTCGACGTAAGATTTTCCTCTCGAACACATCTAGCCGTTCCTCATCCCTCCTCGTCAGTGCCCATGTTTCGCATGAGTATGTGAGAACAGGTCTTATTAAGGTCTTATAAAGCTGAGTCTTAGATTTTCTTGACATAAGCCTCGATTTAACAAGCTTCTGGAGCCCAAAGTAGCTTCTGTTTGCCGCCGTTATTCTGCATTTAACCTCATCACCAATATCATTGGTATCAGTAACAAGGGAGCCAAGATATTTAAAACTATTAACTCTCTCAAACTCATAGTTCCCGATGGACAGGTTGTCATGAGATGTTACTCGGCCTGCCGGGTCTGACACGAGGTATTTAGTTTTTTGCTCATTGATTTCGAGTCCAACGGCTTTTGCTGTCGCTGCAAGTGATAGGAATGCATCCTTCAGGGCTACTTCGCTCCTAGCTATTATGTCGATATCGTCAGCATAGGCTAGCAGTTGCACAGACTTGTGATATATTGTGCCACTAGTATTAATTCCTGATTCCCGCACTGCCTTCTCCAACGCGATGTTAAAGAGCAGGCATGCCAGAGCATCCCCCTGACGCAGTCCGTTTAAGGTTTCGAAGGAATCTGATAGGTCTGCTTGTATTCGTACTTGACATTCCACTCGTGACATTGAAACTTCCGTCATTCGGACGAGTTTCTCAGGGATGTCAAACTGTCGCATGGCTGAATACAATTTTGATCTGTTGACGCTATCATATGCAGCCTTAAAATCTATGAAAAGGTGAAATGTCTCAACATTAAATTCTCGGGTCTTTTCCAAAATCTGTCTTATAGAGAAAATCTGATTTGCGCATGATCTGCCTGGTCTGAAACCACTTTGATAATCCCCTATTATCCGCTCTGCATGGGGGGAGAGTCTATCGAAGAGGACATTTGAGAATACCTTATATACCGTGTTCAGTAGGGTTATTCCCCTATAGTTGGAACAGATAAGTTGATCGCCCTTTTTGTGGATTGGGCATATAATACCTTTGGTCCATTCTTCTGGCAGTGCTTCATCTGTCCAGATTTGTCCTAAGATACTATGCACAGCAGCTCCCAACGCAGCCCCTCCATTTTTAAGGAGTTCTGCTGGTATTTCATCTACCCCTGTCGCTTTGTGGTTTTTGAGCTTGTTTATTGCCCTCTCAACTTCCTGCCGGGATGGTAGTGGTTCATTATCACCACTCGCAGGTGTTTGCGTTGGGGGTATTTCCTCTTCCGCTGTGAAGTTAGAGTTCAGCAAATGATCAAAATGCTCTACCCACCTCTTTAGGATACTCGGTTTGTCTCCCAATACGTCTTTAGGCCTAAAATAAAAAGAATAAGTTTTAAAAAAAAGTGTTTATGAATGTAATAGGTAAGTATGACAGGCGATTGCAACGCCCTCTCGTTGAAGATGGTTAACGCCGCTCACCCAGTTTCTCTGTACACTGGCAACACTGTTGTAGACCATTGATCATGTGATTATGTATTAACAGTAACGAAAATTTACTGGTTTTTAATGGTAGGTACCCCGTACCCGCAGGTACACCACTATTTGATATTACGAACCATTATTTGGATTTCTTCACAAATAATATTCTAACATGCTTTGGATTTGACTTGATAAACCGGTAAAAATCTTTTCAATCAATTTTATATTCATTGTTAATATGTTTGTTTTAACAAGAATTATTTTCTCGTAGGCATAGTTTTTAACGTGCCGACATTTGAACAAGAGGTTCTGGATTCGATTCCCGCTCGAGACGAGAGTTGTATTTCACACAAAATTTTTGATTGCTGTTGCCATATTGTCTCGTGGAAATTTATAGAAACTGCATTATAAGCTTTGGCGAATTTATGGTCACCTAAATATTGAAAAGCGTGAAAAACTTATAGGGAAAACAAAAGGGCTATTCCAGGTGAATGTCAAGAAACAGGCGTTTACTACGGAAACAAACTATACAAGCTTTGCATATAACAGAAGAGACTAAAATTAATAAAAAATAACTAATGATACTTATCTCTATTTGTTTTAAGTACTAACCTACACCTAAAATAGCGAAGAAACGCACTAATTCCATATTAGGAAGTGTTCGGGATTTATATTAATTGACTTAAATAGTAGCGAAATAGGAAAAAATAGTACTCTCTCGAGAGTGAATTGCCACATCGTAAAGAAGAAGAAATTAATATACCTACCTTTATTTTTGAAAAATTGTGTGCGTACGCTACAATAATGGTTAGAAAAACATGCAATACTGAATCACTGAAGAATTTAAAATTGAAATGTTCTGTTCATAAAATTAATTTAACCATATTTTGTAAGGTTTGTGTATTTACGTAGTGAAAGTTCATTATAATGAATTAAAACAAACACAGTTGCACTTTCACGATATTTTATTGAGGCTCGAGCGCTTTCGTCTATCTCATGTAGACATTATCAAGAGACTAAAGATACACAAAATTTTAAAAAATAAATTGAAGACATGGTACAATATTGGTAGGAGAAGATTATACTACTACCAGATGACAAAATTATTATTATTGCGCTAACATGCAGTTGGGCAAGATATTATGATAAAAATGTGTTCGAGGGTGACAAAAGGATGGGTGTGCGTGGGTTGGGATGTTGGGAATTTATATAGAAACATATGTAGGTATTATTTTAAAGTAAAATGACTAACTAATTGATTTGAAATAGTGGAGATGGTGCTGGGATTTGTATGTTCACAATATGTTCGCGGTTTTTATGAATTTCTAATGTTTCTAATGCTATTCTTCGGTTTCTCTGTCTTTCTGAGTGTAAGACCTTAACATTTTCCATGACGAATTTGTGGTCATATTCTATGCAGTGGTCTGCCATCTCAGAGTAGCCAGTGAGACCACGGAATGCTCTTTGGTGCTCTTTGAGTCTAGTAGTAATTGCTCTGCCTGATTCGCCGATGTATTTTGCATCACAATCCCCACACCATAGCATATATACTCCCGCATCATCCATGCTATCTTTTTTATCTTTGTTATTGTATAAAAGTTTATTAATATTACTATTAGTGTAAAACGCGCTTTTATATTGTTTCTTTGTGACTTTACTAAGTGATTCGGAGAGTTTACCCGTAAACAGTATTTTTCTCCATGGTTTTTCATTATCTTTTAACTTTAAGGTAGAATTGTAAAGGTATTGATCAGTTAATATTTTAAACTGTTTTTTATGTAAAATATCATCAACTGTGTTACTATTATAACCGTTATTAATTGCTATTTTTTTAATTATCTTAAGTTCTTTTTGAAAATCTATGTTATCTAATGGAATATTTAATAATCTATGTACCATGGAGTGAAATACCGCTAGTTTATGCGATTTTGGACTATTCGAAGAAGCATGAATGATGGCATCGGTGTAAGATGTTTTTCTATATATACTAAATGAAAATCGAGAGTCTATTAATCTTATTGAAATGTCCAAGAAATTAAGCACTTTATTATTTTCCACTTCTAGTGTGAACTGTATATTTTTATTGATTGAGTTCATATAGTTTAAAAATAAATCTAATTGTCTTTTAGTTCCACTCCAACAAAAAAAACTCAAAAATATTATACCACCAACAAACTCAATTCTTATATCATTTGATGTAAAAAATTTGTTTACCAATGTACCGGTAGAAGAAGCAATAAACATCGTAAGGAACAGACTAATTGATAATGAAGTGGACGCAAAAGTGATAGCAACAACAATAAAATTAGTAGAAACGTGCATGGACCAAAACTATTTCAAATTCGAGGATAAGTTCTACAAAATTATAAATGCCCTTCCTATGGGAAATCAACTGTCACCATTACTCGCAGATATCTACATGGACAAGTTCGAGGATGATCTGTTCAAGTCTAACAACCCATTATTGAATTGTGTATCGTGTTACTATAGATATGTGGATGACATTTTTTGTGTTTGGAGTGGAACTAAAAGACAATTAGATTTATTTTTAAACTATATGAACTCAATCAATAAAAATATACAGTTCACACTAGAAGTGGAAAATAATAAAGTGCTTAATTTCTTGGACATTTCAATAAGATTAATAGACTCTCGATTTTCATTTAGTATATATAGAAAAACATCTTACACCGATGCCATCATTCATGCTTCTTCGAATAGTCCAAAATCGCATAAACTAGCGGTATTTCACTCCATGGTACATAGATTATTAAATATTCCATTAGATAACATAGATTTTCAAAAAGAACTTAAGATAATTAAAAAAATAGCAATTAATAACGGTTATAATAGTAACACAGTTGATGAAATTTTACATAAAAAACAGTTTAAAATATTAACTGATCAATACCTTTACAATTCTACCTTAAAGTTAAAAGATAATGAAAAACCATGGAGAAAAATACTGTTTACGGGTAAACTCTCCGAATCACTTAGTAAAGTCACAAAGAAACAATATAAAAGCGCGTTTTACACTAATAGTAATATTAATAAACTTTTATACAATAACAAAGATAAAAAAGATAGCATGGATGATGCGGGAGTATATATGCTATGGTGTGGGGATTGTGATGCAAAATACATCGGCGAATCAGGCAGAGCAATTACTACTAGACTCAAAGAGCACCAAAGAGCATTCCGTGGTCTCACTGGCTACTCTGAGATGGCAGACCACTGCATAGAACATGACCACAAATTCGTCATGGAAAATGTTAAGGTCTTACACTCAGAAAGACAGAGAAACCGAAGAATAGCATTAGAAACATTAGAAATTCATAAAAACCGCGAACATATTGTGAACATACAAATCCCAGCACCATCTCCACTATTTCAAATCAATTAGTTAGTCATTTTACTTTAAAATAATACCTACATATGTTTCTATATAAATTCCCAACATCCCAACCCACGCACACCCATCCTTTTGTCACCCTCGAACACATTTTTATCATAATATCTTGCCCAACTGCATGTTAGCGCAATAATAATAATTTTGTCATCTGGTAGTAGTATAATCTTCTCCTACCAATATTGTACCATGTCTTCAATTTATTTTTTAAAATTTTGTGTATCTTTAGTCTCTTGATAATGTCTACATGAGATAGACGAAAGCGCTCGAGCCTCAATAAAATATCGTGAAAGTGCAACTGTGTTTGTTTTAATTCATTAATTTAACCATTATGAACGTTTTATGTTGTCAACACTAATAAATATATGAATGAAAAATTATTTTTTTTGCAAAAATGAGCACTCAGTAGAGAAATATCTAGTAGAAATTAAGTACACCGGCCGGCATAATCACGTGTGTACTTGGTAACAACTTTCACGGACCTCAGCCATCATGTAATACTATAATAATCGGGCAAGTACCGGCCACATACTTTTTATAATTGTACCAACGCGTACTAACTCGTTGTCTATGGTGATTATTATTATCTCTGCGTGCAAAGTGCTTTGAAAATGACAAGTGGTCAGCAATATGTCCGACACGTTCTTTTTTCAAATTATGACTGCATTTCGTTCCGTATAATTTTCGTATTGGAAATAATGAAATGACTTGCTCATTTTCAAGTTTGATGTGTGGAGTAGTCTTCTTTTAAAAATCAGGATTCATTCTCTGAAAAGTACCTACATATAGGTATAGAATTAAAATAAAGTTTTTCTATACAACAGATTTTCACTTTGAAAAAAAAATTACCTTCGAAATCGTGATGATTGTCAAATTCTTTCACTAGAAGTCCATTCTCTATATAAATTTAAAGCCCATCTTTAGTAAAGTTCGCTTGAATATTTTGGTAGGTACAACTGGGGTCAATTTTAGAACCTTATCTACGCCAACACTGGTTATTTGTGGACCAGATAGTTAGAAAGAACTCTTACTTTATGGACTGACCAAAAAAGATTTTGACCTTACTTTATTGGTTAACCAACCACCAGACAAAGGGAAGAAATCATTAAGGCATTCAATACAAATTAAGAACAATGATGTAAAAGCCATCGCTGAAGAAATACGGTGACTTACCGCGGTAAGTGTGGTTACTAAGTCAGTATGTTCACAGCATTGTCATGGGGACGTACGTAGCTAACCTATAAAAATGCAATCATCGATGCGAATAGTTTTGCAAGAACCTTACGAAAAATTCTTAACCTACATTTCACGGTTGTGATTCCGAAGGTGGTCTACAATAATAAAAAAATCCATTTATTATTTCACTTGCTAGACTCTTAGTTTTAAATATTACGTTATTTATCCAATTTTGTTTCTCGATAAACGAGTCGTTAACTCGCCTGATTTACGATTTATTTTAGTCAACAAACATTACCTACATCCCATTATTTGTGTCTTTTTATTTCTTGTTCGTTCCCATTTGGTCTCTGTTTGATTATTTCGACATCAAACTAATTCGATGGCCATTCCAAAGATATTTACAACACTATGTTTTTTTTTAAATCGTTTAGCTGAAAGACGCTGGTATCTCTCAGAAGATTTTTTTTGTACATACAAAATGTTTTGTTTTATTTCAGCGTGTGTACTTAATGGGGTATAAAACTATAGAGTTGCGATAAGTTTGAATGATAAACTCTTTGATTGGAATTCTGGGATTTTAAGATTGAGGGTTCTTAAAGGATATAAAACATCTGTACCTCTGATTTGATAACGAATAAAAAAAACAGTCACTAAATACAAATAATAAAATATAATAATAATAAATAATATTATGTTGGATCCAAAATAGGCATTGGCTGATGTTAGTGAGCAAAACAAAATGTTACCGTTTTTATGCGCCTTATCTTATCTTCTTATATATAAAAATGGAGAGCTATTTACCGATGTCATCACATCACGCCTAAACGGCTGGACCGATTTCGCTAATTATTTTTTTGTCGTGTATGCTTTTATCAGAAGTTGTTTGAGAAGTTTGTCTGAGAAGAAAAAAATTAGGAAAGTTGCGTGGAAAATTAAAGAACACTCTTAAAAAGTAGGTAACCATTTTACTCATTTTTACAATATAATTATTATTCCGGTATTTGAAATTTTCACATGAACTGTCATTTGTTAGATAGTTGATGCGATTGACAGAATGTGGATGTAAAATACATGGTTTAAAACAGATGCATCGGTCGGAATTACATTGATCAAAATATAATTAATACATCACCATACAATTCCGAATTCAATATTCATAGTAAGCAAAACAGGACAACGTCTGTCGGGAAAGCTAGTACAAAGATAAATAAGTACATACAAATTAGTTCAAAGAAAGAAAAGTGATGATCAATGAAATTGTCAATGGTGTTTTCGTAGGCTCTAAACGCGAGGAATGTAGACATCGAGATACAAGACTTTGCTGCAAACCAATCCGCGGTATTGAAATTGTAGAGGCAAAATTTGAGGTTTTTCGAATTTCATGTTCTTACGTGTTATCACTCCAGCCCACAATGATAGTATAATCAGAAGTTCATTTGTTTATTGTAAAATCAGTATAGATTTGAAAACAAAGACTGGTGTGTTGTTGAAATGGATACAATAAATAATACCATTTATATAAGCGTGTTTACACTTTGATACTGGACAGAATTAAAACGCAATAGAATTGTATGTAGGTACCTACTGGTCTCCACGGGCATCGAGATGTTAACTGGGTCACACTTATCTAAATTTGTCATTTTCTAAATTATTGTGAATGTCAAACATACATCAAATTATCTAAATTAGTGATGACAGTGGCATTTTCAACTCAAGTACACGGAATAACACTGATTTTACATATATGTACAAGAAACGTTGAAAACTGAAAGTAAAATCTAAATGCTTTATCCAGAATAACTGTTTACCCTACTGCATCTAGTCAAAAAATGATTTCCTATAATTATACTTCTATTCAATTATTTGTTTAGTATTTAGTTTTATAAGCATGCACACGACGTTTAGTGTTAAATTATACATGAAGTGTATATACTTTTTTTTAAACGAGTCAGTTCAAATGTCTATATTATATATCTTATAGACAGCGTACTTTGGGAAGCCAGAGGAAAAAATATTGCTCTCTGTACCTTGTTTTCGATAAATGTTCTAAATTTTTAAAGACGTCAAAACTGTGTACAAAATTTATCAAGTTATTTTATTTATTTATTTTATTTATTTATTATTATGCTCTCCAGACAGCTTTATGCTGGTATAAGGAGAAATGGGTACAATGTTTTCATAGATAATTACAATAAATCAAGTACAAATACAAAAAAAAATCAGAATGAATTAAACATACAAAGCAAGCACGGAATTAAATTATGAAAAACAATACATAAGACTCAACACGTCAATAAATAAGTTGGCTTTGATATTAAGGAGGAAAAAAATCAGTTTCAGAAGATGATCTTTTCTGCTATCAATATAATTATTTACACGATATTTTTACAATAATATTCAAAGACCACACACATTTTAGATAATATGGATCAGGTTCTGACAGAATGAAAATTGAATGATTTTTTAATAGAATAAAATTTTGTTTTGTTCGATTTCAAGTCTTTGAGAAGAAAATTGGTGTTTCTTTTGTTTTGCTGAAATCAGATTGTCTGCTTAAACGTTATCGTCATACCAGGAAATCATAGCTTGAACACGAATAGTATTGATATGATTGACAAAAGAGAGATGAGATGAAGATACATCACGCATATCAGGAGAAACCAATGAACCGATAATATCAGAGGATTTGTATTAGGAGATCATGATTCAGTATGAGGAGGGCGTTGATCGCTTATTACAATGATATACATAGTGTATGAATAATATATTACGTATTAGGAATGTATGAAGTGAAGAGGTATCATTATTACAATAATATGCACCGGTCCTATTGTCTGTCTGTTACTTGGGCGGGTAGATTATGTTTTTATCTACACTAGTAATTCGAGTGTGTGAGTGTTTGTTTGTGATACACATGTAGGTTTGTATCAGGCGCAATGACCCCTCGAATGCCGGCCGGCGTTTTACTACGATACGTCAAATCGAGAACAACTATATTAACAATGTGTTCATTATGCGTCTCTTTATAGTAAAATGGTTATTATCACAATGCAAACAAAAACAACAATGATACAGATTCGGAGGAATCATTTTAAGGCAGTTTCAAACATTCAACAGAAAATTATGACATTAGGTGTTACTATTATCTCTTAACATTCATATACTCCTGATACATAAAGGCTGATGTTGTTCAACTAAAAAAAGAACTCGTCATCTTTGATGCAATTGCTTGGGCTAGCTTTTCCTTGTTTCCCATATTTTGGGTGACAGAATGCTGTCGTTTACATTTGAGTTTCCAGAGAAAGCTCTGAACGAGACACCCAGCAACCTATTCTCTGTTTCTTGGCTAATAAATTTAAGTGACACACAAATTTCTCACAATCATTATTATTTAAAGTACTTAGAACACATGTATTTAATTTGTATTATGTTTATACTAGTTTTTTTTAGAATAAAACGACACTTTTATGTTTTTTTTCTAAACATATTTAAATTTAAAGCTTTACTTAATGAAGGCATGGAGTATTTACACTAAAAATAGTACATTACTCGTTCATTGTTTTCTTTCTAGTTACAAAATGGCGTCCCTTTTAACTGAGTACTGTTGTACTAAGTAGTTACTTCTAAATGCAGCGACTTATAAGCAGCGTACAGTAGGTAAGTACTCTTTGCTAGGAGGACTTTACATCGCAGTACGGTAGTTACAGAACATCTGTACACATTTATGCGCGCCTGATACAGTTTCATGACCGACGAATGCTGAAAAACTCTTCAGCCATTGAAACCCTTTTTTGTTTGTATGTATGAGGACGCCGCCGCGCCGCGTCGAATCAAAGGAAATTTACTTTAGTTTAGACGCTTTAAAAAGTTTTTTCTGCGATGTTAAAAATAGTATCGTCTGTAAATTTATCCATTTTATACAGTAAGAAATCCTGGAATATCATTTTGAAAGAGTACATTGAACTCACGACTAAAAAGATTAATAAAAATCAATTCGTCATCCGTTGTTTTTTTTTTATCTACATAATAATTCAGAAATGTTTGTTTTTTTATTTGCCTTTGACAATACTTTACCGTTATGTCGGAGCATCACGCTCAAAATACAAATGCTACGTCAGATATGAATCTGCGCAGAGCGGTGAAATTTGCTCGAGAACGTTCTAAGATACAATTGGCAACGTTAACTTTAATATATTAAGCGCTATTTAAAAAACTTTATTTTTTTAGGATCTTCATACAAATTTTTCAAAAAAGACAGTAAGCCATCGTTTGGAAACAAAATTACTCATGTAAACGTTGAATGGAATCTTGGTATTACGGTATGAAAATGTAATAAAATAATTGGAGATTGATTCGTTATACATATAAATGTTATTCAAATCTTATTATTCTCAATAAATAAAGATTTAATGCAAAATTTTGGAAATATAATTCCTCCATTTTGTAATTTGACACATTTAAAAAAATTTATGGCCGCAGTTTGTGTAAATCTGTCGTGGCCTAGATGAGTAAGTACCTGATAAAATCATATTAAATGTTGGTAAATAATAAAGATACATGAAATTAAATTCATAATAAATTTAAATATATTAATCGTAAAAATGATTTTTGAAAATTGAAATGAGTATAAAAATTCTTTAGTAGATTTGGTCGATAAAACAGAACTCTGAAAGAAAGCGAATCTGACAGGAACTAATGACGTTCCTGTTTATCAAAATCATAATGGATTTGTCAGGTATGTGTGCATGTTTATTATAGTAAAAAATATATTTGTTTTATCCACATCATAATAAATAAGAAATACTGTATAATATCCATATCTCAATTAATCACATAAAACAGATTGTTGTGGACAGAATCATCGAATATCACTTTATTTGAAGATCACTTTATTTGCTATTATAATAACAAAATTATCTAAATTCTTAATTAATAGGTATGAAGATAAATTAAAAACAATGTTAAATATATATTAATATTTTATTGCGTTAATATAACAATCTTCACATATGTTTCATGGATTATTGCTGTAGTAGTTTCTTCCGTCAACAACATATTCTCTTTACACATCTCAAACATGATCATGTAGAATAAAGAATCCTTGAAAGACCAAAACTGCAATCGTTGGATGTAGTCTGTGAAGATTGACAGGTTTTGACGCAAAAAAACCCAAAGGTATCTCAGTCACAGCACAATTTGATGACAGATAAAAGTAACCAAGGTTTGTGACACTGAAAATGAATAAATTAATCATCAGTCAATAAATATTTGCGTTTATTTTTCTTTACTAACCCCCTTTGCACTAATGGTTGAATTTAAAATCAAATCTTTTAGTTTAGCATACATCATATTGCTTATATATTTTGAAAAAGAGTATGAAAGTCTTAGATCATTTGTTTTCAATTTGGTTACCATTTAAAAGTGATTCATGCATTCTTAAACTAAAAAATAATAAAATCATAGCGATGGAAAGAATGTTACAGAAAATGTCAATATTTTTTTATGTTTCTGAGCCAATACTTAAAAATTACAAAGAATGGATTATAATCTTAATAAACAACATTTGGTACCTACCGAAAAATCTATTAGAGCAGCAAACTCATATTTATGTATTTATATTTTCAAAATTGGAAGCATTATATCACTCTCTTATGTTTTTTGACATATCAATATTTATCAACAATGAGTGACAAGTGACATTGACTATGAATTCTATTGATCTATGTATAAGTAAATCTATGATTACCTAATTAAAATAAAGCAGCGTATTTTTCACAAATCATTCTTCCAGGATGGGTTTTCTAAGAATAATAAAATAATAATATTACTTAACCAATTTATATATTATATTTTGTGTGTAAATGACATCTACTTCATATTATATTTTTATGAAGGTTTGTTTTACAGACACTATCAAAAGAAAATATGTATAGCGGAATAAAATGTCGTCTATAATTAATTAGTAATTTTGCTACGTCATAATTAATTATTAAATAAAAAAGGTTTTAATTATTTATATGAATAAAAAACATATTTTCAATATAATCAATTTTATAATGAATTATTTCTGAACTGTATGCACTATCTTCATCTATGGTACTTCCGCACGAGCTGTCAAATTTTTTACGCGTGAAATTGTGAGGCAATTGTGAGAGTCTGAGAGTGGTTTGTCGAAAATAGACATCAAAACTGATTCATTCCTTGGAAAAATATTTAAATCAGTAGAGTTTGATGGATGGACTGAGATTTAAATTGATTAATATTGGATTTCAGGTATGTAACCTATAGCTTAAAAAAACATATAATTTATAACCTAAAAATAATTATCATACAGATACAAACATCACCTTCACTTACTTCTTAAGTTTCACATTTTAAACCTGTGGAACATTATTCCAAATTCCTTCCAATGTTTTATTGTAAATTATATCCAAAAAAAATAATATATAAATTGGTTAAGTAATATTATTTTTATTAAATTATTTTTATTTTATGGTATCCGCGGCGGGCTTGATTTGTGTGGGGCCGGCTTTTCAGTTTGATTGCTTTGATCGAGCTGGGGGGTCAGTTTCGTGCGGGTTGGGTTTGCTGGGTTGGTCTTCTCCGGGCTGGCTTGCGTTGTGCGGGGGCCATAAAGGGAGTATGTATGTATGTATGTATAAAAAGAAATAGACATTAAATGCAGCAAATTTAAAACATTTGTCAACACACATTATTTTTTTGTTGCAGATAAGTATCTAGCCAAGGAGCCAGTCATTTCATTGCAACAAATCACAGAGACCGCAGAGCAATATCTGATAATATTTTGACTAAGGGATGAATTATGAATATAAATTTGCTTGAACACAAATCAATTCTAAGTAAGTATTGAATCTTCTCAATAATAACTTATCAATATCTACTTTTGTTTAAAATAATTATAGATTTATTTTAGAATTTTATATTCAGTACATTTAATTTTACTTCTCACTCCTAAAATATGTTCTTTTTATTAAACTCATGTTATATCCATTACTTTATTTAAAAAGTGTAATCTCTTATTTGTTTTAAAATTATGCGTAAGATAATTTTGAGATACCTGTCTAACCTTAGAAAGTCCCATCCTAATATTGGTTTTATTATTATAGATAAAGACTACGCTGGGCCAGACATGAGCAGATAATGCCATCATTGCGAGCACCAAAGAGAATTATGGGTGAACATCCGGCCGAATTGGAAGACCTAGGCTGCAATGAGAGAATGTGGTCAGGAGGGATGCCGAGCAACTTTTTGACCCACGAAATCAGGACAGATGTAGAGACAAGGTTGACTCTGCGTCCAGTATTGGAAGCCAAGGCTAAATTAGGCTGTAGCGCCATCGGAAGAAGAAATATTTATAGATATTATGTTAAAATAACCAACACCAGGCCGATTAAAACGTCATTTACTTATAAATTTTTCACAATTTTTAATATTATTCTTATGAATATGAAGATTACCTATGTATATTTAATTTGCAGATTATGTGTATTAAGTAAATACTAAAAAGAGCATTCATAGATTTGTTAAAAGAACCTAGCAACATCATTAACTTACAAGTGATTGCATTGGAGGGCAATTATTGTTAACTAAATTCCAAACTATTAATTTTTTTTTAATTTAGATATATTATTATTTTAATTTCAGAATTATTATTATTGTAAACCTGTTTTTTTTTTTGTTGAAGTTTCTATAATCAGACCTCTTTTCCTGTAACATCGAAAAAATTCATATTATTACAGACTGATATATTTAACATTACACCGTTATTTATGGTCAATTTTAAAATGCCATTTTTTTTAACATTTGACCAGTACTAACTGGATTATGACTTTCTTCTCTTGCTATTTCGAATGGCTTTGTGTGATGACTTCACGTTAACAACGTTCCTTATTTAGGTGGTCAAATTGAAATCCTTGAGTATTCGACAAATTCAACAATCTGCCAAGATGCTAGCCACCGGGCCAACGGCCCGTTGCATTTATGCCTTCCATAATTCGTCTATGGAGCTGAGATTCCTAGGATTATATCTTATAATGAATGCAATGCCAAAATGTCTACAGAATTTTAAAATGTGTCAAAATTTTCTAGATATTTTCTCACAACAATAACATTTACATGTTTTGTATATCTCTTATTAATTTTCAACTCTTGGTATGACTTATATTAAGCACCTATGAGAGATGTGAGTTCTAATTCTCTAGAAGTACCTAAATATTTATACTCAAAATTATCATTTATTAAAAAGTTTTACCCTGTTAAATGAAGTTTATCAACTGCAAAATACCTTAGTTATTTATTATAAAAGTGTGTTTCTTTACCAATTATTGTATTGATTGTTTTATTAATGTAAGTAAAATTAATTTTTGAAATCCAAACTCCCTTTACGCCCCACTTAGGGGCATAGGGATTTAATAAATTGGTGGTATAATTGCCATAGCAACTTGAAATTTTTATTATTACCCTATTCCTGTGTTATATTTTTAATAAGCAATCTACACTGATTTTTCTATTCACACGAAGGCTGGATGTGAGGTGCAGGTTCGAATCCTTGGCCACAAAATTCTTTACTATGTTCAAAATAATTAACACCCACTTCTGGTAAGAAATTTCTGGTTCCAATTCCCAGATGGGTCAGAATATTTATAGGAATTTTTTATGCAATATTTTCTTGCTGGCTATACTGACAATTTTTCATACAAAAGATTTTCAGGTACAAAATCACTGGCTCGGGTAGAGGTCTTAACACTTAAAATAATTATGTACCTACCTGTTAAATTTGATATTAAGAATAAATAAAGCTTTGTAGGTACATAATTATATTTTTGCAGAAGAACAACTAAAGCATTTACAGAAATCAAGTGTTCTATCTAAATGTACTTGAAGGGGAAGGTATAGAAAATAGATAAAAATGCTATGTTTATGACTCACCTTTGCTGCCTCCACAGCAATTCTACAAATTTATCATACTATCTAATTATATCTACCTATTTACCAATTCAAATCCTCAGACTTACAGGTAATACAAACTCGATCAGTCAATCAATTCTCCATTTTTTGACCCCACTTAGGGACATACTTTATAGGTACCATATTTTATTAATCCATAAATCAGGTTCTGTAATTCACATTTTTCTCAACAAACTTCATCAACAATTTTATGGACGGGTAAAAAGGCTAGTTGTCAATAAAACATTGTGTTCCGAACAAACGAAACAGCTATACATTATGATTCCTGTCTTCTCTTTCTCGCTCCAACTCTGTTAGCATTTCTAGGAATAAAAATTTGCATAGTAAATTACTATAATTATATAGTGGCTAGCTACACAATTATTATTAACTTCTAAAACATAATGATACATTACAAATTATAACAGTTCCTTATTTAACCATGTAATATGTTACTGCGATTTTAAAATAACGGTATTTTTTATTTATTAAAAAAAATATCATTATGTACCTATTTATATAATTTCAGTTTTTTTTTTGCATTTCCGCACTTTTTGCAAAAATTGCGGTCGATAAATTGTATTACTGATTATGAAGCGCTTGGTCTATTATTGTTTCCAAAATTTGAAGAATTTTAAATTAGAAAGGTTATCTTGTTTTGAGGTTAGTACCGGAATGCAAACATTTCGGTCGATATATTATTTCGTCTTTGAAATTACTTATTGGTTATTGATATGGGTACCCTCCCCTTTAAATTATTGCACTTCTAGTCAATTATGACCCTTGGGCCGCATGGCTACCACAGTTTTTTAATACTTATGACACAGGTCACGTTTAATTACAAAAATGTGACAAACTATATGTACCAGCAGGTAAACAAAAAACTAGAGCAAAAATTTCCAAATATTTATGAACTCTTGAGGTGTTTTCCGGGACACGATATAAATAACCAATAATAATTCATGCAATCAACAAACCAATTTAGTTCATAAACCTAAATGGCGAACATTGTTCAGGTAAACTGATCAGACTAATTCAGTCTTTGCAACATTGGTAGCCTAGAGGTTACGACGGCGGCTTTCGTACTGTCTCGTGGGTTCCATCCCAGGTGCCGACTTTCACGACACGACACAAGCTTTGAGTAGCTTACTATGAAAGAGTCAAATGAGTGTATTTGTGTTCACTTTGAGTGAGCACGGATTCATTAAAAAAGACAATCCTCAAATTTGTAAAAACCTACGTCTTAAAAATCGAACACTAGTAATCAATTGATTTTGACGGCTATTATGAAAAACGATTGACGATTGAGTTGCGTCGTATCCAATTTTTATTGAGACTTGACGTTTCTGTATTCTGAAAATGTTTTATCCAATACATTAGTAACGTAACTACTGGCAACCGATTAAGTTCTAAGCAAGAGCTTCTTGCGTTGAGTTGGAACGTGAATTTGAGAATACCAGACATTATCTACGTATATAAAAAAACAGAAAGCTGCAGTTTTTACTTTCAAAATTTTTACAGCAACCTGTTATTTTTTTATGATTAAGTGGGAAATGTGAAATATTTACACTTGTAATAGGTAACTAAATAGGGCCGCGTACTTACACAGAGAACAGCTAATAAATCCAGTTAGTATAGCGTATAGCGTGATCCAAGTTCAGTGACTCCCGTTCGCTATATTATAAGTAGTAGGTACGTATTATATTTTTTTACACAGCGCTCGATAGGAGAGGAACAGAGAGAACCCGGTTTTGCAATTATATGTAACACACACATACAAGTGGGAATATAATGATAGAACACATTGTGTTGTGATTCCTAGAAAAGGAACCACATTGAAACTATAGTTGTTGCTCCTCGATAATTAAGAAAATGCGATGTACAATTACCCATTGTTTAAAAAAAAAACACTGAAAATACGTCGCGAAATAATACTAGCAGACAAGCTGACCCGAAAGACGTTGTTCTGTCTTCACTAAGAAAATTGAATTCGATCGAATTTGTATAAACAAATTCATTCATTCATTCTCCCTTTAAGACCACCCGCACATCGCAAACCAGCCCGAAGGAGACAAATTCGCAGCAAACCCAACCCGCATGAAACCAACCATCCAGTTCGATCGAAGCAATCAAACCAAAAAGCCGGCCCCACACAAGTCAAGTCCGCCGCATGCAGGGGGCCTAAACCCCACTTAGGGGCATAGGGAGGCATCAAGAGCTCTCCATTGCGCTCGAGGGCGTCCGAGGCTTATGGTGCCTTTTCTGACCGGTTGAGGTTTAAGGACGTGAGATGGTCAACCTCACGGTCCCGATCTGATTTTTCGATTTCCTGCCTCTTACAGGATGCTCGAAAAAGCAGCAAAAAGAGCAGAGGTCCTATTCGTAGCCGGTAACCCCACGGCATTATAATAAAGATGAATTCCTTTGCCTGTCATTTAGCTAGTTTTATCCTATCAGGAAAATGGATTTATTATTATGAATACTTTCCTATAAATTAAGAACAAAAATATCAATGAGGTAATTATTATAATCAATATAAGACACATTTTGATATAAATACATACTTTTAACAAATTTAATTCAAGAGTAGCTGACAACCATAGTTTGTTGCTGTTCAGTGGTGTTCCAAACTAAGGAAATGGGACCGCGTTTTTTTTTACCATCGCGTAACATTGACCTCACTTTCATGGGCGTCACCTCCGTATAATGATTTGGGGGCCGTGGTTCGCAAAATGGCAGGCATTATTTTTTATTGTATGGTGCAATAGAAAAATATGGTAATCCGTTATACATAGGTGGGTGGCTACGTATATAAGTACAAGTAATAATGGGTTTCGAGGTCTTAAGGCTGCTACCGATTCAGTTATTTTAATGGAATATTGCTTTGGCTACTCGCCTCTTGCAAAAAATTTCTCTGAAAAACTGAGCATATTGGTGAATAATTTCGTGAAGCAAAAACGCATTTTAAGGTAACCATTGGAACTATAAGGCTCTGTCCTAGCTCGCATGATCGCATGAACGCATGAACGCGGGCGCCTTGTTCAAACATATAATATTGTATGAACGTGTCCTAACTGGGCAGACGGACAGACGTAAATTCGATCGTCCGATCGGTGCCTTGTTTGAAATGATCGCGCGTCGCTTGTATTGCTCTGTTGTATCGATAATTAAAACGACACCTGCTTGCCAAAGGTTCTTGCTTACTAACATTCATATTTATTTGTTTGCGTGTTAAGGAAAGTGGACGCTCGATCATACGATGACAGTTAAGACAGACAATTTTTCATCGTGCAATCACAAATTTGTTTTTGCGTTCATGCGATCATCGCAACCAGCTAGGACAGGGCCTAAGGCTGTGTCAAAGTTTCTTCGTGTGAGTTAAAAGCAATTCGCACTTCCTGGAATTCTACTGCATAATGGATGGTCTTACATTATGATATTTTGAATAAAACGTGTTTTTTTTTTATAAATACCTAGTTCCTTTATTGATACGCAAAATCATCTCAGTTGAATAAATTAATTAAAAAAATTATGCAATCAAATGAATATAAACCATCTTTCCCGACAGACCTTATCCTGTAGTCCTTACTATGAATATTAAATTCAAATTTGTAATTTATACAAAAATATGTTAAAAAATTATTTCTAAAAGCTTGAAAGAAATTCTATCAGAAATCTGCGTACCAATGTTTTGAAACTCATTGGTTGTCAAGTAAATAAAAATTGTGTTGTTATGGGATTTTTCACAGATGGCGTTGTTGTCAGTAAATTCGTTCCATACTAAGTTTAATATTATATTTTTTATTATTTGCTATCCATTTTTTATATTCTGTTATCCGGAGTGAAGAATAATCCAAAAAATAAAACATCGAAACAATCTGTTTAGCCGATCTCGAGTTATAAGTGTTCGCACTAACCCGACATTCTTTTACATTATAAGATAGCAATCAAAAGAAAACGGCTTTTCCATTTAATATTAATCAACCTACGACCAATTTGAGCCTGAGCGCCGCGCCGTTTCGGTGTATACATACGAGTACATTGTCTGAACTATTCATTTTTATTTGTCTGGTGCTTTGACTGAGGTCGAAATAAAGTTCTTAAATAGTTTGTGAAATGCAAAATACCAGAGTTTAAAATAAATAATTAACTTGACTCTTTACGAGAAGCATAGCAGGCTTAGAATAGCTGACCGGGTCATCATAGGGTCAACACTTTTCTAACACACCATTAGGGGAAAATCTAAATCATGTTGTTGTATTTATAACTCCCGACACTTTCCACGAATTGATCGATTTCACCATAAACACGTTCTTTTGAAGGTTTTCCCCATCGACTTATGTTGAAACGGTGCCAGAAAGTAGGTTATTCAACCCTTCTTGAATGTCTGCGCATTGTCAAGTTTTTACAACTTTTCGTAGCTTTATATCACATAGGTAGGTACGTAAACAAGCTACGGTTTCGCTTTATTTATTCGCCAGGTTCTTGCTCAACGAAAAATTAAAAATAGAGTTCGTGGAACTCTCGAACAAAATACATAGTAGGAAGACTTCAACCTGACATCTTTACGGACTGTTTTCTTATGACGACCTGATAGTGATGACATCTCGCATATTGTCGGATCATTGGACATTAAGTAGACTCTTTTGGTTGTTACAGATAACATAACCATGTCATATTCATTTAATTTGACCAACGGTAATTTCAAACTCTGGCTTTTTGGCCAGCCATGTTTTTATGCATATGCTGAGAAGGTACAAATATGCCTACCTACATTTAGAATCGGGTATTCGCTCCCTCCTCGGATTAGGCAAAACCTGTAAATAAATTTTGTGGACCTTTTGAACTCAATCGCAGACATGCCTGTTGTCAAAGATACCTATATAATAGTTGGTATAGTTTTCATCTTTCGTTGACCTTTTTAGTAGTCTTTATTCAAAACTTTAATTACCTACTTTTTTTAATAAAATTAAATCTCTAAAAAACTATCGCGGTCGAAGAACAGGAAAAATGCTAAAAAAAACTTTGTAAGGTGTATGAGAAATGATAATATGTCGTTGACTCGTTGATACAATCAAATCAACTATTTCTTGGTACATTTTTCTATCTACCCCATCTAAAAATTTAACTAGTTGTGATTCTTATTCACACAGTACTTACCTACCTACATGTTATTTGATATTTTACAATTTAATTATCAAACAAATAAACCACTAGTTGCGAACACCTTCGATGCGATCGCCTCGATTCTTTTTAGACCGGAAATATGGAAATGAATTTTTATTAAACAAAATAATACGTCATAATGTATTACCGGTGTGGCTCATGTTTATATGTAGACGCATAACGGGATATTGCATGTGTAAAAAAAAACTTACGATTTGAAATATTGAAATGTTTCGCACGTATTGTGTGTTGAAAAAATCATCTTCAAAATTTGTTGAATCAGTGTGAAAGATACAAATCAATTACATTCTAGTTTTCGAAGACTTCGTTCAGAAAACTCGAATTAGTCATAAATAAATGCGAAAACAGGTGCATTCAATACTGAGTTCGTAAGTCAGATAATTTTCGTCGATCATCACGTATCTATGAATGTTAATACATTATCACTCTCTAGCTTAATACACTCAATCGATCTTCATCTTCAGGCGCCTCTAATACCTACTAACCTATCTATCTATCTCAATACCATACTTATGTGGTTTTAACTTTTAGTTACCCATAACCAGTGTTATCTGCTTGAAAGCTCAGGCGTCGACTCCAATTGATCACATCAATTATATAAATAATTCCCAATGTTCAACTAAACCTTCCGCTTTCTAAGGACATTCTTGCTTAATAGGAAGAAAGTGCGAATTAAGTAGGTTATAGGTAATGTGAAAGCTAGCCATATAACACTAACGTTATAGCTCTTGCGTAGAAACGAAGAGGTTGGATGAGGAAAAGGAGACTGATAGTTGAGACAAACGAATTGAAAGATTGAGACCATAACTAAGGTACTAATACCATAACATGCATTGGTTTAAGAGCCTATAAAAATTAAACCAATGGAAATAGACATACGGCAGGATATTCTTAAATAGCGATACCCCTACCTGCGACCCCATAATATGCATGTCATTTGTAAAAAAATAAAACATGAAAGTTGTTACTGTGTTGGTTGACAGGGTCAGCCATTAAGGCAGGAAGTGTCTCCGCGCGAGGCTGATGGCCAAACGCCCCGCGGGCCTGGCGTGGCATATGCGTCAAGAGTGCGTGAAATATTTACATTAACCTGTTAATTAGTGGACCCTATCTGTTACCTGCCCTCTTGTTCTGCGTCAACTCACCTCGCGCGGGACATCCGCTGTCCACGTGGGATAGCATGCCGACTCTTTGCCATCAACAGATTATTGTTACTTATCCATTGTTTAGAACTAAACTAAACTAACCCATTGTTTGTGAAAGGACATGGAACAAAATACTTTTCCATTTACCCGGTTTCATCGCCAACTCCAGTATTATCTTATACGTGACATCAAATCCCGGAACCAAACGCTTCCTCTTTCACGCTACAAAATCTTTGTGTATTATTTGCGTTCACCTTAAAAACACTTATCATAAAGTTATTGAAATTTAACACAATATAGGTACTAATCTTTTTTGAAAGGGTAAAGATGAACATGCATATTATGACGGTGCGAGCTGCGGATGAAATGAGGATTGGAGGCGTTTCGTTTTTAACCATGGCACTATATAGGTATTAGACTTTCATGCACATTTGAAATTATGCTAAATTGTTGCTGTTTTTTAGTTTTTGACCATGGCGATACATTTCGAATGTTTTTTCGATTTACATAACAATTGTTCGTCAAAACCGAAGAAGAATGATCGAAGACATCACCCAAAGGCCCATTTGGAGACGAAAATTTATACAGAGAAAATACCTATTGACCAACATCGATAAAATCTGTAAACCTACATACACATTGTAAGATTAAAACGCTGGTTTTGGAAAGCATTATAGAAGTTGTTGAAATTCGACGAACTAAAAGAACAGAAGGAAAGATTGTATGTATGTTGGAGATTGAAGGCATTCTTTTATATAGTAAGAAATGACAGTGTAATCTGCCTATCCTGTTTAACTAGGTAACTAACAGGTTGGTAGACTTTTCGCCCTTGAGGTGGCCATTGTCACAAAACGGCGCGTTAAAAATTATCCCCTTATTATTATTATTATTTCAAAACATTTATTTATTAAATCACAATATATCATATAAAGCATACATCATTGTATAAAAATTAATAAAAAATAAATTAAATTAAAATTAAATACAATGCTATATTCTAAATATAAAAATATCGGTATTATCTCTCATGATACATCACGATGTAATGTAATCATGAGAGACCTTCGATCTACAGAGAAATGAACTTTCTTAACATTCTACATGAGGACAACAGAACTGCCTTTTGGATGGCATATCTGAGACCACAACAGATTCCAAGTTTCCCTAGATTTTTATTATTATTATTATTACAACGCCGGCTTTCGTACTGTCGTATCGGAGGTCGTGGGTTCGATCCCAGGTACCGACCATCTTCCTCTTTCACGACATAAGCTTTAAGTAGCTTACTGTGAAAGAGTCAAAGAGTGTATTTGTGTTCACTTTGAGTGAGCACAGATTCATTTTTATATAAAAGAAAACTTTCTCTGAAAATATCAATTGTTGATTTAAAAAGATTCCCTATTTTATAATTTTACAAAAATCGTCGTATAAAATGACAGTGTTTCACTTCGATAAACAAAGTTCAAAATCATACGCAAACGATATTTTAATAATATGCTATGAATTTTTCAATTATATCATTTTTATAACAAATTGTTGGCTATTTATCGTACAATTTAAAAAGTTTTGTGTCGAGAACAATTATTGGGATTTAATATGTGGTGTACAAATTGCATAACAATGGATTTATATTATTATTTAATTAAAGTTTATGTTTGTGTCCGGAAGTTATGTTTGTCTGCCTTATCTAACACGTAATCATTGTTACATTATTTATTTTGTATTAATTTATTTTATTTATTTTTTGTTTCAGATGCCGTTTGAATTGCGGAAACGCTTAGAGGAAGTGCGTCTGTTGGAATCTCGTAAGTCAGCCAGATTAGCGGATCAGGACACGGACTTTGCCAGGTTAGCGGATATGGCCGGGGACAGGAAGAAAGGGACAGCCACGTACAACATTGACATGCCATTCCCGCTTTTCAAGTAAGTTTATTCAGCCAAATAATGTAATTCTATCATTTAAACATACCTATCAAGAATAATTAAAACTCAAATAATGTTAGTGTAATTTTAAGTCAGAACTCTTTAAAGATTCGTTTCACATACCTAAACATGATGATGATTTCACTCTGGACCATTGATATTTAACATTAACATTTCTGTTTTTAAAATTTACATTAAAAGTTACATTTTTCTGTTATTATTTTACACTAAATTTCTTTACATACAAATATGAATTATTGTGTGATGTAATTGCTTAGAACGATGTTCAAGATAAAAGCATATGTAGACATTTTAACCTTTATTAAAAGAGATTTGAAAAAAAAAACACAGACAAAAATATAAATCAACCATATGAATATCATTAAGAATTATTCGAGTTTTTTTCGTCTTTATAAAACAATAGAACAATGGCACGATATCACTGGCTACAATAATTCACTAATGTCAATTTGAATATTCACTCTGTACGTAATGCCATATTGTCTCTTTCTATTTTTGAGAGTAATCTGAGTGAAAGTTCTCTAAGAATCGTTGTTTTTTGTAACAATTGTTAAATTTTCATTCATTTATATACCTAAAAAAGAAGTAGGAATCTAGGATTCTCGGGAGTTTATTCTCTTAACAAACCGAGCTTTTTAACAATTATACAAACAATAACATAAGAAAATTCATTTTTAACAATAAATCAGTGATAGACAAATTAGATAAAAGTGGTGTATATAAAATTAAATGTGACGACTGCGATGCTATATATATTGGACAATCTGGGAGAAAAATAAAAACAAGAGCAGAAGAACATGTTAAAGCAGTAAAAAACTTTTCGATTAATTCTGATATGGCGGACCACAGCAGAAACACTGGACATAAATTTAGTTTAAATAGTTTTAAGGTTCTGAACAAAAATGATAAAGGATACAAATTAGATATATTAGAAACTATTCATATTAATAATAATTGTAAAAATAATCTCTTAAATATCCAAATCCCTCCAGTCACCTCCCCTCTCCTGAAATTGTTACTATAATAACACCCTCTACCATTACAAACAACACCTAAATTTCACCCCCTACCCGTCCTTTCAAAATGCATATATTATCCTGTCTTATAGTTTATAGTTTAGTATTGATAAGGTTACTGAAGATGGACGGTTGTCCGAAAACGTTTTAACCAAATATACTCACGTAGAACTGACAAAGTTTTTGTTGATTTTAATTTATTTTTGTTTATTTTAAAATGTTCTACAAAGTTGCTCGCGACAAAAATGTTGAAAAAAAAAATATTATTCCGGTGAAAACAAATGTCATACTAACTTCTTTTTTAAGATAATGACTGGTATTCTCAAATTCACGTTCCAACTCAACGCAAGAAGCTCTTGCTTAGAACTTAATCGGTTGCCAGTAGTTACGCATCTAATGTATTGGATAAAACACATTCATAATAGCGAAATGTCAAAAGTATCAATAAAAATTGGATACGACGCAACTCAATCGTCTGTTTTTCATTTCAGAATAACCGTCAATCATTGGTTAAGGTTAACAATCGTACGCCGTAACTGTTGTTTAACTACCTACCTACTTAGGGTTAGTACCTCCATAATCCAGCAAATTATAATATAATATGTACAATCATCATATTTTATACAATTACCATGTAATAATATCGTAAATCTTTAAGCGTACGACACAATAGTTAAGACAGTTTAGCTCCGAGCTATCAGGTTAACTCGCATCGCCTCTAACTGTAATTAATTTGCATAAGTGTACGCCTTATCCGCTTCTAACCAATGGAATAATCAAATTAAAAAGCACAGAAAAAAGAATGTTTCCTCTCGTATCTATAGTCACCAAAGTAAAATATATATATATATATCTACAGATTCCAAATAAACTGTTTGTGTAGGATGATTTAAATACTTAATAACATACCCGAGTTAGCGTATGATAATAATTAAAAAAACCGAACTTCTTTTTTACGCGCTTCATTTTCTTTTAAATTAATTTTTGACAAATTACACAAAATAGCCTATATTTTTTTTATTTTGCAAACAAAACCATAATAAATTACTTTATTGTCTTATTTAATTTTTAATTCCTAGTTATTAATTAAATATTTCGCGTTTTCCGAACGATTCATAAAGGAAAATAGCATTAATGTAAAAAAAACATTGAAATATTTGTCATTTTATTCCACTATTTTTTCTAGAAACGCTTTTAAACATGATTTTTATAATTAATAAACTACCACATTGACAACGAAATAGGACGTATGTGTAATTTTAGCTTACTTAATTCAAAGATTACTTCGATCGAGCTGAGGGATCGGTTTCGTGTGGATCGGGTTTGCTGCGGATTGGTCTCCTCCGTGCCGGCTTGCGTTGTGCGGGGGGCCTTAAAGGGAGTATGTATGTATGTATGTATGTAATTCAAATTCTTCGATATTTTTTTTATATTTGCACTTGAATCAATCATATTTCTTGCACAACAACAATTATACCTTCGTAGATTTTTTTATAAAAATAACTTGCATTCTTAAATTTTAAATTGGTTATTTAAAAAAATTTAATAGACAAACTTACATACGCTATCAATAGGCATCGTTAAAAAGTAAATCCACCGAATCATTACGATTTTACGTGATATTTTACTAATAAGCTACGGCGACTCTCTCTCTCTAAGCTTCCTCTCTCCATAGATAATTATAAGTTATACCTACTTCTTGCTGTTTCAAATCGTTTTAAGATAAATTGCTATTAGGTTTGGTTGCTATCATTATCATTGACTATTGGTAGGTAGGTATCTACTTACTTGCATTACTCTTTTACCACTGCTTTATACAATGGCCATAATTTATTTATTTATTAAGTTTACGGTCTCAATAAGACTTATAACAATTTTAAGATACAAAAATCAACTTACAGCTAGACATGATACTTATTGCATAATATTTCAAATTTCGATGCAAGAAATTAATTTATAATCAAAATACAAAAATATATCATACAAAATGGCATAAAAAAAAAACATCATACATAACTTCAAGCAATGGCAACATTAAAAAAAATTGCAACAAAATGAAGCACATAATATCTTATATTTAGACAGGTGTTGCTACTTTAAAGAATAGCATCAAAGATAGAGATGGAACAATAATTGGTAAGAAATAAGTAGGTATGTACTCAAATTTGCTATACATGTTTAAACAGATACATATCTTACTTACGTAATTTCATAAGTAATCTTACTTTTTAAGGTAACAACTAAAAATATTAATACTAAGACCGTTTTCATTATCCTAGATTTGCGGTCTTCGATCTTTTCTCCATTTTCTTTAACATTCCTTTTGAAGGTGAGCCTTTTTATGGACAGTTTATGCTGAAAAAGGCGAAATAATTTGTTGTATAGTATTAACGTTGCGCAAGATCGAGCGCAATGGAGAGCTCTTGTTGCCTCCCTATGCCCCTAAGTGGGGTTTAAAGGGAGTTTGGATTTGGATTGGATAGTTTAAAAAAAAAACACAAAGCGATAGATCTAGAGTAGATAGCCAAACCATTACAAAAAACCTGTATAAAAATGAAATGATTTTTTTTTTCATTGTAACTAAACCTCATAAAGTTAAATTAAAAAAAAAAATACACAGTCCCTAATAATTTGGACATTCATTTTATGATTTTGACTATAAGGAATTATAATAAAAACTCGGTTTTTTAACCTTACAATTATTAATTATAATGTTATCCTTGTTCAAGATGCGAAAATACATTGATATTTCGTCGATATAAAAATTAAATATTGTGTCAAGTGTGTGTAACGGTTCGAAAGGAAATACTGCAATTCGTCCGAGGCACGGCCTTAGTGACTAGGTCCATGCGCGTTAGCAGGTTGCTACTGTGTATGTGGGAAAATGGCACAACATCCATTGAATCCATAATGGTAATTATCGGTGTATGTCGGATGTATATCTAGATTTTTAGATTAAATCACACACACGTACTTACGAACAACCGTTATATAGAAGATATAAACTCGAATAACCATTTTTTATTTCTACTTTTTTGTATCTCATTAAAACATCATCGTTTTTTTTCATCTCAAAAAAAAACATTTGATTGTTTGTATGTAAGTAAAAGCAAATGTCAAGAGGATAAATCTTTTTACTCCGTTATAACCTGGATAAGAAAAGTTGTAACCCAATTTGCAGTTCCCTAATATGGGGAGAAATACTCGGATGATAGTCAGCGTTGAGAGGACTCAACATGACCTAAAAGAAGAAATATCCAAAGATTCTCAAATGACCAACTATGACTAATACCTTGAAAAAAGTCTTGGAACCGATAATTTTTAATGCCTTCATACAAACTGCTCCATTTCTCGACTAGGTTTTCGGCGCTATTCGACCAAGAAAATATAAGAAAATGAATTAGGCTTTAATGAGATAAGCTGTAGTCCAGGTGACCTCGTCTTGGCTCTTAAGACATTATTGGAGTGGCAGAATATAATCCCGCGCACGTAAAGTGAGAAACAGATAAAAAGTAAGACGTTGTTCCCGTATCCCAGAACCTTTTCAAATTTCTCATTTGCTGCGGTTATCCAGTTTGCGCCGATTTCCACAATAGGGCCTCCATATTTGTGTCTCTCGTTGACCAAATGTTGTAGAAATGCGGGTTTGAACTTATATTATATGCCGTGAATATACCAACGTCGTTTTAGCATATCGTCCATACTATCTTTACAGTTCGTGTCGAAAGTTTACCATAAATGGCCCGCAGGAAATGCTGTTCGCTAAAATATTGTGCGAGTCCAAATCATCGGCTCCTTGGGACCTTGTAGCCTGCAGCTATAACTCCTATCCCATTTTTCATATATTTTTTTTACTATTGTCATCATCAATATATAATACAAACGGCGGCGCCCAAAAATAAGGAAGCTTTCTTTTCATTCTGTATGACATTTTTTACACACCAAACAGATATTTTGTCATAATAACTTGATTAGGTACTTTTAAATTTTATATTCAACATCTTGAAACTTATTGATGAAAATACACTTTGCACACCTACCTGTAGCTTAAATCTGATAGAATAAATTTTGAATGATTTCAATTATCATCCAGTTATTCCTCCCTTTGAAGCTCTACCTCGGAGAATTTTAAGGAACCATTCTAATATATTTGCAATTGACATATAACACACCACACTTTGTTTTAAAGGAATGGAAGACAATATTAAAGGATCATTTTGGTTGAAGTGGTTGGTAGACAAGCAATGTTTCGTGCGGTCGTGGGTTCGATCCCAGAGGTGTCGACCATCTTCATCTTTCACGACACAATCTTTAAGTAACTTACTGTGAAAGAGTCAAAGAGTAGGTATATTTGTGTTCACTTTGAGTGAATACAGATTCATTATAAAAAAAAAACATCCTGATTAAAGGATGAACAACGTTCTCCTGATCAACTGTTATCACCCTAATTGCCGCTGTCTCTTCCACTCCCTATCATCCATATTTCTCTCAATCTTGGCGTATTTCCTCAGCGCATTATGTTGTCTGTTGCGTAATTACTGCCTGTGTCCTTACCAAATTGTAAGAAACCCTCTCTGATGTTGACACTCTAATTGCTTATAATAGTCGAGCATTATACTCGCAATTGGTTTGTATACGCTCAAATAAGTCGTGTGTGTTCAGTGCCATCTATGGAATCGAATTTATAACGAGCTTGATTCAAAAACAAATTGAGTCTACTGCTCATTAAGATCTGCAGCGTATGGTAATAGTGTTGTCCCCAACATGTCACGATCTGCGCCGCGCCGGTGATATAACATGATTTTCGTATGTAAGTTAGCCACGTACATTACCCGAACATAGAATATATCCGCCGATATACCGCATTTCGCAATAGCGACCGAAGTACATACTTTGTACTAATAATTTTGAAATAAGGACATGCAAAATATAACAACTGTCAAACTGATTGTTCTGTCGTGATCATACATAGATAGATACCTGCAAAGATATCATTTTCGTACTTATAAAACTCGTTTTTATTATTATTGACTTATGTACCTACGTCTATGGATTTGAATACGACATGATGTAACGAATATGGTTGGCGGTTGTCCGGTGATTTGATGCTTTAGAATTTTCTTCTTGTACTTATTGTATATTATTTGCTTGCACCAAATGAGTTATGGATGGACCAAAACAGTACAATTTGCTGTTCCCAAAACATATCTTGTTGGCAAACACAGAAACTGCAGAAACACCAGATACAGCAAAATAACCCTACATCATTTGTATATTCCTGTTACTTCGAACTCTTTGATATTTATTTTTAGGTTGGACTACCAAATATAAGATATGTTCAAGTTTTCATCATGTGGTTCAAATTTTGTAGTTAACTCCCTTCTTTAAAACCATTTCAAACAATTTATTTTAGCTTTAGCTTGTCTTATAGTCGGCAGTTATTTGAGCAATTTTAAAATTGTAGACAAACAGAGGAATAACAATGTTGATTACTTCAACACAAGTCTAAGGTAAAATGCCTGTGGAATTCTTAACTCCGTTGTCTTTGGTTTTATTTCTGTCGTGTAATGCCAAACATAATTGATATAAACGTTTCTATGAAATGCTTGTAACTTATAAAATCTATGCAATTCATGTTTATAACAGTGCACATCAAGCTACGCTGTGCTGTACTGTGTTTAATTATTTAAGAGTTTCTTTTATTGAACAATTTTCCTTGTTGAACTGTGTAATTAAAATAAAAAAAAATAGTTTTTGTAACACAAATACACTTTTTTAATGCATATAAATTGCAGGTTTTGTTAATAATCCGATGTCTTAATGTTTTTTTTATAAACGTGTCTGGCAATGGGATTAATCATACATCTTTTAATTTAGGTTGAAAGTCTTCTTCTTGACCAGAACAAAGTACATCCAAAACTGGATAAACCGCCCGACTGTATGACTTAGTTTTAGTATAAAAAATCCCCCCATACAATTAAACTAAGCGTAATTACACCATTCCAAACCTGGATTCTGTCGGATCGTACATACGGATTCTTGAACTCATATAGAGATCTATGGAGAAAGCCGAAATCTTTTGGAAGATTAATAAAAAAAAGCGTTCGATTAGTCATTTTTCCGAAAGCTCTGTTCATCAATTGTCAAACCGCCTTCTGTGGTGTTGACCTTAGACTTTGGATGACTTTACCAAACCAGAATGCAAAAAATCATATCAACTGGCTTAGAAATAAAGATGCCTGGATGAAAACTGTTGCAGCATTTGACTACGAAAATGAAAACTTAAACGGTACCTACTGAAGAAAACAGCTCCGCTTAGCGCAGCTTCGCCTCGAGCAGGAGGGTTTAAAACAATTGATATATGTATGTAAGAAAAAGGGAAACAAACG
The DNA here is from genome assembly GCA_963576905.1 of Mystacides longicornis. NCBI lineage: Eukaryota > Metazoa > Arthropoda > Insecta > Trichoptera > Leptoceridae > Mystacides > Mystacides longicornis. The sequence goes on from OY756422.1 coordinate 36,380,093, forward strand.
CTAGTGTGTGATACTATGAAGTTAAATACAATCATTGTAATGACTTCCATAGAAAAGATATCATAGAAATATTATTGCTGTGTATTTATTTGCCAGTCCCAATTAAGTATATCACAATACTCTACTAACAATTGCACTCAAGCCGTTGTTGCATCGTTACTGTTTATTATAATAAATAATATATTATCTGGTGAAAAACTTAATTATTAAAGTCCATATTATTAACTATGACTGTTTATTTTCTTTTCAAAGAATCAATCATTTTAACGCAATACGCAGCTTGATGTAAATACGTATCCTTAGAATCTGTGTAACGCGGAAAGAAATGAGAATCCAAAAATAAGAACTAAATTCGTATAATATCATGTAGGTACCTACATGTCGCTAAATTTTCTTAAAATTATTCGCATTAGCCTAACATCGCGTGGTCATAATTTTTCGAATATTTTATAGCACACTTAATTGGAGTAGGCATGTCTCCCTTATTACCAATTGAAACATCACACCTCTACAAAAATCATGTTTTTATTATAAAATGAAAAAGTGAGTTATTCAAATTATTTATTTTTAATGAACTTATCGTCTACTAATGCAATTCTATTTTTTAAATACTTTCAAATGAATGTACCAATAAGAAAGGGTAAAGTAATAAAACATCAGTAAATAACGTATCATTTCAGTGTTGCCATTTAATTATCAGAGGTTAATTGAAGGAAATGTTTTTATTTTAATTATCACAACCCCACCAAACATGACAAAAAATGTCAGCGTTCGGTCTCTAACCATAATGACTCTAAAAATTCTAACCTTCAAACTATAAATAACCCATAAACATTCGAACAACCTTCACGCAATATTATGGACATGTTTTTTCCCGAATACGGGCTGCCATTTTTATTTTCACCTTCGATTTTTAAATCAGTTGTAAACTTGTCATTTATAAGCGCAGATTATGTACCATAGACTAAATAAGAGTATATTATTATTATTATTTCCCATAGTGTTCAAAATAAGCTTATTTATCATACCTAATATTGTTGTCTAATTATAATGTACCTATATGCCCAAGCACTCTTTTCGAATTATAGTGTGTCATAATCTTATTGAGGTGTTTTGGGTATTCTTCATTCCATCGCTAAACTCGATTAGAATTTCAATAACTAAGACACGGTCTTTTTTAAACAGCGCGTTTAAATCACGTTGATTTAATGTTGTCTATTATTTGGGTCGATGGCAACACTGAGTGGACACACCAATACAATAGTATAAACGTGGTATAAACCACATATACGAACAGAAAATGAGTATGTCAAGAAACTTTTATTTTATAACTTAAATCATTGCGAATTTTAATACTAATAATAATAGCTTGGTAAATCTTTCTCCAATGTTGCTTGGTCTTCAATGTAACTTGGCCATTGTTGATATCCCAAAAAACACTGCTGTTAATGGGTAAAATAGGGTACCACTGCATCACGAACGACTTTATACGGCGGCACACCCTGCGCAGGCCTATCACTTCCACCATTATGGAGAGGAGATAGACAATATAGACATGGCTGGGACATGTGTTAAGGATCAGAATGACGGTTGGCCGAGGAGACCGCTGTTCTTCTTCTCATCAGGGTCTCGAAGGAAGACCCTCTCATACCGTGTTCCGTTCCTTCGAAGCAGCGCTGAGTAAGTTGGACCTGGTGTGGGAGTAGGTCATAAGCATTGCGATGGAGGGCTCTTGTTGCCTCCCTGTGCACCTGAGTGAGGTTTAAAGTATAAAAAGTTATTGTACTTGTGTAAACTTTGTACGCGTTCTAAGGAAGTTCACGTATAATTGTAAATGTACCTTAGTTCTACTGTTTTATCCTAACATTCACTTAAATGTCGCTCAAAAACCTTGCTTAAAATATTGCTGGGGATTGGTGCGGATTTGGTTCCTGAAACTTTATTTCCAGGTTTTGGGAGATTTTCCACCCAAGGGCTTCTGGATGTTTCCATTCTTTGAAACTGACCAAACCAGTGCCTCTTTCGGTTTCTAAAGTCTATCCGGTGTCTTCGGCCTTATACGGGTGTTCCTTGCTGGATGTCTCAGAGATCCGCTTGTTTAAATTTTTATACTTAATTCATAAATGTAAGCAATATCGCCAGTTATTCAATAAAAACTGATTTTTTCTTTCGGGTAGGTACTCATTGTCGATGTGCATTCTAAAAAAAAAGATATATCGGAAATACAATATTACTTCATTAAAAAAAACCTGCCAATATAAGTTGGTATAGTTGCAAATTTCAATCAGATAAAAAAATAATTAAATATTATAATTATTTCGGTGGTTAATATGTTACGATTTCACTTTTAACTCCACGTTATATATTTAAATGTAACATTTATCCATTGATTAGATAATAACGGCATAAAATCGAATCGTTAATTCTTTCAATGTGGCGTAACCCTGTATTTTATTACGCTTGTGTTGTGCATACGTATCAAAACTAATGAATTAGCACATTCGGAGTTAATTGTACGAAATCTGTTGCGCGAGAGGCATGCAGAATGAATGGAAAGTGACGCTTCTGTCTCACTGTTAGTCAGGTAGTGCATGGTAGACTACTAACTGCTACATCATGATTGTCTGATGGGCACAGTGGGCGCTCGTTAACCGGGAACTTCTTATTCTGCCTTGGATTCTATCGTGTTTTATTTTTACTTCTTGTATTTAAATAACTTATAATGAAATAACTCAAATTGGTTGTAAGCCAATAAAGTTAAATGCTCAACTTTCGATTTGATTTCCAGTTCTTATAATATTCAACCTTCGATGCCGACCATACTCCAAAAAAGACCTGCGTTTTTTGAAAACTTGTCAATTTTAACTTTATATTATTTAAGAAACTGCAAAAAAACATACAAAAATCGTTGCTGGTATTATCACCATCATTGGCGCTACAGCCCGTTATGAGCCTTGGCCTCCTCAAGAAATGTTTTCCATTCCTCTCTGTCCTCTGCCGCTTTCCTCCGCTTTCCATTCTGATCGCTCTTGCTGGTACTATAACTAATGCATATTTTACAATGTTCTATTTTTTCTTTTGATAAAAATTAAATGTCTATTTATTTTAGTATTTGCTCATTTAAGATTTTAGGCCATTAACAGGCGTTTTCACTTTTATTTAAGGTCGTTTCTTTTACTATTCTCACTACATTACCAGGCATTAAACACTTTCATTCGTGACACCACGTATTTTTATTATGATTTTACATTATGTCTATGTATTTTTCGGCGATAATAATGAATGAGTCATACCAAAAAATAATTAATTTTATAACCATCAACGTCAATATTATTCGTATAAAATTGTCAATAAAACACTTGACTGCAAAAAATGAGTATGCAACTGCATCTATGACCTCAAAATGAATGCAACTTATGCAATAATCATTCCAAATAAATTGTAATATCGTAATCGTTGTCTGATTTTCGTATGTTTTCGTTTATTGACCATTACGCTACGTGCAATAAAAATCAACGAATTGTATTTTTATTGGCTATTTTATGACTCTTGCATCAGGTTCTTTCTGCAAGAGTTGGTTGTGTGAGGTTTAGAAGCGACGAAACGAGGTCTTTAGAGTGACTGTATTAATTTCGCGAATGCTCATAATTCGTCTTAACAATTTAGATAGTCTTTATGTTACATTCCATCTGTTTTTATTGTTAATTGGTAGCAATTAATTTCGATAATTATATAATTTTGCACAAGTTTTACTTTCATCACTTAACCCTACGAGGAATCAAGTTAGAAACTTAAGATTAGTGTAAACTATTCCATATTTAGTCAACTCAATGTCTAACAAACAGCAAACATAATAATAATTGATTTTATAGAGGTGGAAGACATTCAATGATTCAGTTAAAAAACCTTTATTCACATTAACTTCCCCTGTTTAAAGGCTTTGTAAAAAAGTGGAAGTGAGGTTTTTTCTTTCAGTTTAGCACCTTGTTTTTGTGCATTTTATTAAGGGTCTGTACAGACCAGAACACTTGCGGTAACGTAACCAATGTAACGTTGCATGCAACGTATCAAAATTCAATACTGAGATCAAAACCGAACAATATATTTGTATAGTAATGAGTAAATGGAGACACAACTTTGTACCACGTTTTTATACACTATAATAAGTCAATCTGTATCCGTAATATTTTTAATTTAATTTTGAGAATTTAGAGCACGTATATTGAGCTGACTAATATTAATTTTTGAACCAGAGTTTCAGTAATAAATAATGCATTATATTTAGTGATTTATTATGGTGTAGTTTGATTTACAGCCATCATTACAATTCACCACGCCTCGCACTATCTCTACGAAATTATCTATTCGTTACATGGAACTAGTTTCTAGTTTCAGATCTGTCCACTTGCCTTATTTGTCCGCGCTGTCAATGTTACACTGCGTTGATATCTTGACAGATTACACTTTTCAATTGAATATTATTCGTAAAATCATATAAATTATTCTATCTCTCCTTGTCGGCCCTTTAAACTTTACTCAATATATCAAAGTGAATCAAAGACAATCTCGCATGTACAGTTTTGTGACAATCACTTCGTTTGACATTGACAATTGGTTTTCTAGCACTATTCTTTCCTGAGATGCTTACAAACTTCAAAAATATTTGTGTTTTAGAACATCATGATATTGTGATGTTGTTCTATTAAAAAAAATTCAACTTCGCGATTATCCAACTGTCGATTTGTTGAAGAAAAATTATTTCTCGAGACAGATCGGCAGTATCAAGCCAAGATACGTGAGATTTGTATGGCCGGGTCTAGATTTTAAACGGTTTTTCAAACTTTGACGACAAAAAACACCAACTTAGAGGCTTCGCAGCATATATGTTCCATATATGGATTTACTCAGGATTCGGAGGAGAACATTTAGTGTCTGTGTGTCTGTCTGTGTGTCAGGGTGTGTGTGTGTGTGTGTTCGTCCGTCCCTTATAACTTTTGATTCGCTTGATGCACAGATCCTATAAGTTCATAAAATATAGAATACTTTAAACCTACAAAACTTGTATACTCAGAATTTTGAAATTTTCTTTCAGTCAGGGGTAATCAACCTTTGAATTTTAACTTAATTTTTTCACATATCTCGAAAAATATAAAAGCTAGAACCCTAAAAATGTGTATGTATATAGAAAAATACAATATCTCAAATCAACTTCAATGAAAAAATTCCAGGGTTTCTCAAACTTTTTTATAAAGAAAAATATTTTTTATGACAAATTTACGAGTTTTAATGCCTATATTTCAGAATTTTATAAAAATATCGGAAAACGCCGAAACACATCAACTAGATAATTTAATTTTCTACAAAAAAATTATACATTATAGCAGTTAATCTCAAACTTTCTTAGCAATTTTTGTAAGAATTATTAAATTCTTACAAAAATTGTAATTGACATTAATAAATTATTATTGACGACATCGTTCCATACAATAAACATACCGACTAAGGCCATCGACAGTTGGATCTCATGTTTACATGCAACTAGTTTTTAACAAAATATCTACAAAAAACTGCAATGTTATACAATTACAAGAATCTTAGTAGGGCTAGGTGTAATCATTTTTACGGTTCGATGGTTCTTCTGACAATTGACAATTCCTGAAAACCTTAAATACCCATCCCAAAAATTGCTAAAATCTTCATGGCTTGATTCAAAACCACTTGCAGCCAGCTCATATGTCGAGAGGTGCTTACTTTCACGTCAATAGATGTTATGATTTTGCTTGAAAATTGACTTGAATTTTGTCAGAATTTGCTTGAAATTAGGAATTGACCAATGATTATGGTAAAACTACAACATCTGTTGGGGGTTATTTGATAATACAGTGAAAGAAATATAAAAATCAGCGATCCGGAAACACCGATATCTATCTATTAGTGCCTATCTATACTTGCTAATGTACATATCCTAGATAATGTTCTGAACTTGTACAGATTTGTTCCTTAAACCCATATCGAAACTTTAATAATTGAACCTCTCTGCTTACCTTGAAATAACCGTGATTTCCCAACCGCATCACTTACCCGAGTGATTGATTGTCCTAATCGTGATGATTCCAACGACCTTCACTTTTATTTCAAACTCATCTCCATCTAACAGGCTTGCTGTTATATAAGTACCTATTCTCGGATATTTCCTTGCTTTTAACCTCTGTTTCTTCGCAGTTTGTGTCTCTCATGGTCTTGCTCTAATCCTTGCCTCCATCATAACGTTGTTTCTTCAGTCTTCCATTCTCTGAGATTGGCAATATGCCATTATCCAATATGGATCATCACCACAGAAAAGGCAATTTTCACGGAAACATCTTAAGAAAAGGTTGCCTTTGTGGATTCTTGCATTTCTTGGAAGAAATATTTGGATGCTCTTTTTTCTCTCCTAGATATGTTTTTTCTGTTTTTTTTTTTTGCAAGATCGTCAAAGTGTTGGGGATTATTCGAGGAAATACCTCCGCGTCTCTCGCGAGGCAAAAATAGCTCTGCCATCCTTATATGCCCCTCCAATTTTAGACATACCTGAACCATGAGGCTTTTCTTCTGCCAACTTGGCCACTGACTCTTTGTTTTGCTATTCCTTCCTACAACCGTTTTCAAAATATTAATGCATATATGCATGTTTGTCTGCTTCTATAGGTCCATGGGTTATCCTACCAGTCTTTTCGTCTCCCTTCAGAATGTTGATTCCCTGCCTGCCATTCCTCTATCTCATAAGGTTACTTTTTAATCAGTTTTCAGTTCGCTTGATAGGTGAATAAGAAGCTGTTCTAAATCTACCGCCAACTGCATGAAAACCTGCTCAAGCCATCGCAGTTAGGACATAAATATGTGGGATAAATAGACATTCGCGTAATTTTGATAAGCAATATTACTATGTTGAAATACAATATAAAGTAATCTCCTTTAGTGTCAAAATGATGTATCATTATTTATAACAATCGTGACTTCGTGGCTAAGATGTACGGTACGCCTCTGGTTAAGCAACAATGATTTATACTCGTGAATAATGTTAATCCTGAACTGTTGCAACATGATCTAAATAGTGCGCTGCAAGGATTGTGATGATTTGATCCTTGCCATCATACAACAGCTCTCTATGCTTACTAATATATTATTATTTCATCGAGTCTTCTCCAGAATTTGCTGGCCATATCCTTAAATTCGTCTTCATCCTTTCTTTGGTTCTGTTTTTGACGTTGAGAATCTGTGACGTGAAGTCCGTTTTTATTTTGTAGGTCCTCTTCCGTGAATTTTTTGCCATTGCCTAATCACACACACTTTCAACATTCCGTATCGTCTTAATTACCATTCTCGCAATAGTCTTTTGTACTGCATATTCTTTATATTGTAGAAATCCATTTTTTAGGAATCTTCCAGTAGTCTATACAAAATTAACAGAATAGCCGGCGGAAGTTAATCAGGTCCCCTTTAACCTGAAACAGGACTTAGAGTTAGAGTAGAAATTCAAGTGAAAAAATAAATAGAAAACTATTTATAAGTTTTTTTTTCCTTAAAGTTTAAGATTATTATTATAGGTTTAACTCAAATCTGACATTAACAGAAACATAAGAATCTACACTGAATAGAGATTATAGATATATACCTTAGGATCTATAGATAAATTCACTTGTTTCGGAACAGCCTTTCTCTTTCAACACATCAAAATATAATATAGTTCTATAAAATATGCATATAAATAAATTATTATATAAATTAATAATAATTTTATTAAGTACTAAGGCTGCATAAAGGTATAGGAGGTTTGTTTATAAACAGCACTCATGTATGTAGGTAGTTATTAACACCGCAAAGTACCTGTCCTATTGAGTAAGTGAGTAGGTACTCACCTCGCAATACACCGCTTCTATAATATAGGTACATATCAAATACCTAATGATACTGATTATTATTTACCTTACACAACCTAATGTTTATATTTCCCTGATACTCGGTATTGGAATATCGATCTTTTACAATAGCTTAGAATCCCTCAATACTCGATGATTGCCAGTTGGTTGATGGGCACTACATAGGTACTGTGGCCATTTATTTCATAGTTTACCGACATTTTAAATTGATGGTTATTGTGAAATTTTCGAAGTGGTTGGTAGGCTACGACGCCAGCTTTCGTACTGTATCGTTCGGAGGTCGTTGGTTCGATCCCAGATGCCGACCATCGCGACACAAGCTTTAAATAGCTTGCTGTCAAAGAGTCAAAGGGTGTATTTGTGTTCAATTTGTTATTATTATAAAAAAAATTACTGGGTTTTACCTAAATATTTTGCTTATAACTTCCATCAAACCTTAAATAGTTTAAAGAAGAAAACGTATAGAATTTGGGTTATCAACATATACCTAGTCATCAACAACGAATTGAAGACCTTTGGTATTAAATATTAATATTGTATTTATACCAATGATTGAAAAAATTGGTTTATAAACAACTGTTGAATCGGAACGTAATGCCCCTACCACACGCTCCGTCTTACCTGTGGTCTTGCCTGCGCAAGCCTGGCTTGTCAGGTAAGACGGAGCGTGTGGTTGGTAAAACTGTACACCGCACAAACTCGGTGGCGCGGCTTGACGGCTTTTCGTCTTGTTTGAAATTTTACCTGCGCAAGCCTGGCATGTCAGGTAAGACGGAGCGTGTGGTTGGGAGTTCCGTCTTACCTGACATGCCACGCCAGCCGCAGTACTGCCGCAATTGATCAGTCGACGTTGAACATTCGGAAATGGCAGACCTACGTTATTATAATCGCGAATATGCTATCGAATTATTTAATTTAAAAAATATCTACCTGATCTATAGATAATCAAATCTAAGTACTATTGACAGAAATATACAGGGGGGTGAGTACGTAAGGGCTATAGCACGACTAACTACTTCCTAGTGTAGTTAGCGCGAGTACGTAACGTTACAAATGTAGTTAGTTGTGTGTTTCAGCGTGGTTATTATGTAGTTAAGCCGTGGTTATGAGTAGTTAGATTGATGTGTGGTTAGTCGTGCTATAGCAAAAGTTACGTACTCACTACCCAGAATACTGTATATGAGAAATTGAGAAAGGAGTTGAAACGGAAAGATATATTATAGAAAATATTTTATTATTTTTGTTTTATATTTTAATCGCATATCTTCTCATTGAATTAGAGATAAAAATAACCTATGGATGATCAATAGAAAAAAAATGTATCTATCGATATTTTCACAAATTATCGATGGATGTAGACTAAAAAATATGATTATATTTATACCCAAAAGTGCAATTACCTATTAAGATATTCAGAAATAAATATAGAATATCGATATTTCCATAATAAAAAATATCCACGAATTATATCAATTATTTAAAAAATATGTTGATATTTTTACATCGATATTTACATTTATCATTTGGAAATATGTACTACTAGCTTATACCCGTCTTGCTTTACGTTTTTTATTCCGATTGTCAGGCTTGATCGGTAGGTAATTAAACAGGTTCTAGTCTAGCTTCCCATTGCTTTGTAGACCTCTATAACTGACATAAGCACAGAAAAAGAAGAATGACACCTTTAATATTTATTAAAATTTTGTATGAAGATCCTAAAAATAGGGTTTTTTAAATACCTAGCTCTAAATATAAAGTTAATGCAGCAAATTGTATTAAAGAACCTTCTCCGGCATTTTGCACGGCTCTGTGCAGATTCATATCTGACGTAGCATTTGTATTTTGAGCGTCATGCTATGACATACGGTAAAAAGCAAATAAAAAACATTTTTGAAATATTAATTAAATAGAGGAGGGGCTAATGCGAGTTTTATTTAATTTCCCAATTTACCACGCAACTTTCTTAATTTTTTCTTTCATAAGAACCTTCTACTGATAAAAGCCAACACGACAAAAAAAGAATTAGTGAAATCGGTTCAGCCGTTTAGGCGTGATGCGATGACATTAGGTAAAAAGCTAATAAAAAAACATTTCTGAATTATTATGTAGATTTACCACGCAACTTTCTTAATTTTTTCTTTCATAAGAACCTTCTACTGATAAAAGCCAACACGACAAAAAAAGAATTAGTGAAATCGGTTCAGCCGTTTAGGCGTGATGCTCCGACATACCGTAAAGCAACGACAAAAGGCAAATAAAAAAACATTTCTAAATTATTATATAGATAAAACAACCATTTTTTTCCACATTGTTCGTATACGCCTTGTTCTACATAATATATAGATATAAAAACACAGCAGAAAAAAAAATAGTTTGGAAACATTATTTCGACGCCAACGGTTTGCAAAAGAAAGTGTTGTCCTCGCTGCACGGTTGCGAGGAGGAAATGAGGCTTGCGTCCGTCTTACCTGTGTCGTGTGGTAGCAATGTCCGTGTTCCGTCTTACCTGTCGTCTTGCCTGCGCAGGCAAGACCACAGGTAAGACGGAGCGTGTGGTAGGGGCATAAAAGACTTTTTCGTTATCGAACATATTTTTGAAAATCTAGAATCGAACTAACTTGTTTATCATTTTGAAAACGGTTTTTATTCGATTTTTTGAACTCAAAAAATAAATAAATTGTGTTCTTGTAGAAGTACCTATATCGGATGTTGAAATTCACTGAAATAAACGCCCAATATTTTATGATATATTATTATCATGAAGGTATCTTGGTAGGTTGTGTTCTAAACCTATGACCTATTATTGTACGGATCTATACCTATTATATTTAGAGGTAATATTAGTACAAATCGTGACATGAAACCAATAATAGTTACACATAATAGGCTGTACACGCAGGTACATACACCGTATCCAATACTTAATAGAATTGATCTAACCATACCTACCTATTACAAAATCATGCCCGTATTTTGGAATGTGGAACTCCTATATGTATCTCAGTACATCTCAATTTTGTTTCCACCCAATCGTTGAATCTTGAGTTATTCATATTTGAAACTTCTATCGGAAGTTATCTCGTTTCCTTCAACATTAGAATGTCAAGGAAAACTATAATAATATTACAGACCAAATCGTGTCACGAAGAACAGTAAAGAAAAGCAATTTTCGATAATATGATGAACTATTGATGTATCTTCAAAATAATTTACACAAAATGTGCTGATATATTTCGAATTTTCGAAAGAAGTTTTATGCTGTATGTACTTGTTAAGAAACAATTTGACAATGACGAATTAAGTTTAGTTGAATTTTTTAGACACTATATAAAATGTCACAAAAAATAAAGTACCTTTGCTATGGAGTATTAATTTTAATTTTGTAGAGACATTACGTCAGTGAATCTTCCAGGCATTTGTTTTAAAGAACGAGCAGAAAAAAGATGGTTGATGAGTCTGAGAATCTTCCGAGTGATTTTCCGGTATAACTTGTGGAGAACTCAATAAGATTTTATCCAAATAGTTTTTCTTGTTCCTAATACCTAGATTTAATGACCAAGTAGAGAAGCCAGTATTACTTGAGCTCAATAATGAAACCACTATAGTTCCCTTACTTCTAGGCATCATCAGGGATATACCTACGTACATTAGATGTTGTCGTAAAGAATAGTAATAATTATAGTTTGTTAAGAACTATCAGTGGTGTATGTAGGTAAGTACATAATGATACCAAGGTTGTTACTAGCTGGGCCCGCGTATGTAACTTGTTACCTAGGCCTATGGTTGGGATTAGCGAAGTAGCAAGAGTGAGACTTGCATTGTGTTGTTTATTAATATAATCGTATTAATGTCTGTAGGTATCTTTTAGTATGCAAGTTGTTACTTCACACTGCGAGACAATTTTGTGCTCATCTATTCTTATCTATAAAGTTATGGTTTGTATATAGTTTACAGTGCGCTTGACTCATACAATTTGATGCGGAAATCTTAATGGGAACACAAGTTTTACTCAACATAAAGGGCACGTATATAGGGGGAGTAAGGAGTGATACAAATATCAGCCTCATCTATGGTATGGTAGTTGGTATCCCCGCTTGAGACTAACGAGGCTCTGGCGGCCGAACATCGGCGGTATAATTGTAATCACCTTAATGGGGTTAAATGCCTATACCTAATAGTACCATTTAGGAAAACTGAAGTAGCAAACCCATACTAATTCGCTTGGACAGGGTGGTATGATCTCATTTTCGATTACTGTCCAAACTTACCCTAAATTCAGATAAGGGAGAGGCCGTTGTTCAGCAGTGGGTGACGTGGGCTGGAAAGAAGAAAAAAATGATTTATAAATGTTGTGGCTGAACCTATACGTAGTCTTAAAATATTCGAAGAAATCACCCATTAAATTGTAGATAGTGTCGGCCGAGGGTGTTGGGTACGCAATTTTCGCAGATGTAAAAATAAAAACGAATGTATTAATTTTCATTTATCCACTATAGATCCATTTATGGAATAGCAAATTCAACTATTGTTTACATGCGAAACGAAAACAACACTTTTGAATTTTGAATAAAAAAAAATTAGTGTCGAATAAGTTCCACCAAAGCTCGCAGTTCTACTGGAGGGTTCTACTCCAGCCTCAAAAATGCTCATAAGGTCGTCATCTTGGGCTATTTCTACATCCAACATCAATCAGCACAATGCGTATGAAAATTTTCATCATTCATCCACAAATCTCTCGTTCTTAAACAACAATATGCACATGTTTGGTTAAACCAGTAGGCCAATTAGAAGACATTAATTAGTCGACAGTAAGAGAAAAACGTGAGATGAGTCAGAGTAGAGAGAGAGTAAATGTGAGCTCGTGTCACGCATTGTGGCTCCAGTAGTTGGCTCGCTACCTTGACCCGGTTCTCTTGACACGCTAATCTGATGCCACACTCCACACACCTCCATGCCAGCCAGCCAGGCAGCCTGGTTTCTTGTTAGAACATACTCCAGCACGCCTAGACCTAACGTATGACGTTCTTCCATATAATATCGCCTATATCCGTTACACTTTTAGTCATAATTATCTATCAATATTCCATGACTACCCACATACCTCATCATAATTTCATTAAAGTTGCAGAGTACTCCTATATTAAGTAATTCTGGACTTAGATCCCTTGGTTCTCCTTGGCAGTGCTTGTTTGTTTTTATCGTTGGTTGAGTAGTGACTAGTGAGTATACCCACCCGATGCAACTATAACTTCACTCATTTGATCTCCAGAAACGGAAGTTATTGGATCGCTACGTCCATCAGTGTGCGTAAGTCCTTAGTCTCTCTTCAAATATGTACATGGGGCGCTCGTTTATCAGGTGAACGATTGTTTATAATTTATATCATCCCACATGCGCATGCTGGTGAGTCCATTCATCCCCATATATGTAGGTTTAAATCAGTTCAGTAATGTGAGGTGGTACAGTAACTTACGAAATAATTAAATCTTGAGTTATGAATTTCTTTTATTGTTCACGTTTTATAATGTAGAAATATTGAAATTTTGGAATAGATCACTCTCTCAAGAGTGAATTTCTAGTGAAATTCTGACCCGACCTCTCCGACCAGGATAAGAGCCCGGGACCTCTTGATCAGAAGTTCGCGCTTATACCGCTGGGGGAGTTCGGTATTCGGTTAGTTAAGCAACTATAAGATGATTCTCTCCTCTCCAATCCAATCCAAACTCCCTTTAGACCCCACTTAGGGGCATAGGGAGGCAACAAGAGCTCTCCATTGCGCTCGATCTTGCGCAACCTTAATGACCTCCTCCCACACCATGTCCAGATTCCTCAGCTCTGCCTCGAAGGAGCGGAATACACTATGAGAGGGTCTTCCTCGTCTCCGGGACCCTGATGGGAGAAAGAACAGCGCTCTCCTCGGCCAACTGTCATTCGGCATCCTTAACACATGTCCCAGCCAAGTCCATCTCCTCCACATAATAGTAGAAGTGATGGGCTCACGCTGGGTGCGCCGGCGTATAGCGTCGTTCGTGATGCGGTGGTACCATCTTATACCCAAAATTTTCCTGAGGCACTTCGTTTCGAATGCAGATACTTTTTGTGCCTGGGCCAGAGTCAGGTGCCAGGACTCACACCCATACAGGAGAATGGGCAACACACACGCATCAAACAGTTTAGATTTCGTCTTGACACTAAACGCTGACGCCTTCCATATCTTGGTCATGTTGTTGAAGGCTCTCTCTCTAAGGAAGATTCTCTCCACTAGATCATTTAAAAGACAAGATATTATACAAGATGAAAATTCCAAAACCAAAGGAAAATTTATCATTGCCCTGAAAAGTCGCAATGCGGTGGTCACCCCATTACACATTAAATGTAATTTATATTTATTAAAATTTCGTGCTAAATTCAAATTAAATTTTTCCCATAACATAATATTGTAAGCTGAAAAAACACCAAACTATTTTCTACAGTTTGAAATTTCACTATTTTCAAGTCAAATAAATTCACTTTACTGTCCACCCACCCAGTATAGAATTAACACAATTTAGTAATTAATACATTTTTTAAAAAAAATATTATAAAAATTAAATGTGAATATTATTGTTTGACAAAATAATAAAATTATTTCGAAAGTAAACTACCTACCTACCTATATGAAAATTTTCTATGTGCTTTAAACACGTACTTTATCCGATTTCTTAAAAAAAATCATAGACAAAAAAAGTTGATCATCGATAAAAAATGTTTCATCTGTGACATCATTCAGTGGTTTTCGACTGGTTGTCCACGGTACATTGATATTCCGTTAGTCCGTGACAAGTGGTCCACAGAGTGCCGAAGGTTAAAACCGCTGCCACCAGGTGAAATATTGACAAAGTGTGTAAATTGAATCAACTCTGTGTTGACCGTGTATTCTATACAATAAAAAACAATAAAACGCTTGTCAATTATTCATTAAATAATACAATGATAATATTATGTTGGGAGTATTATACTGTATGTTTTCAATGTAAATATATTGTGGAATTTTGTTTAACATAATATGAAAATGAAAACGCTAGTCAACGCTACAAGCATGTAATCTGATGATGTTAGCAAATCGATGAAAGATTGCTACGGCAATGATTTTGTCAATACTCTCTACCTTTTTTAATGTAATTATTACTATTTTTATGTTGTGCCTTAATACTATTTAAAAAAAAAACTAGTTAAAATCGTTGAATTTATAAATGTTTTTCATAGCAAACTATTAAAGGTTTTTGTATGAAACAACATATTTTAAGACTAATTTTATTCTTCATAATGTTGTGTACAATTTTTTTAATAACATTTCTTTCTCTTTTGTTTTCAGGTAAGTTTTTCAATAAGAAGAAGCTTTTTTCCATCGTTTTTTTTGCTGTATTGGGTGAGTATTTTTTCCAAATTCGATCCACCATCTACATAAAAAAAAACTCCTTATTGATGTTAAAAACTGAATACTTAAAGAGTTTTTTAATAATAGCATCAACTTAGACATTTTTCGCCAAGCAAATTTAAGGATTGCTTAAATTTAATCTATCTTTTATGAAGAAATCTATGTTTGTGTTAAAAATCGAGCCGATTGCTTGAGAACTATAGCAACCTTTATTTTTTCTACCAATCTTTTGCACTATGAATCACACATTTTATCTTAAAGTTACAAGAGTTTTTCGGTTTCATCGTGCGTTATAAAAATTCGTCATCAGTTCAAATCCAAGCCAAGTTGCAACTATAATATGTTGATCTGATCTAGTTAACATTCAGGTCAATGCGTTAGGTATTTTATCATACACATTATGAGAAGTAACAATCGTTTAATCCGTCTCTATATCGTATAGGACATGCCAACTTTTCAAAAAAAAATAACCAATTAAGTTTTCCTGATTAGTTTTATACTCACCTTATTCTTTTTGTTTTTTGCCCCTTATATTATGATTAAGTATGCTTTCAACACCGTTTGCTAATCCAATCCAATCATTCTGTATGCATTTTAATTGGTAGGTTGAAAATCACTATTTCATGAATATTTTTTTTTAAACCGTTCTAATCATTAGATTTATGTGTGTAAATTAGGACCATAAGATTGCAAACCACACATCCTATTTAGAAAATGGAAATTAGTTGGTTCGGGCCCTGCCTAGTAAGGGCGCTACGAGTAAGCCTGCTAATGTAGGGTCACAATATTAATTATTATATTGATCTTTTTACCCTAATTCTCTGCCTAGGCTCTCTCCAAGCGATGCGCATCTTTTTACAAAATACGTGCATTTTATTGAGATTCGTTGAGTATTTTTAAGAGTATTTTTACTTCCATATCTTGGTCATGTTGTTGAAGGCGCCACTTGCCTTACCGATACGTATCGGAAGCTCAGCCCCGAGGTCACCAGTGGTGGTAATGGTTGCTCCCAGGTACTTAAATTTATCCACCCGGGAGACCATCGATGGTTATCGGTAGCTGTTTATCGGGGCAGGCATTATTCGCCATGAGCTCCGTCTTACTGGCATTGACTTGAAGGCCGAGGCGTGCTGTTTCGTCGCAGAGTCTTGAAACACTGCGCTGTAATTCCTCCACTGTCGTACTGAACAACGCTTGGTCGTCCGTGTACTCCAGATCGCACAATTCGCCCATTAGACCATCCTCTGTGTTATCGGTATACCTCTTGCTCCTTGCATGGACTTTCTCAACAGGAAGTCCATGACTATTATGAATATAAAAGGAGCTAGTACGCAGCCCTGTCTGACTCCCGTGGTGATCCTAAAAGCTTCAGTAGGACCACCTGGCGTTTTCACGCTACACTCGGAGTCTTCATACAGGGACTGCACCATTTTAACTATTTTCGGAGGTATACCATACAGAGCAAGTATTTTCCATATTGATGGTCTATGTCGGCTGTCGAAGGCCTTTTCAAAATCTATAAAGCAACAAGCGACTGGAGAATTAAACTCTTTGCACTGCTGAAAGATGCACCTGGCACAGAAAATTGCCAGGTACGAAGCCGCATTGTTACTCTCTCAGGTCAGCCATGACAGGCCCCCGAATGCGGTATAGTAATAGTTCTTGTATAGCCTTCAGTAAAATTGTGTATTTTTTGCAGATTCGTAGTACCACGCTATGGTATTTATAATAGATACATATTATTTTTATCATGTATCTTCGGGTGGAATGCTGTGTATTTATGGTAAAAAGTGAAAACGCAACGCCAACGTAATAGGTAGAGCACGCGAGCAAAATGATTTAGTTTAGTTAGTTAAACCTCTCGGCGTTTGCATAACATTCGTGTACCGGTGCCGATGCCGGTACTCCGCGTAATCATATCAGGTTTGTCCTTGCTGTTAAGTGGTGAATGTTTTTGTTCTATATTATTGTAATTCCGAACCAGTTTACTTACTCGAATAAAATGAACCGAAGTCGCAACTTATCAAATAATAATTCCAGATTTGAAACTGTTTCTTGCGGACCTAAATACCTTACACAGTTGCTCGCAATGTCTGCATCACTACATACATACATTGTATTTTAGTGTTGTTTTGGATGATTCACTGTACGCATACTCATGATTTTATTATCAAAAGCAGTTGCACTCTCACAAACTTTTTGGAGTAGATATTTAGTCACTATGAAGATGACGAGTTCGCACATTTTAAAATAAATTTGTATTTCGATTATTTTCTTGATCGCCAATTGAGAGCATCTTTGTTCACTTTTTCCAATGATCTTATTTAGTTTCATTCATGGATTTTAAATCACTCATTTTCTTTCATGTCCAAGGTTCTTGTTGAATTCCATTTCATTCATGTCCTTAAGTTATACAGTTTTCTTAGTATTAACGGATCTTGTCTTACTTAGCTCTTTCGACATATATCTGTGTAGGTATGCGGTAATCATCTCCAGAAATGTGGTAAAATGATCACCCCTTAATCTTGTCAGATCGAGAATTGGGGCATAGGGAATTCTGCTGTCCAAAAAAAAGAGTTAACATACACGTTAAAGAGAATAGCCACATTAAAATTGGAAAATAGTCTATTGACACGAGCTTAGCCTTAAGAGTCGATTGTGGTAGATTAAGAACGCCAGAAAAATAACGGTTTTTTTAAGTATTCTTGAACCTTAGTAATTTCGATTTTTTTTTTTGACATTTTCGAATGCTGAAATAGCTAGTTCAAACAAATGTTAAAAATAATGAAAAAATCAGGTAACCTTTGTATTCAATTTCAGATGACTGTTAATATTTTACGACCCAACCTCAAACCAGTTGGAAAAAAGCAATAAAATGTCTGAATTCATTGCTAAAGTGAATGTCGCATTAATAACAATTATTATTATAAAATTTCGATTTCGCCTTTATTTTATCATACTGTAATGTACAGTATTCATTTTGCAAGTAAATTCCGCCCAATGCTGAACACAAATGCCTTGTGAATTGACAACTCCGGGTTTATGAGATGAATCTAGGAAAAACTTATAAAAATATTCGCAAATGAATGTTATTCATTAGGCGAAAACGTCTCTTGAAATTTTAGACACGCATACGGATTTATATACCTACTTTAATATAATATGTAATAGATTGTTGTGTCCCTGATATCATCTTCAAGCTACTTGACCACACCTTTTCTAAACACACACTTTCTGGTTTTTCACCATCACACTTAACCTACATAACTCATCAGTCATTCGTGATCATCAAATAGAAGAGTTTTTTAACCTATCCACACATCTGTTCAATTTAAACAAGTTTCAAATTTCGAATGTTTTCAAAAACATTGCCATTTAAAAAAATCGAATTAAATTAGTACTGTTTTTAAAAACTTTCAGTCAAAATAGGTCAAGTAATAATTATTCCAATAGCTTTTGACATGATTACACATTTCTCAATAGGTAATGGCTGTGTACCTTCGTTGAGTAGATAAATACCTAAAGAGCTACTACTTCAAACGGGTATTACAATGTCAACATTGCCATTATCTTATTTGTCTATGATTTTAACACACAACACAAACCGCCATTTTGTCGTTTTATATTTCAAATTTGGGCCACGACGATTGTTAACGGAAAATAGTAACAAAGACTTTGTTTTATTTATTTTATATTATCTTTTTTTTTGTCGTAATTAGTCCACCGTTGCGCGGAACTTCATTGACTGAGCACGTTTATTTAGGACGGAATAAAACTACAGAAGAACAACTGTCAAATCTGCAAACGTTAAAAAAGTAGGACATTTTGATTGTTGACAACACAATTACAAACTTGACATAATTGTGTTTTTATCAACTACCCGGCGTACCTTTTAGTATTTGTGCCAAAATGTTCCATATAGGTAACAAATAAGACTTTTTTTTAACAATTTTCGTAGTTAGGGATTTTAAGATTCTGTGTCCACTGCCTATGCAGATGTTTTGCTTTGTTCTTAATGCTTAGATAGTTGCATAACATTGTGTAATCGATAAATTAGAGTTGGGCTATTATTATTATTGGGTTGCATTAACAGTGTCAACGAAGGGTTAGTATATTTGGAACTAGGTTTAGCATACAGGTAGCTTGGGATTTGTAGGATCTATTACAATACACCACAAGTCCGCATAATTGGACTTCACTAAAATATGAAAAACTATTCCAAATTCAGATGTTTTGAGTCGATTTTTTTCTCGCAATAACCCAAAACATATCGATTTCTCGCTAATTTAGTCCTTAACCATCAAAATAATACTAGTATATCAATAATTAATTACCTAATATTGTTTGGCTGTGTATCGAGTGTGTAATACGTACGATGACAACATTTTAGCACGCTGGTATTTACACACCTAATACTATAGACATTTCGGCTGTCGCTTTTATATTATTATTGATGTGTGTTGCGTTGTCTATGCCCCCGCACGGCCGCCATTTTGTTCCTCACACCATCTTCTTGATGACTTTACTATTATTATTCATCTACCGCCGTTAGCAACAAAACATCCAACCAACATATTATTGAGTTAGGTCGCGGTTTTTTTTCACTGCTTTTTTTTATCTTCGTCCGTCAATTATTTATGATGTTATTTCGCTTTATTAATGTTCAGAACGAGTGATTTTCCGCCATATGCAATTGCCTAGCTAGTCTAGCTTCACACATCACGCGTACATACGCTTACATATTATTATTATTTCTTACGTCATTATTTGTTCGCTCGTGAAATTTGTCAATGTCATACTTTCAATTATGCGGACGACGCCATACAATTTTTAAACTTCGTCACAACATATTTTCCCCATTACGGTTGGGTACCTACGTGAAGATTACGTACAACAATGTACCTGATGCATATTTTTCTTTTTATTTAGGTCAAAATTTGAGCTACCTATATTGTGGACAAACTTACAATTATTCAGTTTATACCGAACGGTGTTCTGATTGTTTTTCCATCTTCTAGTTGATTCTCAGTTCGCAAAAACTCTTCTCGGTCCTGGGTCTAAAATTCTGTGTCTATAGTACCTACTCAAATCCACCGCACCGTAGAAACGCCAGACGTTCTTAAACCGTATCTTCCCAGATGTAGAAACAACTGTCAGATTTTTATGGAAATCATATCAGAGACTTTGAATTTTGGACAGGAGTGTTTATTAATTTAAATTATTTTGGTTTTTAAATAATCGAACTCCAATCTTAGAACACCATTTCTAGAAGATATCTAACATTGAAATTCTTAAACCCGAATTCTGTAGGTATAATTATTCTAAGAGGAATTGCAAAGATGCAAGAATTAAAAATATTCCAACTTATCAAAGAAAAAATAAGTTCTTCAAATTAGCCATATTTGTATCCATTTTTACCACATAAATTGTTGTTCTTTTTAAGATAAGTATTTAATATTCAAAGATACTTAATTTAAATAATCTAGCGTATTATGATACATCTGTTTGGCTTTACTTATTTATTAGATCTTGTTGGTTACTAATTGTCCAGCAAGCGATGCGATGTTAATATAAACACCCACAATAAGGTCTAGTTTGAGTCTAATAAATTGTCCTGTCATTTGTGTTCATAAATCTTGTAGATTTTAATCCTATGAGAGATCAAATAACACAGCAATCGGCAATTAGTTGTTTCCATACTGTGTCGTCCATCCGTAGGCGACATTTTGTGAACGTCGGATTGTAGATGTGGTATCAGGAGCTCATAACATGTTGCGGGTATGGTCAGTTCATACGCGCGCTCTTCAGCTCCGCAATCATGTTCTTCATACATACCACAAACACAGCGATTATACAATCCTATCACGTTGGCTATCCGTCTATGCACAGTTAGTTTTTATTAAGACCTGAATTAATATTTTCACCTTAGCAGCCGTTTTTGTCTATAATACGATTGTGATATGAATACATTTCTAGGTTAATTGAGAAACGGTTAATACGAAGGACAGTTGAGGGACATATATAGCAGATAACCTTTGCGAAAGTCTCTAACTGAATTATTATTAATATCCCTTTTTGAGCTCAACACTCCAACAAACATAGTTAGAGTTATGTGAACCATGACGCAGAGATTTTTCGTCCAATAGGGCATACCTTTTCAGATTTCAAAGGATACCTGATAGGACTTCCTCAAGGAAGGCCGGATCAAGGATTAACAAAACAGGCGTTCTAATTTGATATGTGCAAGATTCCGGGCTGCATAAACTGACATCTGACATAACATCTGATATCGCTTGCGTGCCGTACTATATCGCCGATATTCTCTAGTATATCCTCTGAATAGTCTGAATTCATCAAATCTATGGTTAATGTACATATTTTGTTTTATCGGTATAATATAAAGTTTTTATCATAGATATCCGCAATGCATGTTATTATTATAATTATAAACCTTTTAGTGTTTGTAGGTAGGTATAATAATTTTTATCAATATTTTAATGGACGAGAAATATTCAAGGTAAACTGCGACGAAATGTAAACATTCGCAAAATTATGTTTATTCTAGTTTTGCGTTTGTTTGTCAATATATTTAAACTTTGTGTTTATTTTAATTTTGGGTGTTTTAAACGTTACTTAAAGAATATAATCCATCTTTCCCATTATTGTTGTAGATAAATTCATCTTAATCAGACTGTTATTATCCGTTTTGTTATGCCCTATCAGGTCTCTCTGGGGCTAACTCGAAAATTAGATATTTTGTCTCCTGTACAGCTCATCCATAGCCATCAGACTCGTCCACTTCCAATCTATCTGTCCTTTTCCTCCTCATGTGTATACCATGTATCTATTTATCTTGATTTTATCTCGTTAAATTACATCTTCTTGTTTATCGTGAAAACTTTCTACCAAAATATTTTTCAAGCAAATGATTCATTTGTCCTCTTATGATTGTTTGCTGAGTAAAAAATGCATGAAGATATTAGGACATGGTCTCTTTTCCACTCTTTCTGCCATGCTGTGAGGGTCAAGCATGATGGTATGCGTACGTGTGAATTTTCTGTAAAATCGGTTCCATTGTTTCCATATTGATCAAGAGTATTAGCACCCACTGCAACCTTGGCCCCGATGTCCCATGATCCGCACTCCATCTGTGTCCCACTGCTCTGAACTGGCCTGGTAGGTCTGCTTAAGTAATAGATATCGGATTCGTGTGGGAGTGCCTGCGATTATTTGCCATGCTTTATTGCCTTAACTAATCATTATCCGGTTAAATTCTATGGAAATAAAGTTCTTGTGTACTCGACGTATGTCTGTTCTCAAGCATTTCAACTCTCCTGGTAATGTTTCTTCTATTCTGCTATCGGTTGTCTTTAGAATTACTAGCTGCCATAAAGATCTTGCGATAAGTTGACATTCAAATGTTTCTTGATACTCTCTTCAATAGATCTTTCTCGACATTTGAGTTTGTCTGATTTGACATTATTTTAATACCGTCATTTCTCTAATTTTAACCGATGTATTATATATAGCTCATAAAATTGGCACTTATAATATCTTTCTTGGAATATTCTTTCGACTAGAATAAGGCTGTGTCGCGGCCATTTACTTTATTAGAATGACTAAGGATAGCTTTACCGTATTGCTTTTTATGTATTACAAATTTAAATAAAACAAACGTAGCGTATTACTCCATGAGTTGTTGTGTAAAACACAAATTAGTGCATACATCAAAGGAGCAAAACTAGTGTTTGACAATCCAATATATCACATTTTGTAACTACAGCATGTACTTTGTCCGTTAGTACAAATTATTCCGCTCAAACATACATAGATCTAAACGTAAATAACTAAACGTTGTTTATTACTCGTAATTAATTCTCAGTAGCACCTATTGTAAAACGAGTGTTCAGGCCACACCCTAAACGGCGCATACAGAGACCTTCGGATGATACAAATGCACTATTAAATGATACTATTAAAAGTTACCTAGTGTGCAAACAATCCCTTGTTGAAAAACACATCTGATAAAAATATTCGTCTCGTCGGTAACATTCTAAAATTACTCTCTCGCAATTTTTGGCAAAGCCCAGCCCTTTGGTATCTCGGATGATAAGACCACTAGACATTTTAACCTTGATTCGAGGCCATGTTAGCCCATTGTCTATGAGAACATCTTTATACGAACGTTTAGTAACGCAAACTTAACTCTGACCCACTCTCAGGTACGACAATAAGAATAGCTTTTTTTTTTTAATTGAACAACATCGATGAACAAAATTATCCATGTGATGTATGAATTAAACGAATTGCTGGGACATATGTAGTGGATGTAAATTCCCCCTACTCGTTGCATAAAGTTTACTCGAACTTAGGAACAGTTAAAATAACATGCATACAGCAGCATGCTCTTTCTGTGTATTGGCGTATTTGGCTTATCATAATGCAATCAAAGCTTCCGTAGTGGTTTTAATTAAAAATCCAACTTTTTCGTGAAGTATTACGTACTTACTTCCGATGGCCATACAACTCCTGCAGAGTTTTGGCCTCCTGAACAATGTTTTTCCATCCTGCGCAACGGACTCCCACTGATCTCCCACAACCAGCACGTTTAGGTCCCGAGAGACGTTGTACATCAGCCGCTGTCTTGGTCTTCCTAGTGGTCTTCTACCAGTGGGACCTGACTATGCCCGATCCATACCAATCTTTTAGATCTGGTGTCGCTGGTGATAAATTATTCACGTTTTCCGCATTGCTTCTCAGCCTCCAGGTGCCAGCCGCGATTCCCGGCCTAGGTCGCAAGATTATTTTCAGAATCCTGTTCTCAAAAGACAGCACACGTTGCTGATCCCTGAGTGTCATAGTCCAGGACTCTGAACCATACACGCTACAGCCCAATTCGAGCCTTGACCTCCAATACTCGTCGCCTCCAGACAACCCTGTCCTCAGTCTTCAATAATTCGGAGAGATCTTATTCTGAAAAATTATCAATAATTGTATACTGGAAATAAAATACGCACTAAGTGCCAAAAAAATCATTTTAAGATAATCTAATAAAACGGATTTTTCCCCCATATAGACATAGTACCTACTATGATGATTTTTGGATCTGTTTTTTACGCCTTTAGATCATCGATATTTAGGCTATTGGCAATGGTTTATAGAACATTTCCTCATACTCAACTCATTTTTTTCATTTTTGGCAATTAGTGCGTATTTTATTTCCAAAATACAATTATTGAGAAGGTTGTAAGTGCTTTATTTTTCCTTCTTTAAGGTTTTATTAGATCTTTATAAAATTTTATAACTTATTTCGATTTTTAAGATATATATATTTTCGTATTAAAATTTGTCGAAGGCATCTGTAATTATTGAAACATGTTTCAGTTTAGTTTGGTTAATTAGATTAAAGTAGGTATTAGTTTGTCGTAGAGAGTGCGTGGCGTGACTCCGGCTCATTATCAAACTTATTAGTGAAGTTAATGACACTCCATTTTCATCGAACTTCAGATAAATACAATAATTATTTAACATTTGATGTTTATTTGTGTTTTCTTTATCTCGAATTTATCAAGTGTAATAATGTCTCTTAATTAAAGAACTATTTAGTAAAAATAAATTTTCAGGTGTATTTTTAATGCCGTGAGGTTGCCGGCTAAGAATAGCACCTCTGCTCTTTTTGCTGGTTCTTATTCGAGCTTCCTGTAAGAGGCAGGAAATCGAAAAATCAGATCGGGACTGTGAGGTTGACCACCTCGCGTCCTTAAATCTCAAGTGGTCAGAAAAGACACAATGAGCCTCAGACGCCTTCGAGTGCAATGGAGAGCTCTTGTTGCCTCCCTATGCTCCTGAGTGGGGTTTAGGCCTCTCGCATTGTGGGTTGGTCTGGGGGAGTCCGCGGTGGACTTGGTTTGTGTGGGGCCGGCTTTTCGGTTTGATTACTTCGATCGGGCTGGAGGGTCGGTTTCGTGTGGATCGGGTTTGCTGCGGATTGGTCTCCTCCGGGCTGGCTTGCGTTGTGCGGGGGGCCTTAAAGGGAGTATGTATGTATGTATGTATTTTTGATGCGTGTTTTAAATAATTCTTTATAAGTTTTTTTTCGTATATGGGCTTTCCAAAAATGAATTGGTTTTGTTTTTTGCGAACATCAACCAGTTTATTTTCTGTTTATGTACTGAAAAAACCTACTTATTCTTTTATCCGGTTGTAGTAGTAGCTGAGTTTTGGAAATCGAGAATCCCAATTACTTTTGATGCACCGACACTCGGAGCAAATTTACCGGCCCAACTATTATCGCTGAAATATCAATGAGATTTTCAAAGAAAATAGTGAAGTAGTTGAATATTAAAGTGGCGGCTATTTTGTTAGATCTGACTTGGGTCTCTGGACGTGGTTGAAGTGGATTGAGTAGGTTCTGAGGTATATCGGTCAGGAAGCCAAATCTCTGCAGCAGTTTTATGGACATTGGAAGTAAAATCAAAATCAGTGTCGCTGTGATGTCTCACGTATCCTTCATAGCTTATCATCTTATTTTCGGTTTAGCAACACCACTCTTCTTTCGTCATGTTGTAGAGTTTCGTGATGATTTCTGTTCTAATATGTATTTAATTAGATAATCTCCTCGAAATTCGTCCTCTGAGATGTCTTCCTGCAATTCACTATCAAGTAAAGGGTTATTTTGGTGAGGGCCTTATTCTGGACTTTCAGGTTTAAAAAGGCAAGTCATTATGAATAATGGTGATGCCATAATCAAAATTTCTGTTGAATCTTTTAAAGATGTTGACGTAATCGATGTTGTGTGTTGCCATCCCTAAAATGATTTCCTTTGTCTATGATATAATTTTTTAGCGTTACGTTTCTCTCTTATTATGCTTTAATGTATTCGAGTTAGAGAAGTCATTTGTTTTTTGTCATTAAAGGTCAAAGTCGCGCCCACAATTAAAATAATTACGGATAATATTATTATATCATAAATTATGCAAACCAATGTGGCGTGTGTTGCATATTATGTTGAATATTATACATAGATAATTTTATATTAGCTTTTGAAAAAAAGGTTATATTGTTCAAGGAGTTGTGTCGTTTCCGTAAACCTTTGATTTGCGTATTTTTTTTAATTATCTAGTTCTTTTTATAAGACTGTTCTAATTGATTCGATCATAGTTTCTATTTGGTAGGAGAACCTTCGATCTTCAAGTTCCTTTGTCACTCACTGCACACTTGTGCCTTGCACAGGACAGGTGTTTTTCCAATCACTTGTTTACTCCATTTTAGGACATTACAATAAATGTATGTAGCTAATTAATCCAACCACATGTATTGTTTATTATATTTGATTTCCATATCTACGAAGACACCTGTGAAATGTGAGCATGGTAAATGGCATAACTGCATACTGTAAAACCGTATTTTTTTCGATGGTTTTCCCAAAATGCGGGAAATGCCGTATCAATAAAATCAAATTATTGTAAACTTATAAAAAAACATGTTCTTTATTTTTTATTAGTTTATTCCTATTCCCAATTATTTTTTGAAACAGTGAAATATTATAAATTTTTCAAGTTGATTAATTATTTAAGGAACTTTAAAGAAGCGCTAGTAAGTTTTCAGTTTAAAAAAAAATATCAGTTAAACCAATCAAACGGTGAGCCAGCCTTCCAATACTAGTCTACTATTGTCTTATCTTTAAATCTCAAAATGTCTCGTACTGCAAAAAAAACTCTTGCCAAAATATCGAGAAATGTAAATAATAGGAACACAATTTGCCCTACTCTAATGATCCCCTTAAAAAAACTTTTAACAAAATCTCATTAGATACTAAAGACATAACTACTGACTTATCCCCTCCATCATTTTTTTTTTGCTTATTCCGTTATTATTGCTGTATCTCCATTTTAAAAACTTTTGACGCCAAGAATTGGCTGAGGGATTTTAAATTGTTTTTATAATTTTGACTTGCGCCTTTTAACCATACGACTATATATATATATATATATATATATATATATATATATATATATATATATATATATATATATATATATATATATATATATATATATATATATATTTTAAAAACTTATGCCTTTTCCCAATACTGATTATTCCTGTGTTGTGAATCCATCAAGCCGCGCCCCAGCGCAGTTAGACTAGGCAATCTAGGCGTAGCTAGTTGCCCATCCATTCGCACAAAGGTGCTTGACCTCTTGGAAGATTTCACTCTTCATACGATAACCGTTCTTCATAGCGTCCACAGCCAGCCGTACCTGTAGAGCAGGTTGTCAGATCTTCGGGCAGGTATACCTATGTACATACGTGTGAGATCTTCGCCAATGGAACCTTCCCTTAGTTAGAGGCTTTTTTGTTGCGTTGTTAATTACGACTCTATTAGTTCTCTCCTAGAAATTATTGCTCAACACGCGATTATCTCAGCCTGTTTCTACGACAAATAAACCCGAGAAAGATTATCTTTTTATTATTTGAAGGAAATAATATCGTTTGTAAGCCATTATGTTTTATGAAAAACTCAACCCTTTAGCACTAAGTTTAGTAAAGTGTTTAGAAAAAATTCCCAAAAAATTTACATTGAAAATTATTTGTCTATTCGCAACCATATAGTAGAAGTAACGTACCTACTTAAAAACATTTTGAAACTTAAAAAAATATTTTGTTTTTCTACAAATAGGTATTATCACTTTTCAGAGACATATTATATATTTGTTCAGGTCATTTGATGGTTATAATGAGTAATTCCTCTATGATTTTATTTTCACCATGCTAGGTGTTTTAACTCTAGCAATGGATTGATTTATTATAATAATTATTTTCTGCTTTTAAATAAATTTATTATATGATTCAATTGCATATTAACTGCTACTGCTTTTTTTATCTAAGATATTTAGACTTTCAAATTAATACTTCATAAGTCCATTGTCATTAATCCGGATAATAATATACCTTTTGTTGTAATTTTGTATCGTGAATCGAAATCCCGTTTAAAAGAAAATATTTCATATTATGATATCTTAAAATAATAATTATTGTATTGTTTATTATTTAACGGCCCTGCCGCCAGGGCTACGGTTGATTAGTGGAGAATAATATTGTGATAAAATTAAAACACATACCTTGCAATATAAAACATTGGGATAACCGAAGGAACCAAAAGTTCTGTAAAGGAGACCTTTAGTTTATCCTTGATAATCGATATAAAGAATATAAAATATTGGTAGATAATATTAAACTCTAAATTTTATATCAAAATCTCCTATAAAGGGGTGGATTACGTGTAAAAATTCAATTATTTTTATATATAACTAAATATATATATATATAAAAATGGATATAGTTATATCCTGGCGCCAAATACATGACAGCAGTCGCAGTCTTTAAATTTGTTTGCTCTCTTGTTCTCAATAATTTCCAACTTGTATCTCTATATTTCATTAATTATTAAATATCTACGTGTTGCATGCATGAGATTTTTCGACATGTTGAACATGTTGAGAATTCTCATGATTAGAAGTTTCGGAGACATAAACATTACCACCTAATGGCGAACTTTGTACGTAAAGTAATCACACTATGCCAGCCTTCGAAATAACAGTAGAAGACGGTTGTAAGCCCATAGTGGTTTGTTCCATTTAAAAATCGAACATCAGTAATGAATTGTTAGTCTTAGTTGTTACATATTCTTCAATTATATTGCTTTTTTGTCTTTAAAAGATGTCCAAACTTTATAGAAGGTGTAGCAACGCCACACTTACCAAGCGCGTTTTCTTCTTCATCTTAATTTAGGCACTGTGCATGCCCTGTGATTCAAGAGGTGGGGTTGGCCTCTTTCGAGATCGTTTCCCAGCTATCCTCCTGCCAGACAGTCCACCTTTTTAGTGGTTAACCATGCAATGCCATGTGAGGGAGTCTGGTTGAGTCCTTCTCCTCGCATGCGCAGAACCTTCTCCGTTGTCTTCCCCATCTTACTATGTCCCCGACCTCGCATATTTCCCGTACCCTCGTATTTTTACTCTATCTCTTAGGATCTCTGAGGGCCAAACTATAGGAGAAAGCAATGTCGAGGAGGTGTAGATATTTTCTTGATATCAAATGAACTCTCGCAAAAATAGTATATCCTATATTTTCTCATACAATATTATGGAGTTAATACATTTCCCTTTTCTCTCCTTTGGTATTACAAGTAATAAATGGTTCATATTATTAACAATCGTAATATAATAATTATTAACATTGATATAATAACAGTTGTTATTTAAAACTGAGAATTTCTATATTTTACGGCACCGATTGGCCCCAATGCAGCAGTCGTTAATTTGAGAATTATTACCGAGCCGAGTTAACCGGAGGATATGTACCTACCTATGTACGAGTGAATAGTTAGTTGTTGATTAAATGTAATTGTTGTGAAAGCCCAGTGCCCAGTTATTCGCGATGTTTGTCTTACTTTATCTCATGACTAAACATAATTAAATTTTATTACCATTTCAAATCCTGCTGCATGATTTACGTTTATTAACTACTTACCTACGTTAAACTCTATGAAACTATGTACTTATGTGGTAATCCGCAACGTTCTTAATAAATTTATAATGTTTTTAAGTGGATGGTTTATATACGTTTTAACTGTTACAATATGTATAAGTAAGGGAATAATTGGATAACTCTAATCATCTTTGACCGGTATTCTCAAATTCACGTTCCAACTCAACGCAAAAAGCTCTTGCTTAGAGCTTAATCGGTTGCCAGTAGTTACGTAACTAATGTATTGGATAAAATATTTTCAGAATGCAGAAATGTCAAAAGTCTCAATAAAAATTGGATACGAAGCAACTCAATCGTCTGTTTTTCATTTCAGAATAATAGTCTTTATCTATAAAATCTAAATAATATTTATTGTTGAGTTTTATAAGGAAGGTGTAGAAAGACTGTTGTAGAATATGCATTCATTCATGCATAGTCTCCCTTTAAACTCCACTTAGGGGTATAGGGAGGCAACGAGAGCTCTCCATTGCGCTCGATCTTTGGAATATATTAAAAAATAATGATTTGAGGGGAGTGTGATGTCTTTGTAGTATATGCAGGAAGAAAATTTTAAATTTAAAAAGTCAAACCTATTTTTGGTTAGCTAATTCTCGAATACCGGAATGGATTTCACATTAAATCTATTCTATGCCGGAAAATGTTGTTGAAAGGAATAAGTTTGATTATCTAGGTAGGTTATTCTATACTTGTATTTATGTAAGTTAGCAAACGAATACCTATTTTTGAAAAAAGTAATAAAATAAGTAAATACAATAGTATGATCATTAAAATACCCTCTCAAAATTGGCCTTGAATACAAATGTATATCTTTTACGTGCCTTCATCAAAATTTATTCAATGAAAATTAACGCAGAAATTGACATCAAAATTGCATCACATATAAGGTTTATTTATGTTCTCGCTTATAAAACCCACTCAAAGTTGAAAATAATTCATTAAGACATTCATTTTGGAGACTACAGATACCATTTAGGCCGGCGTTTTACTGTATCAGTTGTAAACACAGTCCAAACAAAAATAAAATTGATAAAGTGGAGTGTTGTTGTTGTTTATAGGCTGAAAAGTTCACGAAAAATATGAAAAGTCAAAGCGACAGTGATAAGTTCAACGAAATAATAAATTGATTACACTTATTTCGCGCATTGACTAATTAATAGAGTCACTTGACCTCGGATCAGGCGTCACCTTCTTTTATCGCCTTTTATCTGCCACACCAATGCCGGCTTGTCTCTTATGCACTGCCGGTGTGTGAGTGTCAGTGAGTATTTACCTCTATACCCATTCTACAAACTGTAACATGCTGAGTACTTATCTATGTTTGTAGTATGCTTGTATAGACATGCGCGTTGTGGAAATCAACTGCGCACACCTCTTGAAACGTATAAACTCCTGATCAAACAATCGTTTTCTCGACTGATTTCCCAATCGTCAGATTCAGACATGTTTTCCCAATCGTCAGATTCACACCCAATTTTGACCTTGAAATTATGTTGTAATTTGAGTTATGAATTGTCAAAATTTGTAGAAAAAAATGAGATATTTTTAACGATCACTCAATAATTTTTCCGGTTTAATTATAAATAATAAAAAAACCCTCGTATTTTCATAGTTTTCCATAGAGTTAAAAACTCTCCTCTGCTGCACCACCTCCAAACAGAACCTGCAAATTTGTGTTTAACGCAAAAATGCATCGTTTCCTAATACAAATAAATGTAATAAATAAAGGTTCTATAGATTATTTTATCAAAACAGTTGCACGTGTTTTTTTCTTCAGAACATATTCTCATTGCGTAGCAGTTTTATGCTAAATAATGTGTTCCTTCAGGCAAGTTTACAATAATAATAGAGCTAAACACTTCTTGATGCAGGTGCTAATCTGATTCATCTTGAGATTTATTGACTCTGAACCGGCGATAGTTTTAATACTTACACTTTATTGTAACTTAAGTTCAGTGACTAAATACAGAACGTAAGGTTTGATCGCAACCAAAACCGGTTCTGGTTGCTTCTTAGTTAACGTTTCCTTTGTCAACAGCATCAAGTCCTTTGTCTTCCTCTAATCTGATATCTACGCTTACACGATTTCCACTACTACCAACAGATCGCAGATACTATTTGCTAATGATTTACCTAACCTTTGTTGACATTGCACTTTATACGCCGGTACCTAGTTCCTCTTTGTGCCTGCTATGATTCATATCGGTGGTGCATTATATATCCAGGACAAATGAGCAATTAATGATATTTGTTATTTTTTGTTCATGGAATCCCCAACTATAATATGATGGGATTTCCTGGTGTGCGTTCATTGCGTCATTCGCTTCTACGTACGTACGATATTAAGTCCCTTTGTGATGATTAATCTACCCAATTGCTATCACTTCCAAATAATCTATATTTTCATCATCTGAATCGTTGATTCTACGTCACACAAGAACAATGCACAATAAAAATGATGGTAGTCCAGTGGTTCAGTCGCCTTTTTTTACATGAATTCTAACCCTGAGCGGGCCATGTTCCTCTTTCGACAACTTAAAAACAATTCTGTTGTGGCCTTTTTTTCTTATGCCATCGCATAACGCATAAACCGTAGGCTTTTACGTTTGACTATAATCATCACAAAACATTCCAATATGTAGTACCTAATGATAGATAGAAAATATTCCTTTTTCTCGAAATACTAAAATGGTAGAATTTTCATAATAGGTATAATTTCAGTGAAACACAAAGCTATCTTTTGAAACTTAATAATATTATTTTGAAGATGGAAAACAATACGGGCACCAACTGACAACAAATTGAATGACAAGGAAATATATGACTCGGAGGAAATGAAGAAAGAAGAAAAAAACTTCTTTTAACTAAAGGAATTAGGAGTATAATTGACTGAAAGGCGATGATAAACGCTAGAATCAATGATAAAAAGACTTTAGAACTAGATAGAATTTAGAAATAAAAACTTTACATGAAGGATAAAAAAAAATATACAGGTATCTTCATTTCAGAAAAATGCACGAAATTTCATGCATGTGGGTGCAAGAAATGTTCGTGTAGGATAACACGTATGCAAATATAAAACATTTCGTGCAATGATGGGTGTGAATAGTTCATATTTTCTCAAAATAAACCTTCGTAGCAGTTCTTTAATATCAATGGCACAGAAATCTTTCAGACGGCTAAACACAATGCATACATTTTCTAATATTCTTGGATAGGATAGTGCAGTTGGTTCGATGATAGCTGCATGCATTCACAGTAATATTTAATTACACATTGCACATGTCTGAAATGTCAATATAAATTGAATTTCCACACGACACATGACATTGGTGCATAGATAAAGCACTTATGTCAACGTACCTAGCCACAAGACGACCGGGAGACTCGTGCAGCAGGAGTAACTACGCATTACTCATATTTTGTTATTACCGACATTTGCTGGATGCTGTCGCCATTTTGTGGTTGATTCCAGCCATAATCTAAAATCGTCACTATCAATAACATTTTGATTTATGGTTACGTCAACGACAAAGAGCCTTTCTCTTCTATTTTCCTTTAAGACCCTTATTTGTGACATAGAGAATCCTTTCTATTCTATTCTCCTTCAAGACCCTTATTTGTGACATAGAGAATCCTTTCTCTTCTATTCTCCTTCAAGACCCTTATTTGTGACATAGGGAAGCAATGAGAGCCTTTCTCTTCTATATTTTACTTTGCCCAATTTTAATAACTTCCCCCTGCTCTACTCCATGTTCAAATCTCTCAACTATGTTTTGAAGGAACTGAATTTGTGCAAGAGTTTTACTCGTCTTTGAACGGGGATAATGTTTATCTTCTATCTTTCATTTTATGAGCATAATGGTCATTCTAGGTCCCTTCTGTAATCTCAGTTTCAAAATTCTCAGTCCATCTACCTGTCCTCTCTCTAGATTCACGACTGAGAAGAAAATGACAGTTTAAAATTGCATTTGCGTAGTTGTGAAGTGTGTCTTTTAAAAATCCTTGTACTTGCACGTGTCAAATGTCACACAATAAATGCATCATGCATCTGTGCTGAAATAATATATTATAGCGTCATAAAGGGTCCGAACATCGTGTTGTGTCGATCTGTGTCTGTGTAGGTGTTGTGTTGTGTGTAGTGTAGTGTGTGTGTTGACATAGCCGTGGTTTCAGCGTACCAATGTATGTGTAAGTGTTTGGTGCAAAAGCCGGTTGATGGAAAACATCAGCACAGCGTAATGTGCCGGCCGCATCACTACGTATCGCATTATCGGAGTACGCGCGCGCTGAGTAGCTTGCTCACGGCAAGGCCGTCAAATCAAAACAAAACAATATTCACAATCAAACATTATTTAAAAACAAAGTGTCTATAAAAGAATACGTTCTATTTTCAAAATAAAAAACTAAATTAAAAAAGAAAATTTGTTCGTTCAGTTTAAACTATATAGTTTTAGTTTCTAAGTGTGTAAGGTACCTACCCTAAACATTTCAAGGAATAGACTTTGCTAGTGGGAATCCTTATCAAACTGGCTTACCACGTTAAATATCGGTGAGTTTCCATCATATTGCTATTTTTTTTTTGAAGTTCGTCCGGGCCGGCATCTATCTACGTCATCCGATGATTCATTATTTTGTTTTTTTTTTCCCCACTTGTTTATCCCATGATGTTACGAGGTATCTATCTCGAAGGTACTCCTTCTACAGTCGTGCGTATATTGTTTATTCATTCTGTTGTTTCGAAGGTACTCCTTGTACAATTTGTTCGTATTGTTTATTCATTTTGTTGTTTACAAGTTTGTGTGGTAATTCCTTATTTTTATCAATTCATAATTATTTCGATATTTATTTAGTGCGTAGATATAATATCACCATAGTGTGCGGAGTTTCAGCAATCAGGTGATGATAATGTTTTCTTGTTTGCTCAAAGATCTATTGTCACAAGACAACCTTAATCCAAGTAATTTATGATCGACCTTCTCAAGTCTCCCAGTCTAGACATTTGTATTCTGAGTTGGTGGTCTTTTGTAAAAATTTCACAAATTAAAATTTGGACCTCAACACGATTAGGTCAGACACGATTTTAGAATTGAATTAAATCGCTTTTTTTAATGAATTTCCGAATTCGATCAATAGGTAAAAATTCAGATTTTAATATAAATTTAATCTTTGTGTCTCTGAGGAGATATCATTAGTAAGATGACCGTGCTCTATATATGCAAGTCGTTTTTGTGTTCATCAATTAATTCAAAATCTGTTCGCTATGGACATTAATGTTTTCAGAAACATATGGTACTGAAAAATATCGAACGAATTCGTCTTAAGCTACTTAAACATCGTATATAGCTTGTCCAAATCAGATTGTCTCTTAGTTTTCATAAGATGTAAGAAAAACAAGGAAACACAAAGATGTCGGACAAACAAAAGACGAGTGCTGAGTTCGTTTCCCGTGCCGCCACCTTATCTCTCCCACCTGACGTGCCATATGTCGCAATGCCGGCCGGCCTGATAACGTCACACCGTCATCGGAACGGATATCGTACCAACATTTTGTCTACGGGATTTTGACCGCATTATTATGACACGCTTTTTATGCAATATCTTTATACTCAATCTATATGAAATGCTATCTACAGGAAAATATTCCAAGATTTTATAATTTTATACTTATTATTGAACGGGTTCATAATTGTTCAAATAGGCAACTATATTCCGTAATAATTATTATGAACATTTAAATATGTATGTAGGTATCCCGCATTTTATCTAAAAAGACTGAAAGAAGAATATTCCCAGATTTTATTATTTCATACCTTTTATAGACAAAACAAATCCTCCCTGTTGTGAAGATACCTACTACTAGTACTGGATTAATGTCCAATTCTTACCGACCTGCCTCGACAGCCAGTGTTAAAAAAGGTCCCAGGTTCGATTCCCAGTCGAATCAAAAATTTATAAGTATCTGTTTTTTTTTCACTTAAAACTTCTCATGGTTAAAATTCTATCTCAGATTTGACGGGACCGGTTGACTGAAAGATAATGCTTTAAGCATAAAATTTCGCCAGCTACACGGACTCCTACTGAGTATATAGATATAGAAGAATGTCTTTTTTTTTTTCATTTATTCAATCAATTACTTACAATAGTTATAATTTACAATTGATTTCATTATTTCATATTCGTATTATTATTAATAGTTTCTTCCTCTCTGTCATAAAACTCAGAAAGATTGTGTAGAGAGAGAGAGAGGTTGTGCCATTGTATTTATGTGGATGCAAATAAACAAGGAACTCAACAAAAACACAGACGAGGACTTATTAATTTAATTCTTAGTACAACTACTTAACAGAAAAAAATCGTAATTTTTAATATTGATTATAGGTTCCTACCACAAATTATCCAAAATTTACAAACATCATTACAGAATCCCAAAATACATTGTCGCGTACTAAGTATACAAAGAAATTCGTCACCTACAAAACTCTTGTAGATAGCATACTTCACAATGTTTTGTTGATCTACTTTATCAAGATCATTTCCACAACTTCCATTTCTAGATGGGTTGCCTTTTATTATAATTTCTATTCGGTTAAACGAACTCGATTATTCCAGTAGTAGGTGCGTAATGTGGATAATATAATTACGCGGGCACAGTGACCACTGGCACTGGCAGCTGGTGCGTGCCTATTACTCAGGCCACTGCTATGAGGATAGGCAGCAGTGTTTGGTCATTATCGCAACTTTCTAACGCGGCTACACACAGCACCTCCACTGAGACCCATCCATTCCAAGTCTCCACACCTTGTCATTTCGTAAACACAGTGATGCAACTCGATGCGACTTTGCCTGATTTTTACTCTTTTTATTTTAATTCATTTTTTATGTAATTCATATCACATCTCGAGTATTTAAATCCATGTAACTTGACATCCAAAACATTCTTCAAGAAGATTTTTTTTTTCAAATTATTATCTTTGAGGCATACGCCGGCGTAACCGGTGCAGGGCCATTACTTATATTATGGGAGCAGGTGGACATGGGTGGGACATTTGTTAAGGATACCGAATGACAGTTGGCCGAGGAGAGCGCTGCTCATCCTTCCATCATAGTCACGAAGACGAGATTTGGGTATGGTGTGGGAGGAGGTAATCTCATTTGCGCAGAATCAAGCGCACTGGAGGAGAGCTCTTGTTGCCTCCCTATGCCCCTAAGATAGGATATAATATATTATGCAGATACACTCTTTAGTTGTTTAAAAGTGATTTTTGAAAAAAAATAAGCTCTTTTTCTTCTTTTTATGCATGTCGTGTACGCAAAGACTGCAAGTGGAGTAACGCCTAGATACCTGTTTATCTTGTTATCGCAGCGTTGACCGCTCACATCCCAGCGTTTCTTTAAGAAACGTGACGACGTAATGTCACGTGTTACCATTGGCAAAGCTTCTGCTGACGCTTGATGAGTGTCAACTACACAGATCTTGATCCGCCCCGCTCAACGTTAATAGTAATGCCTATACATATTATAATGTTTCTATAAACAATGTTAATGTAAAAAAAATCAAATTAACCTTAAATATTTAAGGTACGAAAAATCTAAAGGTTTCAAATGGGGGTTTGAAATCGAGATAATCTTATTAAAACATTGTGACCTCTAATTTTATAAATTCCCAGATGTCAATAAATATACGTACGCAAATTAATGAGGGTGATAGCATTAGTGGATTACAAATCGATACATAAATTTGCCAAGTATGCTACAAAATAAGGGGGTTGGGAGACATACGAAAATGAGTAATTAATGGATTTAGTATTAAAACTCTACGGTATTTTTAATCGTTCGATTTGACGTGATTATGGTTTTTAATTTGCCAGAACCCCCACTTGCAAACAGAGAAGCTGTTAGAATAATAATAATTAATGGTGTTGATGCTGGTGGATCTGGGTTGGTACCGTCACCATTACGTCACCCTAAGCAAACAACATCTACGGGTACGGAGGCCGTATCCATCCAGTAATCACTATTGATTTTCCTGTTCTAGAATACCAGCCTATCTGTTGTTTCTGTGTAGGCATAATGATTGCGTCGTCAAAGTCAAGGTGAAATGGGAGAATTGTCATTAGATTGATTACCAGCTGTTCTTCTGTGAATTCATCCTGCTCAATAATTTGGTCGCATTCTTGTTAAAAGTAATGAATTTGTATTAAATGTTAGTTAAAATTTTCTTCCGTATAAAGGAAACAATTTTTTTTAAATATGGGTTTTTAAAGTGATGACAAAACAGGGACCGAACTAAGGTCTCATTTATAACTTCCGGCTGTTTTAAATGTCAGCTACCATAAAAGAACATAATCAAGAGATAAAGTAAACGATACAACTCTAACTTCTTTCAACGAATTAATCTTAATCAGGTACTGACCGGAAATTTAAAATTAACAATAATCAAGCAATGTAGAATTAGGTCTTCCACAAGGGTGTGGGTCCCTCAATATGAAGTTGTATTTAAATCTATTGATACCTAAATGGTTTTATAAGAAAAAAGCTTGCTGTTTCATGGTTTTAAAACCTTCAACGCAATATTTGCCAATAAAATTTGATATAAAAAACTAAATTGTGTTTTCTTTTTTTACAGTTCTCGTAAACGTCGACCGTCCAGCTCAGGGGACAGCGACATGAAAGACGATCTGATGGATGAGTGCAACGCTGCACTTGTTCTGATGTCACTGAGCGGATCTCCACATTCACCCATCGGAGGTAAGACACTGTTTATTATTTATTTCTTTTGTAGATTGTTCTTTTTTGTGTTTACTCACTTTACTGTTCGCATGTTTCCTTTGACCGTTATTCACAAGCATCTAAAATGTTATATTTCGTGCAGGAAAAGAAAGGTTAGTACCTCTTTGATTCCTACAGTCTTTCTCATCCATCACATATTACTACTTTCTCGTCTATTTTTTATTTTTATTTTTTATTTTTATTTACTTTCCACCCATAGGCCCATTCAGGCACTTAGGAGTGTCAAAAACAACATAATTATTATTAAAATTATAAATACATATGCAACGAATACAAACAACAATTAACATAAAAGACTATAAAATTGCAAAAAATTACAAAAAGTTGTCAAAAGACAATTAAACAATTGTGAAAAAAAGTGAAAAATATATATACAATTGAAATGAAAATCATAGTCAGATATAACATGCATTCGCTCGTGCGTGGTGTAAAAAGCCACTTTTGCAGTCGTCAGAAATCTTAATCATATGGTTATCAATAATTACAATAAAATATAGCAGCACAGGGTTTATTTCTCAATGCGGGATGGTGTAAAGGGCCACCCCGCATATCGTCATAACAGAGATGATCTATTTAGGAAGGTGCCCTTTGTTTTGGGATATTGTAATGTGGACCCTGTTTCTTGATGTCAAGAATAAGAACTCAAACAAATATTTGGTTTAGAAACTCGTCAATTGAATATAGGGAATTTTCAACGAGTAGTGCTCTAGCCTCTCTCTTAAACAATTCTCCTTCCAGTGATCTTATTCTTTGCGGCAGCTTATTGTACAAACGCACGCTTAAATAGACAAAACTTTTGGATACCTTTGTTAGTCTATGTTTTATGGGCCGCAGTAGATGCCCTTGTCTTGTTTCGTACTCATGAAAATCGGAATTTAAATTGAAGTCATTTATGTTTCTTTTAGCGAATTTTATACATTCCAGGATAAATAAACTAGACAATGTCAGGATCTTAAGGTCACTGAACGCGTTTCTGCACGAGTCACGGGATTGGAGCCCTAGAATCGCTCTCACCGCCCGTTTTTGGAGGATGAACACTCTAGAGGAGTCTCCGCCATTACCCCAAACTATAACACCATACGCCATTAGGCTATGAAAATAAGAAAAATATACTGATTTTGCAGTCATAGGGCCACAGAGAGACCCAACTTTCTTGATCGCAAATATTGCAGAACTTAGTTTCTTGCACAACTGATCAATATGAGACGTCCATTGCAGCTTCTCATCAACAATCACGCCAAGAAACCTGCACTGGTCCACCACAGCTAAGTCCCTGCTAGCTAGATCATGTTGTAGCGTCTCATTCGGGTGTTGTTTAAGAGAGAAGCAGATAGCATTCGTTTTCGTCACGTTTAACACTAAATTGTTCGCTTCAAACCATTTTCAAACCACCACAAAGTATAAAATACAACAAAGAAAATATAATATACCTCGTCGAAAATGTATTTTTATCTATGATTTGTAATTCAAATTCATCACATCAATGAAATTTTTACCTCCATATTTGCTGTCATTCTCAGTTTTGTGTCACAATTTAAAAGAAAATATTTGAAAAAAGTATTCCAAATTTGTTGCAGTTATCTGAAATATAAGTTTATTTAATGATAATAATAGAACGTGGATTTTGACATTAGCCGGGAGGCATAAACATATACAAAAAGTTTAAGAGTTGGTATGAGTGTGTTTATACATAAACCCATCACTATGGTTTGTGTGTGTATGTCGCCATGGCCGCTGCAATCCAGCCTAATGTCAGATGACGTCATCCTTTAATGGTCTCTATGTCTGACCACTTCAAGAAGTTTTTAAACGAAACAAGATTAGAAAAAATCCTTTTTAAATCGAGTAGGTACTGCTTCGTTTCTTGGAGTAGATTTGTTTCTGGGAATCGAGAGGTTTCACTGGATTGTATTTTATTTATTTTATTTTATTTTATTTATTCAAATCGCATACGGCCATTAGGCCAATTACAAAACAATAAAACAAAAATCATACACATGATAATTTAAGAAAAAAAAAACAATAAACAATACAAA
Source organism: Mystacides longicornis (assembly GCA_963576905.1). Lineage (NCBI taxonomy): Eukaryota > Metazoa > Arthropoda > Insecta > Trichoptera > Leptoceridae > Mystacides > Mystacides longicornis. Next base: position 36,420,808 of record OY756422.1, read on the forward strand.
ATATACAGCCAGATAAATATGCAAAAAACATCATAAAAAATATAAAAAATAAAAATGGCTGTATTTAAAAATCATAAAATAAAATACACACCTACTTAGCTGAAAATGTTGAAAACTATATCGAAATTCCAACCAACAAACCAAATGGTAGAATAATTAATGTAGCTTTAAAAAAATATAAATAATTCAAACAATTTATTCATTTTTCAAAAAAACAATAATCAATAGAACATATTCAGCCGGATAAAAATACTAAAAATAATTAATAAAAAAATAAAATATACACATATATACATACATACATATATATACATATATACACATACACACATACATACATAAGGAAGTATTATTAAAAAAAATATAATTTTAAATCATAAAATAAATACTTGACTGAAAAATATTGAAAACTATATCGAAATTCATCACAATTCCAAACAACAAACCAAATGGTAAAATAAATGTAGCCTTAAAAAATATAAAAAGATTTTTCCCTATAAAAAACAATACAAAATATATAGCCAGATAAAAATACCAAAAATCATTAAAAAAATATATTATATATAGCAGGCACAAAAACACAATTAATCTCCTTGAGGAAAACATGAAAATTTAAATCTTACTTGAAAGCAAAAATTGCAATTAAAATTAAAAATAATCATCACAAAACACAATACCACGCACGCAACAAAAAACAGTATTCACGCCCGAAAAAGGCTAAGCCATCCAAAAACCTGGCTTGCTGAAAAACATGCAGAAACCAACATTTATAGTTATGCACGCCTTCTCACATCCTTCTCCATATTTACCTTCCCCATATTAATCTCCCCCATATATGACCCCAAAATTCCTTCCTCATATATAGGTTCCCTATAATTACACAAAAACCAGACATTTTAAAAGCTGGAAAATGTATAGACAGTGATCAAAACCAAAAACAGACAAAGAGTCGAGAGCCAAATAATCAAAACAAATAAGGATCAGAATCAACTTGTGGGTAATAAATAATAAGGACTCAACACTAGCTATCCTCGCCAAGGTAACCATACTTTAATATTCTTGGCATATGAAGGTGTGTCACGAGTGAACTCTTGTAGGCAGACTATAATTGTAATGTGCACATTTTTTAGATTGATTTAATATCTTAAACTTATGGGAGACACTTTTTATGATGCTTGTTTAGTAGAATCAAGATGGTTCACCTTTAAAGGTATACCATATAAGCCCCATATATAACGCGATATTTCTTTAGACCATTTAATTTCTGTATTTTGACATTGAACTCAAGCTTGATAGGGTTTAAGTAAAGGGACGTAGAATTCAGGAAATACTGCCTTTCCAATGAGATAGAAATCCACCACCGATGAAAAACCAAGAGGTGTTTGTGAAATCGACGATGTACAACTACATAAAGGCCGGATTGCGTTTGGACAAGAAGAAGTCAGAATATCAAAAAACTCTGCACGCGTGTCTCTCACACGCACGATAAATTAAAACACTCTACGATATTAAAATGATTTATTACAATAATGATCAATAATGTAATATTAATAACTCTGTAATTTATTACGTAAATGATAAATGATCTCATTTTATTCACAAAAGAATCCAAGATTTATGTTCGGATGCATTGCACGTCCAACCAAATTGTACGGGCGCGTGCCGTAAATTATATCTTGTCTTGTAATTCTTGGCCATAAAAGGATCGTCTTCAGATCTGACACTACTGCGTGTGCAATCCGCTATCAGCTATGGTATGTGGGTTTGTGCCTCTTTGGACAGTAGCAAATATACCGGTCGCTGACAATCTATACCGGAACTGATACATTCAATAATATAAGACATGCTAAAAAAGTGGTATTTTATAAATTTCCATGGACCAGTCGATCACACCGTTTCAAAATTTGGAGCATATTCCTTCGCTTATACTTAATTATCGAAATATCGATTCAATGTATAAAAATAAACTTGATTTTGACTCATAAAAGTGAATGAACAATATTGATTAATAATATGTCTACTAGTTTTTGCGTCGATCTCAGATCGATATCGCACTGTTGATTACATTCTTTGAGTTGTTGCATAAATAAACATATATTTCATTTTCTTTAAAAAAATATATATAGGTAGGTACTATACATAGTTTAATCAAGTAATTAATTAATTAATTTCTTTAAAAAAAATATAGCACTATTGACAATCAATTCCATGCAATTACACTAAGTATTTTTTTTTGCAACAAGTAGCTAAAATATTATATTTTTTTTTATTTATTCTTATCTTATTTTCCGGGACTCGATCTTTCGATTGTTGGTTAAAATTTAAATGAAATTACGATGTATTGTACTGTACATATTCTTCCCTTTTATTTTGTTTTGTCCCACGTGATTCGTTCACGTTATTTTATTTTCATAACCAAATCTGAATTCATTTATAGTTTCTGATAAACCTTTAATTTTCACAGCATACTTCCATTTCCAAACATTATCGATTGTTAATAATACTATTATTTAGTTTAGAGCTACCGATAAGGTTTATTGGAGAGGAGTTAATAACTTGGAGAGACCTCCCATATCCTGTTGGTAAACAATGCCCTTATTACAATATTATATTGTTTTATGACAGATCATACATTTTACTATCGGTCATTACATTACAATGCATGGGTTTCATACCAAGAGAGCATTGACATTACACTCTATAGATATCACTCACACATACCTGCCTGTCTATCTTTATTGGTTGTCGTGCACTGCGTTTTCATGCATCATAATGAAACATAATATTCATGGATTTTTGACATTGCTGACAACGACATAATGTCAGAATTTATCCATCAGGTTTAAAAAAACCTTTTGCATTTGATTTTCTTCTTCTTTTAGGCTATTGAAATCACGTTTACGACTCTTTGAAACATAGCTCTAAATTCCTTACGAAGAAAAACTAAACGACGCGTAATGTCATATTTGTCACCGACGTTTATGGCCATAGAGTGTCGAGACATGCGCGTCGTAAATGTTGCCATGTTGTGTTGCATATGATTCAGGATCACGTTAATTACTTAACATTTGGGATAAAAAGTTCATTGAATCAGTACCAGGTGATCCTTAGAGACTTCGCCTAAAATATGGCAGAGAAATGTTATGCTAGTACAATATAAATAATTGAAATGAAGAACAACGTTTGCTGGATCAGCAGTCTGCTAGTGATTCCATATGGACGACATTTTGTGACGTCGTTTAGATCACGAACCTATATATTATCTTATCGTTTTTTTATCGTCTAACAGCTGACAACAGCTCTATTGCAAAAATTTATAATAGCTCTACATAGATTTTTACATAAAATGGTGTTTAACTGAATGCACACAACTTACTGTGGATGTGAGTATTCAATAAGAGTAATGAGGGGTTAAAACCCTTCCCACGTCAATATTTTTATTACCTACGAAAAACTGATGAAACTGTATTATTGTTTGCGTTAAAATTGTCAATAATTATTTAGCCTTTTAATAATTCTCTGTCGTATATTTTTTCAACACTTAGCTCTCTTGCCTTGCAATAAGCAATATACGTATCTATGCAGACGTGTAATATGAAATCATTGTTTAAACACAACATTTCTGCATCTTTCAATTTATTATTTTATTTAGGTATAGACAGCGTTCTTAATTTTCTAAATCTTTAGAAATATAGGTACTACGGATTAATTTGACGATGATAATTCAAATTTGAACCTCGATGAGCTACTATTGTAACAGATTTTGATATTTGAATTAATTTATCATTTAAAACGGTGTAAATTTAAAGTAAATAAATACAATTAATAAATAAATAAATATTAAATCATATCTGCATAAATCACTCAATTGTGAGTGGAATTGCAGAAAATTATAAAAAAAGTTGGATTAGTTGGAAGCATATTAATTTTTCTTTTACCTTTTACCATTCATACTCTTCCGATTAACACTATATTTAAGCTATGAGTGTAATTTGTAGGCAATTAAGAAATGGAAAAAAGGCATGACTTGTTCAGGAATGATTTATCTGTTTACAGGTGCGTGGGGTGGTCGTTCTTCCGCATCACCTGGTGGATCCAGCTCAGGGTCCTGGCGTTCAGGGACCCCATCGCCTCCTCTTGGGGGTTCTCCAGCCAGCTGGCCGGCGTCTTCTTTCAGCGACGAAGGGATTGGACTTGACTACTGCGACAGAATTGAATTGCCCAGAAAGAAAAAGGTAGGAACCATCAACCTAATTAATGTAAATGCGACAGAATTGAGTTGCTCAGCAAGAAAAAGGTAGGAACCTACCAAAAAGAAAAAATAACTAAAATCAATGAAGGAGACAGGCTTGGAATTTAGGCGAAACGATTACCAGTTCATCTCACATGACATAAACTTAACATTCTCCCTTTAAACCCTGCTTACGGCATAGGGAGGCAACAATTAACAGCTCTTCATTGCGCTCGATCTGGTAGGTAATCTAATTTGTAAAACACATATAATTCATATTATGTGTACAAAGATAAAATAGCGGATGTGTACATATTACCGGAATATTACTTTAATTAATTGCAGATTGGTTTTCAAGTAAATTGGCCTAGCATGCTCATGATTCGTCAGATTAAACGTTCGATTTCAGTCTCATCTTTAGTGTCCATTTTGTTTGGTAAAGTATCCATTACACATTATGCGGCTTTGTTTATTGTGTCAGTTTTTGAAATACTAAATTAAGGTTTATTGTGTTGTTAAACCTGCAAAACAGTAATTGAGTTGATTGAGTATTGAAGTTCACGTACTCATAATGAGTTATATCCGTTTCGAGGTACGAAATTGAGTCTAAATCCCCGTAATATTGAGTTTTTTTTTAGGTATTGACATTGTCTGTGACTTTGAAATGTCGTGACACTCTATTACCTGTGTACTTTTGCCGTAGTCAGAATATTTATATTTTTTTCATATTTTTATGTTGTTAAAACTCAAATAATGATGGTTAATGGTTCGGCGGAACGATGGATAAACTTGAAAACGCGAAATGATACTTACTTTGTTCTTCATATTGATTTCTAATTTTTCCAAGTAACCACAGCGTATTTCATCTTCAATCACCAAAAATACTTTTACTTGCTATAATGCCTTAATCCAGAATTTTGGATAATTCTAATCAGCCAATCTTAAATGTACCTATACTCGGGGCTGAGCTCCCGATACGAATCGGTATGGCAAGTGGCGCCTTTAACAACATGACCAAGATTTGGAAAGCGTCGGCGTTTAGTGTCGAGACGAAATGTAAACTGCTTGATGCGTGTGTGTTGCCCATTCTCTTATATGGGTATGAGTCCTGGCACCTGACCAAGGCCCAGGCACAAAAAGTCTCAGCCTTTGAAATGAAGTGCCTAAGGAGAATTCTGGGCGTAAGATGGTACCACCGCATCACGAACGATGCTATACGCCGGCGCACCCAGCGTGAGCCCATCACCTCTACCATTGTGGGGAGGAGATGGACTTTGCTGGGAATGTGTTAAGGATGCCGAATGACAGTTGGCCGAGGAGAGCGCTGTTCTTCCTCCCATCAGGGTCCCGAAGACGAGGAAGACCCTCTCACACTGTGTTCCGCTCCTTCGAAGCAGAGCTGAGGGACATGGACATGGTGTGGGAGGAGGTCATAAACATTGCGCAATATAGAGTACAATGGAGAGCTCTTGTTGCCACCCAATGCCCCTGAGTGGGGTGTAAAAGGGAGAATTGCTTGATTGACCTACAGTAAAGTAACCATATACCTTAAGTTAGTTTTGGAAGTCTCACTGTGAATTTTCTTTCGTTCTAAAGGTGGTTCTGAATCCTGGTGCTGAACATTGCTCTATTTCACTCTATATTTACTTAATTTCTTCTACTTCCTCTTCGATAAGACCTGCTGCACTATCTGCTGAGCCTTTAGATGTTCGTTCTGGAGGCCCGTTTTCCTGGTTAATATATGTTGTCTTATAGTGTTCATGTTGGATGACCCTTTCATTATAACCAGCCATAACGTTTAGCTAATGTAATTTGCTTCCATCATTTTTTATGAAATTGTTTTTATTAAAAAAGATGCATTTAAGTATGTCGTAGGGCAAATAACTTCCGATATTCCTATATGGTTTAATTAGCGTGCTATTTGTCATAAGCTGACAGTTGTGATATTTTTGCAAGTGTGGCGATGTCCATTGTTCAGAGCAGCCGTCGTCGCCAGTATGGCTGGCAGCTCGCCTGGTAACACGCCATGACGTTTGCTACACCTTGAAACACCTGCGTGCTGTGTGTGTGTGCGTGCGTGAGCGCGGACATACTTATGTCAATGTAATTAATCCTTTGCTGTCATTCAGCGTCATTGGTTCGCCTTATACAATTATTATAATCTCTAATGCAAATAACTCAGCTCCCTTAAAGGAAATTCTGTCTAAGAAAATTCTTTGTTAACCTCATTTTTTATTTCAATATACCAAACCGAGACAAATTATTTTTTTCTTCTCTAAGTTTCTCTATAAAAGGTGTAATATATCTATTTATTAATTCATTGATTTTGTTCGTAAAGAGTTTAGTCATTTGAAATATCATTACACTTGGAAGTCAAAGACAAAGAAGTGTTATTCTGTTTTAATAAAATAAAATGATTAAACCGTACACGTCAAAAATATACTGACACCTTTGATGACAGATGTCATCGTACATAACCATAGATAAGCTGATAGAATCGAGGAACGATATTATTTATTGCTTAGACACTGTGCAGACCTTCACTATTGAAAATAATAATCAATATAGATATGTATTTATTTCTTTTTATTTTGTATCGGTGAATCATTAATTGAAATTTTTTATCTGATATTTTAATTACTTCAGGTATTCGAGTAATCCGAATTTCTATTGAAACTTATCAGATTGTTCAAAGGCAAATGGCCAACTTACAGCCCATGCTTATATAAGCCACATTTTCTCCTTATAAATTTATTTTCTATAGGTATGTATTGAAACAATAAGTATATTTTTGTAAATAACAACTATACGTTTGCATCAACTCATAAATTGAATTACAATGTGAACTTTTGATTAATCGACCCTTTAATCTTGACACATGGTCCGCTCTCACCCATAGATTTCAGTTACATAAACTCTTTTATTTTGTTATGAAAGCTGGCATAATTGTTATCGATGGTTAGTGCTATAAAATTGTATAATAGACTTGTATTTTCTATAAAATCACAACTGTTGCTTATCATTTTAATTAATAATTATACATACCTAATCACTATTTATTATTCACAACATATCATAGTTTGTTATCATTGGGCCGAGTACCATGCTACACGTGAATCTGCCCTATTAGACTTGGACCTTTGGAAAGAATGACCAATAAAATACATTTTCCTTCGCATTGACACATTAACCACATAACATTATTGTGTTCTCAAATTGTGGTGAAGTTTTCTACTAATATAGTGTAAATATTAGTAGAAAACTTCACCACAATTTGAATAACACACAAAAAATAGTGTAAATTTAAAAATATCTCTTATGGATTCGAAATGTGGAATTATCGAAACTCTTTCACAGCACAAAGTTACATAAAGTTCTTTTTTTATTTCAAAAAGGACAGCCAGATTTGGATCAAAGTCGAAATAAAAGCAATAGATGAAATACAAGACAAAGATAATATAAGGATGTTTTTATTTAGGAAATCGAACAAGAATTTGTGAAAATTAGAGAAAGCAAGTAAACCATACATAGAGGAAAACTGACGTTATCGAAAAGAAAATACACCTATAGGTACCCAAAGAGTTCTTCGGGGGACATCCAAAAAAAACACCAGTACCCCTTTTCTCTTTTTTGTATGGGAAACGTGTATAGCGCCGCCACAGAGATATTTCTAGAAATAAAAGCTATTCTCGCATTCGATACGTATAGACGATTTTCATACAAAATGTATCGTGTAATACCTACTCACTTTACTACCGTGACTACCTTCCGCTAAAACTGAGAATAGGGGTTTAGATATAGCGTTTCTTCATCCCATTTGAAGTCGAAAAATGGTGGTTGAACAATGCCGAATTTGAATAAAAAACTATGCACATGTCCAAAACGCATCCTGAATTTGATACAAATTTCATTTAAGATTTGCAATAAAAATATTATAATGTTAATTTTTAACTTCAATAGTGACATTAGGATCAATGAAATTCCTAATTTCTAGAAAACTCGGCTGGTGCAGGATCTTAATCAACTGGTCTACATCCTTTAATTTCTGTTCATCCGGTTGAATCTAGAAGAACTGTGTCAATCATTCCTGCCTCATACTATTTTGAGATGCCCGGAAGAACTCTTCAATATCGGAATCGGAATAATTTAATTAGGTACATTTGTTATAATTTTGTTTCGGTGGTTTGGAAGTTGCAATCAGTAAGTCTGATCTTTCCTCTGATTGATTTCATTGAATCTTGAAATTTATTGAAAGACAAAGACTTGATACGAGATGAGACACGTTCACAATGCACGCGATCATAAATGGCCATTACGTAACCATATTCTGTTTGATTGCACAGAAATAAATTAAAATTAGATAATAGTCTCATCATAGACGGACCCGTCAGCTTGTCCCAGCTCAGCTCACCGTATAGGTACATAAATTGTACCAACCTAGATTAAGTATATTAATATTCTAATAATTATTATATTATTATTGTTGTATGTTTGCCTGTTGCTATAGTTTATTGCAAGTATTGGCCTTGAATATGGCTATAAAATGCATTTACATTAGATAAGGGTATCTTCACGTGGGATTTTTTTATTTAATTACTCTCAACTATGAAAGGTCGGTATTTTTTCATGGCTAAGCCTGCAACTTTACCTTGACTTAAGTATTCTAGATTACCTCCCCTTGAGTTCATTTTTATTCAAGACTTTAAATTACACAATAGAATCGTTTATGAAATATTCCGCGTGGATCGTTTGCAACCCTGCATCCATATTTTTCCGTCCCCTAATTTTCATTTATAGTTTCGACAAATCTACACAGTCTCCAACAAGTTTCTGGTTTCTAAAGATTCTTTTTTCTGTAGAATATCGAAAAAAAAAACCTTCATTAGCAACTGAATAAACAGGAATATTCATTTTCTTTATTTATCGAATATTTGGTGTTGAGGATAATAATTCTTAATACATAATTTAGGTGCCTGCTTGGAAGAATATTTTAGTATCAAAGTACTTGCAAGATTTCTAATTTTAAAAATATGTATGTAATTTATTTTGTTATTCTTTTTTGCATTGTAAAATATTGTTATTAAATCAGACATCAACCAGTATAGACGTGTTTTCTTCTCTACTATACAAGAACCTTTATTTTCTCTGGTCTGCTCTCCAACGGGCTTATCCATTGTGGTCCTTCGAGCCGGATGAACCACCGACCTATGATACTTTTTTATAGTATCCAGGTTGTGCATCTATCGCGATCTGTTAATGCGACTTTTTTGCTATACCATCAGAACAATAATACCAATTCGAAAAAAGAATGTTTTCTTCTTAAATCGAATTTTGAAAAATAGTTACAAGCATGACACCCCCCAATGCAATGCAGTTTGTGCACGGGTACTTCATACATATAAATGTCTTTGTTTGTAGTGGTGTGTGCGGATGTTTCATGTGCACACTAACACAAGTGCAGCGTGCATGCAGTCGGTGTCCAGGGTCATACCAACTTAATAATATTACACCAGAAAAAAAAACACACCGTACAAATTTGCATTTTCAAGTGCAGCGGTTTACCACTTGTTTTGTTCGGCCCATATTATTTACCAATTACTTTTTGCTGTGATTAATTTTGTAGTTTTCTGAACCAAGAGGCCCAAGGACAAATACGCAGCTCAACAATGCACTAAAGTCAAATGAGCCATTTGTTAAATGTGCATACACTCGACATCCTGTATTTGTGTGGTTTTTGTTAATTATTATTTTACCGATAAATAATTATTTTTTTCTAATTTATTCTGAATTTGACCCCAAAAACATTGTTTCAAACTGAAATACATAATTAAACGAAACCATCTACACACATAAACGTTGAGAATTCTCAGAACTTCTTCTTTATAATTTACATTAAAAATTCTTGCCCCCTACTGCTTTTTAAGAACTCTTTAACCAAGATCACTTTGTCAATGTAAGCTAGGTAACTATTTTTCTCCAACTAAGGAATATCGAGTATTTATTTTAAAGATAGGTTTGGTTTTCTCGAAATTTCATTTAGTAACAAGTTATCGTAGGTTATCTAAAAAAAAAAGCTTTCCTTTCCGTTAAAGATGTCAAGAGTGTAGGTATTTGTGTCCACTTTGAGTGAGCACAGATTCATTTTTATAAACAAAACAATACCGACCTCCGAATTTTCCAGCCATTTTCTTTCCCACCCTTTAGAAAATTTATTTTGTATAATGTTGTGGAATAGTAGCCCTATTCTTACACGTGCCCCTCATGATAAAACTGTACTACGTTGTACTTTACTTTATAGTGCAACGTAATAATCTAGCCATACCATTCTATTCTTACCGTCCACTTTAAATAGAGAAGTGTTTCCTATTAGTGCGCTGGGCTTGTATGCTTCTACTGCACACAGTTCTTATCTCCGGACTCTATTCGCCGAAGGTCATCCAATATGGATGTTGCAATTTTATATGCGTTATATCTATGAAGCTACCTACATTTCATTCCGGAAAATTTACATTTTTTTTTTATATTTTAACGTGTCTCTAAACAAAGTAGGTACTTTTAATGCAAACTTTACCAAAAAGGTTGCATACCTTTTCCAAGATTTCAAAATTAAAATTTCTTTGACAATGGGAAGTTTTCTGGGGAGCTTCCGACAATACACACTAGGTGGCAGCGCTTCTAATCCGGTCTATAGTCAAATTATGACAGCTGTCAAACATATACCATCTAGCATTGACTGATGAATATTATGCTAATTTATCTCCTCTCTTTTTGTTTTCTCAATTAAACAATTTAACGTTTTAATTATTGATGATTGCAAAAGTGGCTTTTTCTACGAGGTAAACCATAGTGTGTATGTATATAAAAAATAAAATAAGATAAACAATTTTATTTGTAATAGTATGTAAAAAGAAATGTACAATGATTATTCTAAACATATTGTAAGTTATCTTATATAATAATAATAATATATAAGTTGTTTAATTTGAAATAAACTAGAATGATAAATTGTTTTTTCATTTTTACTGTAACACAAAATATAAACAAAAAGTTTAAAGTATTTATTTACGAAAGACAAAACCGACCGTAACACAGTGAGACACACGGACATTCATATGGTTGAGGTTATAAACGTTAATTTGACCAGTGTTGCCAAAGCCATTTTTCAAACGCAAAGTAGCCCAACTGAAAATTTGGTAGGTATTTTAGTATCCGAAGAGAGGTGGGAGTTCACTATAAAAAAAGGTCATTTAGTATCCGGAAATGTGAAAATTCGCTAAAAGGGAAGTAACCCAAGTGGCTACCTGTCGCCTTTTAGATTTTTTCGTCGCCTATTCTCATTCCAAATAGCCCAAACGGCAGTAGATCGCTCCCTTTGGCAACAATGAATTTGACAATAGATCGGATTAGCTAGGGCGTATAAGAGTCAAGGAGTGTATTTGTGTTCACTTTGAGTTAGCACAGATTCATTTAAAAACAAAAATTAACCGACCTCGGTAGCCTAGTTGCACTGGCGTGGACTTCAGATTACGATGAGGTCCCGGGTTCGATTCCTGGTCGGGTCAGAGTTTTCGTGAAGTGTATTTTTCACTTGAAATTTCTACCCGGGGTTGGCCTGTCTCAGATTGGATGGGACCGGTTGACTGGAAAAAAATGCCTCAGGCAATAAGTTCCGCAGGCTATACTGACGCCTTTATTTTTTTTATTCATACTTTACTGTACATTGGTAGAGTAACACATAAAACTTAACATAACAAAGACATCACAGAATCAACATACAGAGGGCGAGCTTACTAACTAACTAACCTTTGTACAGAAAAGTGTTAATTTATTTATTATTTTGACTGATTTACCAACCTAACGAATAGAGATATTTATATTTTAATCCTCGAGAAATCATTTTGCTTAGTTGCTACACGTTTATTCTCACAAATCTTATTCTATTCTCTCTCTTTTTCTTAAAATTCCGTTACTCAAGTTGTTAATTGTGGAAGAAGCTTGTGTTAACGGAATATTTCCAATCAAAAGATATACCTAATATAATATTTTAAAACATAAAACTTTGAAGGCTGCATGATTCAGCACATAATATGTACAAGTGGAAGTGTCACATGTCGGAAAATCACTCAGCAGTCGGAGGCCGGCCGGCAACTTGAATCAACTGCATTTTCCTGCAATTATATCCAACCTCCATACTTATCTCGTTGTGAACTACAAACCTACCTAAAACATTAAAATGTTATACATTATTTCATCTATGATGACTTTTGACAGTAGATTAAAAGTCGCCATCTAGTCTGCAAGCTATATTTATTGGCACGAACCACACAATGACATATTAAGAACAAAGTAGGCACCCACAAAGCGTAATCGTAGAATGTGATCTAGTTTTTGTTTGCATTTTTTTTTTGTTCTGGCAACAAACGTGCATAAACTGTTGTCATTTTAATATGACATTTAAACACCTCCATTTTGTTTCATAGCAATTTATAAATATCCGTATCATTTTGTAGCTTTCTATTTATTTATGCATTCATGCAAATTTACTTTTTACGTTTTATTTGTGTCTAGTAATTTTTAGTCCAAAAGAACTGACAAATTTATATGATTCTACAAAACCTTTTGAAACGTTTAGGATAAAATGCCCTTTTTATCTTGTCATATTTCTTTTGTTTGTCGGAATTAGAATTACGTCCGTAATTACTTCTGGGAAAAGGAGTAGATAAAGCTAATGGATAATCTATTCAAAAGTGATAGCAAACAATATTTCGTTTATTAGTTTAGTCGAATGATAACATTATAATTCTTTTGTCTGTGTTATCGATATTATTTTCCCTTTTATCAGAGTTTATCTTTGCATTAGTATTGACGAACGGCCGATACCCTTTTTGAAGGTCGCCTTTCGTTCTATTCTTAGTTTGAAAAAAAATTCCATGGATATTTTTATATGGTTGTTTTATTCAACGCGTTCCACGTGACTACAATTATTTATTAATAATTTATAAATAGAATCGTATTTTTCTTTAATTTTATTCAATATGCGTTAAGTGAAAGTCAAGAGTGTGTTAATAAAGTAGTGTACATTTAGGAATGTCGCTGAATCGTAACGGAAACAATATAATCAATATTTCGCGCGTAATTAAGCCATTAATTCTTGCTTTCTTTTAGCCGCGCATACAACGAACACGGAATTTTCCAATGATTTGATTCATATTTTTTATGCGAACTATTGATGCTAGAAAGTGTTTAGCATTATTTATGCCTAGGTTAAAAATAGTCCCCGTTCGTTGTGACATTTTCAGCATCACAAACCATAGACAAGCTACAATGTCATACCGCCCTTGAAATGATTCTCAATCTACCGTAACAATGTTAGTTGTTAAATACTCACTTCATACCTACGCGAGTTGGTACAATAATGGGTTAATACATAATATACGATGTCACTGTACATAAACATAATAATATTGTTATAATATATGATACCGTTCTTTGGATAGAATCGTTGTAAATGTATGCTATGACATGCGTTAGCTTATGCCAACAATACTGCCATTGTCTATTCCTACACATCTTCTCTATTTCTATTATATTGTTGTATAATATGACGTAATTCACACAATGCGCTGTGTTGTGGGTGCGGAGAAAAACGTAACTAAATGCCGGATAAGTAGGCTTACAATCAAAATTACATTCGCTTTTTAAAAATTAAAAACTGAATCATTTCCCGCCTTTTAATGCTGTCAGTTTTGAAATTTTATTATTACTATCTACTGAAAAATAGTACGAGTATTTTAAGTATCGTAATTTTTCATCATTTTAATATTCATTCTCCCGTTATTGTAAATATTAGCTTTGATTTCGAACGGAAGGCTTTGGTAAGTGTGTCACAATAGTTGTAACACATTGGTAAATACATATTATGAAGTATTTGAACAGTGTAAAAGTTTTTTTTGTCAGAAAAATATTACAACTTAAGGTGTTAAAAACTTGCATTTACCTCACTAATGTTAGAAAGTGACAACTCAATCATCTTGTCTGTGTTGCTATGAGTATTATTTTATTTCATAGAATAAATATATGAATTTACTGGTATTATGTAATCTAGTAGGTACCTACCATTTAAGAAATACGTTTGGGATTTAATAAATTTCCAAATTAAATCTTTCAACACACATAAAATAATTAAATCAACAGAAAAAACGGATTAAGCATTGTTGAGGAAAAGACGATTAATACATTTTATCTTTAATATTAAAATTATGATAACGATATTTTCGCCATTAAATGATTGTTTGGTAGCCTAGTGGTAAGACGCTTGACGTACTTAAAGTCGTGGATTCATAATTATTTTTTACGAAGGAAGCAGGGTACACAAAACTTTAGTCGTCGCAGGGATATGAAGCAACACCCTTAAAAACTAAAATTGATTGTAATATAGGTAAGCCACTTGACTACAACAATTATTAATCATCAAACATTTCCCGTATCACTTTGGCTAATAACATCGGCCAATTAAGTATATTAGTCAGACGTGCATTTGTCTTGTGCGATGATAATTGCATCGTGAACTAGTTTGTCGCTTGATTTGTGTCAGTATATTGCAGTGGTCTCGTTTATATGGCGGGCGTATAAGTGCCCTTCGAAGCTATTGCCATGCCCTAAATGTACCTGCATAGCTGTACCAACACAGGGAAATCGAACCGTGTTCGATTCGTTACGCGAATAGGCTGATTTTTTCCATCAAGGTTTTTCTTTCGATACTCAATCAATGTAACAACAGTGATGTAAAAAAATATGCTTTAAGTACATATTATTTATTGACACTGAGACTCGATTTGAGATTTTCGTTGCTGTTTTAACATGTGTCAACAATCGGTTACAATGTAATGATACCCGGTGGCAAAGTTGTTTTAAGCACCAGACTTCTTAGGCCTTAGCACGATATCTCGGATTAGATTCAAAATTGATGACATGTTTGCGTAGAGTAAAAGTTTAGTCGTCGTGTATCAAACAGCATTGTATCCAGGAGAATAGATTGATAACTAATTTTGTTTTTTTTTTTAATTTGAAAATGATATTCATCTGTTAGCCTACTTGCTGAAAAATTTATAGGTATTTGTTCCCCTAACACCACTTTGTAATTTTCATAAAACTGCTTAAAAATGATTATCCTTAGATATTGATGTTTACATTGGCCCTAAGTTCTCTATACACTAAATGCTTCATACTTTTTTTTGTTTTTGCAGACTTTACTAATAAATAGTACCAAATTGTTGGTTCTATTATATGTTAGAGTGATATACTTACACTGGATTTTAAACTTGAATAAACGAAAAAATTCATATATTACAGGGAATTTTACTGAAAAACGTACCTCCTAAAGTACCTACCTACATACTATATTATATCTGTTTTAAAAATGCTCGGTATTTGTTGGTTGATAAAATGCCTGTCTGCTTCAAAATCCATAGATAAAAATCTAATTTTTGGCGTTTAATTTGTTCAACAATAATATAATATAAGACTATCATGATAGAAGTTCAATGATCTGTATTGATAAAAAAAAACTCGTATTTCTATTGTTTTGAGAATCCATATCGATATGTTGCACATAACACCACCATTCGATTGAATAAAAAAACAATATTGATACAACGCTACCAAATAACATGACGTATACTATTATTTCGTATTTGGTCACAAAACACATCTCAAGTGTTACTTTAAATTCACACAAATATAGACTTAAGTGCAAATTTTAACAAAAAATGCGTGAAATAGTTATTTCATTCTGAACTCATTTTAGTGAAAGTAGTTATCACCTAAGTTCAAATTTGCGTGCATTTTAATTATATTTTGTCGAATGACGAGTCTGTTTTGATCAAATATATGAAGCTATTCTCTGATACAGTAAACAGCCATCAGCGCCTACTATGGTGTACACACAGTACCGATAATTCCATTATGAAGTAGGTACCTAGATATTCTGGTAAATATGTTTACGTATTCAATAAAGTGTTTGGCATTGACTCTACACTTCCGCGTGGTCAAATATTGGACTCGTACTATCATATTATTATTAAAACATTCTGAAACTTTTTTTTATCCGATAAAATTTATACAAGTTGTAATATTATTATGCAATTCATCTACTTGATAAAAAGAATAATCATTTCCATAGTTTCACTTCTTGTCTATGGTTAACTCAATTAATAATCTTATGGAACATTCAATCCTTTGTTTAAAATATTCAAATAATCAACACAAGAATTCGATTGAGGCGCCACCTTGTGATCAAATATATCTGTACCTTAGAGCATAAAGTGTGGGAGTCCACTTTTTTGCAATTTTGACTTAATGATACACTTTTATTCGCAATTGAAGGTTCTATAAGTGGTCAAAATATTGAAGTCACCACTTGTTAAAAAAGGTGACTTTTGAAATTAAAAATATGTTTAAGTCCAATTTTTGTTAGAGCATAATCCATTATATTTCTTATTATAAAGAATATTGAAAATTGTATTAATTAAACATAAAACATGGTCTATTTGGTGAAAAAAAAATATTTTCAGATTTAATATTTTTCATATAGAAAAAAAGTTCGCGTTTTGTAATTTCAAGTTTCACTAAATCCTCCCTCCTGCAAAATTACTAAAATGTGACTCCCACACTTTATGCTCTAAGGTACAGATATAAGAATACGAATAGTATAATAAAAACGTAGAAAATTAGAACAAATTGTCAAATATGAAATCGCGCAACCATTTTGTTCTGAATTAATTATTTCTAGAATATTTTCAGTTTCAAGCGCACTTGAAAACCTTTACCTAGTTTAATCTGAAGTGTACGAGTATATTTGCTGTTAGCCATATAAACGCATCTGTTCGTTACTCGGTTAGATATCCATCCTCTGTCCAAGGTCTTTCTGCCTATCTACTCCATTTGTATTTCGCCATAGACATAATAGCTTACTCTAACTGCATCAATAAATATCATGTCATTGCTGAGTTCAGTGAGGTATTCGAAAAGATAAGAAAAATATTATTATAACTATACTAAAAAAAATCATGCATACATTTTTTGTTACTTTGGCTGTCAAAATAGCAACAAAAATGTTATTTTTTGTATTATTTTGAATAAAATAAATAATTTATTCTATGCCAAGTCTATACCGGCCGGCCGGCCCTTTTGCGAGGTCGGCTATAAACGGTACCTAGCTCAACAGATCTTAGTAGGTACTAGGTACTGAGGTAGATCTTATAGATCTGGGTAACAGAGATCTACATAATCTACCAATCATGTTCGACTTGTTGACTTGACTTATAATCTTGGATTGTATTCCTGATTAGATACAAGTACCTATTAGGAACAATTGAATAATTATTTAAGTTTGAAATACATACAGAGCTCAGCAATTCACTTTTTTCTTTGATGTGATGCATTTGGAAGTTCCTCTTTGCAAACATAATTTGATGCATAAAACATTAAAAAAATCAGTAAGATAGGTACACAGGTTTTACCTACACATATAATAATATTATTGTTGACAGTTATTTAAATAGCGAATCGAGCGTGTTCTACATATTTGAATTCCAACGACAACAGCCATGATCATCATCCATAGATAACGTACAACTATGTTTATACACGGGGGGTACCCATTTAAAGACGCCGCACATATCAACGAATACAAAGTATTATTGAAAAGTCGCTCTTACGTAAGAGCTACGCAAATAGTATCAGCGGTAGTAGCCAGAGAAATGGTGACACTTACCGTACACCTTACTAATTCTTTGACTAGGTACCTACGTTATAATTTATAGTTGGCTTAATTATTGACAAGTACATATTGCAAATATATTATTATTATTCACCTTAAAAAATGACCATAGACTAAAAACTCATTACGTAAGTTTGAGTCCGGCGTAAAATAGTTTTCCTCTATCAGGCAACATACTTATTATGTATTTACATTTTTTTCTGTTATTGTTGTTCGTTACTACGTATTATAGACGTAATTTTACGAGATTATTGTACCTACCCTATTTCAATAACAAAATATTTCGTCTCGAAATGATACCACCGTTTGAAAAATCCATTTAATTTGTACGTATCACGATTTCGTCATGTGTAATGTGTCGGTGTTTTTGTTGCGAAGGTCACTTATTTTGACACACGTTTTTTCGTTATCTCCCGCGCACTAGCGACGTATCAGTATTTGTATCCTTTCCTCTCGCACTTCTGCGCTCCTGATACAAAGTTGCGAAATTTTCGCGTTGTTTTGGCTCCTACTGAACTTGTTTTTTTATTATTACACATAGTATATGGAATAATATATTACTCGTAGTATATGGAATATACATGGCTTGTGATCGCTTTCAAAAAAAAAATAGATTTCGCTGAAATTAATTTTCTCGACGTTTTCGAGGGTGTAGATTCCAAAAAAATTTAATTTCCGCGTACTCGTACGCCAACAACGTGTGCGCACCCATAACTCATAGTAATTTATAAGTTGTTGAACATTCATTTTTCTTGGTGGAAGTAATTTAAATAATAAATTTCAATAAATTTGTGGAATAGTTAGAAAGTTTTTTATTTAAATTTGATTATCATAGTAATTCTTATCCGATTGGTAAAACGGTTAGCCCCTCGATGTAGATGAGTCAATAAAATGTTGAGATCTGTACCTTCAGGGGAACCCTCTTAAAGTATCCAAAGAAAATTACACTTTTTCTAGAAAAAGGGCTAAAACCATCGGTTCTGGATCATTATGTACAGCTGTTATAATGCAAAGAAACATGAAAATTTGACACGGCACTCACAAAACAAAAATAAATATTAGATGTTTTATGACACAACGAGCAATAAATTGAATACCCGCATTGTATATTAAAATATGCAATTTTTATTTTACAATAAAATTTATATTACATAACATACCTATTAAATGCAAAACTAATAAAAAAAATATCGTTATTTTCTTTATGTCACGATTGTAAAATGCATAGCCAATAAAATGTTTTGGCAGTATTGCCAACTGTAGGAACGAATAGATAATTTTATTACAACAAGATTAAAAAGAATAATCGTCCTTCGTTCAAAGTGAATGTCAGAAACATTGCACCCATTTGAGTTTTTTTTTTACTTGTTTTGTTTTTTTTTAAACATTGCGGTTTTTCCTTTGACCGAACAGAAACAATGCATTTGGAAATTTGACTCCTTCTAAAAACCTCATATTTTGTAATACAGCAGGTGTTCAATTTAGTTTATTTCTTTTTTTGTTTTTCGCGAACATTATATTCTTGTGAAAACTCTTATTAATTGAATCAAAACAAATGTTCGATTCTTTCATTCGTTTGTTTATTTTACACCAATTCGAATATTTATTCTTGTTCGTTGGAATTGGAGGGGTATCGCTTTCCATAGACACGAAGATGCAATCTGTTTTATGTCAGAATTGTTGATCTATCACATCAATACAATCAAAGTATCCTAACAATTTTCTTTCATTTATTTGACTATAAAAAAGAAATGCGATGGTATTAAGATGAAAATTTATTAACCTCTATTGCCGTTTCAGTATTTTGGTACTTTTATTTGTGTTTTCTAATCTTTGACTGTCAAATGTCAGAATATAAATAATAAGAATATAAAATCACATACACAAGTAATTCTGAGTCTGTTGGTTTTATCAGCCAGATGTTTCAGACAAGTTTATTTTAATAAACAGTTGCATCAGATCATTCGATTCTAGTTTATGGATAGATTATCAGGGTTTTGTCTATGCACAAGATTCTTTAATAAAGGTTGCTTTTTTGTTTTTACGACCATATTCATTCGGTTTCTACATTCGGAATAAAGAAGTGGTTTCTACATACATGTTCTTCGACTGTCTCACTAAACTGGCTTATTTTTCTTGAATATCAAAAACAATATTTTACCATTTTTGTACACCATAAATACTTTTGAAGTATGTAAGCCGCAGTTAAAATTTAGTACCATCTACTAGATAACCAGTTTGGTTCCTATTATATTTTTAGCCATTCCAGTACCTATCTTTGGTACTCAGCAACCTTCCATAGAGTAATACTAAACCAGGCATGTACTTAATTTGAAATCTAATGTAACTAGAAGGTCATTTTAATACCATCGCTATTATACTGTGTTGTACGGGCTGGCAGAAGTACAATCATCGTATTCCGGGTGTGTGCGTGGTACGTAGGTACCAAAGGGCTCACCTTGATGTTGCCATATCATTAAATTACAATTTTTTTAAGTGGCCATCCACCATTCTAACTGGAGCACTATAGTATCAAGTCATGTAGTAAACGCCATTTCTATGATTTATAGCTATTTGACAATCTATTTCATAAATAAATTTGAAAAATAATAAAATATTTCGAATTGATTTATACTATCAATTATGTAGGTATATTCTTTAATATATTTTTTTACTTATATGTAAAGTAACTTAAGAGTCGCCGGTAATCTAGAAAAAAAATAAAGTAAGGGATTAACACAAGGAAAGATAGTTAGACGTTTGAAATTGGTGCCAACAGTACTTATGACAGTTTTTATGTTCTGAATGTGGTTTACAGTCATATTTGGCAATCAACGTATTAAAAATGTGGAACAAGATGATGCGTACAAAGGATTGCCGTCTTTGTTATTCTATAGTTTTGATAGAATTTTCTATAATAATAGACTTCCGTATCAGAAATTTGCAAATCGATAAGTATGTATCAAATATGCGTTTTGAACCTATAACCGTATCATTATTAGTAATTCCTCTAGTTAACAACTACATAGTTACTTTATTCACGTCATAAGACCTTTTAAAGTTCTGGCATCGCCTCCCGACCGCCCACGCTCCAGGCAAGTCCTCCCGCGGCCCACGTGATGCTCTGCTCTTCAGGTGGAAACCAGGTGGGCGGCAGGAGCAATAATAATTGTTTCAACTCTCCCGACTAAATGTCAGGCATAATGCCTCCTGCTTGTTATGAAGCTCACGTGTTAATAATGCCCATATTTTGCAATCCTGGATTCTATTCATCCTTTTGCTAGCTTCCTTTTTAAGCGAATACTAGTTAATAAAAGTACATTACATGACCTCCAGCGACCGAATCATGGGACCCTAGCGACTATATTGTGTCCGATTTTCTTTTAAATCTACCAAGGTCGTGGGTCCAGAGGATATTATTATCATTTTATCCTTCACGTCAGAAGTCTTGCTTATCGTGAAAAATATCAGAATCGTTTTTTCTCCACAAATTCAAACTGCACGATTCCAGAAATGTCTTGCATACTACACATTGGCCTCTCGTTTGACGGATGGTCATTTATTTATGCTATCTCATATTTCGATGCTGCCGAATCACTCGAAAACGAGTGCAGTGCTAACAGAAATATTTTGACGTTGTCAGTCCAATAATTCCAGTAAATATGACTATGAGGCGTAAAGCCTAGATAAATCTTATTTGGTTTTAAACAATATCTTTCTGAAAGGGTTATTTTTTTTGGCATCAATCGAGTCCGTTCTCTCTGCCTCCCCCATTTTTTTGATTTAGAATTTTACTCAAAACCATTTTTGTTCAAATGTTGCATCTTACAACTTCATATAAAATGCCATAAATTGATTAATATTAATATCTAATGGAAAAGGTTAGTTAGATAGGTTGGTTTCTCAAGTGTGTAGCCATAAAAGTATGAAGTCATAGATAATACAAAGTGCATTACCGCAGTGTGTTTGTGGCATTGCCAATGAACTTGACTATAGAAAAACACTATTGTAACGCTGCACACTGCAACGTTCATATTATTGTGATTATATGACGTGTTGAGATGAACTGTTAATTGGATAGTTATTTATTTGTATAATTATCTATGGTATGTCTATCCAATGTAATTTTTTTTTTTTGAAGCCGATTTCGTTTCAGTTCTGAAACTCTATTTTTTCGTTCGAATAACTTTTATTATTATTTTTATTCTTCTTCTACGAAACATTTATACTCTTGATAGACTTGTACTGAAAATGTCGGTTCTGCTTTATAGTGTTGCTCATTTTTATTAAATATCCGACTGGGAAATATGTATTTCATTATGAAAAATGTGGGTAGGCCCCGAATAATCTCACCGTATCCATAGACAATAAGCGGAAGAATGTTATTTGAGCAGCCTTGAAAATCAAACAACACTGGTTGGTTGGTTGGTTGGTTCTACCATGTACCCACTCAATGAACTAAACTTGGAGGAATTAATAAATATGGAGAGATTGACAGCTGAGTTTTGTATGAGAGCAAGTGATGCCACTAGAGGGGGTGTGGGGAAAGATTGGCGGCCATCTTGGTTTGAACCATATTTCAACAATTTGTATGAAATAATAGAAAATATATATCAGAACTTCGAGTGGATTGAAATATATTGTGTATTTGACTTAAATTATTCATCTCTTCAGTTTAAGGAAAGATTTGAAATAAAGTTCACGAAATAAAACCAACATAACATTAAATCATCATAATTTAATATGAAAAAAACTGTTATTAAACTTTAAAAGAGCAATAATATACCTACTCGTAAACGTAGTTATCAACAACAAAACACTGCAAAAGAGATCCAGTGACACAGACATCAAAGCACTGAATATGTTCCCGCAAGTTCCATTAAGATGGCGTCGTAATTGAGTTTTCCCCCCGACCCCGCGGCCTCAAAAGATTTACCAATGAATCCATCCATAACCATAGATTCATCCAAGGAACTAAAGCTGCTTCCCATCTGCGCAATTACACTTCTCTTATCTATGGTATTGTACGCCATGACAGAACGTACGTAGAATAATGTTGCCATCATTAAAATATTTTAATTTTACTATCGAGCTGTGATGTGCCTACGTTGTTTGTTCTCGGTTTTTAATTAGTAGGAAATATTCTCATTTATGGCCAGAATTTACATATGCAACAACAGGAGAAGTCGTAAGCTCAATAACTCTCGTTTAATTGGGATGTTACCAGAGAATAATATTTGCATCACAACCTTGAATTGGCTTTATCGAACTTAATTCTTTTGACGTCGAGTTCTTTGAGACCTTTAAACTGATCTACCTACCACAGCAGCGCGAATACTCTTGAGGCCTCTATTTTACTTCTACTCCATCCAATCTTCAGCCGCGCATTTTCTGGGGGCTCCGCACACGGTTTCCAAGTAATTAACAGCATATCATTCTCAATGTTTTCATTTCAGAAGTTCTTATTATTGGACTGGTTCTGAGCGTAACCGAATTCATATGCTTAAGGATTCCTTATTTTCTAAGGTGGTAATTTTTGATAAGACGAAGATATGCCCTCAAAATTCTCTAATCTCATAGCTCGGCACTCGCATTATCACTCCAACGACCTTGTGCCGTTTTCTTCCAAAGAAAAGACCTTTAACAGCATCTTTCTCAGCTTATTTTACGTAGTTGCAAGCTATTTAAAAAGAAAAACCTTTCCAACTATTAAACACTGCACTCGAATATAGGGTACTACTTTACTACTAAATTACTCCCTACTCGACCTAGTGTGAACTAGAACTAGATTTGAGGGACTTTCAAAACCACTATAATACGGAATTGGTGTACAAGTGCGAATTAATAAAATAGTCTGTTAAATTTTGTGGACCTTACTACAGTGACATCCTGGCACAGACCGGAAATAAACTTTAAAAAGTTTGACGAGTTGACATTCGTTTTAAATGAATCCGTGATGAAATCCTCGAGAAACGGATGACTCATGTCGAATTAAACGAAGGCTTCCCGGCACCGTTTTCGTGTCTAAACCTGCTTCCATGCCAGTACAAAGACTCTCACTTGAGGGCGTTCACTGCACATGCACCGGCCGGCGTGTTTCACCTACAAAAATAATACACCCATCGCTCTTTTAAGACTTATTATGTTCGTTTTTGAATAGTCAAAGTTAATGTTTCTACTACGGACTTACGATCGACTTGCTATTTGCTAAAGATGTCCCAGTTCGATCGCTTTTAAGCAACAACGTTCAAATTTCAAATACGGCCCGACTTATCATGAAAATATTGGGCTAACAATGTGTAAACGACCCTTATGTGCCGACAGAATATATCTATCCATCTTCTTCTTATTTTTGTCTGAATTAAAACCCATTTGTCTTAACGAACTCAACATTAAAAATAATTATGGATACAGAGTGCGGCTTTTGACAGGTCGAACTATTAAATCTATATACCGTCAAATTCGACTTACGATTTGGAATTTCCAATTTTAGCTTCGAAAGCTGGCTCAGTGCGATCATTCTGATGCAAGCTATTCAACTTTTAAATCTAATCCAATCCAAACTCCCTTAAGGCCCCACTTAGGGGCATAGGGAGGCAACAAGAGCTCTCCATTGCGCTCGATCTTGCGCAACGTTTATGACCTCCTCTCACACCATGTCCAGATTCCTCAGCTCTGCTTTGAAGGAGCGGAATACAGTATGAGAGGGTCTTCCTCGCCTTCGGGACCCTGATGGGAGGAAGAACAGCGCTCTCCTCGGCCAACTGTCATTAGGCATACCTAACACATGTCCCAGCCAAGTCCATCTCCTCCACATAATGGTAGAAGTGATGGGCTCACGCTGAGTGCGCCGACGTATAGCGTCGTTCGTGATGCGGTGGTACCATCTTATACCCAAAATTCTCCTGAGGCACTTCGTTTCGAATGCAGATACTTTTTGTTCCTGGGCTTTGGTCAGGTGCCAGGACTCACACCCATACAGGAGAATGGGCAACACACACGCATCAAACAGTTTACTTTTAAATACCTTATAGAAAATTGTATATGTACATCCAGTGCCTTAAATAAAGAACAAATTCGAAAATTTAAATGTTTTCTGGAATAGTCTATATGAAAGTCTGAAAATTGTATTATATGTACCGCCAGTGCCTTAAATTAAGAACAAATTCGAAAATTTTAATGTTTTCTGGAATAGTCTATATGAAAGTCTGAAAATTGTATTATATGTACATGCAGTGCCTTAAATTAAGAACAAATTCGAAAATTTTAATGTTTTCTGGAATAGTCTAAAAGTCTGAAAATTGTATTACATGTACATGCAGTGCCTTAAATTAAGAACAAATTAGAAAATTTCAATGTTTTCTGGAATAGTCTAAAAGTCTGACCGGCATCCCGGATCTAACAACAAGGTATAAAAAATTGAGGAAAGAATTTTAAAGGTATTCGGTCTGGGAGAACACTTGAGCACTGAGCAGGTGCGTTGGGAGGTTGATTGACCCACATCAGTTGGTCTGTAGTCTCGTGAAATTCATTGTAATCGTTAGGGAACGGTGCAGGAGTTCTCCGGAAAGGCCGGGTCTTTGGTCTGACAAGGAAATATTTGTAAAAAATCTTATTCCATAAACAATAACACAATGTTAAAAAAAATTTAATACCTAAATATTTTTTCTACATGTTTTATTACCGTGACTGGTTTCTTTGGTACATACAGATATAATATACTAAAATTGTACATGACAAAAAAACTTTAAAACTTAATTCGTTAATTTCATTTTCTAATTGACTAGCTGATACCCATCTCGCTTTACTTCTTGAAAAATGGATATCTCTTTTACTTAAATCACTTGATTGTTACAATAATGAATATAAACAGACGAGTATATTATTCGTATTATTATTCTTATATTAAGTATGAAAAATATCTCAGGTTAGGTTAGGTTAGAGTGTTTCAACAGAAATAGTGCGCTACGGACGAATTTAACCAACATAGAATTAAAAAAAAATTAAAATTATATTTGAGAAAAAATGGAATAGTTTGTATCTAATACTACCATACAATTATTATAAAATCCAGGTTCGGCAATGAGTTAAATTGAAGCTTATTCTGCAGCTTAAGCATGATGCAATGAAATAAGAAAATTGCACATGAATAATTATTATGACGATTTTATGGGCTTCTATACTATCAAAGGCTTTTGCAAAATCATCATTTTTGCTACACTTCTAAGTCCCTACACCAATATTATTTACATCAATAAAATTCATCAGTTGCTTCGTAAAATAACAGTTATAATGGTGAAACATGCTTTTTTATAATGCTCTTAGTACTCAGGTATATTACTGACGATTGCACAAGCTAAAACCGGTAGCTTTTTGTACAAACACTATTATAAAAGAAATGCTCTCATTCACACAGGAGTGACAGAGATGAAACGATTAGATACTCGAGTATAGGAATAAGGGAGATGACATTATACTAGAAAAATAAAAAGATGCACGTGTTCGTAGGGCTTGCACAAAGTACGCGGACCCTTGGTGTACCTCACCACACTCTTTGTGCTGCCTACCTTGTGTTTGGAGGTCAATAATCTTCCATCCAGGGGTAATCCACTTCTTTTATTATTACACTCATGATGAAACCGGAAATTGGCCATTTTCCTCACAAATACTTAGAAAATTCTGCTTCAATTAGTTTTCTTAGCCGTAAACAATTGGATTCTCTAATATAAGAATCTGTAGTTTTAGTATTATTACCATCTTTTAAGGAGAGATTATTAAAAATTTGTTTTTTTTTCTGCTTTTTTCTTTATTTTTGTACTCCTCATTCTGTACATGTAGACAAAACTTTACTCAACCTTTTTTTATCCAAAATAGTCACGCATTTCTTCAGTGACAAACAGCTTCTCTTATTGTTTCTTTTACTTCTATTCGGGATCGACGTTTTAATCTACGCCATTCAAACACCTCAGCCTATTTTATAGGTAGGTACTCTTCGTCACTACATGTTTCCAAGATGCCCAAACTATCTCAATTATTAAATTACCTACCGTAAAATTCAAGTTTGACATTTAAATTAGGCGGGGTTTTTTTTGAAAATGGAATAGTTTTGACAGCGGGTATTTTTTTGAAAATGTAATAGTTTTGAAAGCGGGTATTTTTTTGAAAATGTAATAGTTTTGAAAGCGGGTATTTTTTAGAAAATGTAATAGTTTTGAAAGCGGGTATTTTTTTGAAAATGTAATAGTTTTGACAGCGGGTATTTTTTTGAAAATGTAATGGTTTTGAAAGCGGGTATTTTTTTTGAAAATGTAACAGTTTTGAAAGCGGGTATTTTTTTGAAAATGTAATAGTTTTGAAAGCGGGTATTTTTTTGAAAATGTAATAGTTTTGACAGCGGGTATTTTTTTGAAAATGTAATAGTTTTGAAAGCGGGTATTTTTTTGAAAATGTAATAGTTTTGAAAGCGGGTATTTTTTAGAAAATGTAATAGTTTTGAAAGCGGGTATTTTTTTGAAAATGTAATAGTTTTGACAGCGGGTATTTTTTTGAAAATGTAATAGTTTTGAAAGCGGGTATTTTTTTTGAAAATGTAATAGTTTTGACAGCGGGTATTTTTTTGAAAATGTAATAGTTTTGAAAGCGGGTATTTTTTTTGAAAATGTAACAGTTTTGAAAGCGGGTATTTTTTTGAAAATGTAATAGTTTTGAAAGCGGGTATTTTTTTGAAAATGTAATAGTTTTGACAGCGGGTATTTTTTTGAAAATGTAATAGTTTTGAAAGCGGGTATTTTTTTTAAAAATGGAATAGTTTTGACAGCGGGTATTTTTTTTGAAAATGGAATAGTTTTTGACAGCTGGTATTATCAGAGCAACTTGAAGTGAGATAATGCGAGTGTGTTTATACACAGATAGTTGCTTGGTTTATTTAGTAAGTGGAATATAATTACCAACCTAATGATAGTGGCTGGGTGCATGGAGGTATGTACCTACCCTCTCCTTCATCATGTGCTGCACTTGTTGCCTCTTGTACTCTGCAAGAGACCGGAGAGAATGGACTTAACCACAAAAGAAAAACGGCATCGTTTAATGGGACCACTGAATGTTGCCATCAACAACTACTGTACCATAAAATCTATAACAATAAATAAAATTATTAACAGTATGTTTTTCATTTGAATGTTTGAAATATATTACCACCCGGCAAATTTTGAACAAATTTATTATATGCATTAAAATACTTGATCGCTTCAAATAGATTTTTGTAAATTTTATCAAAGTATAGTTTCAGAACTAAAGTTTTAACGTGGAAGACCCTCTCATACCGTGTTCCCTTCCTTCGAGGCAGAGCTGAGGGAAACGGACTTGGTGTGGGAGGAGGTCATAAGCATTGCGCAAGACCGAGCGCAACGGAGAGCTCTTGTTGCCTCTCTATGCACCTAAGTGGAGTTCAAAGGGAGTTTTGATTGATAGTTTCAGAACTAAAGTTTTAACGTGATGTATATTACATGTGTCAAAATTTTCCTGCAATTTTCCACTTCACTAAATTGTTAGATTGAAGCATTTGCAAATTTCTTTATCTGCGTGCATTCCAAATTGAATAAGTTCGTAATAACATTAATATTATTATTCTTTTCAGGTGAGATGCCACACAGATCCGCAACATATCTTTAATGTAAGTCTTTAAAAGTTTATACACAAATTATATGTATTGAAATTAATAGTTTAAAGGGAAAATCGCGTTTGTCCATAAATAGTCAAACAGAATACGTCACCGTTAGTGACATTGCACTGACTTATGACATAAGGCGTGTATGTGGGTTACCAGTAGAAAAAAAAACACAACAAAATGGATCCTCCTACGCCGGCAAAATTAATAATATGACATTACTCACTACAGTGCGTAACATGTTCTATTTCAAGAAACCAATCTTCAAACTATGACGTCACGGGTGAAGGTAAAATCGACAGAATTTTCACAGAAAACTCGTAGGAGTTTCCCAGAAGTACTTAGAAAATTATTCGATGTGGGCGGTCTGTCGATATTGTCTTCAAATTTGTGCTTTCTTTCTCTATGATTTTCAATGGGTAGGTATTCAAAATCATTTGATAAATTGTCTTTGGTCGCCTGTTGGTCTTTTTGATCTTTGGATTGCGATGGAAAGAGGTGATTTGAATGCTATGATTCGTGCTTTAGGCCTCAAAATAGCCCCTCTCAAAGCATTTCGTCCTTTCATTTTATATTTTATTATTGTAACATTTGAATTAAAGTATGAAAGAATTAATAAATTGAGTCTGCAAAGGATCGTTCTATGATTTCTTCTCTTGAAAAAAATACACATGCTGTTAAGTTAAAAGCGGTTATAAGTACTTCATTTCCAACATTTGAAAATGCGAATGGGAACCTCATTCTTGGTAAAATTTTAAAGGCGTCACTACCGTGACCCTATATTTTTTAATAAAAAAGAAGCAAATTAAAAAATACAGAGCTTTTTAATGTAAGATAACTGAACATTCTGTTTCACCGTTATTATATCCTGTCCACAGTCGAACAAGGTTTGTATAATAATGCAGAAGTAAATTTGCCATAACTAATAATTTTAATTATTAGTTGCGCTCTGACAAAGCTGGTTTGTGTTGTAATAATTATTTAATTTACGCACTGCGATGTGTGTAATAGCTTCCACAGAACCAGCTGGATCAATCAAATGATGCAATCGGGATTTATAACGCCAATCAAGAATAGGCCTGATCGTATTCTTCAACTCTCATTAAGGAACTGTTCTGTAACTGTAACTAACTTCACAGCGACAAATTGTCAAATTTGAACTCGAAAGCGTTCCAAATTAAGATGTCTTCAATATCTTTCTTTTATCTATGAACTGTCATATAGTGTTGTTCAATAAGTTGTTCGGCATACACCTTCACAACTTAAGTCTTGTGGTTGAATCCGTTCGTATTATTGATTAAAATGCACATCTTGAGACCACTGAATCGCATAATATGCACTTATGTGGGCGATGTTGAAGATCATAAAACAATCAATGATTGTATTCTACCAGTGAGTTAGATACGGCAACCATAGAAATTGAATTATTAATAGTTACTTACGCAATGTTGGTGCGCAGGACTACGAAGCAAATTAAGCAAATTATACAATTTGTAATTGAAATTTGATCTTGACGGGTTGTAACCTAGATCAGTAAATCAAAGAAATTCCCTCAACTTTTCTAGAGGTATTGAAAATTAAACATAATGTCGATGTCATTCGTAGATCGGTTTGACATCTCTAAGTAGATGAGCACACCACAGGAATCTCTACCGCTTCGATTGGCTTCGTGTTTCTAACTATTTATCATCTAATTATTGTACATTGTTCACCATTTATTAGCCACTTCATTTTATACACGCTACTAGCTTTTACCCATGACCACATTCTACGTGCATACGTTTTTTGTTGTTACAACTAAATTAGTCTTGAAAGGAAATAGTAATGTTTTATAATGCTTCTGTCGTTGATGTTTACAAATCATTGACATCACCGTAATATTTGTTAAAAAGAATTGTTCTGGAATCACGAATATATCGTAAACTGGCATCTGAGGAGTGATGATATATCTGACTAGTAAAGTCATATTTCAGAAATGACTACACATTTGACTTAAACCTTAAATTAAATAATATGGTCTAATATTTCAAACTTTCTAGTGCTGATTGATATTTATTTTCAAGGGTTAATTTGGGAGACCAAAGACTGTGTCCAACCAATATCTCTCTCTAGGTCTTCACAAAATGTAGAGGAGCAGTTCAAAAGACAAGAAGCAGACCAATAGACTTAAGCAAATAATATGTTTATACAATATGAAGACCATTATTTTGGCCGCTGTCAATGAATGTAATCTTTGCTTGTACAAAGTGAAAATAAGAAAAAGGAAGAAATTCGGCACCGGGAATAAATCCCATGATATGCAGTAGCAGTATAAAAGTAGGCGACTGAACCGCCGCGCTGACTGGGCTAATAACCACTTATTCTACAAACTTTAATACCAACATAAATATAAAATATGCATTGTAAAGTTCTCATTTTATGGAGTAGATTAGTTGTTGCCTTTGTAGTTCATTCAGGTAGATAGGCAGCTCCCTTGTTGTTGAAAACGCGTCATGCACGTTTCAATCTCCGATCAATAGCCCATGTATTATATTTTTAGATAAGTATACTTACACGCTTTAGACATGATCCAATACAACCACACCGTCAGGATGACTCATCTTTGGAATAGATTCCAAGCAATTCTATGTAATTATTATAGAGGTCAGCAAACTGTAGCAGTGTTATAATTTAAATCAAAGACCCAAGTTACCCATAATAATTCAAAACCAAACCTGGTATTTCATGAGAGTGTTGCTAATCAAAATCATCTTATGATTATTATGAATTATTGAGAAGTGGAGTTCTACAGGGGACTGTTCCAAGACCATTAAATTGGCATATCGTGACATCTTTTGTTTTTTCAATGTTGTGTTTGATGTCCTACGGAGTCCGTTTGTGAGTTTTTCCGTTGCTCTATTAAGGTTATTGAACCAAAACAACAAATTACCATAACAATTTTTGTATAATGGATCGGAGAATCATTAGTAAGCAAGTATCAAATTTTATTAGATATTTCTGTCGTTTTCTGCTCCATTTACTAGAATTTTATTGCCTTAATCTACTGTATTATATTTTTTTTAATACCTTTTCGGAATTTTCTCAGCCTTCTTCACCATAATAAAACTTAAGTTCGCGAGTCATCCGTTGTATTGTTTTTATAGTTCTTAATGTTTTGTCTTCAATCGTATATAGAATAGAAGCTTTTTTTACCTATTGTTTTAAAAATTTGAGCCCAAAGGAGTAGGCAAAAGGAAAGAAGCTCTGATCTTTCCAATCCCGACATAACTTCATGAGATTCTTCCAAAGAACCATTTCTCATACAACTTCTTCTAGTTGCACATCAATATTGGCCTTCCTTTAAAATGGATTTCAACGTGTACCTTTCCTAGTCTTTCTCAGTCGTCCACGCCTCATCACACCTTTGCCTTTTAGTTTCTTTCAAGCCCGCGTCTAGTTTTGTGAAGTGATTTTATATTATTTAAGTTATTCTTCAAATCGTTTTACTTGAATAGGAAGTACATTTTGACCTGATATTTTTTTTTGCTTTTTATATTATATTTATCATTTCATTCCCAATGTCTAGGATGTGCACGTAATGGACCATTTCGATCGTTAGACGCGTGTATTTAGACAATAAGTACCTACGTTCTTCTTTTGTGATTCGGCAGCTGTGTCAATAAATAAATAAACCAATTTGACAAAAGACTACAAATATTTAGTGACGGTAATCATTTCTATTCAATACGATAATTTGTAGGCTTCAATAAAAGATGCCACTGTCATTATTCCATATTATTTTATGGCTGATAAAAATCCACCCCTAGCAATATATTGAATGAAATGATTATGCAATGAATATGCCTGCATATTACCTGAGGTAGTAACTAATATTTGACGGGTGTGTGTTTTTAATGAAACCATACATGACAGATCTGTCAATATTTTACCCGGAATTATCGATAAATTTTGGAGATTGGTTCGCCTGCATCATTTACGGATCAAAAGATACGCCTTGTTTTATGCAAATTATATAACTTGCAACAAAGATAGGTACATAAATTATTTTATTATGTTATATGCCTAATTCACCTATGATAAAGAGCTTTTCAAAAAAAAGAATTTTCCTTTACAATTTCAAATGAGATAGAGACAAAAAAGTATCGCAATACCCATGTAGTTTCGAGATTATAACCGTACACATATCATACTAAATTATATATACGAGATACATTATTAATGGATTTCAACTTTGCCATGATAATATTTTATGACACATAATAATTATTTTGTAAATAAACTATTAGAATGTTTACGGCGGGTCAATGGGGATGCAACAAAACGCCATGTTGATGATTGAACGACCACCTGTAGAGGAGCTGTTTGCCCGCCATGCAATCATCCCTCCCGTATCCCTTCCTCGCCCTCCCCTCCTTCTAATCCTGTTTGTTTTTGTTTGCAGAGACATTCGGTCATTGAACTTATTACTTACACCGTGTTGAGGGTGTCCTATAGCCGTCCTGTCGTTGTCTCGCATGTGTGCGTACCTACTGCGTACCATCGCCACTATATTCCCCCACCATAACCGTTCCCATAGGCATAACAGGGATTTGATCTGGAGTATAGTATATAATATATTATATCAATAATAATAATCAGCTACGTGACATTTTATATATAAGGGGCAAAAAACATCGTTCTGAATTCAATTTATGTCCAACTAGCTGAAACCCGTCTTGCTTAACGTTGTTGTTTCTACCAGCCAGGCTTGAACATTAGGTTATTGAATAACATTAAGTTTTTAGAACATTAAATAATAATAGAGAAAATTGAATAATTTGTATGTAACATTGCTATAAATGCAATGATCAGGGATGAACGATGTAAAATCGAACGTATATTCTACTGTTTATGCGTGATTTTCCAACTTAAGAAAATATTATATGTATAGGTACACAATTGAATTATGAGGTAAATAATATATTATGTAAAAAAATCTAAGAATACATAAGTAGGTAGTAAAGAATATGTCAATATGTTTCATAAATCACAGCAGTATCGAATGTCTCGAACGGAGTAAAGTTCACTAAACTCGGTTGGGGTAGGTACATACATAGGTACATACATGCAATATTGCACAATGTAGGTAGGTACAGAGGCTAGCCCCTAATAATTTTATATACACATTCATACACTGCTACTAGGTAGGGACTCACAAGTGATCAACAGGTCACCAACATAATAACAATAATACTTACATATCGTATGGGGCTATATAAATGTGATGCGTGATAATACATACGTTAGGTACTATATCAATCCAAGGAATAAGAATAGTATTTAAACTTGGTGGGGGTGTTCTTATTTTAAATTCAAATTTCCTGGATGATGTTTCCCGTCTCCCAGATTCTGTATGATGTTATGATGATGCCACATTCTATGCCATTCTCCTTATATTTTCGTCAGGCAACCTCAGCTATGGCCTATACCTGGGTTTGCGGTGACATGTCCAGTCCACTCTAGGATCTAATTATATAAAATACATCAACCCATAAATTTCAGAAGGCCTTTACCATGATTTTGTCAGTAGGACTCTTGACACTATGTTATATTATAATCCTAAAAATATGCAATTAGTTACTCTTCAAAGTTTGTATTATAATCCTAATAATATGAATATTACTCCTTGTCATATGCAAATAACTCCTCTAAGTATGCAATATAGTCCTAATAAAATATTAACTAAGGGAGCCAAGATATGTTTACAAAAACTATTTACTCTTATTTGTAATATATGTACTTTATGCAATTTTTAGAATGAAAATAGAAATTGGTTTAGATAGCGCTGTTTTTACTCCTGCCAAAGGTCGAGAATCCGAGGAAAAACATCCGTTTCTTCGCGGCAGAGCTGAGGGATTTGGACAATAGACATGGTTTGGGCGGAGGTTATTGACACTACGCAAGCTAGAGCGCATTGAGATTAAGAGTATACAATATTTGCAGCTCGTTAATATGACATAACTCCTGATTTTTTTCACAATAAGTACCTACCATAATCAGTTTGAAGAAGTGGGTAAGACAAGGAAACACAATTCTTCCTCAAATTGTTTTTACTACTTCCTTTTTTATATTGATGTTAGGGACGCATTCGACGTGAACCATTTGCGTTTGTTTACGCGTAAAAAATATAAATAACAAGCAGCAAAACCTGTCAGACTGCAGGCATAGAAAAGGTCATTAATTGTTTGATTGTCAAACTATTAAAGGGTCGAAATTTTATATTCCCATGTTGAGAATTGCGGACAATTTGAAATTTCTTCTCATAGCAACAGTCGTATGTAGGAACCTCAGATTATGTATCACATTTCTTAGATATAATTTTTCCCGTATTTTGATTGGTTTTAAATGTATATGTATGAAAAATATTTCGCGTGGGGTAAGAAAGCATGGTACAACGAAAATATTCAGTTGCGGACGGACATAACCAGTTATTAAATTGGATTAATGTTAATTTAAACAGCTGTTTTAGCAAATCCATTATGGCTGACATTCTTCTGATTCTCCCACCAACCTTGAGATGTCACTAGTGGTCATCACGTTCTCTATGTACACGCGAGTATGTTGGCGGGCAGGTACAACAACTAACATTACGTCATTCCATATTTGAATTTGAAATTGTAGAATCCGCACACTTGTCATCCACAGATTTTTTCACGTTTGACCTCCGCAATGTTCAACACACACATGCACACACCCTCTCACTCAAGAGACAATGCAAAGTGTGCCATAGATAAAACAGCTGAGTAAATAATATTTGTCACATATTATTATTTTTTTAAATCTTGTTGTAGCTTGATTTTTTTACCGAAAATATTTTTATGCCTACAAAAATATGAAAAATGTGAACACCTCACATAGAAAACAGTAAAAGTTAAAAAGGAAGAAAATGACGATTGGAGACCAAAATATTGGACGAAAGTAACAAGTTAATAATTTGTACTGTCATTTAAATTTTGTTGTTTTGCAAGATATTTTTGATAATCAATCTATTTGATGCTAACAAGGCTTTAATAATTTTACCAGTACTCAGTACTTCAAATTAATGTGATAATTTGAATATATATACATGTCGAAAACTTCATAGTTTTCTCTAAATTGATTTTTTTATATGAATTTTCTTTTGATTTTATTAAAAAAGATATTCTTATTTAAAAAATCAAATATTAGATGACAAAATAAAACGAAACATAGACGATTTCATAGTTTTTATATGCATGCTTTGAATTACAAATTTTGTCACATTTTTATGCCTTTATTGGCATCAAGAAATAAAACAGAAGACAGTCGTATTATTTTATGATTCTGGTGCATGGCTGTCGTGGAGAGCCAAGGCTATGTGCTAAGCTACCTTGAGTAAACAAGGAAGTCATAGAAAAAGAAAATCTTTGCATTATGTAAGGTCAGCTTGACAATAAGACAATTTTACTATTTTCATTCTCATCTCGTAGTTTCCATAGATCTGAATTTCTAGTCGCATAATATGAATTAATTATGATAAAGGCTTATAAAAACTTTATAATCTATGAAAAAAAAATCGAGTGCACTATATTCAGTTTTTTTTTGTCGTTCATGAACTTGTGTCAGTTTTCTTTTGTTCTTGAAACATCGGAGCAATCTTATATAACCCAGTACATACTTATTGTTATTATAATTAATCGCTGTTTTATGTGCTCTTATGTGTATATGTTTGCTGTTGTATCAGCGTTATAATGGCATCTATTGCCGCTACTCGAATGTTTTAATCATGTTTGACATTGCGCATAGCTCGCTAACCTTGGAATAAAATTATTTACTATAATAGGTACCTACATACATCACCTTACTTACAGCTTTATAGAGACGCGTATAGTTTCAAACTATATTATAACATACAAACCAACAATGCACATTGATTGCATAATGCTCTTTGTTGCCAGAATCATCCTGGAATTAGATATATTATAATATTCCTGTTGGCAATACTACTAATGTTCTGACAAAAACACGGCAAATTCCAATTTCAAAATTCTTTAACAATTGTGTCATAGTTCCAGCTCTGAATAAATTAACATTCCATTTTCAAAAATACGAATCGAATTCAACTCTTGTAAGGGGAGCAATCAAACAAAGAAATCGTCAATGTTATCAGATACTTAAATTCATATTGTTGGTGTGTTTTCATTAGAGATGTTTCTTTCAGATAACCTAATACCACTCAACCAGAAAACTGGTTGAAAAATATCTGTATTTTCTGATCATAAATTAGAAGCTTTTTGGATCGTTTCCTGAAACGTAAGAAAGAGAAGGATATACGTGATTGTAAATTATTATTAGCGTTGAAGTGCGAAGAGTGGCGACTTATAATACGGGTGCCGTTCGTGTTGGAGCGGGACACAACGAAAACAAATCGATAGCGGGTAGTGTGAGGAGTGTGGAGGAATCCTCGAGGCAGTTGGAACAGGACGGGCAATGTTGACCTCGTACCTACGTTGGTACGGGACTAGCGTGTGTATTAATGTTTGTGTGTGTAGGTATTCATATCACATCCATGCTGGGTAACATCCGTGCAACCTATTGAACATTACGGTGATTGTGCGAGAGGGACGCGAGGCGTGCGGTGTTGGAAAGAGACGGAGAGAAAACAAACCGAATGATCAAGAATTTTCTAGTTGCTCTTTATCCACAAAAGATCCTTGGTATATGAGAAAAGTACATATTTTGAATCAAAATATTCTTCCAACTGTATTAATTTTCATTCAAATTCTTGATCTTTTATTATTATCTGACAATCCGCAATGTTTAGCTTATATTTGACCCTTCTTGATGTTTTCACTATCTAAATTATTTTCTTTTATCCTTTTTTATATCGTAATTTTTGCCTTATCACTTGCATGTAAAACTCTCTTATTTTTTATAAATTTAAAAGAGTTTAAAAAGATAATAAGTACCTACCTACCTACCTTTGAATTCAAATTTCAATAATACACTTGCTAGTTTGATGCAATAGGTAATTGAAAATGGCTTTAAAGAAAACTAATAAAATACATTACACAAAACAAAGATAAACTGAAACATTACAAGAACAATCAAAACGTAATGTTCAGTCACCAAATATTGATAAATTTTATCCACAATGGACAATCAAGGCCATTTTTCTTATGTATAAACAGCTAACAGCCGTGAAGATAAAGACGCGAGAGATAAAACGCGATGACATCTTCAAGATGGAAAGAGACGCCAACAAAACAAGTTCATAAATTACCGCGCTTATGACACGAAAGAGACGGCGATACTCGTAAGAATGAGATGCAGAGAAAACAAATCAATACTGTCACATGTATGCGAGAGAGATGGAGGTATAACGCGAAATATTTTATAAAAAGAAAATCTATAGGCAATGTGTAAAAAAGTTTCGTCACATATATGGAAATACACAGTGGAAACGTTCAACTTTTTTACATATTCGCTTCGTGATGTTGTCATTTTTTTTTATTATCACGTAGAATTGCGGTTGTTTGGTGTGAGCGAGACAATACGAAAACAAACTGAAAACCGGCTGTTCAAGCACTTTACGTACTAACTGACAACAATAACAAAGTATCCCATAATAATATAGAATAATAATAAATTCAATTGAATAGAATTGAATTGGCCGTTTTCTATTGTCCACTTATTATGTTACAAGAAATACATAATATTTTTTTTACGAAATTATTGTCATTTTTTCATCTATGGTCATTGGTCATAATAATATTACCGTGGGTAGGTACCTTATATCAATTCTTTATAAGCGTGCGAAGTGAGGTTTCTGCAAACAAAAGCGTTTGTATCATTTCATAGAAACCTACAAAATCTTTTCCAGAGAAGTTGATAATAATAATGATCTTCTCTAGAACGTAATAGCGGACATTTTGAAATCGTCAAGAACATTCTAGAATAAGTATTACCATTTTTTTAATGCTTAGTAGTTTCATATACGTGGTAGAGAATATACATATTATCTATATTATAATGTTATGGTTTTTTCATATATTGACAGATAAACCCATATCAGGAATTAAGATGATTCTTGTAGATACAATAGTCTACTTTTATAGATGAAGATCATAGATGCACGGGGCAAGAATGTGGACAAATAAGATTTTTCTTATAAGTAGCTACCTATATCTAATCTGTCAGTCGCCGCTTCTTTCTTCTATGGTCATAGCTTATTCAACTGAACTGCATCCGTTCTATCCTTATAGGAAATAACACTATCGGTATTCTACAGTAAACTAACAATTATTATCAATCTTTAGTTTTTATTGTGTATACGAACGATACGAAATTTTGTATAGGTACGAAAATCTTCACAGTTATAGTTCATAATCCAAAGAAGTATCCGAGAAGGTAAACCTTCTCCTTTTGGAATGAAATTCGCCAACCAAATCTTTAAAAAAAAATAGAGTTAGGTACAACATCAACCTTCTTTTCGTCTCCATCTTTATTTCTAAACTCTTAATTGGTCCACTTATTGTTATCATACCTGTTTTAATTTTTATGTATTGTTAATGACTGTCTGTTTACCTAAATAAATAAAATAAACTCAAAATCACACAATTTTGATATTCAAGGGTGATAAAACAAAATTGAAATTTAATTATTTTTTTGCCATAATAATATTTTAATGCTTAAATTATGAGAATAGTATTTTTTTCATGGACAACACTGTAGGTACCCAATAAATAATAATTTATTCGATTCAACAAATGAATTTTTACTTATCTGTCATGTTTATGGAAATAAAGTAATTCGTAGTAGCACAAACTGAAGACTCTTTATTTATTTTTACATAAGTGAAAATGAACTACTACCAAGCACCCTCGGCCGAAACTATCAACAGGTTATCTGTCATATTGGCGTTCGGACTTTCTGAAAGATAATTTAATTATAATTATATACATGTACTGAAAAAAAAAACTATTTTTCTGAGCAAAAAAAGTGTCAATAATAATGTAAATAATTATATTCAAAACAGTTGAATTTCCTCTTAAGTATAATTAAAAAATTGTCAGCCATTTTCTCTCAATAATATTATTAATATCATCTGGTTTCACTGTTTAGGGTAACTTGTTATGAACTGCGTAGATAACGTTTGTGTAGGTAGGTACCTCTGAAGAACAACAAATATCTATTGCAAGTAGCTCGCGACAAGTATAGGTTAATGATTAATATTCATCTGCCATCTTGGTGTTGGTATAATAGGAGCGCTCTTAATTCTCATTCCAATAAATAAAGGAAGAAATTGAACTTGTGACGCATGTAGGAAGCTCTGGGCGTGAGTGTGGATCATTTATTGAGTGAGATTGTAATGAGAAAATTCTTTCACACTCATTGTGTACCGGAAATCATCACACTTGAACTATTTATCAACAGAATAACTCAGTTATGAACTTATTTTCATATGACATTGTATCACCCGTAAACCTGAATTAATTCATTCTGAACTTGCAATTAGTAGGTAGGTA
The DNA here is from genome assembly GCA_963576905.1 of Mystacides longicornis. Lineage (NCBI taxonomy): Eukaryota > Metazoa > Arthropoda > Insecta > Trichoptera > Leptoceridae > Mystacides > Mystacides longicornis. The sequence goes on from OY756422.1 coordinate 36,461,010, forward strand.
TACATAATTGTAGAAATGTCAGATACAAATTATTCCATTTCCTACTCTTTATTTTTAGTTATTATAACTTTCTGAAATTACAGGATCTTTGTATTAATATTTCAGTACAAGAGATAACTTTTTTTTTTGAAAATCTCGAACACGTATAAATCGAGATCGGCCGAACAGATTATTTCAATGTTTGATTAATTGGATTCTTCTCCGCTCCGGATAACAGAATAACTAATAAAAAGTTGAAAAAAAAATGGGTAAGAAATGATCTAAAATGTAATATATAAGTTAGTATGGAACGGATAACCTGTGACGCGCTAACCCCATCGCGGGTAATTCCCTCTCATTCTTGCAAACGTAATTGCCGCTCTTACAGTAGCCCATCCCACTTACTCCCACTTTCATACAAAGTCAACATTGGGCACATAGAGGTAGAATGTCTGCGCGCGCATATTATATTCTCGCGTTGTTCCCACCTGAGTTTTGAATACGAATGAAATATAGATGTTTTGGAAATGTTAATATTTTATTAGCTCAACTCAATCGAGTTAATTATGTATTTTTATGGGGGCGCAGTGCACATTATGTACATATGATTTTAGGCATCGCTGACCCTTGCGGTTATAATTGAAGTAATGTTAAAAAGAAATTAGTACCTATACAATTATTATCGACAATGTTAATCAAAACGGGTATCAGCTAGTTTTTTATTTATATAAATGAAAAAAAAATCATTACTTAAATATTTCCTCAAAGAATGTACGTTCGTCAAACATATTATTATTTTTATTTATAAAAAAGTACATTTATTCTTACTAACTGTATAATAAATGCTGCGATGGTAAAATAGGTGGGTGGTTTTTTTTGCTCTGAAGTGGTTCACACTTTGTTTATCCGTTTTATCTCGTCTATGTCTTTTCTATAGGAAACGAAACGGCGTTCTTTTGTTCTGTTTTTAAATTTCGAACGTTATTTAAATAAAAGGAGGGAGAACGGGGTTCTGTACTTCTCCAAATCCCTACTTGAAATATAAAACGAATTCATGAATAAATTTCTTATGTAAATTTTCCTTAAGTTTTATTGAAAGAGATTGAGTGCTCATTGTCACACAATCTCACAGACTAGAATATAATTAATTTAAATGTTTTTTTTCTATGATAGACATAGATAAACTACAGTCAACTTTTTATAATTCGTTTTAAATTTAATGTGTATTTAAAATCGACTATCAAGAATGCATCAGAGCTAAAAAGAACTATTTGAATTTAGAATCTTTATTTAAATTTTTAAATTTCGATATCAGGTATACTGGATAGTGAATCAAAATATAAGTAACTTACAAAGCTATATATTTAATTCATAATAAAACCAAGTTTCTTGCATGTAGTGAACCGTTAAACAATTTAGTTAATAGCATGTGTAATAAATCATTACTGGATTAAATGTACTGGGGCGCGCCTAGTTTCGGGTAGCGAATCTAGTACTAATCACATCTACTAATACAATAATATTAAGTATAATCATGAAATATTAGGTACTTACATTTGATGGCATTTTGCGAAACAAAAGATAGTCGAAAAGAAAAAATTAAATTACACTACTCTATTCTAGCTGACATTTGCATACATTTCAAACGAAAATATACATTTTGCTTCAAGATATGAGACATGATTCCAAGTTTGAATTTAATTCTAATTTAGAATTAATAAAAAACCTGTGTTCTAATTTCAAAACAATATTGGTGCGTTTTTATTTGAATTCATTTTGAAATACCTCACGGACGATCGTATTTATTTGTGGTCTTGTAATAAAAAATCTTCAAAACGGAGTAAGCCAATAGATTTGACCCACTTCTAAAACCGGTGGTATTAATAATATACCGAAAATGTCCACCGATAAATGTGGACATAATGACCAAAAAACTTTTATCGATGACGAAACAGAAATAAAATTTGCGAAATTCTGATAAATTATTAATCTTTTGACCCGGACATAACAACGTTTCAAAATCTGCATTATATTAAATTTCATTTTTATCTTTGCAAACTCAAACGCCATGTAGTAGAACAATAGTTGTTAATGATAAAGGAATGAATTTGACCATGGAAAATGCGTTGCCTTGAAACAGGAGTGACTTATGTAATTGTTTTCTTAAAAGCTACGGTGACTTTCGCCTCCTTTGGAAAATTCACCCGACAGTAGATTCATAACGGAACGAGAATGGATTGTAAACAATAGAAGTGCTAAGGGGTTATTCAAAGAAGACGCTCATTGTTTTAAGGCAAAGCAAGGCCGCTATTCACTAGATATTTGAATTTTTCATTTTTATTAATATCTATGGAAAAGACAGAAAAATCGATTTTATGTTTTCTTTAGTTGTGTTTTGTCTATAAAAACAAAAAAAATCCGTATACAGTATACCTAATAATATTTAGGTCAACGATGTACAATGTTATTTTGTGGCTGTTAGGAAAGGTCCATTCGTGTGTTGTGGCCATTACGTATTTACATAATATATCGTTTTTCTTCTATTTTAACGAAATAACCACGCTTTCATAATAACACGCGCGAATCCAAATGGCTTATATTATGATGTAAACAAAATTATAAATAATCGCTGACTAAAATATTGGCGTGCGGGTGTTGTTGGATTTATTCGTCATTGGTGAAAAATTGCGGCAACATTATGAACATCGATGTATCAAAAAAGATTCTTATTTCAAAAAGAGCGAGACATCTTTTCAAATCCATAGATGACATTTTTATTTGACGTTTTAATGCCCTACTTAAAAACTGAAAGATCTGCGACCCACAAAAGTAACCAACTAGGCAAAATTTTTCTAAAATATACTTTGGGATCGATATGGACCTATCGTACTAAATTCATTAGACACAAAAATAAGGAACTTTTTAAGAAAGGACGACGCGTTATTTCACACCCAAAATATGCGTTATTGTCATGTTTGTTCTTTCGATGAAGTGGTCTATTTTTATGCGCTTCCCCTTCATATTTCTCATCTTCACAGTTTTATCCTTGAATGAAAAGCTACACTAATAAGAGTTGGCGGGAAAAAGCGTCGTACATCTTTCCTGGATATGAGCGCTGCCTTCGATACGGTTGACCACTCCATTCTCTTCTCTAAGCTCCATTCGGAATTCGGGCTGCAGGAAAACTGCATTGCATGGCTTACCTCATACCTAACAGATCGAAAGTTTAAAGTTAGCTTCAATGGTGGTACAACTGAGGAGAGAACTTCCTTGTACGGAGTTCCGCAAGGATCTGTACTCGGACCAATTCTCTTCAATTTGTATACAAACCAGTTGGAAAACTTGGTCGAACATCTTGGCTTCAATACCCACGCATATGCGGACGATCGAATCATCTTCAAATCCTGTTTTCCTGAGTCTAAGCCAGAACTTATCTTAGAAGTATCTTCCTGCATTGACAAAATTTCTTCATGGATGAGCATAAATCGATTAAAATTGAATCCAACAAAAACTGAATTCCTCTGGCTTGCATCCCCCCGTAGACAACACCTCATAAATAGAGAACCAATTCTCATCCAAGGAGCTGAAATAGTCCCGTCAAAAAGTGTTAAATTTCTTGGTTTACACATCGACAGCGCTCTATCTATGGATACACATATCTCTTCGATTTCAAGATCTTGTTTCTACTCCCTTAGGCAACTCAAGCCTATTCGGCGCTGTCTCTCGACGGATGCGGCCAAAACCCTGGTTAACGCACTCATAGTCTCCCGAGTAGATTACTGCAATGCAATACTTGTGAATCTACCACAATGCCAAATCAATAAAATACAACTTGTTCTCAACTCTGCGGCTCGCTTTATTCATCCAGTAAATCGCTATTCCCACATTTCCCCCACTCTACATACTCTTCATTGGTTAAAAGGTCCAGAGCGCATAGAATTCAAAATATGTCTCCTAGTTTTTAAAGCGCTTCATAATATGGCTCCAGAATATTTATCAGAACTCTTCACCCGATTTTCTCCTAATGAAAGGCACACTTCGCTTAGATCACTATCACAAGCAACTAATAAACTTCATGAAATCAACATCACAAATAAACCAAAATATATGAATAGAGCCTTCAGCGTCGCTGGACCCAAATCATGGAACTCGCTCCCAGTTAATGTAAGAAGCTCTGACAACTTAGACGGGTTTAAGAAGGCCTTAAAAACATTCCTTTTCCAAAAATCGTACCCAGGTTATCCTTCTTCTTGAATTATTAAAGTATGTATGATCGATCTGTACTTCTTTGCTTATTTAGAAAATAATTGTTCTTTATCCATACCAGTAAGTAGTGAAGGATGCCCTTAAGGAGTCTCTATGATTTTATTTTTTACTATTGTATTTATGATTTTATTTTACATTACTGTATTTTTATGCTAACATAATATGTGTGTATAATTAGTGCAGCGCCCTTGAGGTGACCTTTCGGCCACAAAACGGCGCTCTTAGTATAAGTTATCTTAGTATTATTATTATTATTATTACATTCTAAAGAGGGAATAATAACGCTTTTTATTGAAAGGGCAATGGCGTAAAGAATCCATTTCGTGTAACATAATAATGATATAGAATGTAAGTGGGGTTGTTACGTCAACCAGCGTAATAAGTCATGGTTGTGTTGTGTTTACGCAGTTGTTTTTCTCTACGTAAAAATCGTAGCACTATATTAATACTACGTCGACGCCATTACGTATTTGTGTAGGCAGCGTCTATGTAAGCTTCGCAGCGCTTCTCTTCACACTCTCTTGGTAATTGACTGGTGGAGCGTTAAACACATTGCAACCGTTTAGTAATTCTGACAACATTATTATAGTGTTGTTTCTGTCTTAAGCCATAGACAAAATAATTTGTCTATATAAGTGTTAATAAAATAATGTACTATGTTAATAAGTATTGACCCTAAAACAGCCTTAGAATCAATTGTAAGATAAATATCAGCTATAGAAATGTAGCTATAATTTGAGGATAATCTATCGGACGACAGGCATAGAACAGTGTGAATGAATGTTTGATTGTCCTATAAATAAGTTATTTCGTCCCAACTTTACTTTATCATGTTAGGGACGTAGCAACATCTTAGACATAGTCCTCTCTACCATCCTGATGATTCTTTTCAACATAATAATAATATGTTTGTTTTGTTTCTCAAAAATATTCTCAATAGATAATCTCATATCTGTCGGCTCTCTCTTCAAACAACTTAAAGCTTTTATTATCATCCCTTCAGGCGTACAAGTATATTCCGTCACTTCACCTAAAATTGTAATTATTATATATAGCAACAAATATCGACTTACAGACGATTAATATAAGTATGAAAAACATTTCGTGTGGGGTAAAGTCCGTAAGTTACGGACGAACTTACCGATTATAATATAGGGTTGTATGAGGACACGACGATGGTCGTTGTGAAAAACAACAGAGACTCAATTTACAGGGAATACGGATACTTAAATCTGACACGCCAGGGATTTCCCATTTCCACCGCAACATGCAAGCCCTATATTTACACTTTTTACAAACAACCCGGCTAACAAAAGCGACCCCAACGCGCTTGCGTTCGTGACTGATGCCACAAAGAAACACCTTGTCACTAAATCAAACATAAACTGTCAACAGAACTCTCAACACTTGAAAATAGTATTTTAGAAACCATGATGAATGACTGTTTTGTATACTTATTACAAAATCGTGCTTTTTCTTAGAACAAAACGTAGAAAACGCATCATTGAATACATAACATATTGAATCTTTAAAACAATTTCAGGATTTGAACTTGACCACCTAAATGGAGTCAGCCTTCAAAAGCGGTAGAAGACGGCCGTAAGCCCGTAGTGATTCAGATTTAAAAAGAAAATTATTACACGAATAATAAATCGAACATCAATAATTATTATGCATCATAATAATATTTGGTCTTTTAATTATTAGCCTTCCACTCATCATTGAGTGATTTAGAATAATATTTGGTCTTATAAAACGTGAATGCAGTGTATTTTAAAACATTCGATTCTTTTTAGGGACAAGCTTGGCCGTTGAGCCAATACAGCCAAAAAAAGTTTAATATTAATCTATTACCTCGTCAAAGCTAGTAGGTACCTATGTATTGTCTTTAAAAAAAAACAACATCATTTCACCCATTTTTATCGAACATGATAAAGTTTTACAAATGATGCATTCTCTTTCTACAAAAAATACTTTATCTTCTTCTTTTCTCACAACACAACTATTTCTTTGTGAAATATAGATTTTTTTTATGAATCTGTGCTCAGTCAATATGAACACTCTTTCACAGTAAGCTACTAAAAGCTTGTGTCGTGAACGAGAAATTTGATCAGCACCTAGGATCGAGCTCACGACCTCCAGTACGAAAGTTGATGACAGAACCGCTAGGCCAATAACCACTTCATATCATAAGCTTTCATCAAACCTAGATTCATTATTATATATCAATAAATAATTACACAAAAATGAGGTCATGTCCACGCTGAACAAATGTTTCTTTGTTTCCAAGCCGAAATTCATTGTTCGTTGGGAACTGCGTTCAATTTTCGTCCTTGTGGATTTCAGGTTGAGTTTTAGCTGGCTACACGTGCCACTGAACATACCCGCACACATAGATACATATAGTCAAGTGGTAGTAGGAGGAGTGCAACTGTATGCAGCGGGGGTGGTAGAGACGCCGCACCTCGCCGCCCACCCCTAGACGCCGGTACTCGTGCTCTGTGTCCTTCAGAACTGCAACCCTGTTGACTTTGATACGATTCTTTGTCACTGCTTATTTATAACCACACTCCGGAACATATTCTGTACCAACCTCCCTCTATATTGAGTCATACTACTGCTATGGAAATTATATTGAAAGTTGCATTTTCTTATTAGTGGAAAATATTTGTTTTAATTTAATTTTTATGATTTTTTTTGTCAATAGTATCTTCTTGTATTCCTCTCTCTCTTCGCCCTCGCCTTTGTCCCATTATTTGGGGTCGGCTCTCCGTGTCCTGTTGCGCCAAGATTTTCTGTCTAACGCCATCTCTGGCGTCATCATCTTCTTGTATTCCTAATTGAATATTTTTTTAAAACATACTTTAATTGTATAACACTGAACACATGATAATATGTTTAAACTATGTAATAATTTGATCAGTTCGTCCGTAACTCGTTATTTTCGCTGACACACATGAAATATTTTTCATACATACCTACATATGACAAAGCCAATCCAACTACGTGAAATATTATTCGTCTGTTTTTCGCTATTTGCTAGGACAATAAATAATAACAGGTTAGTATAAGTTAGAAATAATATAACCAAGAAATAAAATGGTTCCTATATACAACTGTTGCTACAATAAGATTTGTCAAATTGTCCGTAGTAGTTCTCGAATTTAAAATTCATTATTCCACACGAATATTCAAATTTCCCCATAGATAACGGTCGCTTACCATAAATTGACGGCGTCACTAGTCACTGATTCCGCGTGTTTCTTTGTGAGGGGGTGGAACCGCGCGGGACAAAGGCAATAAATAGGACATTGCACCAGTTGCGTCCTGTTGCGTAACCACGCACTAATGCGCGCATGTAGGGACTTCATCGGGGAAATTCATTACTGTTTCACGTTTACTAAAAAAATGCATAGACAATACTTTATCTTATGCGATATTAATTTGGCGCCAATTTGCTTTTTAATATTGTGTTCAATTTCTCGAACCTTAACCTTATTTAAGTAAGGATGCGGGTGTACGCGAGATGGAAAATGGATTTTCCTACTCGTACAAGCAAGAACATTCCCTCAAAAGTTCGTCACGAATTCCAAGTATTATATAATATCTTGATTCTTAAGCAAGTGGATGGATCTTTAAATAGATCCGACGTCGTAATCCTACGCCCACATCGCATCGCCCTAAATACTTAGTGCAACTTTAAATGCTACACGTCGCCTCGTTTATGCAACAAAAGCGCACCTTTACAGCGAAGTGACATTTAATAACGCTTTACAGACAGAATTTACATATTAATTACAATCTATGGTTATGTAACGCTCGTTCTATATTCGAAATTAATTATGCAAAGGCACTATACTACTTGTCATTTGTAGTAAACATGAATCCTTTGTGACAGTATAGGTATTGATCGCAGATTAATTTTGAATTTAGAATCATAGAGAATTACAAACTGTTGTGTTATGAAATGAAGACTTGTCTTAGAATCTATTACTTTGTTGAAAATGGATTTTCCGCTTTCGATTTTCTAAATTTCCCGCTCTCCGCGCCCCAGTCACCCTGCCCACCCCATTGTAAACAGTGTCGCCGTCTCTCTCTGATTCCCTCCCCTTATCTCCCCGCCACCCCCGTGACTCGCTCTTGTTCCTCTTCCCTCCTCCCGGCACCATTCACTACTCCGGCCTAAAGTGGGTCATCGCTGCGCTAACCCGGCCTCTGGTTGAGCTATATTACATATATGTCAAGTGTAGAGCGTATATTTATATGAAATGGGCTGCGTCACACAAAGGAAATGCACTCTACTTTTCAAACTTGCAATTTTTTTAAAGGAAAGGAAACTAATCTTAAGAGTAGAAATAAGTCTGCATTCTTGTGTACTGCATGGTACCTTGATTGAGCAGGATTCGATTCGATGTAATAATTGTTTTATTTTAATTTATCTTTTCCATGTTTTTGTTCTTCCTTTAACCACAGCTTTCTTTTGTTTTCCACAGATAAATCACAAGGTCTTCCAATGCACATGGCCTCGTTGCGGTACAACTACCAATGCAAGGGTCATGATCGAAGCACACGTCAGAAGTACACATTTAGGGTAAGTACCATTCAATATTTTAATATTTTTCTTTCAACTCTTCGAATGGATGAGATTGGCTACCCAAATAAACACCATCGACAATTTGGAAAAATTAAAATCTATGGATTTTCCCCGCCATATTGTAATGTCTCCCTTGTCCTCTTTTAACATGGCGACAATATTAAAAACCCGCCGATATTTTAGTCCTTTTAACAATATTCTTTTTAATTTTGATGTCTCAAAATCTTACGAAATGGTGGGGTCGCTGTCTAATCTAGGTACCTAAATGACGTTCGGCTAAGAAATTAGCACAACCAATAAGATAGGCGGTAAGAAAAATTCCGTTAGGAAAATAATTGTCATAAATTGTTGGTTGCGTGGCTGATCGCCTACTTCTAACGTGGTGGGCTACGTATCTGGCCAATCCATTACTGATACCTACTGATATATGAACTGATTATCCCAAACAGGTTCCGTCTCCACTGTGTCGTCTTCACAGTTATCTCGACAGGTTTCGCACTATCACGAGGCTATTGTCAGAGACATGGATCAATGCTCCTTTCATTATTTACTCTGGTGTTTTATTCTCTCACTCGTCAGTTCGTTATTCCTTCCGTATCTTAACCCCTCAAGCATAGAAACGATCGTTTAATTAAAACAATATTATTTATTGTATATTATGTAGATACTATGCAGGTACCTATATTTCTACCTTTTCGTAGTATCACACAGAAACTATTTTATTCTCACGGACTTAACTGACAGTTAGGTATGTCAAACGCCAATTTAAATAAAAAAATAGAGAAGTTTATAATATGAAAAGTTCTAATAAAGTTACCTATGGTGCAATCTTGTTTCGCGACACCAGCTTAACTTTTTCTTCATAAGAACCTTCCTGACAATAGCAAATAAAACAAATTAGTGAAATTGGTGCAGTTGTTCACGAGCAGGGTTGCCAGGTGTTCGGTATTTTACCGAACCGTTCGGTAATTTTGCCCCATGTTCGGTGTTCGGTATGAAAAAAATACCGAACTATGGAGTGTTCGGTATTTTTACTTTCGGGAATAATATTCATTTTTCCTAGTGAATTTGTAACTTCCCGAACAGCAAATTTCGAGAATGGCCTTTTTTTTTTTTAGGGGAAATTACTACATTCCGGATAGCAAATTTTGAAAATGACCTTTTTTTTTTTAAGGGGAAAATTCTACTTTCCGGATAGCAAATTTTGAAAATGACCTTTTTTTGTTTTGGTTCGGTATATTTTTGAAAAAAACCTGGCAACCCTGTTCACGAGCGATACGTAGACCAAAGGAAATATAAATAATCTTTATTCTGGGAAAATAGTAGGTACATAATACACGAAAAATAGGACTCCATTTTTATACATTTAATACTTAAATATAGAGATTTACATACGTATTAAACTAAAATATTGGTCTGATTGAAACAAAATGGCCGCTCATATTACCGATCAGTTTCTAGTTTTCTACTTAGTTTTAACATTACGAAACGAAACAAAAAGGATTAGGTATGGTTAAGGTTTGCGCCCTACCATACCGTAGGGTCTCATTTAAAAGGATTATGTACAATGTAGCTACGATATTGTTACAGACCCAAGGACCATTCTGATCACGAAGAAGAGTTCTATTACACGGAGATAGAAGTGCCGCCGCCACCCACTTTATCTCACAGGGACATGTGCAGACCTCCGCACGAAGATCCCGACTATCAGAGACAACTTGTTGGATCATTTAGGTATGCATTATCCCTCATCAAAATTTTATGCATTGCCATACTTAGTTCATCTGATTCCAACGCAACATTGTCAAATTATTTCTTCAAACATTACTATAACATTTAATTCGTTATTAAGTATATCATTCGGTCTTCCTTCCTTCAATGCTTATGACATTTAGTTTACATTATGATGTGCATTAATTTTGTCTTATATTTCCAGGCAAGGTCTACTGTCAATACAAAATAACCCAAATGCCATTAATTTATTACCTGCCGGTCCAATCACCATACCAGGAATGACCCCAGGTGCCCCATGGACTAATTCACACTCACCGGTAAGATTTTGAAAAACCACACTATTATTTAAGTCTGGTAATAACCCCAATTGAATTGTTTTATTGCTATCTCGCTTCCAGCAAATCATTCAGAACAACATAAAGAAACTAAAGATAAAGAAACAATTAAAATAATTTTGAATCCATACTGAATAAATAATACTAGTGGTCGACCTCTTGTTGTCGAGTACTCTTGTTGCCTCCCTATGCCCCTAAGTGGGGTCTAAAGGGAGTTTGGGTTTGGATTGGGTCGACCAGTGCTCGAAATTCGACCATAACTAATTTAAATTATAAATTTGAACATTATTGAAGTTCCATTGTAAAGTTAAACAATATTATGAATCTATTTTCTAATGAAGAACTATCTGCGATGATTTTTTGACATGAAAATTTTGTTACAAATGCCCTATCTATGTAACTCAAATCAATGTCTCTCTTTACAGAACTCACCTCAAAAACACATGAAAATGTCTGGGGTTCCTACAAGTCCAGCGAGACGTTCTCGAGAAAGCAAAAAGTGTCGTAAAGCATACGGAATGGAAAGGAAAGATCAATGGTGCACGCAATGCAAATGGAAAAAAGCGTGCTCGCGGTTCGACTAAATGAACATTTAATACAAATGAATATTTGGAGAATATTTGACATGTTTTAACATTGTTAATTCGTGAAGCAGCATAGGTACATAATTCAAGAGGGTAATACTAGAAATAAATTGAATAATGCAAAGTTCACGTGGATTATCTGATTTTGTTATATTGCGTGTATTTTGAATATGGATTGCATAAATTTAGATTAAATGTTATAAAGACTGGAATTAGACGAGGAACAACATACCATTGTAATTCTCGTCTAGTTAGCCTTAATAAATTTTGATCAAATAATAATATATTGGATTATACAACATAAGACTGCAACGGAAAATGATTTACATACACAGCGTGTCAATGATCTCAGACAGTTACTTGCGCCAACAATCTTTTGGGATTTATGTAGTATGAAATCTTATGTGATCCATAAAAAATCACTTGAATTATGTATTTTTTTTGTTTGAAAGTAAGATAATTGTACGTAGCTAAAGATGTGTGACTTGTAGATGCTCCGAGTAATATATATTATACATATGTGTATGTTACGTTTATTGTGATGTCGTTTTTAAAATTATTGCTATAGTATAATGTTCTATGTTAAATTCCTTATATATTTATTATAAACATGTCTATTATAGAATCCATGAAATTGCCATTTTCATCTGGATATTGTTTTAACAGTGTAATTTTCTATTAACATTACTTTTAGCAAAAACGTACGACAGGATTTCGTGATTTTTTTTATTTAATCTATTTTACTCTACCATAAAACTAAAGAATATTATTGCCTCATAGCAACTCTATTATATTTTCTCCCTGTTTTTATTAATTGCAATATTTCTTCATATAAAATGTTTATTAAAATTATTGTTATATATCTGTGTGAATATACTTTAGATTTTATCAGTGTTGTATATTATAGAATAATATTATATTTATATAAAGGGCTATTACTATTGAAAAATAATATATAAATTATGTACTAATTAGATATAAAAAGACTATGTACAATTGTTATTTATAAAAAGAGGTATTATGAAATTATATTGTGACATTCCGAGGATTAAATCTTTGGGCAAAATTTATATGAAGCAGACTCCAATGACATAGTGAAACATATCAATATTGGAAATTTTAATAAATAAGAAGTGACAAAGAAAAAATGATCTAGTAATCTGCTAAATTACTTAATTTTGCGAGACAACTTGAAATTTGAGTTGGAAAAAAATGAAATATTGATATTATGTCAATTTCAAATGAAATTACAAAATTTGACTGAGTTTTATGAATGTGGCAACACTCGACGGACATGTTCGTTGAAAAGCAATGTTGTGTTTAAACTATTATACAATTGGCAATGTTTAAAAGCTTTATAAATGAATTTGTGCATTATTAATGTTATGAATTATTGTTAATGTTAGTTGTTAAACTATGGAGAAATTTTTACCGTTTTATTGGGCTATCTGAGGAGAAGATAAATCTCCACGACTGACAAAGTCCAGAACACTTCATGTCCAACAAATCACAACCTATCATAGAAGCGTAACTGAAAGCCATTCATTTAACATTTGATATTGTTACTATATTATTATTTAGTTTTTCCATGTCATAGGGGTGCTGATTCATCATCTTTTTACAAATGACATTTCAAACAAATTTTCATACTTGCAACACTTTCTTCATTATATCAACATGTCATATTATTTAGATTGTTACAAAATATTAAAAAATAATACTTTTCAATAAAATATTATATACCAGAGGTTCATCTGACAATTTTACAACTGATAAAATATTTTCATGTTGATTAGAACAGAAATTAATAAGCTTAGACAGTTACCAAATTTTATTTTCTCGCTTCCAAACTTAAGAAGATTTGTTAGAAAATGTTTTGAACTATATCACCAATATGACAAATAATGAGTCTTAATGGAAAGAATTTGACTGGTTAAAAATATTGTAACGTAATTTGTAATATGACCAATAACGGCGACGGGTGAATGACGAAATCAATGAATTTTAAATCATTATCGATTAAAATTTGTAACGTATTGTATCTTACAATAAATATATAGACTGATTAATGCGTGTTGTAAGACGGTTATATTTGTAACAGATTATGATTAAATTTTAAGAACTCTTGACTCAAAGAATAAAAACAGTTTTGGAATACGCATGAATTAGAATTTGGCTGCACAAGTTGCATTATTCTACCGACTGATATTACGAATACTTCAAACACTTGTGTTGGCTGATCGTTTCCAATTCACTTATGGTACAATTGAGATTTCTCAAGCACAAAAATAAATATATCAAATTTTTGCCTTGTTACATATCACTCAACGATTTGATTCAAATTATTTCGAGTGTATGAGCTGGCTTTTTTTAAAAAACACACAACTCAAAAAACGCTTCAATCTTTTATTGTGCAAAAGTGAATTGTCGAAAGAAACGTTACGGATATGAGGGAGGGAAAGTTGGTTTTCCATCAAAAGACAAATAAAAAAAGAAGGAAGGACGAGAAAGAAATGAACAGACATCTGTTTCAAAAACATATCAATATCAGCTAATGCGTTAGGTCCCAAGATTCGGAATGTTGATTGATGCAGGTGGTACGCACTTTTTTGTGTGCAAATCGTTGACCTTGAGGAAAAAATCTTACGAAGGAAGAAATGGCATGAACAGGCAAAGGAACTATGAAGCGATGAAAGTTGAAAGATTTTCGCTCTATTTTGAAACTTAGGAAGGAGATGAAAAGAAATTGGTTGAGAAGAAAAAAGTTGTTATGAGGTTTGCCGATTGCGTGAACAAACAAGACTTACACCAAAATTGCCTGTTGCAATAAATCTCTTGATGAATGTAGATTAAGAAATGAATTCTTATATTATATTTCTTGTTTATTATTATATTTCTGTGTATTGGATAGTGCTATTTTAGATTTTTTTCATATCTATATTCTATTATTATACAAAAAAAATATTTGGTGTTGTAAAATTGAATAAGTTTTCGTATTAATACTTATATTATTATTATTGATGTATTTTAAAAAATTTCTGTCCTTTTCGATGAATTAACGTATTTTAAATTTTAAGTGAATGTCGTGTAGACTTAGTGAATGTAAAATTTTGTACAAAACCATTGCCCGACTGTCGTAATTTGTTTTGTGTTCTAAGAACATTTCGTAAAGAAGCCCTAATTTAGATTCGCGTTGTGAATAGTCCATTTTTTCAAAAGAAAATAGAAACTACAATATGAATTCTTCTATTATTCTTTAATGTAAAATTTGTACATAAAATGTAGTAAACAACATTTTAACTTTCTTGAAATATAATTTTGTATAAAATATGCTCTTACGTATAATAATTTTGTATAATAAATAATTACTAAAGATCTCATTTCCAAAATTTTATAAGTATGTTACTTATATTAAATTTTATTTACAAATATATAAATATCTTTATTTGTGTATTTTCAAGATAAAGATAATCTAAAATTACAATCTTCTCATTGTGAAAAAAATCAGTAATGACGATACGTAAAAAAATGTATACAATATGAACTTTGCAATATTATTGAGTATTTTTTTCTAATCCAATTTAAAATAAGGTCTTAAATTTATTTTGGTGATGATATCAATACAAATTGTTATTGCATACATAACATAGGTACATTTATGTGGAATTAATATTTATTATTTTATCTACACTCATAATTTTCTTTCTGTTGCATCACAACAATTATTGTTTTATAAAAATTAATTTTTAATATTTTTTTTTGTAATTTTCAGCTGTTATAACAAACAGCTAGCTTCTTGTCTATGACTAACAGTTTGACAATCTTAATATTAAAATTCAATCAATCAATAATGTGCGTAATTTCAAAATCAATCATTGAGTGACTTCAAAGTGTGTTATTGCTTGTTCTATGTAAATATATAAATTGTGTAAATCAAATAAAGTTTAGAAAACATATCCCTGATAAAAATCATGTAAATCTACATAATAATTCAGTTATGTCACCAAATAATGAAGATGGCCGGAAAATACTACTTTTCGAAAATAACATATACCTACTATGAAAAATAAACAACAATAATGAGAAACTGTGACAAAATATTTTGTAACAATAAAAAAAGAAACATAATATTATATTATGAATATAATTATTAAATGTGATATTTTATGTAAATATAAGAAGAAAAAAAGAAATATATATTACAGTTATATTAATAACATATAAAATGTGATATGTATTTATTATTTGGAAAAAAAAAAAAATATATATATATATATATATATATATATATTATATATTTAAATACAAAAAGAGATAGATTTTTAAAATAAAGATTCCGATTTGAAAATATTATAAGTACTACAAGTGCTTCAAAATATATTTATTTATAAAAATGTGGAAGAAATAAAAAACATCAAAAAAATAAATAAAACTCCGTCAAAGAAATCAAATTTATCCTCCCATTTCAATTTTTTTTTCAAATTTTCTTTAATGTTTGTGGTAGAAAACATTGTTATAGTATATGTAAAGATTACCTAATGCTGTTAATCGATGAACGCTTTTCTGGTATATTTCATACAACAATAAATTGTTTAAACATTGGTCAAATCCCACTAACGGGCTGTTTCACCACCTCTGGATACAAATCAATCCATCACAAATCTAACGGATAAAATGAAAAATGCATTTCACGACTCTATGACAGCTCTATTTGACTTATAGAGTTCTAGAGACATTATCCGGTGAAAAATGTTCGCGATAAGTAGGTATTAGATAGTGTTAACTGTCAAAAATTGTTAACATTTGGGTTTGATTTTTTGAGAATAATTAATGTTAGGTATACGATCAACTCGACGATGATATCATATTTTCACACAATTCGAGACAAAATCGCCATCAGAGAATATTAATATACAACATTCAACACAGTTGTCAAAATTTATAAATAAATAAATAAATAACACTCTTCTATACATAGGTGTCAGTATAGCCGGCGGAACTTAATGCTTGAAGCATTGTCTACCAGTCAACCGGTCCCGTCCAATCTGAGACAGGATTCCAACCCCGAGTAGAAATTTCAAGTGAAAAAACACATTGAAAATTTCTGACCCGACCGGGAATCGAACCCGGGACCTCTTGATCTGAAGTCGGAGCCTTTGCCACTAGGCTACCGAGGTCGGTTTACGGAAATTTATATACGTCAACAAAACATAGAAAAGCATGAAATAACAACATTGCCACTGCTATCTGTCGGAACACAATCCCTAAGAAATTAATTATAGGTGGTGAAATGCTTGCTTCAATTTATTTGACAGATAAATTTATCCTAGAGATATTTGTCTAAAACTTTATCCAGAGGTGGTAAAACAGCCCTTAAACCAAATACTGCAGTAGCAAAATTCTAAGGAAGTGTAATTTATTTCTGAAAATGTTTGTAATAATATGAGGATTTCTGAATAACCCTAAATTGTAAAATTGACGTTATTTTCATAATACCAGCATTAAGCTAATGAAAAAAAATGATAAATTTGTAATATATGTATATATACGAAGCTCGCTACACAACAACCTGATTAGATTTATGTATTGTGTTTAGGTACAAAGGTGTACCGTGTTTTAATTTTATTTCATCTAAAGTGTTTTTTTTTATTGGCTAAAAATACTAAAAAGTTTCGATACTTAAACTTTTCTTTAAAAAAAAAACATCGTCTTTAGTTGCTGAAAGATGCAAAATGGCTTAACTTTAACTATGTAGGTCAACAAGTTTTCGGTAAAATTTACAAATAACAATTTTGAATTTTCAAATATGCTTATTTATAATCAATGCATTAAAAAAACTCCAGTGTTTTTTTATGAAATAACTTCAATTCTTAAAAGTACCTACTTAGTGTAAGTAAATACCAATTTTGCTACAAGTTTCAAAAATATTAATAATTTTTTTGTGAATGAAACACACAGATCCTTGGTTGGATAATTTTACCAAAATCAAGCCTTCTGTTTTTCAAAATCTTTCATTCGTTATTGTTTTGATGTTTGCCTCCCTTTCCATTTTTCTTTGAGTGATTAAGTTGGCTTAGATCTTCATTTCTATCAGGAGCCAAAGCTTCCATTTATTATGAAACATATTGTAAGTCAGTGCGCATGTTCTTACCACTGACAAGTTCCTATTTTATAGAAAAAAAAAACAAAATGAAAAAATTATTTGTCGTACTTATTTTTCTTAATTCTTTGCATCAATAATAATAATTGATTTTTATCTATGTTTTTAGCAGTTAGAATATTTTTGATATTTGATTATATTATTATGTGTGTACAATAATCTTATTTTTTTCCGCAATTGAATTATTTTTTTATAAAATTTATCAGAAATTTAAAAATATATTCTAGATAATAACTATCTTAGTGCTTTTTGTAACTATCTTTTTAAAGCAATATCTCGTGCCCAAATATAAAGTAACATATTATTGTACTTATTGAAATATATTAAAAGATTTTTATATAATGATACTTGATTAGTTGTGAAATTGAGAAAGCAGAATAATAAAATTGTGAACGAGCTATTGTTTTATAACTTAGATACTAGTTTCACATCTAAAACGGTTGAGAATTAAAATGATCTTGGTTCATAATATAAACATACGAATAAATGCAATAATATTTATTAATTATAAATAATTTAATAAGATTGAATGTTTGTAGTTTCTTTGAAAATAAAACAATTTGATATTTTTATAATAAATGTCGTACTCATATTATTTGACTGATAATATGAGTCCAAATTTAATATCCGAGATCAATCTAATTTTCACAATTTGAAAATAAATAATTTTTAATATTATATTTATTAATAATGTGTAAAAAGAATCATTACAATATGAAGTTGTGTTATAATATATTTATTACATAACTGTAAATAAATAATCATTACAAAAAAAAAACAATCTTGTCATAATATTTTTTTGTTAATTTGATTTGATCAATTTTAATATATTTTATGATAATGATTATCGTTTTGTGAAAGTTACCAAGTAAAAATATTATATTTATTAAATAATAAGGGATATTTATATTATTTTTTAAATTTAAGTAAATGTCTAAAATAAATATAATAGTTATTAAATAAGTACATAAAAGATATTATTTTAATTATATTTTAAAGAAGCGTATTAATATAATATTAAAATCCATATAAATATTTTTCTTCCAAATTGTTGTGTATTTGATGACGAGCAACTAGCGTCACCAGCCTTAAAGATATTGTTTAATCATTGCGTTGTGTACTTAGATTTGTAAGTACAAAGTAGAAATAATCTACCTGCATAACATAAAAGCAACAAATAGTTGTGATCTTTTTTCTTAAATATGATGGCCGGCATGACATAATCTTTTTGTTTTTCATTATTTACTGACTTTTTACATCTCAGAATAATTTTTTTTTCGAGATTTAAAAACAAAATTCAACAATACTTTAAAGACATGATTCAACATTTTTTACATAAGGAGAAGGAGCAGGCTCAATATTATACAAAAAGCCAAATATCTTAGATTTAAATTTAAGTTAATTATTTATAATTAATGTATTATTATCATCAATATATTTTGAGATTTATTACGTTTAAGAAACTTTCTCATTGTTTGCTTAACTTTTTTATTTTATTTTTGAATCATTTAAGGACAAAATATAAACCATACAATACTTAATACCTCAAACGATATCATTAGATTTTTGTTACATAATATATTATTTATCAGAGAAATAATGACGGGCCAGTTAAATATCTTCTCATCGATATTATAATCCCACCATACTTTGTTTACCATTAATTATTGTTTCAATGCTGATAAAATAAAATGCCAGTATTTTGTAATAATCAAAATGGTTCTTATATCTGTCTGTCCTTAAATCATTTCAATACTGATCTCATGAATAAAGTTTTTAGGCTTAAGCATAAGCAAAGAATGTTACGATAAGAATATTCACATTGGATAAGAATATATAATTTTAGAAATTAATTATTTATTCGTAACTTGTAAGATGAAATGTTACAAATTACAGATAGCACTATAAAAAAAATATTAATTTGAATTTATTCTTCGGAGCGCCATGTATATTCAGCGGAGATATACCAATAATATTTTCAAATAAGCCATCTTTAATTTGTACTATTTTTTTTAACTGTTAATGTTATAGGATCACTCTTATTGCTGCTTTTCTTCGTGTTTTTAAAACAAGCACACTTTATTTTCAATCGTGGCCTACGTAGTTAACTTTGCTTTTTTCTGATACATTAAACTATCGAAGATAATAAAGAAATGAAGGAAATAAACGCACAATTATGGATATATCTATATATTAATTTTACTAAGTAATGTGGAGTTTTGATAACTCATTAAGAACATTTACTTCTAATTGTTGTGCCTTTTTAATTTACATGACAAAGAAAATCAATTCATCAATAGTAAATACAATTAATTCTTATAAAAAATAATTATTGACAAAAACTCTTCAGTAAACAGTGGCCTAGTACAAAGTATATATGGATCAGAAAATTTAAAAATAAATCTATATACCTACCTATATTTATGCAAAATTATTGGCTATTACATTCCTAACTTACATTATAATAAATTCTATTCTATTGGTCAACTTAATGTATATTTATAGATTGAACCCAGAATTTAAACAATAAGTACGAGCTAACATTTAAAAAGGCATAATATATTTTATGAATACAGCAAATCAACCCACATGAACTTTTAAGAAAATTTTCAGTATTTTATATCAATATCGTCAAGTATTAAGTTTAATCATTTCATTTCAATAAAGTACTAATTAGATAAAAAAAAAAAATAAACAACGACATGCAGATCTGTTTAATAGATTTTCATTTATTAATTATTTATTTATTCTTAATGATGTTTTATCATATCTTTACATTTGTTGTGCCAACCTTATAAAAATAAGAGTATGCATTGTACATAATCATTTTGGTTTATTTATTTAAACAAAAAACATGAAAAATAAATACTTATCTCTTCTTCAAGTTGCATTCTTTTACTATATTATTCTTTGATACAGTCTATTTATTGTAAAAATATTATTTTTAGTCAAAAATGTGCTCAATACTCATTGTAAGATGTCTGAAAATGATAAGTACCCCTAGCATGAACAACTCTCACTCTCGCTGGCTTAATTATGTATATGTATATTTCATTTAAAAATGTAGAAGTACATTGAAGCAAATGTACATTTTGTTTAAAAATGTATACATTGAAGTAAATGTACATAGTGTTAAAAAAATGCATACATTGAAGTAAATGTATATTTTGTTTAAAAATGTATACATTGAAGTAAATGTACATTTTGTTTAAAAATGTATACATTGAAGTAAATGTACATTTCGTGAGGGTCCTTCATGTTGGGGAAAGAGGATTGATTGCCTTATTGATATTTCCAAACGGATCTCGATTGTTATTTTTTCTCTCATATTATAATTATTTTTATTTATTTTTTCCTTTTTTAACTAATTATCGCAATTTTTTTATTTGTTAAAATAAAATTAACAATTATTATAATTGGAAGTTACCAAAATGTTTAGGCCATTTTTGATTATAATATAATATAATATTGTGAATATTGATTAATTTGAAAATACGTGTGCCCATAATATTAGATGTACGTTTCATTTTAAAAATGACTAACACCTTCAGTTATGTAGAATTACAATGTTACCTTTTTTTTTGACCATAATGGATAAATAACATTTTCTCGAAAGGGTTATAATATTACTTATATACAAAAGCATTAAACCAAAATATCACACACTCAACTTAGATTGTTCCATAAAAAATTGTTTAAATTATATTTAACGCTCTCATCACAAATCATTTTTATTCCAATGTGGACCACAAGAAACATATTTACTTACATTTTATTCAAGTAACAATACAACAATACAAAAATGTTAATAATAATAATACACATTGATAGTACCTACTCGCATGAGTATTAAAGGTTCAGACAATATTATATATTTTTAAAAATATCAATGACACAATTTTAAGTAAAAATATTTAGAAAAAAAAATTTAATTAAGACATTTTATTTTGATTTTAATTGATTTTTAATTTTTCCAAAATGATGTACAAATAGTTATATATTATTATACTTACTTAAAACAGATGTACGTATTGGTATTAGTTTTTTTTCTGATTTTATAATAATATAGTTAAGTATTATTTTTGAAAACCAATATTTGTATATTTTTTCGAGTCCAAAATAAAATATTTTAAGACAAATAATTGGTTCAATTTGTCACAATCGGCTTAAAATATTCTCGACTTCCTTTGCATAATGTTTTTCATTTATTTATTAAATAACATGCTTATATAAATATTTATATTTGTTAAAATGAAATTATAAAGAATTAAATTCTGTTAAATTATTATTATTTGTTATGATTTTTTAATTATTTTTAATTAATTATAATAATTCATTGATTCTTTTTAATTTGCTAAACATAATATGAATTTTATTTTTAATGATTATATTTATGTTAATAATAATGTTTTATAAGTCTTAATATTTAAAATTGTAATAGAGTTATCATCGAAATTTGATTTATATAAAATGTTCATATTATTATACTATTATAATTCTGTACATTTAAGATATATATTATTTATGTATTAAAAATTTTGTGTTCTACAAATATATATATGACATAAAATAAATTCGTTTAGATTTGAACAAAAACTTTTAATTTAAAAACATAATCTTCTCCAGTATTTATTTATAATTTCCTTCTGCACTATGAGAAAAAGACTTCAACCGAGAGAATTTTTATCTATGGATGCAAATGACGGCTTCTAACCTCTGAAATTCTTTAATGTGGAAACCTGCTTATGGTAATAAACAAGACTGTTAAAAGTCATGACAAAAGACCCTCAAATACTTAGTTTAGTTCTTTTTATGAAAAGCTCAGTCTCATCGGAATGCAGACTATATATGCTGAGTATGCTAATGGCTGCTAAAATGAACAACTATTAATAAGAAAAATACATTTATCTTCAGGAAAAGATGCAACAATCTGTTTTAAATGCTTTTTCTATTAGCTTGATCCTTCAGAAATACTCTAGTTGACTATTATAGAGGAAAGTTCACATGATTCTTAAAGAGAAAATTCTGCAACTAAACAAAATAAATAAAACACACTCTTCTATACATAGATGTCAGTATGGCCGGCGGAAAGTAATGCTTGAAGCAGTCTCTACCAGTCAACCGGTCCCGTTCAATCCGAGACAATATTCCAACCCCAAGTAGAAATTTCAAGGAAAAAACACAAATGAAATTTCTGACCCAACCAGGACTCTGGACCTCTTGATTAGAAGTTGGCTTCTTGGCTACCAAGGTTGGTCTAAACTTAAATGTTAGATAAATATTTGAATAAAAAACAGCAGATATTTTTATAAAAAAAGTTTATAGACTGACAAACAAATAATATAGGTACATAATAAATGTTTAACACGTAGGTAGGTACGTCATTTTATTAAATAATAAAAATAAATTAATATAACATCTGGTTATATGCAATTATTTTATTCTAACACAGACAATAGATACAAAGGATAGAAATCTTTTTTAAATACCAGCTTTTATTGTGCATACAATTTATAAAAAAAAAATTTTTTTTTTCAAAGAAAACATAAAATATTTTTAGCAATTTAAATAAATTTTATAAAATTAATATGATTTCGGAAACAATCAGCTATTTTCATGAACTATAGTAACAAACTAAAAATCGGAAAGCGTTTTGATGAAAATGCTTTAAACAACTAAAAATATTGTTCTTTATTTCTCAAATGGAATACATGATGATAAAAAGCAACAACACTTAAAATAAAAATATAAAAATCAACAATAATGAGACAAAAAAATATTCAAAAACTTATGAAAGACAAGTCAAAATACTTTAAAAATGAACCTTCAATTATTCTGTCAAAATTTATTTAACACTCGGTTACACATAGGGAAGTAAAACTCGACTTGAGGTGTTTTTTTTTTTAAATAAAATTATGAGTGAATAACTTATTCAACAATTATCATCATTTTCTTTTAGGACTCGTAATTTTTAAAACATAGATGCAAAGATGTGGGGTGGGGGAAGTAGTGCAGCAGAGGAGTGTCTACAGCCTGAGGATGAGGAGAGCTGACCCTAGCAGCAGTCTTCATAGACGTTAAGCTGGGAGCAAGCCAGGGAGAGAGGGAACAACAAATTCCCCTGTAATACACATATTGATGATTAAATTTACTTAATTTGTGCAAAAAGATTACTTAATGCTAAATACCGAAAATAATTTAATATAATATATTGAAACTTTAAAGATATAATATTAATTTTATAGTGGATAATGCAATATACAGTGGACTATAAATATTTCAGTTGAGAGCAAACATAGTCGAAAATGGCACCCAAATATTGTTCAAATCAAAACAGAAATGTGTGCAAGCGAACCGACAAGACTCTAATGTTTAACATTTATTGATTTATTAGCTTTCCCGACAGACGTCCTATGTTCCAATTTGTATCTATATAGGGTGTCCCAAAAAGTATGGATAATCGGTTAACCAGGGATAGAGGACCCCTAGGGCTATCCAAAAACCTCAATGTATGTTCTACGAATTTTTGTCGTTTTCGAGTTATAATTTTTTTTCGAAAAACTCCGATTGTCACGACATAATTGGACACAGAGACGCCATTTATTGAGATACACCCTTCATTATTTTTTTCAAAATTGTTGAACAGTGTAAGTTTTAGATGTAATAATAATTTGTTTTATCCAATTTGATACCATAGCTTAAAAAATAAATGTTGTATCTCAAAAATAGTCAAATCAGAAAATTGACAAAAATGTTTGAGGGTGATTTAAAAATAGGTCACATAAAATTTTTTTTCCCAAACATTTTTCAAAGTTGTTGCATTTTTCAAAGTGTTTTAGTCAACGACTAAAACACAACCGTGGCACCTTTTCGGTGGTGGCTCCCTTTTTTACATGCCATTTTTTAGACTCGATTGCATCTCTAGTATAAATCTCATTGGTTTCAAAACATATATTTTCCATCGCACCAACTACCAAACAACTAACAGTACCTGTTAAACTGTAATTTAATTTCATTTTTTCAAATTTGGAATAAAAATTATATTGTTAAAAGTAATAATAATAATAAATAGGACTATTTATAACGCACCGTTTAGTGACGACAGTGGTCACCTCAAGGGCGCTTTTAAGTTTGCAATACTAAGAAGGTTACTACTTAGAGTTTTCTTTCATTTTCCAAGCAACTCTCTTAATTTTTTCTTTCATAAGAACCTTCTGAAAAAAGCTGACACGACAAAAAAAGAATTAGCGAAATCGGTCTTGCCGTTTAGGCGTGATGCGATGACAACCAAAAATAGCTCTCCATTTTTATATACTTTATTAACAGGTTATAAAGTTGTATATCAATTACAGCCACGGTTATATGGTGTGGAAGGAGATCACTACAACAAGCAAGCACTGAATGCAGTGGAGAGCTCTTGTTGCCTCCCATGCCCCTAACTGGGGCCTCTTGAATTGATTCCAGAAAAGGATTAAGGCTGTCAAGTTTTGAGTAAAGATGAGAAAACAACACCTGAAGATGATTTGTACTTTGTACAAGCTTTGCTTAGTGTGAAAGATGTCAAAAGTGTATTTGTGTTCATGGGTGAGCCCAGCTACATTTAAGAAAAAAGAGATTCCACTGCATATAAAAAATACGCTAAAGATAAACTTTCAAAAGGTTTGTAATATTAAAACAACAAATTGATTTCTTAAATAAATTGATACCTACTAAATAATATTTACAAAGATTAAATTAGATAACATTGTGTTTATAACAATAAACCACTTCTTTGAACTTATATAAGCTTTAATTTATAAGGTAATCAAATTTTAATAAACAAAATTAGCACATTTTTCAAAGGTAACCACCGTACACGGGATATTTAGAAACTCGATTTTTAGGTTTCCTGTGATCACAAAATATGATTTCTAGTGCTTCAAATGTATCAATAAAAATTCATTACATAAATTACTTTCCACCAAAAATAAATGCATGTTAAACGGCTTATAATTTATAAATTAAATATAGTGAAAATAGCTACAAAAGGGAGAAAGCACAGTAGCGAAGCTTCGCATACGAGCAAATTCCTCATAGGTTTATCGAATAAACAGAAAAAAATATATTTTTTCACTAAAAGTGCTTTTTTAGTATATCTATTCGATGACTATCTTTTTCACCATAGCCAGTATAACAAATAACAATTTTAGCAAAAAAAATTCTTACACCAAATTGTAATTTTCCTAGAAAATAAATGGTGCAAAAAGCCATATCAGTTGTTAACGAAATAATGATGGATATAACTCTTCCATGCTTCATTAGAAAAATATGAAACTTATACAGCTTTGTGTAATTTCAAAATAACAAAATAACATATGAAAGAAACTGTATAATAATATAACATTATTTTTAAGATATACTTGAATTAATTCTCCCTTTAAGGCCCCCCGCACACCGCAAGCCAGCCCGGAGGAGACAAATCCGCAGAAAACGACCCGCATGAAACCAACCCTCTAGTTCGATCGAGGCAATCAAACCAAAAAGCCGGCCCCACACAAATCAAGCCCGCCGCAGATCCCCCCCAAACCAACCCGCAATGCGGGGGGCCTAAACCCCACTTAGGGGCATAGAGAAGCACCAAGAGCTCTCTATTGCGCTCGAAGGCCTCCTAGGCCTATGGTGCCTTTTCTGACCGGTTGAGGTTTAAGGACGTGAGGTGGTCAACCTCACGGTCCCGATCTGATTTTTCGATTTCCTGCCTCTTACAGGATGCTCGAAAAACCAGCATAAAGAGCAAAGGTGCTATTCTTAGTCGGCAACCCCACGGTTAGATATAGGTTTAAGATATAGTCCATAGAAATATTCTTTTTCCAAAATAAGACCTATTTATTTATATACACCATCACAGCACATTCATTGTGGTCAAACACAATGTTTCCTATCTACATTCTAACTCCTTCACCACAATCAATTTGTTTCTTCTATAAAATACAATGACAATCAAAATACCAAACTTAAAATACATTTTCCAGTTGACCAGTCTTTATTATATCTAAGACAGTAGTTGCAAACCTCTCTCAAAAGCATTATTAGACGGCAAGTTTCATTTAGGTTTCTTTATCACTTAAGTGAAATAGTTACGATGTAAAAACGGACTACTACCAAGCAACCTCGGCCGAAACTATCAACAGTTGAAATAGTTAAATCACTTTAAAAAAAAAATCCGACTATTTGTTTTATAGGTAAATAAAAGGTTAATCTTAATTAAAAATTTGTTAATACTTAATAATTGAAAAAAAAATCATGAAAAGTAAATTAAATTTTTTAAATCCCAGTGGTTCTTTTTGTATAGATACCATCATAAATTAATCCTAATTGATGACAATAAAAAAGAAAACAAATGTATAGTGGAAATAA
The DNA here is from genome assembly GCA_963576905.1 of Mystacides longicornis. Classification (NCBI taxonomy): domain Eukaryota; kingdom Metazoa; phylum Arthropoda; class Insecta; order Trichoptera; family Leptoceridae; genus Mystacides; species Mystacides longicornis. Next base: position 36,488,058 of record OY756422.1, read on the forward strand.
AATACGCACTACACGCCAAAAACTTCATTTTGAGATAATCTAATAAAACTGATTTTCCCCCCATACAGACATAGTACTATGATGATTTTTGGATCTGTTTTTTTACGCCTTTAGATCATCGATATGAACTAAATGCAATATTTAGGCTATGGACAATGGTTTATAGAACATTTCCTCATACTCAACTCATTTTTTTCATTTTTGGCGTTTAGTGCGTATTTTATTTCCACTATACAAATTAGGTTTAGTGGTGATTTATGTTGCAAATCAGGTACCTACTTATCTCTAACCATTTTTATGGATGAACATCGAGTTAGCTTACGAACTGTGAAAACCACAGAATTCAATACAATAACCTAGAATCCTGACTCACGTTCAAAAGTGAAGCCCAAATATTTCAACTTTTGACAGTTTAGTTCCCAAAAGTACATGGTACGGCGTATATTTATTTGTTTTTTTTACAACAAATCGTATTTTTACTTTGAAATAAGTGCAACTTGATCATTTTTAAGTTTCTTTATAAAATGTTAACATCATTTTTTACGTTCCATTTTGACTACCGTAATGTCAAGATTGCCGGCGAATGCGGCTTCACTTTTTTACTATGAAAAGATTTAGGAGTACTCCATCTAGGTACCTATATAAAAATCTATGGTGGAAACAAACCAATGATTAATGTGAAATAGCACTCTTTTTCTATTTGTCAATATTTTAGAAAAAATAATTTCAGAAAAAAATCCTGTTTCTCCGATATTATTGTCTACATTTTTCAATATGGGATGGATTTAATTGAATACGAAATACTTTAAAGAAAATGATTAAACAATAAATTATTCTATATTACTATGAACAGCATCTACGAGGGATATATTCTGTCTTTTCTTCAAGCGTTCACATTTGGGGCATGGCTTTGAAGAATTCAAACACTTGGAGTGGTAAACACTAGAACACTTCTCACACCTGTACGTGGATTCAATATCAAATGGATAAAGAACTTTGGAGTTCTTGCAAATTTCACAGATGAAACCTTTCTGACTACACAGCCAGCAATCACTCACATGGCTCTGAGCAAAGCTTACAACTTTTTGGAGCTGATTGGCTAACGATCCATTAGGTATTTGAGCAAGATCAGTCACCGAATATATGTGTATTTGTTCATATAAATATTCTCTGGGCCAAACTCTTTTTTGCAGTTCTTCAATGACGGGTTCTCGACATGTGAACAAGTAAGCGCGTAGAAAATTAAGCTGTATTCTTAACAGCTGTAATGTGGCCATTTCATCAACATTAGCATAAATCAAAGGATTTATTTTTTTGATATTCAATAGAGGTTGATGCTGGAATTCTAGCAAGAACATTCCCACTCGTTTGGACACAGGGTAGCGCTTGAAATCCCAATTGTGGATCACTCTAGCGGGAATCATAAAGACACTTGGATCCATGCAATCAGAACAAAAATATTCTCCGGAAAAAGCGCATACTTGGGCTTTAGAAATAGTAGTCCCCAACATAACACGACAACTCTTGCATTGATAATCTTGAGAATCCAAGCCATATTCTCTCGATAGAGACCCAACTTGAGAGAGTAGTTTTTTCAATTCTGGTAAATCAAATTCAGTTGAAGGAAGCTGAGAAACTACTTCGAAACCTAAACTTTCCAAAATGGGATCATCCAAAGCAGACTGGTTTGAATCAACGGATAACTTTTTCTCAGGCTCTAAATCTTCAGTCAATTTCAACTCTTTATGTAAATCAGCCATCACATCTCTCAAGTTTGCTGTTTTATGCATCATCGGGGCTACATCCACTAGCGAAGAAATACTTCTAGAGTCGGAATTTTTGTCAATACTTGAAGAATCTGAATTGATTACAGATAACAGTTCATCAGTGGAATCCGCAGACCATGCAGTTTTACCAGTTATGCAATTGCCTATTCTAGGGAGATCAGTTTTAAGAGCCAACTCATCCTCCATACTATCACAATCAAATGGGTCGTTGGACAGTTCTGTTTCTTCCAAATGATTAAGCTTTTTACTAGGGTTAGCATTTTCAACAACATCCTCCTTTGATTCTGTGTTTGTACTCGTGCTTGGCACTGCTAACATTTTGTTCAATTCATTTTGTTGATTCTCATTGATGATGTCATCTGAAGTACTGGATATTATAAAGTTAAAGGCTTCATCTTGATCCATAGCAAGCATCTCCCCCAAACCTTTGATATTACTATCTCTGTTCAAGAAAGACTTCTTGATTTCTGGTTCATCTAACTTAAGTGTACTAGCCACATCGACTCCAGAAGCAATAGGACATGACCTCACTGGTGGAATCCAAATGCCAGTCAACACCAATACATCATCAGGCCAGGTGTTGAGCAAGCTAGAGTTTAATGGTAAATTGAATTCAGTACCAGACTCAATGCCTTCAATATATCTCTGAGCAACATCAAGCAAGTCCATATCCCGAATAAATGCCTGTTGATTGTAAAATGGCTTAGCAAGAGATGTATTTCTCAAAATTGTAGCTAAATACGACGATAATAAACAATCGTTCAGAGCCATTCGCAACCATGATCGACATTGGCCAATCTCTGTGGTTATTTGTTTCAGAGATAAAATATGTTTGATACTATCACTGTGAGACAAAGTCATAATTACAGACCAGAAATTGGGCTGTGGCTTTTGATCAGGATCTGAGGAGAAAACTGTTTTGGCTTTTCTGAATATAGAATCTTTAATTCCATGGAGAAAGATTGCTTCAAGAGCACAACACAATGAATTTGACACATCATTACTTCCAATGGTCTGGTGATGATATTCTTCCACTTGATAATCAAACTGTATTGCCTTAACACATTCGGACAAATTATTTATCAAAGATTCTTTGATGATGGCTTCTCTTCGTCGTCCCACGATAGACGTGCTGGCTCCTTTAAAGAACGAGGCCATTTTAAAGTTGTAGGTATTTATATAAACTTCATATTGTACTTAAATAATACAAAAGAAATCAAATTAAATATTCGCAGCTGCGTAATAATCAACTTTATTCAATTGACATTGACACTCGTTAGAGAGTATATGTGTTCTGTGGACAATGGACATTGATATTTGATGGATATTTGACACTTTACAGCATAGACATATTACAGTATATATTATTTATCTATGTTTGACACCTTTTTGACAAGTTTTGACACAATGTGCAGCTGTTTTATTCCATAAACAAGAATAAAGAAAATGACAGTAATGTTCCATGGATGTAAGAAGTAAGTTGTACGCCCATGTAATAGGGTATTTGACTAATTTCCAGAAACCGTTTAAAATTATTCTACGATACATTATAAGCACATTATCTTTATATTTTCTGAAGATATGCCATATTTTATATGAAAATCATGTTTAAAGTTTAAATATCCAAAAACGCGCGTAAAACGCTGTCTTGTATAATGGCGCTGGTCACGTGGTGCATTTTACGTCACACTTCTGTATTGGTATGAGGTTGATGACTATCATTTACCATGGGGTGACGTCACCTTGACGTCACGGGGACCACAACTAATCACAAGGCGTTTTCATCGGTGACTAGTTCCATAGAAATATTTGGATTTTTAAAACGTGTTTTTATAAAAAATAAGCCTATTTAAGTTGTAAAATAAAAGAAATAAGCTTTGACACTGTGAAAAATAAGATACAGATTGTGGTCATCCTGTTTGAAAATGGCCCAAGAAAGCTTATTTCTTTTATTTTACAACTTAAATAGGCTTATTTTTTATAAAAACACGTAATAAAAATCCAAATGTTTCTATGGAACTAGTCACCGATGAAAACGCCTTGTGATTAGTTGTGGTCCCCGTGACGTAAAGGTGACGTCACCCCATGGTAAATGATAGTCATCAACCTCATACCAATACAGAAGTGTGACGTAAAATGCACCACGTGACCAGCGCCATTATACAAGACAGCGTTTTACGCGCATTTTTGGATATTTAAACTTTAAACATGATTTTCATATAAAATATGGCATATCTTCAGAAAATATAAAGAGAATGTACTTATAATGTATCGTAGAATAATTTAAAACGGTTTCTGGAAATTAGTCAAATACCCTATGTTCACTGTAATGTTTAACATTTTTTATTTTCATTTCACTTTTGTATTTCATCCATCATCATATTTCATTCTAGAAAATTTAAACTTTGTTAGGTGTACCTTTGTTAATAATGAATTAATAAAAAGCCGCAAATTAATTTAACTTATGCCTGCGCAGGCCAACACCACCTATATAAGAAGGCCTTAGTGCTGCGTCACATCGTGAGGCCCAACATTCACTCACCTATGGGTAAGAACACGTAGAAAGCCGATTCCGATCCGCGCCGACCGGCGCAAAGAATGTTACTATGCATTTGAATGGGAATACCCACAGAGAAAGCAGGAACCCGCTTTCCGGCATGCCCATTTAAATATATTGAAACCATAGACAACAATCTATGAGCCGTTCGTCGCGGGTCGGAATCCACGAAGCGTTAAATTGTCGACGAATCCTTCTGCTGTGCGCATGCGCAGGTGTTTGAATACGGTAAAGTGAACATAGAACAACAATTATTAATAATACCCTATTACATACATAGAACCACGATGGTAAATCAGTTTGAAAAGTAGTATTATTATATTATACTCTATGATCACTGATCAGTTTTGGGTTTTGATCTGTCGTCTGAGGCGTCTGGTTGTTAACTTTGTTATTCAGATAACTTGGCAAACCACAAGCACAGTTGTTAACATACCCATAATATGGGATAGATATTAGGAAGTGCCTCTAGAGCCGTAGCCGGATCCCGTACCCGCGTCCGTAGATTTGTGTGTTGCCATATTATTACAGTTCATACTATGGTAACACTCAAATGACAGTTAATGTCAAAGCGTGAATTGGCGCGAATTTCGTATTAGTACCAAAGGACAGTTTGAATTTTCGTGCGAATCTCGTTGGGGATACATGGGATACTATTAGTATCCGGAAATAATATTTAGACATCTATATTATTCAAAATTTGAATTTTTATTTGCATATCTTTATATAAAGCTTAGTCTTTTTTTACTAATTTTTAATTTTATTTCTTTGTGACTTTTTTAATAATTTTTTAGTGATATTTTTTTGGCTACGTGAAATGAATTTTTGTTTAAAGCCGAAAGCCGTTTATATTATGTAAAATAAAAAAAATATCAAAAATATGGCGGATGGCGGATTACCTAATTCTAGGAATCCCAAATTTATGTCTAAATACTTGTCAATTTTGCATGGTTGATAGTGAAGTGTTAATATTAATCAATTATTAAAAAATGAAAGTTGGTGATACAAAGATTTCCCAAATGTTTTGGCTGATAAATATAATAGACGCAAGGAGTATTGAAAATCAAATAAAGTGGCATCATACAGAAAAAGATGCTAAGGAGTCTTTAAAATACTATTATGCAACATTAAGTTGTATAAGAGGTGGCAAGAAATACCACTCAAAAAGTGAAAACTCCACAAGAAATATTTTGTCATTGTCCCGCTTCCATCCACCTTCTTAGTAAAAATGTGGACAATTCTTTACTGTGACAACTGTAATAACCATGCATCCTTGCAAGCTTATTTTAATGCATTGTGGCAGCAGCTACTTAAATTGCCTCCACGTATTGAATAAGAAGCTCAAGATCATCCTCATCTTCATCGGTCCCTCAATTCTGAGGATCATGACCATCATCATCGTATCAGCCCGCGAACTCAATAATTACCAAATATTTTTTTACGTTTTAACTTCTAAAATGTTATATTGTGGCAACCATACTTCTAAAAAATAAAAACATCTACATTCATAAGTATTCTATTGTTACTATTGCTGATAGTTGTAATTTTGTTATATAATTACATTATTGTTCAACAATATTAATAATCAAATCCGTGCTCAGCGACAATTTAATATCATCTGTCAATGTCAATCGTCGGCTAAACAAGTGTCAATTTTTAGTTGTCTATGATAAAATATTGTCTATGGAGATCTACGGACGCCGTACCAAATTTTTGATGTTTCCGTCTACGGCTCTAGAGGCACTTCCTAGATATTATCTAGAGCCAGCTTAAAAAAACTACATGAAACTCTCGTAAACATCTGTTCAAATTTTTTTTACAATAAATGGGAACATTTCTTCAAAAGATGATCGAGCTAAGGCCATCCCTTTTGATAAAGCGGAAAACCGCATTTGGAACATTGGTGCTGTCACGCACATGAGTGAGTGTCAAGATTTGGGTTCTAACCCTGTCTACCTATTTTGTTTGGATTATTTTCATCATGTTTGCTACCGAGATTCAGCACATCATTTTAACCTATTGCAAAAAGTTTTTAATTTGATTAAGATATTAAAGCTGCTTTAAAAAGTCTTAAGAATGAAAAATGACAATAAAGGAACATTCCGGCTGAGCTATTCAAGTATTATACCTATAGCAATGGACACCATAAAACCCAACTTTATAAGAGAGCTCAAGTATGGAATCATATTACTACTCAAGCTTTAAGTAGCTTACTGTGAAAGAATCAGAGTGTACTTGTGTTCACTTTGATTGAGCACAGATTCATTTGTTTGAAAAATATATATATTAAAAAAAATGGACATTAATGTTATGGGAAACAATAATATACCCATAACATTACATATTTTAATTATAAGACTAATCGAAACTATTGACTTAACAAAACGCAATGCACTGTTGTTTTTTTTTTCATTTACAAAAAATAAGGCAATAAAAATCATTAAATGATTGCTCTCCAATGTGAGTAAGAACTCGTGTTTTGGAGAGGTAACTTAAGTATGATATCAATAAGTAGTGTCCCATATCCCATACCAGTGTCAAATACTTTTCATTTTTTATCTCCATAATATGATTATTTTTCTTTAAAAAGCCCTCTTGGCGTGAAAGAAATAAATGACGAGTGTCAAGATCAAGATCCACAGCATTATTTTGAATTTTGCCGCCAATTTGTCATGCACAGTTTAAACGTCAAACAGGATTCGTCGACAATTTAACGCTTCGTCGGAATCCGCTTTCTACGTGTTCTTAGCCAAAATCTGTATGTACTTACCTGTGCACTATGATATCTGTCTACACGCCGGCAGCCGTGACGCGGGAGGCCAAAAATGGCCGCCTGCACTAAGGCCTTCTTATATAGGTGGTGTTGGCGCAGGCACATGAGGCATCTTTCTATTTATTTATGATTTAGTAAAAAAAAATACAAAAATAACCTCAACTTAAAATATTGTTTATGGGAAAATGTATTGTGTGTGTGTATTGTCATTTTAGTCATAGGGTAAAAACACGTAGAAAGCGGATTCCGACTAGAGGTGGGCATTATAACGAAAGCTGATAAAAATATTCGATAAAAAAATAACCTCTCTAACGTTATTCATATTAAACCTTATTCGTAAGCTGTGAAAATAAGTCTAACAAAAATAATATCTCGAAAAAAAATTAGTTTACACCTTCAAAATAATCGTCTATGTTTCCGCCTTTAAGTAACGTGACTGTTTAAAATATTCCACTATTATTTTGCATCTCTAGATATCCACACATACATTCTCCCTTTAAGGCCCCCCGCACACCGTAAGCCAGCCCGGAGGAGACCAATCCGCAGCAAACCCGACCCGCACGAAACCGACCTCCTAGCTTGATCGAAGCAATCAAACCAAAAAGCCGGTCACGGAAAAATCAAGCCCGCCGCGAATTTCCCCCAAACCAACCACCAATGCGGGGGCCTAAGCCCCACTCGCGGGAGCATAGGGAGGCATCAAGAGCTCTCCATTGCGCCCGAAGGCGTCCGAGGCTGATTGTGCCTTTTCTGGCAAAAAAATAAAACTCTTAACTAATTAAGAGTTTTTTTTTAAGATTTAAATTTAAAAACTGATTAAACTTTATATTGCATTCCTTTGGCTTTTCTCAGCTATGAGTTCGCATGTGAATTCCTGGACTATACCACAAACAAAATAGAATTTGTTTTACCCACGGCGGCGCCCTAGGCGACCGCCTCGGTCGCCCCACCCACGCGACGGGCCTGAATAGGTGTATATCACCGCCACTCTGTCGTGCCCTTGCCAGTTGCCACTGCACTGCACGGGTACAAAAGAAAGTGAGTGGGTAGGTAGTGTGACGGGACTAACATTTTAGTAAAGTATTTAAATTTTATTTATAGATTAATTCTTAAACTCTAATAACTTGGTGACGCCCGTGTGATTATTCGCCTCTGTGGTATAATCAGAGCTGGGCGGTACTCGAGTACAAGTACTCGTAGATTGTACTCTGAGTACTTTTGGTGTACTCGGTATATTATGTTAATATAAAGCTTGGAATATGTAAATTGTTATTTCGGGTACCTACTGTCGCGTTGTGAGTTGTTCCCGATGTTATTTGGAACATTATTAAAGGTGTTGGTTTGTTGGTTAGATGGTGGTATATATTTCGGAGCCATCAGAGACTCCATCTTTAGCCTTTCGTCGTATTACAGAAGTGATAACGCCGAAAATTAATCTACAGTAACAGACAAGGGTGTTGTTCGTTGACTCGCTTCTTCTTCTTCTTATGGTCGCTCACAATCTGACCTCCAGAGACCGAAGCCATTGGATAGCGTCATCCGTCAGTGCGTGCAAGTCCTGTAGTCCTTTTTCAAATGCGTACATGGGGCACTCGTTAATCAGATGGTCGATTGTTTGTGTAATCCCACATGCACATGCTGGTGAGTCCATCCATCCCCATTTATGTAAGTTGGAAGCGGTGCATCCTACATCACATCGTATTCTGTTAACTCTACACCATATATTTCTGGGTTGCGTTGAGCCAGGCAGTTCTTTTGTCGGGTCAGCTACGAGGTTCTGGTTCCTTACTGACGATGCGGTCCATACTTGTCTCCATTTGTCTTCGATCGAGTAATCCGTAGTTGTAGCGGCAGCTAACCAGTACGGGTTTCGGGATTTCAGACGGCATGGAGGCGGATTATCTACATCAAGATGGATTGGCAGATTATGGTTGTATCAAATTATTGCGGCGACCGGGAGACATATTCGAATATCTTCGGTCCCTGAATCAGCAACGTTTCTTTTGTTGAGCACCCCTGCGGGTAGTTACTGGTCGCTCATGTCCGTTGAATATCACACAAAACAATCACTGCACTTGCGCTACACCAAACATGTGTTTCACAGATGTTAGAATAGAAGTGTTAGTTATTTATTTAGCGATATATTTTTGTGTAATAATTGGGGATGGTCGGATCGTTTTAACAAACAACACGTCCACACCCGCCTGCTGCCTTCGACAGAAGCAGATTATGACTAGGGGGTAGGCTATTATTTTCATTCAACTATTATTTATAAATAACGTTTAATATTAATAACGTTAGATACGTTATTTTTATTTAGCTATTATTATTATCAGCTGTCGTTATAATGCCCATCTCTAGAAATATACTGTCTGTTAGGGTACTTGTGGATGGATTTGAGTCAGTGGCGGAACTTGTAGTTGAATTGGAGGTTGTGGTGTTTGATTGGAGATGTGTTTGTGGGGTGTGGGTGGTGGTTTTTGTATGTGTGGGGTGGGTGGGTGTGGTTTGGTCTAAGAGGTGGAGGTAGGAGGGGTTAAGTTTAATCGTTTCATCTCTTTCGTTCAATGTATGATCTCGTTTGGCAATGTTGATTGCTTCGAACAAGGTGCGGTGTAGTTCTCGATTTGACTTGTGTAGTGTTTTTGTGTTTTCGAAGTCTATTTTGTGGCCTTCAGTCATTGTGTGTAGCGCGAGGGTGGATGAGGGTTTTTTGTTTTTGACGTCATTTTTGTGTTCTTCGGTTCTGACCGAGACTTTTCTGTTCGTTTTACCTATGTATACTTTGGGACAGTCTTTGAAAGGGATTTGGTATACACCTTGGTGTTCGTTGGGGATCTTATCAGTAGGTAGAAGTAAGGTTGTGCAAACTTTTTTGTTTGATGAGAAGACAGGGCGAATTTGTTTTTTCTTGAGTATGCGGCCAATCTTTTCAGATACGCCTCTGACATAAGGGATGTTACAAGTACCGAGGTACCTGTTAGGTGGTGTTGACAGATTAGGGGCGGATGCGTGTGTTTTAGCTGCACTGAGCTGCTTGTGAGAGTACCCATTTTGTTTTAGGATTTTGGTAAGAACGCGTTCTTCATCTTCCCTTTGTGTGTTATCTGTCAGTGACACAGTCCTGTGGAACAAAGATGTGGCGACCGCTTGCAGTTGGGAGGGGTGATGATGAGAGTCCGCTTGGAGGTATCTCGAGGTGGAGGTTGCTTTCCGGTAGATTTTATGTCCTAGTGTGCCGTCGGGGTTTCTGCGAATGAGTGTGTCGAGGAAGGGGAGTTGGAAGTCGGTCTCTATTTCCATCGTGAATTTGATGGTTGGATGTAGATTGTTTAGGTGGACTAAGAATTCATCTAATTTTTCTTTTCCGTGGGGCCAGATGACAAAGGTGTCATCTACGTATCGTTTATGTAGGTATATATTATAAGACAATATGTAACAACAGCTAATGACTCTAACAATAATTCATTACTGATGTTCGATTTTAAAATGGAACAAACCACTATATGGGCTTACGACCGTCTTCTACTGTTATTTCGAAGGCTGGCTTAGTGTGATCACTTTAAGTTAACAACGTTCGCCATTAGCTGGTAATGTTTAAGTCTCCGAAACTCCTCATCATGAGAATCCTCGACATGTTACATGTTGAACATGTCGAAAAATCTCATGTATACAACAAGTAGGTAGATATTTAATAATTAATGAAATATAGAGTTATAGTTGGAAATTATTGAGAAAACAAATACACTCAGATTTTCACAGTAAGCTACTTAAAGCTTGTGTCGTGATATGATTCCATATCTTTGCTCTTTTATGAAGTTAGGTTTTATGGTGTCCATTGCTATAGATAGGTACATACTAAAATAGCTCAGCCGGAATGTTCCTGGTCATTTTCCATTTTTAAGACTTTTTAAAGCAGCTTTAATATCGATATTGTTGATGGAATTCTTGATTCGCTGCAGAGATGTACAATATATTATGATGTAGTTGGAAAATCCTTTATAGAAACCTTGCTCCAGGATTTTCGTGGGCTCCATTCGCACCTCAGTGCTGCAAAGTTCATCCGGTCCTGATTTTTTAAATTAAATTAAAACCTTTTTGAATAAAAAGCTGCAACAGGCACACAAATATATGCCGAATCTCGGTGGCAAACATGATGAAGATAATTCAAACAAAATAGGTAGACAGGGTTAGAGATATTGTTAAAAGCGGAACAACAACAAAGTTAACAACCATACGCACAGACTCACACTACTCACAGAATAATAATACCCTATTACATCACAGACTCCACACGCCTCAGGCGACAGATAAAATCTGATTTTTACCGACGTGGTTCTTGTTCTATGTTCACTTCAAAACCTGCGCATGCGCACAGCAGAAGGATTTGTCGAAGAATTAACGCTTCGTATTAACCCTTTAAAGCCCAAGCAATGAAAAAATCAGTTTATCGGTAAAAAAATATTTTTTCTAAGGAGAAAGGGGTTTAAATAAAAATATTTTCTAGTTTTTAATTTTTTTTAATTTTTTTATATATATAAAACAATGACGGGACTTGTAAGTCCCGGTGGGCATTTAGGGGAATAAATATCTATAAAGTATTTTCTAACATATTTTAACATTATTTCGTGATACTCCTTTATACATTTTTTTGTCATTGCAGCAAAGAAATACTTTGCTGTTTGAGCACATAGAGAATGGTCGTGACTCATTTTTTTTTATGCTGCATCCCTCACATCGTCCTCTTTTGCTTGTAAATGCTGCCCAATATACCCCCCTGTTCCCTAAACGAATATCATTTTTGGAACTGACATTCCACTATTCCTTCTTTTTGTAGGGATCACTTCCATGGGGTAAACTGATTTTCGTTTCAAAGGCATTTTTTGGGTCATGACCTCTCATGATGGACCTTCGTATTTCTAATACTGAAGATTTAGAAAATATTTTATTTCTAATCACGTACGTGTTTACAAAATAAATATCTAATAAACCTAAAAAGAGGCGATGCCACCATTTCCGGGACTTGCGATCTATGCAGTATAGTGCACGCAGTCGATCCGCCAAGTCTACTCCACCCACAGCCAAGGGACAAGTAGTGACCTCTTTCTTTTTGACATCAAGTGCAGTACGTTTCACAACAGAATCTTCGCTATCATGGTAGTTGGATGTAAGGTAGATCCAGGGGGGGGTTACGGGGGGTCACGACCCCCTGGACTAGATCCAGACCAGGGAGGTCATGAACCCTCTGAGCTGGGTCCAGGATCTATAATTTTTGTCTATTTTGAAGTACACTAGGTACTTACATTTATTAATAAAATACTTACTTTTCTATTACGGTCATAATAAAATTATAATTTCTTGTGGGCCGTGACCCCCCCCCCCTCTGGGTAAAAAGTTTAGTTCCCAGATTCCAATTTTTTTTCATAGGAAAAGTTTAGTTTCCAGATACCAAATTTGGCAAATGACCTTTTTTTAGGAAAAGTATAGTTTCCAGATACCAAATTTTGGAAATGACCTTTTTTGCTTGGTGACCCCCCCCCTGGCGCCAAAGCTGGATCCGCCCTTGGTTGTTCACAATGATTACAATTTTGTTATCCATCTACTTGAAGACGCCGATTTCCAATGATGAAAACCGGTAATCACTTGATCCACATTTCAAGGCTTTGTCGCATTCCATATTTTATGGAAACCCTTTTCCGTTGCCAACATCAGATGGTGCATTTATGTCTGGAACATCTTCCAGAAGAATATTTTCGATATCAGCTTCCGTAAGTATATTCATCTGAAAAAATAAACTACTTATGCGTATTATCAAGTCTAAGGAAAATTTCCAAAATAAAAAGTGTCAAATGCCCAACGGGACTTCGGAGTCCCGGTAAGAAAAATCATGATAAAAACAATACGTAATCTATTTTTTATGAAAAAATTTTTTAGTATTAGTTAAAAACATTACTTTTAAAAATATTTTATAAAATAAATGGTTTACCGTGAGGATTTGCAAATGAAAAATAGTAATTTCTTTAGCACCATGCGACACACGTATCTAGGTTTGGCGGTTGAATTTGACAGAGCTGTCATTTATCAAATTCTCACTTTAGCGAACTTATTTCTCTACGGCTGATTGCGAGACGGAACCTACAAGTACCTTCCGTCACTAAGTAAACGAAATTGCCCCGTATATATTAAGTAGGCGCATTTTAATTTTCGGGACTTTTGAGTCCCGTTAGGCTATAAAGGGTTAATGGGCATGCCGGAAAGCGGGTTCCTGCTTTTTCTGTGCATTTCTGTGCGCCGGTCGGCGCGGGTCAGAATCGGCTTTCTACGTATTCTTACCCATAGAAATGGAAATTATTTCAATCACGTCATCATTTAGTAGTATTCCAATGTTACAAATTGAGATTGTTATTAAATGGTTTTGGTTATTAAATGTTTTATTTGTAACCAAATTTGTGAGTAGCAGCGAAATTGATGCCAAGGAGAGTGAATCACAAGGTTTATTTTCATTGTTAAATCTCCTTATAGTGGATCGGTAAATTTAACTAACCTCTATTTTAGATTTGCTTTCATTTTTATTTCTCAAAGTTACATTATAATAGTGTCAATATCTTATTATTTTAATTATTATCTTCATTTTATTTCAGAGTACATATTATGCAGGCAATGTGGGGCAGATGTGGCTGATGCATATTTTTTAGACAACGTATTGAGTACTTACAGCAAAAGTCAAGTAAAACAAAATATTTTTGGAAAATCAAGTTTAGTTGTTCAGGAGCTTGAAAATCCGCTAGGAATCAGATTTAAAATCATTAACTCAAAGAAGGCGCATTGTGTTGCAATTGGAACGGTAAGCATTCAATTCTATTTGGTTCTATTGTCCTTTTTGTAAAATCCAAGAATAGCTTATTTTAACTTGAAAAAATAGGGCGTGGCTAGTTTGCCGCAAGCGGTATACTAGAAAAGCGCACTAAAAAGCCGCTAGTTTCGGAACAAAAGTTCAAATGCGTCAACAATTCAAATATGTTCGGTTTTCAGACGGTAAAATGGATTCGGGGTACATGTGAAGAGGTATGGGGGGCTCTGGCCCCCAAACCCTCCTAAATAATTATGTTCAAACCTAACCTAACCTATTTTCATGACTGTTAGTCATGAAAATAGTAGAAAGCGTGCTAACGAACCTATTTTTTAATGAATTGAGCACAGCTAAAGTGAACACAAATACACTTTAAACATCTTTCACAGAAAAAAAAGAACACCCGCACCGGGATTCGAACCGACAACCATCAATATGAACAGCGGCGATGGTAACCACTCATCCGCAGTGAACTTACGTAACACGTCGAAAAACTGTAACATCTACTATTATTATCACGCATGCGCACTTCTTCTTTGCACTGCCACTGGCGGCTTTTTAGCGCGATTTGCTAGTATACCGCTTGCGGCAAACTAGACACTTCCGAAAAAATATCACGAGTGAAATTTTATCAATGCCTATCCAATGGACTCTTTTAAACTTTTTAGAAAATACATTTATTCAATGAAATATCCAACATTTTATTGGTACCACTTTTGTTTGAGGTTATGTTGTTTATAAAAACATAGCTTTTAGACAAACTAATATTGATAATACACTTTTTTACAGAATATATTAAAACACTACATATTTATTGCATATAATTTCTTTTAAAATAAAAAATATAGCTATACTCATTTTTTCTCAAATGATTCACACTTGCATTTGAAAACATAAGCTCAAGAAATCGGTTCCATTGGCTTGTGAAACAACCACTTCTATAATATGTCAGTAATGTTTTTTTTTCAATTAACCACAAAAGAAATGAATTTTAATAATTATAAAACTTTTATTAAAATGGTGACTATCTCCTTATTCAGATAGAATTCAATCAAATATTACAACTTGTATATGTACACAATACTGAATAAAATATGAGTTTTAAATATTGCTTAATTAATAGAAATAGGGGTGATCGGTCTGGGGTTTAAAAAAATATATATAACTAACTGACCTGCCCATCGAACTTTGAACTAACCCAGAATAAAAGAAATATTTTTGACTTATTACATGAATTAAATACAGTTTATGACATAAAAACTGAATTCAATTTACCTAGCTAATAATTTATTGCTTTGTGTAATAATTATTGTTGATTCGGATGTGGGATGAAGTTCGACGGTTCATATGTTTGTAATAAACACAATTCTTCTACAGTTGCGTAGCTTTAAAAAAAATCCAAGAAATGGTGGTGTAGTAGGAAATAAATCACATATTATGAAGAGTGTTACGTTATTGTATATGTTGTTGGATGAATAGACTCCATTAAACCCAAAATTTCAAGGAATTATTACAGTCAGATTAAAATGAATCCAAGTGTTAAAATAATATTGTAATTTACAGTGGCACGACGCACATACGTGGTACGAAGGATTTGCCTGGAGGCACTGCGTCTGTCCAAAGTGTCGCACGCAGTTGGGTTGGATGTTCCAACCCATCAGTGAGACTTCCAGTAATTTAGTTCAAGCAACCGAAAAGGGATTTTATGGACTCATATTGGATGGTTTATTGAGCGAAAAAAGTACAATTTCTATACATTTATTATTATAAACCCACACTTCATAGTCCATTAGATTATTGAATCATGCTACTAGTTACTAATAAGTAGGGACCTGAATTTTTCGCATTTGCAATAAACCCTACTTTATTCGCAAATGCGAATTTCATGTTTTGGCAAAATAAAGTCGAAATATGATTTCATTAAGAAATAAACATACCAGAATCCGCAAATTGTGACAAAATTAATAACATCAATGTTTAAAAAAGGTACCTAATTAAAATTAGATGGCAATTTTCTGCGTCTGAAGGTGACATAGCGTGGAATGTTGTGAAGTTACCAGGGAAAGATGTTAGCGTCAGAGTATGGATGTCTGTTGCTAATGTTGTCTGTCCATTTAGAAAGATAATTATTATCATCTTTTTAGGACTGTACTCGTTTTCCAGTGATTCAGTTTATCTAAACTTAAAAATTTACAAAAACATAAAGCAACCCTAATATAATATTTTTTTACAAACAATAGGATTTTAGAATATGAATAATTCTATTTGCCTGGCATTCTATTATTTTTTTGTAATTCTAAAAAAATATCCCCTGGAATCTTATTGAGGTTAGGTTTATAGATAGAGGTTTTGTTTTTTTTTTAAGATACAGGTTTTGTTTTGTTAATACCTTCATATCTTTTAAAATTATACCGAAATTTGTAAAAGAATTATTAATCCCAATCTTTGATAAATAACAACGATATTACCATAAAATAACATTAAAAAGCACGTTTTACTGAACAATAGCATCACAACGCCATAAATTCAGGTCCCTACTAATTAGGTAGGTGTCTGAAATTTTCATGTAGGTAGATATTACGCCCTATAGACCATTAACGGCCACGTGGATTTTGACATTAGCCGGGAGGCATAAACATAAACAAAAAGTTTAAGAGTTGGTATGATTGTGTTTATACATAAACCCATCGCTATGGTTTGTGTATGTGTGGTGTGTGTGTGTGTCGCCATGGCCGCCATTTTGCATCCAGCCTAATGTCAGATGACGTCATCCTTTAATGGTCTATTCTGTTTTGGTTCGAACTAAAATAAGAATGAAAAAATAACAACTAATGACTCTAACAATTCATTACTAATGTTCGATTTTTAAATGGAACAAACCACTACGGGCTTACGACCGTCTTCTACTGTTATTTCGAAGGCTGGCTTAGTGTGATCACTTTACGTTAACAACGTTCGCCATAAGAATGTTCCAAAATTTAAGAATTAAGTTCACATGAATTAAAATTCTTATTCTATAAAGCGATGTGTTCTAAAAACTAAAATTAGTTCACCATAAAACAAAATTATGAATTATAATTGTCTATGGACTACATGTGCATGCGCCATTGGCCAATGTTTGTTTATTACAAATAATATGAGTGTCAAAATGTGACCAAATGGGTTAGAAGTATCTCGAATTTGCCTTTTTATCATACCAACTCTTAGATTTCCTTTTGAAATAAATAAGTATAATTATTTTTAGTGCAAATCTCTTGTTGTAATATACGCAAGAGTATTTTACGAAAGTAGTGATTTTGAACTAACCTCCAATTTTCGATTTCGGCATAACAAAACACACGCAAATAATCAATTTTATTTCCCTTAATAAAAATATTTAACACTTGTTTTAAACTTATTAGGTTAAAATAATACTTTTATTATACAAATATCATCAGATATCTTTTAAGTCGCATACAATTAGGTGTGAAATAAAATCAAGAACGCACTAAAATTGACTTAAATAGTGTTGTAGAATACCAAAATGAACTAATTTGAGTATTAGTCTTATTAGGAATGCTCTTAATTTTTACAGAATACCAATGTGCACTAACTAAAATTAGAACTTCTTATTTTAGTTAGTGCGCACTAAAATTGAAACAGAATCGGGCATATTATTGTATTTAATGAATGATGAGACATCTGGTGGAAAATTTATCATTAATGATTCTGGCATTTTATTTATTAAAATTTTTACACCAGACTAATAAAAAAAAATTTTACCCCAAAGGGGGTAGGCAGAGAGTACGGACTTTCATTCTTTCCTATCCAAACAAACCTCTTTCGCTTCCTCCAAACGCATAATACTCCGCATACATGCTCTTCTATTTCTTTTGCTCCTTACTTGGCCCTCCTGTAAGACGTCTCCGATGTGGTCGGGCCATGTCATCCGAGGTCAGCCTCATCTGCGTACACCCATTCTTTCAGATTTATATATCCTTTTAGTTATTCTCTCTTCGTTCATTCTCTACATGCCCAAACCACCTTAATTTATTCACTTTCATTCTAGTCACTACACTAACATCCACTCTACATTCTTTTTTAATATTATCATTCCTCACCTTATCAATCAATGTTAGCGTAGTGACTAATATTTGATAATATGACATAAGAATCTTTATAAATAAAGGCTTCTAAGCTGTATTTAATCAATAAATTTTTGTATGTTTTAGCTGTTGATTCTCTTCTTGTGATCCCAGACTCTCATCGATCATCATCATAACTAAACCAAAAATTTCCACAAGACTATATATTTTATATTTCCAAGATGACTGAAGTAGCTCAAAGAACTGATGAAAATGCTCTGACCGAAGAGCAAGAAGCATTTTTGAAAATGTGCGAGGAAAAATTTGCAAATCGTTACACAGAAACTGATGAAGATTATATGAAATTGTACAACGAGAATATGTCCACTCCTCCAATTATGCCCAACTGGAATGACAGGAACAGAAGCTTCAGGCCCAACAACAGACCAAGAAACAATTACCATAATAGAGGGTATGACAACTCTAACTATAATAGAGGGTACGATAGGGATAGCTACAATAGGGGTTATAATAATTATGATCGTGGTTACAACAATTATAATGATGGGGGAGGCTATAAAAGACAATATGACGACAGGAGATAAAAAAAGATGAGTAACAAAAATTGGCTTTATTCCATCATTTTTTTTATATATTTCCTATTGATAAACCGGTTTGTATAATTTTATTATTGGCTCCTTTGGAGCTGACTAATCTTCTTAAATTGTATCAGAACTTTTACAAATCGTAGGTATCTATTCATTACCAAATTTTTCATAATAGGTATGTTAATAATGTTGTAAATTCAATATTATTCTACTCGTATTAAAATAACCTTCAAATTATGTATTAATGGGGCATTGTCTTAGGGCTTATACATTAATCGCATGATCTTCAAAGAGTGATCATTATTCACAGCTAACTAGTTGACGCGAAGAAGGTATCAAGGGGGCTGAGGTGAAAAATTGCAAAATATATGTTGGTGTAGTGACAATATCATGTGTTTTTATTTTATCACTCAATTCCATTTCTGAACCGTAAAATACAGTGTTGTCTTACACCAAAATCATGTTATTAATGGAGAAGTCCTAAATGTCTCTTTTGTTCATTTTATCCCTTTCGTGGGCAAATTTTTCTTCTATATGTAATTTTATTTCAAGTTATTAGGAGGTTTACTCTTTATGCACAGATTACACTTTTGTGAAAAAATTTTTTTAGATATTTTTTTCAGAGTTATACAAGGTGGAAAACCTGTTTCCCACAGAACTTTTTCTGACAGCAAAAAATGTAGGTATGGGAAAAATTTCAAAAAATTTAAAAGTCAAAGTTTGTTGAAAAAAAGATTCCATTCACTGTTCTTTCTTTCATTTGGCTTTATTTTAATGGTACTTTGATGTTCCCATCCCATATTATTCAGATTCAACAGTATTCAATAATATTTTTGTGTTTTATTATTATTTGAAAGTCTTGGCAATAAGACCTGCCGCGCACTGGCAACTTGTTGACAGCAACTATTTAGTGGCTTCCAATGAAACACAAGGTATTGAATGCAGCCCCGCACACGGGCAACTTTTTAGTTGCGGTTGTTTTCTACGAACTTCTTCAAAGCAACAAAATAGTTGCTTTAAACAAGTTGCCAGTGCGTGGCAGACCTAAACTCCTAAAAATGCATTTCTTTTTAAAAAAGGGAATTATATTGTAATTGTTTGTATCTGAATGTGTCTTGGAGACTGATATATCAGAATTTAACAAACATTGCATCCTTAAAAATTATTGTAATTTTTAAGTAATTTATTTTTAAAATATATTACATTTTTATGATCTCTGTTTTTTTATTTTGTCCTAAACAAAGCACCTGATGGCGAAAATTTTCTGGAGTAAAGTGATCACCCTAACCTAGACACCAAGGTTGAAGGCCCTAAAGGTCAATATTCAATCCAAAATAAAAATGAAAGAGTCTTGTATAGTTCTATCACAAAATTTATTGTTCAAACATGAACCGGTTTTCGGAGACTACCATCGGAGATTTCGGAGACTGTCTTAAACATTTGATAATGGAGACGGTAGTCTCCGAAAACCAGTTCATGTTTGAACAATAAATTTTGTGATAGAACTATACAAGACTCTTTCATTTTTATTTTGAAATGGACTATCACCAAGCACCTTCTGCCCAAAACATCGATGAATATTCAATCCGTCTAAAATTAAAAAATGTCTCCTTTGAATACGAAAATTTCATAAGTTGTGTAAAAACATGTAGTCATATTATTGAGAATTGGGTAGTAAAGAATGCTTGATGGATGTGGTCGGCGCAAGATAGAGAACAGAGTGCTGAACACTGGAGATGACTATCCTTTGCAATAAATGTCTAGTCAATGACAATAATAACACATCTCGTAAATATCACTATATGTACTGTATGATAAGAAATATCTTGATCTTGCTGATGAAATCAAAAAGTCCAACAAGATAATTATTCAATTTTAATATAAAAAAAATATTTTGTTTTATATGGATAAATCCCACAACACATAGTCGGTGGCTGTGAACATCCCTATACAACCCAGGAGGTGAGGTTGTCCACAAGCCATGTGGTGAACAAATGTTGAGGGAGGCTCAGCTGATCAGTGAAATGACAGCGTGGAGACTACGTTCCGGGAGGGCCGACCTAAGATGTGATGGACATGGAAAAGAAGAATTTGGATAAATATCACATACAAGCTAGATTTACAACCTCGATCAACGAGGCAGGATGCTAATTTCTTTTTAACATTAATATTTCATTAGGTTTCTTAATAACACTGAAGTTGATTTAATGCCAATAGAGATCCTTGTAAGGGTTTGTACTTGAGCCAGTTATTGTATTAATTTAATTCATGAAGCATTTGACATCTCATATGGTTGCGCAGTGCCTATCTACATAATATATATTAGATATCCCAGAACACAAAGTGATCAACTAACGCCGCCTATCCGATACCCGTGTGCCACACATCTGGCACTTTTTATGTAGTGGTGCATGAGAGTTCTGTTGCTTGAACGCCAATTTTGTGTAGACAAAAACTGTTGACCACAACAGGCTGATGATGGTGAAGAACTTTATGTACCTGTAACCATCATTTACGTGTTAAATCTATAAAAACTTAAGATTAAATTTGTTTTAATTAAATGTTTGTAAAACCGACATTGTCACGTTGATACTTAATAAATAAATAAATTAGTGATAGGTACATATATATCAATGTTATGAAACCGTTTTAACGAGTTTTGTTTTCTCAAACAAAGATTATTATTAATGAAGTCTAGGTAGCTCCCCACAACATTTTATAAATTTCCCTCTTAAAATCCAATGCCATAGAAAGTTGTTCATAACTACTAAAAATGACGTTGACAGATCACTTGTGCATTCTATGGGCAACTGACATTGTCGCAAGGTCGTCAATAATATTTTTATCAATTTGGTATCTTCGTGTATAATATTGCGTATACGGGTACTTTATATATAATTAATATTCTATGGTATCTTTGTAATAATCACAGAATACCTATTAGGTACTTTGCGCACGTAATAATAAGTTTGGTGTGTTGGTATTTTGCCAGCCGGTTCTTGTATTATTTTAATATTTTTGCTTTGATTGCAGTCGGCGGTGGGTGTCTCGTAACATCTAGTATACTTACATTTCTTGGTGATTCGTTTTACATAATAATTTATAATCCTATATAAAAAATGGAATCCGCTTTTACTGGAGTTGAAATGGGGCCTCCCATTGAGGTTTTCGCCCTTATGAAAGCCTTTAATGATGATACATTTCCTCAAAAGGTGAATCTAGGCGCTGGAGGTAAATAGGCTATTGGTTTATTATATTTAAATGCAAGAAAACATAGGCTTATAGTCTTTCCTAACAGTTCTTGTGTTTTTTTTATTTTCACCTAATTTTCATATTTTGCCTTGCTCTTTGCTATTAAAATTGGATCAAATTCTCAAAATTGACCATAGAGGCAGGATACAACAGTTACAGGTTGTTACATTGTATTGTCTAAATAGATACCTATAACATTTCTATCTTATAAAAAAATAATAATTAGGAACCATTTGGAACTTAATTCTACATAATGAAAATTTTTTATAGTAAAAAATGGTATTATATCAATAGATAACAAGACCAGTAAAACATATCAAAAATTTATCAATATTTTTCATGCATAAGGTCAATAGGTGCATTAGGTAATAAATTAAAATAATGTGAAAAATTAGTATCGTTTTTGTAACATATTATTGTGTTACACTGTTTAATTGACCATACTAAATCTGATTTATAAACAACATCCATTTTCCCACTTAACAAACCTTGTGATCCGAATTATCATGTGGAAGGCATTCTATGAAATAAAATTATCCAGTTGTGTTTATATTTGACAGTATACAGAGACAACGACGGCAAACCATGGGTCCTACCTGTTGTTAGAAAAGTCGAAAAGCAGATGGCTGAAGATCCAACTCTTAACCATGAATACTTACCAATATTGGGATTCGAACAATTCTCAAATGCGGCTACTGCCATGTTACTCGGGGAAGACAGTCCAGCTATCAGCGAAAAAAGGGTAAGTTGTAAAAACAGTAATTAAAGTATATCATCATTGCACACAAAATTGGACTTAAATTAACTCTTCTATAACTCATGTTGTAGTATAGTCACACTCAATGTTGTCTAATTTTGTGTGCGCTACAATTTACCCATGAGTCCTATTTTGATTGCAATTACAATATGTGGAGTGGTGTGATTTGAACCATTGATTACAGGGGGTTGATAAAGTGGTCATATTATAGTGGAGGGGCATTGATTTTGGTACCAGCATATCCAAAGATTAAACACTGCAAGAATACCACATTTGGCATTGCATGGTGTCTCAAAAAGACAGCGATGACTGGGTTGGGTCCTCGAAATGGTGGAGGGAGAGCTGAAGCTTAATATTCCAAGAGCTTAATACCCCAAATCCTTTTTTTTTATCATTAAAATTAAAGATTTACAATGTATATAAAATTCACATGACACAATACATAACATTTAAATACAATAACACTCTGTCGATAGAGTAAAGCTCGTGTTCGACAGAGTCTAAATAAATAGACTCTGGAGTCTGCAAAAAGAAAATTAGAAAGAAGAAACTAAGAAAGTGTGTCACCTAAGAGTGGAGGTCCATTTTATCTCTGTCGATTTCTTTAGGGACCCAGCATGTGGGTAAAAAAGAAAATTTCAGTAAGATTTTTTTATTACTATTAAAATTAATTTCTTGTAGGCTTTTGGAATCCAATGCTTGTCCGGCACAGGGGCCTTGCGTGTGGGTGCTGACTTCCTCGTCAAACAAATGAAGAAAACCATTTTCTACTACCCGAAACCAACATGGGGTAACTTAAACTTTTTTTATACACATTTTGAATAAAATAATATATACACATTTTCTTTCAATTATAATGTACTTAAATTGAACTAAATAATAACTGCTATTAATAGTGGATGGTAGATCTAAAAATCAAAACTTTTTTAATTTCAATTTCTAATGCTTCCTTTGTTTTATTTTCATGTAGGTAATTTAAGTATTTCTTTCATTAAATTATTTGTTAATTTTCAGAAAACCATCATTTAGTGTTCATGAATGCTGGGTTTAAAGAACCACGTACGTACCGTTACTGGAAGCCTGAATCGAGAGGAATCGATTTCGAGGGTCTTTTAGAGGATTTGGGTAATGCTCCTGAAGGTGCCGTGGTAATTTTACATGCCTGTGCCCACAATCCAACGGGTTGCGATCCAACACACGAACAATGGGAACAGATTGCTAAAGTTATAAAGGTAAAAAA
Source organism: Mystacides longicornis (assembly GCA_963576905.1). Classification (NCBI taxonomy): domain Eukaryota; kingdom Metazoa; phylum Arthropoda; class Insecta; order Trichoptera; family Leptoceridae; genus Mystacides; species Mystacides longicornis. The sequence goes on from OY756422.1 coordinate 36,511,946, forward strand.
AATCGAGTTTGAGTTTTCTAGGGGCATGGGATTTTCGACAAGTCAAAGATTCCCAAAATTTAAATTTCGGGGATTTCAACCTCCTAGATGGCAGATTTCGTTAACGTAAAGTGATCACCCCTAAGGCAGTCACCCCTTCGAAACACCAGTAGAAGACGGTTGTATACTATAGTTGTTTAAATGTGTAAAAGATACACCTCTTGAGAATCAAATACTAATGGATTTAATGATAGTTTCAAGTAGTCAGCTCTTTCTATAAAAAAAATATTTCATACAAGGAGTTTAATGAAAAAAAAAACATTTCCCCGTGTGACTTATCTTATCTTACTAAGTAACAATTAAAATCAGTATCATGCTTGTAAAATCGAAGAGAGAGTTAAGCAAAATGACAGTAGTTGGTTAAAGATAATGGCTGGCAAAATTTCAGATTGAAAATGTTATAAGAAATTACTCATACAACTTAATTTGCAATTAGAGAAAAAATCATCAAAATCAAAAACTAGAGATGGTATTTATGCATCTTAAAATGGTTACTTCAAATTTAAAAAAAATATTTAAGTTGTAATGAAAATTATTTGACATTTCCTTGGAATGTTTAAATCAAAACATCAAAAAAGTGGGTATTAACAATGCTATATTCAGCTTTGGGAATTTCCATTAACTTGATACCTACAAGTACTGTAGAAATTCTGTAAAGTATACCCAAACGTGCTCAATCAGCAGATTTTATTCAATCTATACTAATATATTTGAAGTGGTTGGTGACCCAGCGGTTACAATGCCGGCTTTCGTACTGCGGACGTCGTGGTTCGATCCCAGGTGCCGACCATCTTCCTCTTTCACGACACAAGCTTCCAGTAGCTTACTGTGAAAGAGTCAAGGAGTGTATTTGTGTTCACTTTGAGTGAGCACAGATTCATTTTGTAAAAAAAAAAAATATAAACAGGAAAGATTTGATTTTTTGTTTGTTTGCATCGAATAGGCTCCAAAACTACTGAACCGATTTGAAAAATTCTTTCACTTTTGAGAAGCTACAATATCGGCGGTGAACATAGGCTATATTTAATTTCCAAAAAAAATTGGGTAACCTACGAAAACTTCAATAATGTAACCCAAGGTGTTCAAAATTTACCTAAAATATTATTTTTATCGCGAACGCTGTGAAAACTAATGATGATAGAATAAAACAATGTACTACAATTTTGTAGAAGACATCATTATTTACAAAAAGTATCGCGACAGCATATGCCTAACTATTATAGTTATGCCACAATAAGTGTTTTTTTTATTTTAAAAAAATCAATAGAATGTCACCTCTAGAAAAGGCTCTTTATTGGTATCTTGGTATTACTCCTTATTAAAATAAATTAGTTCATATTCAAGTCTGCTTCAATATGTTTGTATAACTTTTTGAATTATTCAATTCGGACATTCCATTCGAAAGTTATCACGAGTTTAAAAATGTGAGTATTGGAAAAAAAAGCATAGTCTCTTATCATCTCAACTTATCCGATGCAGTGTGCGTACGGGAGCGGGGAGGGGACTGAGGGGAGTCATGTCAAGTTTAGTAGAAATACCGCGCAAAGTAGTCACGGTGGTAAAGTGACGTGACACGATACATTGCAATGATCCAGATTAACATATGCTATAAAATATTTTGAAAAAGTTGGGGATCTGTATGAAAACTAAATTATTTTTAAGTATCTAGATCTACCCGTGCGAAGCTGGGGCGGACCTCTAGTATATACATAAAAATATTGAAGAACTAGTTTTTTAAAGGCGCCCGTGGCGCCCCTGGCCGGAGAGGTGAAAGTTCACCAAAAAAAGGACATTTTGTCGTCGCCAATTCTCGTTCCGAGTAGCCCAAATGGCGATAAATCGCCCACGTTGGCAACACTTAATAATATTAGTTAGTATACCTGTATGTTCAACGCGCGTGCGCATAACGGCAAAACGCTATTGGTTACTCAGAAGCATCCCCGATCCGCTGGATCAAAACTTGTTTGAGGGTGCGAGTGGCGCGCCATCTAGCGGCGTTAATGACATCAGTCAGTCAGGCAGGCAGTCAGTCAGTCAGTCAGTCAGTCAGTCAGTGAGTCAGTGTTCAAGACAAATATTATATAGATAAAATTTGTCTTCATTGAAAATATCATTAGATGAAATCCAGTCTTAGACCCTTAAGGCGATGTCAATGTCCCATCTTGGTCTCATAAAATTGAGAGTAAATAAAAATTCCATATTTATGAAATACTATTTTTCAAAGTTGGAGCGTTGTTTCCACATAGCTCTATGTAACCACTGTGTTCTACCAACATATTGATATAATTACATAATAATATGATGAATTATCAATATGCGCTTGTTATCTGATACTACAAACTTGTAACCACTTTCATTTGATAAGTATGTAATCAATTACTATTGAATCTATTTGAACAACATTTTCCTTTTTTTTTTAGGAAAGAAAACTTTTTCCATTCCTGGACAGTGCCTATCAAGGTTTTGCTTCTGGTGACCTGGAAAAGGACAGCTGGACTGTGAGATATTTTGTCAAGAACGGCTTTGAGCTTTTCTGCTCTCAGTCATTTGCCAAAAACTTTGGACTGTATTGTAAGTCTAATTTAGAAAAAAAAACATTTTATCATAAGATTATTTTCGAGTTTCTTGTAAGAGTTTACTGATATAAAATTAAACATAGTGGATCACTCAGCCATAGTATCACCATCGTGTGGCGACTCAATGCACGTTCCACCTTTCTTGTCCTTAGATTCACAAAACATATTTAATTTGTCATTTGATTAATCAGTTTACACTGCACATGCTCAATCCTTAATATGAGGCCCCAAGACACACCGGAATTTATTTCTCTTCTTGGCCTGTGTCAGCCAAATTGTGAGAGTTTATTTGACGAGGTCATTGAAAAAAATCAGAATTGCGAGTACCTTAGGTTCAACTCATTCCTCGTTTTGATCTCTTTCATCTTGTTGTACTAAACAGAATCAAAGGTTGTAAAAAAACGTATTATTCTTTCATGAAAACATTTTGAATACAGGTGAGCGAACTGGAAACCTAACTGTGGTGCTTAAGGATCCCAAATACATGCCTGCGGTGAAATCTCAATTCACCATCAACGTTCGGGGTTCATACTCCAATCCACCTGCTCACGGAGCTAGGGTTGTGACCAGGGTTTTGACAGACAAGGGGCTGTTTGCTGAATGGCAGGAATGCATCAAGAAAATGTCATCTCGTATCATCGATATGAGGAAAGCCCTGTATGACGAACTTATTACGTGAGTACTCTATCAAACTGTCACATATGTAGTTCTTAATAACCTTTAAAGAAGAAGCCATTACAACTGTTATACCTGCACTACACTACTTGCGAAGTTCCTCGTCCAAGTATTCGGGAAAGTTGACCGAAGTACGTCGCCACACACTCGTTCTACTTCACGAGGAACTTAGTTGTCCGCCAGCACTCGTACACAACGTGTCATGGAAAATGTTCAAGTGGCAGCAAAAACCGACGACAAACGGGCGGAGGTCGCCCCAGGCGAGCCGAGGTTGGAGGAAGTAAGGCAAAGTGCCTCTCCACACTATTGTATTTGCCTATCTACAATCAACTTGACGAGTAGTGTAGTGCAGGTATTATGGTTTGCATTGCACGTGTAAGACAGCTGGAGGTTCAAAGCCTGTTGGGATCATGAGGTTTTTCTATCCAGACTAAAATCGACATATTCATTTCAAACCTGGATCTTTTTTTACTTAAAAGAAGAATAAATCTGGGCTCACTCAGAGTGAACACAAACACACTTCTGACATCTTTCGCACTAAGCAAAGGCCTGTATTGATTCAATCTCTGTCAATGAACTTTGTAGGGTATGTGTAATTTTTATGGTAAGATAAAATCAATTGTTTGTAGGTACATATATAAAATGAATAACACTCAAAGTGTTATCTAAACAATGTGGTCTTTTTGCAGTGCTCAAAGTTAATAAATGACCGAAGATAAGAACCGAGTACAATAAATTTGTTTACAATACATATTGATAAAAAACAATGATAGTTTTCAATGATAATCTTCTATTCTATAAAAATTTCATGTCAGTGTGGTTATTACCGTACTCCTATGAAATGACTGATTTTTATGATTTTTTTTTATTTTCTATTTGTCATCAAAAATTATCCATAAATGACCCCAAATTTTCTCTCCTATTTTCTGGTATAAATATGGAGATAGGTATAATGCTGTTTCATATAATCCCAGTAGATTGCGATATACTATAATGATTTAATTACAAAATTTTGGTTCTTCATCTTAGGTGGGATGAAGTTGGACGATTCAGCTAGTTTTTGTTATAAAATCATAAGCCACTAGGTATATGCAATATGAGTAGGTAATATAAATATGAATTAGAAAGGTAACTCCATTATTATTAAAATTAAGTGCCGTCTCAAAATGTTGTAAAAACCTTTGCTATTCCAGTTTGAATACTCCAGGAACATGGGAGCACATCATCAATCAAATTGGCATGTTCTCTTACACTGGTCTTTCCGAGCGTCAAGTTCAATATCTGATTGAGAAACATCACGTTTATTTGTTGAAGACTGGTAGAATCAGTATGTGCGGAATCAACACGAACAACGTCAAATACGCCGCTCAAGCTTTCCATGACGCTATTGTCTCCTGTCCAGAATAATAGAGACCATAACGTCAAATCAGTACCCCTATTCCGAATATCACTCAATAACGTAAGTGAGAAACTCACGGGAATTTTGTATGGGCTGCGGAGCTTCCCAAAGTATTCTGTAGGGGCGCTATACACATTTCCATACAAAATTTTGTTACTTTACGCTAGCGTAAATATCACGCAAACATAGATAGGGGTACAGAACTGGCCTGGAACTAAATATTACATTATTTTTTATATTTTTCCACTTATACACTATCAATTTCAGCAACTATTTGACTGTATTTTATTTTTGAGCACATGTTTTGTGTTTTATTTGTTAAAAATATTAATGAAATAAACAAATTTCAACTATTTTTTTGTACATGTGCCTTTTTGTGAAGTTATAAGCAGGTGCTCAGTTTTTCAAAGAACAATATCATTTTCGTCATGATGTAAATTGACATCTTTTAACTATTTTAATAATGTATACCGATAGATTTTATACAAACATAATATAATTGTAGATATTGATGGCTAATAATGGTATAGCCAAATACTGTACCAAAAAAAATATTAATGTTAAATTCTAAATTTCTCAAAAGACATAAAATATTCTATTAGAGAAAGTACAGTAAATTTTGTAGAGGCTTTAGTACTTCCAGAAATACTCTCCAAGACTGTAAAGTTTTGAAAAATTCACAATAAGTAATTTTTAATGGCACAAACCCGTAGTGTTATTAATTTTAAAAAAATGTATTATAGAAACTTAGTTAAATAATTACAAAGTGTTCTTAATTGTTGAAGAAATTATGATGTTAATAATTATTGTGCTTTTATTTCAATTTTGGTGGACAATAAAAAAGATATACATAAGTGTTATCCGTTTATAGTTATAATATTTAATTTTTTTAACAATGCCTTTTATTTTGTTTAGTTACATATTAGCAGTTTACTTATGAATATTTTGTTACTTGTTTTTACACTTCTTTTTTATTATTGCGCTTTATTTTGTGATGCTATTTTTCTGTTTTACTTTATTATGTGCTAATAGTAACTCCACTCTTTTGTAAGTTACACATATAGCAATAAAATTTGCAAAATAAAATTATTATTGTACAAGATGAAGTTATCTTTTATTGATTCCTGCATAGACAATTTTTTTTCTATAAATCTTCTTCCATAGATAACTTTGTTATTTCGTTATAAATTTCCATTCATGGACGAATTGTAAGATGGTAAGTTTGGAGTAAGCGAAATGTTGAAAAGGAATCTTTCTTCTCTTGAGAGAACAAAGATTTAGATGACATGAAGAAGTCCGCAGAAGGCCTAGGACATAGATGTCTGGAGAGTTGAGAACTAAAGAGACCAGTCTAGCATCTGCGCAAAAAGGCAGACCATCTTTTATGTAGTGGGTATCAATATATTTGAGTGCTTTTATAACATGAGCAAAAAACAGTTCTCACATACTAATGGTGACCCTACATTGTGGAAGATGTCATGATAATTCTTCTTTTTCCACCATGTCTACTCCCGAGTTGGAGCATAATATGAACTGCACAAGTCTTCATCATGCCACCCTGTACTCCACAGTCTTCATTACAATATAAAATTCCATATATTTCATACTTCAAGTAATTCATTTTACATTATCCAGATTTACAAATACTATTTTTTTCTGATTCTGATATGGATTTATATAGACTAGTTGGTATACATTTAGTTGAATATCCTTCTCTCATTTCGCAGGGATCAATTCCTTCAAACCTCCTCTATGATGGAACATACCTATGTATGTATTTGAAACCCAAATATTGTTAGAGGCTCGTGATTCAGTTTTGTCTTCTGTGTTCAAAGGAAAAGAATGGGTGATATAACTTATTGTTTATCTGCCGGACATATTCGCTCATTTAAATGAGCTCAACAGACAAATGGAAGGCAGGAATTCTAATATTTTAACGTCTCCTGGACAAAATTGAAAGCTTTCGCGCAAAGAGTGTGTATGTATATCATCAGGTACGCTGACAATGGTGGTACTTTATGAAATGTTTCGTCATGTCTGCGATTTACAAAACAGTGCCGGCGTTGATAGGGAAATACTTGGGAACTTTTAGCAGAAAAAATGAACTGTTACTTTCCTATGTGTGACCTGCAACCTATGGACTGGGTACGAAATGCATTCTCGGACACTATGTCTCTTGGACACTGATCGGATTTTAAAATTTAAAAAATACGAAGAGCTGGCCATAATCCTAAGTATCTCTACATTCAAAGCATGCTGTTGCAATGCTATCTCTATTTTACCACAAATTACTAATGCGAATTTGCGATTTTCAACTCTGGACTATTATTAAATCGAAAAAAAAATGGCTTAGGATGATCAATGACCGGCTAGCCACATGGGTGTTTAGGGAAAGGAAAGGGGGAGTGGAGGGGGGGGGGTACAAAAAACAAAACGTTACGGCGTGTTTCATAGGGAGGGGGGGGGGGGATATAAAAAAAAATCACTGGTGTACCTCTGAATTTTTTTTATTTGGTAGGTGTACCTTGAACACAAAGTTTGCGGAACACTGAACTGCATTATAAAGAGAGGTGACTGTATGGTGTTTGAGCGGATTAGCGGACTGTATATGCGGGATGCGGTTTAATGGAATCAAAAAACTCATCAAAGGTTTGCACATATGGTGAGAATTAATGAATATAAATTCCTACCTTTGGTTATGGAACTCTGGTGCACGGATGGATCCCCTGATGTCCTGGATGATTCCACTGGTTTATTTACAACACAAACAATGCAATATTTATTATGTTAAAGTAAAGTAAGCGGATTTAGATTGTTAAGAAAAATTAATTTTATGCGGGTTGATTAAATTAGCGAAGCGATAAAAATGCGGCAATAAGCGAAATATACGCGCAATGCGTGCGTTCCGGAATAATCGTAATTAATTACTGAAGATAGCGTTGCGTTGCATTTATTGCAGGTTCAAGGTTAAGGAGAGAGAGATGGCAATAATTTTGGACTATAGGAAATATGGATGGGTGACAGAGATAGATTCTATTTATTAAATCCCACTTCAACGCAATCCCATAAATCAGTTTTTCAATTCAATTATTGCTAATGTCCATGCTACTGGCTCAAACATTCTCCCCACCTTGAAAGCTTAAAGCGTACGAAGCTTTCAACAAATAATGACAAAGTGAACATGAACAAAAAAACGCTTGAACAAGCCGTCAAAAAAAAAGAAAAGAAAGAAAAACAAGTTACTATATTAGCAACCAATATTTAATAAATTTAGAATTATTGTTATTAACTAAACTTACAACTAAGAATACTTGTAAGATAAATTACTGGGTTGGCAAAGGACATAATTTTACAACTGGACGTTTAAACGTTCCATTATTGGTCCTAACCAACGCCACACGATGGACTCCATCAGAGCCAGGAAAAACCTCTTCGATTCTTCCTAAGGGCCACCGAAGGGGTGGAACATCATCGAGATGTATAATAACGATAGTACCCACTTCAATGGGTTTATCTTTAGTGCACCATTTCTGTCTGGTTTGTAAAGTATGCAAGTATTCTAACCTCCATTTTTTCCAAAACGATTGTACTAAATTGTCTAACAATAGTTTTCGTGATAGCAAATTAGGACGTTCAGAAGACACATCTGCTGCGGGAAGAAATTGTAGAGGCGTGATCATTAAGAAATGTGCTGGAGTTAAAATCTCTGGATTTGGCTCCTCTGAGAGCAAACATAGAGGCCGGCAATTCAAAACAGCCTCTATCTGAATCAATACAGTGGATAATTCCTCATAAGTCAGCACTTGACTTCCAATTACCCTGTATAAGTGGCTTTTAAAGCTCTTAACTTGCGATTCCCAGCAGCCACCAAAATGTGGACTGTAAGGCGGTATCAGCTTCCACTGGATCCTATGCTGCAATAGTTCCTCAGCGAAAGCCTTGTAAAATTCAGAAGAAGCTATCAAAGTATACAACTCCTTCAACTGGGCTCTTGCTCCGATGAAATTTGTCCCATTATCAGAATAAAGACACGAAACAGGTCCTCTGCGTGATAAAAATCGTTTAAATGCGTTAAGAAATCCATCAGTTGACAGATCGGGTGCCAATTCTACATGCACTGCTCTCGTAGTGAGACAACTGAAAATGCAGATATATGCCTTTTGATGTCTTTGTCCACGGCGTCTTGAAAGGGTAATATTGATGGGTCCTGCATAATCCACTCCGGTATGAACGAATGCTTTAGTTGTTTCAGTTATCCTATATTCAGGTAAATTTGCCATTTTTGGGTGAGTCCCCTTTGGCCTAACACGAAAGCAACTATTACATTGTCTCACTCTTTTTCTGACAACATTTCTGGATGAAACAATCCAGTAGCGTTGTTTGATAATGGAATTGAGCAAATTTGCTCCGGTGTGGCAATTTGTTTTGTGATAATGATCCACTAAAAGATCCACACCAGGGTCAGATTTTGGAAGAAGCGCGGGATGTTTACTTTCATAAGGTAAGTCCGCATTAGACAATCTTCCTCCAATGCGAATGATACCCTCCTTGTCTATGAAAAGATCAAGTCTCTTGAAAGGTAAAGGCAGCTCTTTACCCTGCGAAATAGCTGCATATTCTTTGCCAAAATGCACCTGCTGTATGGTTAGCAACACATATCTTTCGGCAAGATTTAAATGATCAACTTGAATGCTTTTTACAGATGAGAGTTTGCAAGTAAATCGCAGAACATATATGACGGCCCGAAGTAATCTATTCCATGATGATATTCGAGTGATCAGCGGGTATAATATAGGCGGTTCTGGTACAATGACATTTAAAGTTTTTGAATTAAATTCAGGTATGTCTGTTGAAGTAGTGGGTATAAATGGTTTGACAGGCCAAGAGTCAGGCGCAGTCGAGACCCATTTAGGTGCGTTCCACCACAACTCATGCCTCAATATTTGCGAAGGCATCAATCCACGAGATAAACAATCACTTGGATTTTCTATTCCAGCTATATGGTAAAAATGTTTGCAATCTAAATTTTCATGAATTTTGGCTACTCGATTAGCTACGAATATAGACCAGCGGTGCGGGGATGAATGAATCCACGACAAAGCGATAGTGGAATCAGAAAATGCGTATATTTCCTCAATAGGATATCGAGGATTGAAAGAATCATAGACGATTCGAACTAATTTAGAAAGCGATAACGCAGAGCAAAGCTCTAAGCGTGCGAGTGATACAACCTTAGCACAGTTTTGCGGCGGTAATTTAGCGATTAGATCCTTTGAGCTACTGGCGAACTTTACTAGCTCGAAGTTTCCTGAAGCGAAAAAGATATCAAATCATTAATCAGCTTCGCAGCCTCTCGATCCCCGGAGCTGGCGTGAACTGATTTGACTAAATCGTCAATATAGAAATCCGAAGTTGCGGTTTTAGCGGCATTTGGAAAGGATTGTACCTCAGCTTCTGCAAGCTTGCGTATTGTACGCATAGCTAAGTAAGGACTTGCCTTTAAATCAAATGGAACACATTTAAATTGAAAAATGCGAACATTTTCTTCATCATTGAAGCGGTATAAAATCTTTAGGTATTTTTGGTGTTCTTCGGTTACACCAATTCTTAAATACATTTGTTTAATATCTGCGGTAATGGCTACAGCAAATAAGCGAAAATTAAGTAAAAGTAAAAACAAATCTGCTTGTAAATTATTTCCAGTGTGTAAAATATCATTTAGCGACACACCGGTGTGCGTAATTGCATTGGCGTCGAGAACAATTCTCAACTTTGAAGTTAATTTATCCTGTCGAATGACAGCGCGATGTGGCTTGAAATATTCTTCGTCATGTTGAGAGGGACTTTCAATTAAATAACCATTTTTTATGTAGTCATTAATGACATCATTGTATTGATTGCGTAAGGTGGGATCTATTCTGAATTTTTTCTCAAGAGACATTAGACGTCGTTGAGCAGTGGCGTACGAATTACCCAATAAATTTGGTTCTTTAGAAAATGGAAGAGATACTATAAATCGCCCTTGACCATCTCTAATGGCCGTAGAACAATAGTTATTTTCACACTCCTCATCCTCTGGGCTCAAATGCTGTACATTAGGTACTTCATCTAATTGCCAAAACTTATGTAAAGATTTTTCCAACTCATTGTTAGAATATGTACAATATGACAATGTCTCTAAATCTTGTTGATCGATAAGAGAAATCATCGACATTGTATGCGAGACGCCACTGTTAATTTTATCATTATTAGATGTGTTAGGTAAATTTCCCATTATTAAATATCCTAATGTAGTTTCAATTAAAGGAGATAAATTATTTACATTGATTCGTCCTCCCAATAATATGTGAGGGAAGATTTGAGCTCCCAAAATGACATCTATATTTCCCGGTACGTTCCATGTGTTGTCAGCTAGAGGTACTGACATTAATTTGGGAAAACTTCCAGTATCGATAAATTCAGAAGGCATGTCTTCAGTAATTTGATCCAATATTAAACATTGAATCTCATATGAGTGCTGATTAATGCGAGATTGTATTTTCAACGATGTATAACCATAAATTGGCTTAGAACTGACTCCCACACCCTTGACAACCGAATTGTGTAAAGGGATAATTCGTAAGTTTAATTTTTTACAACAGGCGAGCGTTATTAAATTATTTTGCGAACAATTGTCAATAAGACATCTAATCAATCTCTTATTATTTTCATTCAAATATGCGTATACTTGTGCGGTAGAAAGAATTACCTTTGTATGTAATTTATTATTATTACTAGCGAGCAATGATGTTGACGTACTGGCAATCATCACTGATTCAGTATTATTATTATTATAAGTTACATTTTCATTACCAAAATGCAACAACGTATGATGCTTTTTATTACAATGTTTACAATAATTTGTAGAACTACAGTGTGTAATTTTATGGGCTAAACTTAAACAATTTATGCACCCATTATTCGACTTTATAAAATTAAACTTTTCTATTGGTTTGAGTTTTTTAAACTCAGAACACTGATAAAAATGAGTATGGGAATTTTTACATAATGAACAAGTATTTTGTTTGGTATTGGTCATAAAAGACTTTGAAACATTGCGATGATTAATTTTCTGTTTATAATTTCCATAATTATTATTATTATAATTCTTTAAATTATTATTGTTTGAAGTACGCTCCATTATTTTTATTTTATCTTTTACAAAATTTACTAAGTCACTTAGCAAGGGCATTTCCTTTTCTCTAACTGACATTTCAAATTCGTTTACAGTTTGAGAATCTAATTTTCTTAGAGCGAAGCATAACAAAACAAAATCCAAATTATCTTTAATGGCTAATTGCTTGAATGCAGCTACACCTGCAGACAATTTATCAATGAAGAGATTTAAACTTTTTGAATCATGACGTGAGTGAGATATGTCTAGAATATTATTTATATAAAACGATCCTAAAGTGCGATCATCTTGATATTTTTTAACCAGACTATTCCAAATATTGTTATAATTTTCACCTGTAGGTATTATTCCGACAACGATATTTAAAGCACCGTGAGTCAATTTCCCAATAAGATATTGCATTCTTTGGGAATTGTCAAGCGAAGTATTTAAATGAATATTTGTTTTAAATGACTCGTAAAATATAGACCAATTTTGAATATTTCCATCAAAACTAGGTATGTCCAAAACTGGTAGTTTTATGCGATTTTTTGAGTTCGTACTCTCAGTAACAGACACAGATGGTGAAACAAGTTTTTGTTTTTCTGTTAGCAATTCATCCCGTTTACATTTAATTGAACAAACCATATCTTTGAAAACATTTAGACCTTCAAAAGACGGTATATAATCTTCGACATGTTTAATTTTTAATAAGACAATAGTTTCCATTGTATCATTAAATTGTTTGTAATCTTCCTCTAATGTCGAGGAATCAACCAAAAATTGCGAGGCCGATCTGGTATTCGAAACCAGTGTTGCGATCTTTGCGTAAAGAGACTTGATTCTCTCCTCTATGCTGTCCTTTAAGGCCTCCAACATACTAAGTCGGTCCACCATTATGTTATTGTAAGTTAACTATAAATAACAATGTATCTACTATTTACTATATAGCGAAAAATATTTCTCTATAAACAAACGAACGAAATTCTATATAAATTTACAGCGAGTAGTTATCACTAATTATTATTATGCAATTAATAACAATATAAAACGACTTCTCAATAAATCAATACTATTAATTATAATTTGTAGCGATTTAAGTTCCCAATGAACGTATTTTTACTCGTTTTGTATTCAACAGAAAGGTACCACAGCTAATAGATATGTAAGTATGAACCTAAGCGATGCGATGAAACGCCGTGAAGAGCGAATTTTTACCAAATAATAATAATTATTCTTCACAGAGTTTCTAATAAAAATACAATATTTCAATCGTTGCGGTAAATTAATATTTTACTTTATAAATGAACAATATAACACTACACTATGTCTGTTCAAATGCGTTCTAAGTATTCGGAAAAAATGCAATATTTTTTCGATACTAAAATAAATATTTAATATATTTATTTGCTAGATAATATTAAGAATGTTCAAAATGCGTTTTAGGTATTCAGAAAAAATGTAATATTTTTTCTATACTTAAATAAATATTAAATATATTTATTTGCGAGATAATAATATTATTTTTTCAAACTCGTATCAGTCAACGAATGTACTTATGATAGGCGATGTGAATAATTCTATGACAATAATACCAAATTTGATATCTGAACTGTAGTATATTATTATTATAAGCGGAAATATATTTAAATAATATACTTGAAGAATATGAAAGAACAATTAATTAACCTTATTATTATTAAAGCCTGTTCAAACGATTTCGTATTTCGAAAAATGCAATATCTTTCGAAAATTAAATAAATATGCACTATATTTATTTTGAGAAATCTAATTTTTCTATCCAGTTCGATTGGATCATTATGTTTAATATAAATAACTTAAGGTGCGTTAATTTTTTGTATGTAAGTATCAATTCACAAGTACAAGCAAGTACCTAGCGCTGCTATGCGTTTAGCGAACAGCAATCAATTTTAACAATACTTGTGAATGCGTTACAACAATTATTCTAAATTTAGTATGAATTAAATTTATTTTAAATGCGGCGAAAATATTAATTAATAATAATTTAATACTACGAATGAACAAAATTAATCTGTAATTTATCGACAATGCTTGTTCAAACTGCGGTTTTGTGTTCCGAAAAAATGCAATATTTTTTCGAAATTAAATAAATTTGCAATAAATTTATTTTGCGAAAGCTAATTTAATCCGGCTCGAAGGACCATTCAATGTTTGAGCGGATTAGCGGACTGTATATGCGGGATGCGGTTTAATGGAATCAAAAAACTCATCAAAGGTTTGCACATATGGTGAGAATTAATGAATATAAATTCCTACCTTTGGTTATGGAACTCTGGTGCACGGATGGATCCCCTGATGTCCTGGATGATTCCACTGGTTTATTTACAACACAAACAATGCAATATTTATTATGTTAAAGTAAAGTAAGCGGATTTAGATTGTTAAGAAAAATTAATTTTATGCGGGTTGATTAAATTAGCGAAGCGATAAAAATGCGGCAATAAGCGAAATATACGCGCAATGCGTGCGTTCCGGAATAATCGTAATTAATTACTGAAGATAGCGTTGCGTTGCATTTATTGCAGGTTCAAGGTTAAGGAGAGAGAGATGGCAATAATTTTGGACTATAGGAAATATGGATGGGTGACAGAGATAGATTCTATTTATTAAATCCCACTTCAACGCAATCCCATAAATCAGTTTTTCAATTCAATTATTGCTAATGTCCATGCTACTGGCTCAAACATATGGTACATTTAATTATTTTGATGTTGGACAGCTATTCCAAATTAAATGAAATTTTGTTAGCTATAAAATATTTTTTTTTGCTACAATAAGCAATTTCGTCTATATATAAATATTTTTCTGTAGAGATGGATTACTTTTTTCTCCATAACAATTTTGCAAACAATCAAATTTTTCCGGCAAAATAAAGTTCAACGAACGACCGACGTAAAGAATACCAACTCTCACGTCAAAAAACCAACTGTCTACCATACCAGTTAAATAATCGCATATGATTGGTTAATAGCAATTTAACTACCAATACAATGTTGCTAGTATTTACCTTTTCAAATTCATCTGAGAAATTTAATATCCTTGTTTAAATAATTTTCTATAGATAACATCAATTATTATTTTTTATATCTATAGTAATTATTTATAAAATGTATCAAAATATTTTTTGCGAATAATTGGCTGACTTATCTTTCTTTAGGTTAAGCTTATCTAGATTTATTAATTTATATTCTCGGCATATTATTTTATGTACTGGCAATATATTACATTTACGTTGGTAGCATTGTGGATTCCAAAAATATTTGAAAACTGACAAACTGTCTTCACGTTTGGTTCAGGGGTATCATACAATTTGATTCGAAGTTCTGTTAGCTGTTTTCCGTTACATATTATTTGAACGTTTTTTATTATTATTTACTAAGGTTACATGTCCTCATATACAAGAGTAATCGGTGTTTTATATATTTTTATTTGTTATTTCTAAAGTTTAAATAGTTTATAATGTCTTCGACTACGGCGGATGATAAAAAAGAAATACCCGAAATCATATATGATTGCCAAACCAATTCCACGTACAAGCGTAATAGATTTTTCGGAAAAGTAAGTTAACACTAATATTGAGTACATACTTTTAGTTTTTGTGTGATTTAAAGTTTATATACCATGTTTTAATTCATCAAAATCCAGAAGTGTGCTAAAATCTATCAAAACATGGCCAACAGAAATTACTGTCAATTTTTTGCCTTCGTTTCTCCAATTTGTGTCAGATTGCATATTGTTTTAACTTTATTCGTTTAGGTTTATCTGTTTTTAAAGTAATTTTATGAATATTAATAAACGTCATATTATCTAGCGGGCTTGTACACAGTCCTTTGTGCAATAATTAAGTATGTAACTCCACATAGTATTCAAAAGTTGTTTAACCAGTCTGTGTATGCACTTCCGATCAATTGAGTATTTATTTTTTAGGTTTTACTCTTCTATTCTGATTTTCAACATTTTCTTTGAATTTAAAAATAATTAAAATACTTTTGAAAACAAGTGCTTCTTTTACAATTTTTAAGTCATAATACTATGACAATGATCATTGCTAAAATTCTAAGTATTCTTGCACAAATCAAGGACTGTAGAGAACTTTTATTGCCTCCCTACGCCCTCATGTAGAGTAATGGAGAATTGATTGTTTTTTAAAGTTAACTTTTCAATGCATACATACCTTTTACCACCATTCCATTGTACTTGGTATAAAACAAGTACAAAATCAAACCCCTCAAAATAGATCTCCATAGTTTTTATCGAAAAATGATTGCTTGATTAAAATTACAAATAAATTGTTATTTTCCCCCAATTTTGCCTCTTGCAGAAAAAAATTGATGGAGAGTTCAATTGTTGCCCTCCATGTTATGAAAAGGAAAAAAAGATGTTCTTAGTGTCATCTTATTTGAGTTGTTATCTAATAATGAACACGTCATGGAATATATTCAGATTTTTTTAATATTGAATGCCGAAAAAGTCAGTATTGATCCAACTAGCGTTGGTTGTTAGGGATATGTCCTAGTTATTTGTTTGTTTTATTCACAGTATGGTCCTCTTTATCCGCTTCTAAATTTTTATTCTGTTTGAGATTGGACCTCCTCTGTCTTATGGCCATCTTCTACTTCTACTGCTACTTTTTGTCAGATCTTAAATGGATCTTATTATTGAAATTAATTTAAATATTCGGAATTATAAATATAGGTGATTAGGTAACAAGCAATGAAATTCTATTAAGATCAATTTCAATTATATTTTGTTTATTAAAATCACGTAATATTCGATACATCCCTATCACTTGATCATTCTTTGTACTCAATTACTTATATTTTCTCAAAATTAAGTAGATTCTTAAAGGTCATTACACAGATGTCAATCACAAATCTTTGTGATAAAATGCTTATTAAAATAATTAAATATTTACTTTACATGGTTATAACGTATTAATCAAATTATCTTTATAATAAGATCTAAACTCTAATCTTCATGATATTCTAATTATCCACTAATAAAAATTATTATTATTACACTTAACATCATTAATTGTACTACTAAGTAACCAAAAGATGATAATAAATTTCAGGAAAGAAAAAATATTATAATGTCAAAATCTCAATTATGTAAATTATGAACAATTACGACTTTTGTGCCCGTCACAGTGTTAATTTTACGCTCAAGAAAGATGAAAGTACATACTGATGATTCTTGATCATATACACTGTGACCTGTATAATTTTCACCCCAATAGATGTTATGTTGCAGTATTTGATTTCAGTTATTTTGTAGATAGTGAATCTAAATTAAAGTAACGAAATTTATTGAGATTTGTCATGTCTAAGTGTGAAAGCATGTAGAACGCCGATTCCGACCGGCACAAAGAGTGTTTGTTGTCTATGGTTTCAATGCATTGAAACATTCTTTGTGCCGGTCGGAATCGGAGTTCTACATGTTTTCACCTACTATACAATGTTCCTATTCATCACATCCAAATAATATTGTTTTTAGTGTAACGAGGCTTGTATTATGTAAAAGCTAGGTATAAATATTAGGTCAGGGTCATCTATGTATGCGATTTCTGACCTTTCCCTTAATAACTCCACGCTAGGATTCAAAGTTGCGTCCGATTATCTTATTTGTAGAGATACTTACTAAAACATAAATATTACTGTGTTAAGTAATAGGTGATAATATTTATTAAATGATCATCATGATCTTACACTCTCTTGCAACTGCAAGCAAGACACGTTGCCATCCCACTGCTCCAACAACTGTTGTCTTCTGACTTTGTCCATCTGGTGCAATGGTACTCAACCTGTGGACTGCCGAGCTTTTCTGTGTTGCCCGGTACTCTTGTTATCAGAAACATGATATAAAAAATTTGCAATTACTTAAAGAGCATTGTCATTGCAACCCACCTTTCCTATTAAAATATAGGGTCTTTAGCACTCATTCATCCAGTAGTGGGAGTATGGATGTAGGTGACCATTAAATTACCAAGTGTTGTTCGAACGGAGTACCTATTCATATAAAATATGCACATATTGTAAATTTTTTTGAATTAGCAAAATAGAAAGCCAATTGGATATATTTTAATTGAACGATATGGTCGCTGTTAACTGTCAAAGTACGAAAGTTCCAATTGAGAAACCCTTGTGGACATATGCGACCGCGAGGGGGTGGAAACCCCTCTTGTCAAATAATGTTACTTTTATTTTAAATCACTTGGTTTTAATATACAAAGCATTACAGAAAAATTTCTGCGGGCACCCATGCTTATTGTGATATCTATGGTGAGGGATCTATGGCAACGGGGCGGACTGGTCAGCGGTTGAGCACAGAATAGAAACGGAGTCAATACGTGCCGGTTTACAGACTACTCCTTTATAGCTGTTCTTACATTATACATAAATTAATAAAGTGTCGATACCTATACAACGTGTATTATTTCAATTACAATAATTGGCGACGAGGATAAAGTGGAAAAAAAGGACATAATAAACTTAATAATAGTTAACAGTGCAGTGAGACGTGAGTGCAGTCTAGAAAGGACGCGCCGCCATCTTGAATATAGATACCGCGTGGACTTTTACAAATTGCGTGTGTTTTAAACTTAAATTCATTAAATAACAAACAGATTCTGTGTATAAACACTTCAAAATGTCGAGTGAAGACGTGTTAGCTCAATTAACGGCCAATATAAATGCCTTAGTGACAGCTCTGGCAACTCATACCGGCGCACAGGCCAATGCCGGCATACAAAATCAGTCTATTCAATTTGACTGTTTCGACGAAACAAAAGAATCGTTCCCAAGCTACAGGGAGCGAATTGAAAATTTCTTTGCATTAAAAGGAATCACTACCAACCCGACATTATGCGCAAGAGTTTTACTGAATTCAATTGGGTGTAAATATTTTCAACTTCTCGGATCACTTACTGCTCCGGATCCACCAAGCACCAAAACGTATGCAGATATCATTAAACTGTTAGAAGACCATCTATGCCCTAAGCCAAACAGTTTAGTGGAGCAACACAGATTCCTTTCTACATTCCAACAGGAGGACGAAAATGCTGCTCAATACGCAGCCAGACTGCGTAGTTACACAAATACATGCGCATTTACTTGCGCAAACCCGGAATGCGGGAAGTCGACTGCAGAGATTTTCCTGAGAGCTCAGTTCATAAGGGGGATAAAAGACAGTTCCATAAGAGAGACCTTACTACAAATTCCAGCTACAGAACTCTCTTTTAGTAAAGCTCTTGAAAGAGCAACTATTCTGGAGACTTCAAAAATAGACAATAGAGAGCTCTCTAACAGTCTACAAAGCGTAACGACCGAGGATAACAATACAATAAATCGTATTACAATTCAAAATCGAAACACAAGGAGAAATCAGGAAAACATTAAACTCAATTCATCACGAGGGAAAAAACTCCAAAGGAAAAGGGTTGACTATACTGAACTTGGAATTGCACACCTATGCATCCGTTGCGGAAAAAACAATCACAAAACTGCAGATTGTTTTATTAATCCAGAAAAGCTCAAGTGCGGGTATTGTAAGAAAACAGGCCACGTTAGCAAGGTGTGTATATCTACGCTGACTAAACAAAAGAACATACATTATACAGAAGTAATAGATTCGGAAACGGAAGACTTACACACTGTCGACATCTACAATTTAAACAAAGAGAAGAGATCAACAATGACAGATAAGTATTACGCTACTGTCAAGATCGGAAGAAAATGTCAGACCTTCGAAGTTGATTCGGGAGCCGGGATTACAATTCTTCCTATGTCTCAATTTGAAAAACTGGGAATGAACGATAAGCTGACTGAAACAAAAATAAAACTACGGTCATATACCAACGAAATATTCAAACCAATAGGAAAAGCTAGAGTTCCAGTCAAATATAATAATATTGAAACAGAGGAGGAAGTGTATGTGGTAAAACAAGACTTGACACCATTAATGGGACGTAGTTGGATCAGATGCCTAAAAATAAATTTAGAAGAATTAGATAAGAAAGAAACCAGCCAAATGATGCAGTCTGAAGTACACAAGGTCGAAAAAGAAGAAAAAGATTTACAGAAAATATACCATAGATATTCCAACATTTTAAAAGAAGAAGTAGGGTGTATTCCAGATATTGAATGCAGCTTAAAATTGAAAGGAAATGCGCGACCAATATTCTTAAAACCACGGGAAATACCTTTTGCATTAAGAGGTAAAGTCGAAAAAGAACTAGATAGTTGGGAAAAACAAGGCATTATTACAAAAACTGATTATTCAGAATGGGGTTCACCATTAGTTATCGTTCCGAAACCAGATGGAGAAATACGGATATGCGCAGACTACAAAGCCACCTTGAATGAGCATCTGGAAGACTCGTGTGATCCGATACCTAACATCGAAGAGATCTTGAATAACATATATGGTGCAAAGTATTTTTGTAAATTGGACTTATTTAAAGCATATTTACACATAAAAATGGATGATGAGAGTAAAATATTACAAACAATTTCAACTCATCGGGGTACATACAAAGTAAACAGATTGGCTTTTGGGATTAAGTCCGCTCCCAGAGAATTCCATAAAATAATATATAGGATATTAAAAGACCTAGAAGGGATAATAATATACTTTGATGATATTCTTATACATGGGAAAACACAGGAAGAATGCAGAATCAACTTAGAAAAGTGCTTAGAAAAACTACAGGAAAATGACCTTCACCTGAACTTGAAAAAATGCAAGTTTTTCCAAAAGACTATAGAGTTTTTAGGATTTGTTATTTCCAATGAGGGCATAAGGAAATCACCGGAGAAAGTCGATGCCATCATGAGAGCGCCTCAGCCTAAAAACGTAGATGATATTAAACGTTTTTTAGGTGTTATATCATATTACTCAAAATTCATACCGAATGCATCAACAATTACTCAACCATTCAGGCAACTCTTAAAGAAGAATACTAAATTCAATTGGACAAACAGTTGTGAAGAAGCATTTCTCAAAATCAAGAAAGAAATCGTTGGCAATCGAGTTCTCACACCCTTCAACCATTTATTGCCAATAATAATTGCATGCGACGCCAGCCCATACGGAATTGGAGGAGTTTTGTCGCACATAATAAACGGTGAAGAGAAACCAGTAGCGTTTGTATCAAGATCCTTGACATCAGCTGAACAGAACTACGCGCAATTGGATAGAGAAGCGTTGTCAATCTATTGGACTGTGAGGAAATTCTTCATATACCTATACGGGAGACCATTCACTCTACTCACAGACAACAAACCACTGTCGAGAATATTTCAGCACAACACCTCCTTACCAGCAATGACATCAGCTCGACTCCTACGATATGCCACCTTTTTAGGAGGCTTTGATTATAAAATCAAACATCGCAAAGCAGAAATGCACAACAATGTAGATTTTTTATCACGGGCACCGGTGGAGGATAACCCACTGAACGATGAAACAGACAATAACCCACTGAACGATGAAACAGACATATATTATATTCAGACGATAAACCACATATCAGATGAGATCATAAACAGCCAGAAGATAGCCCAAGAAACAAACAACGATGAGGTATTATCTAAACTCAAGATAGAATTACAAGAAGGAAAGAAAATTGATCCTGAATTTACTATTCAACAAGGAGTTATATTTAGGGGACACAGAGTGATAATACCAAAGTCATTACAAGAACATGTCCTAGCAGAACTACATAGAACACATTCCGGTATAACAAAAATGAAGCAACTAGCCCGCCAATACTGCTATTGGACAGGTATTGACAAAGAAATTGAATGCCTGGCAAAAGCTTGTAAAGAGTGCATGCAGATTAAAAAGGAACCAGTGAAAGAAATGTTACATCAGTGGGAAGAACCAATAGAAAACTTTCAGAGAATACATATGGATTACGCGGGACTTTTTCAGGGGCATCATTTCTTCATAGTGATCGATGCAAAATCAAAATGGCCAGAAGTTTTTTCTCAGAAAAGTACCCCAACTTCTTCTTCGACTATAAAAATATTGAGGAACATTTTTAGCAGACATGGCTTTCCAGAGGTCTTGGTCTCCGATAACGCTGCTATCTTCAAAAGTGAAGAATTCTCAAGATTCTGCAATCAATGCAGCATAACACAAAAGTTTATAGCCCCAGGACATCCAGCAACTAATGGGTTAGCAGAACGTCATGTCCAGACTTTTAAAAACAAACTCAAGACAATGGAAACCGACCCAAAACCACTAGAAGAAAAACTGCAAGAGATATTAATGCGCTTCAGAGCAACGCCCCTCAAGTGTGGAAAGTCGCCGGCAGAACTATACTTAAATAGGAAAATGAGGATAGAACTTGACTTTTTGCGTCCACTTTACATAGAGGGAAACAATGTGGCACAACCACCAGTGCATCAGCTAAATGTGGGAGATAGGGTGTTAGCAAGAGTCTACGCTTCTAAAGTCCAGTGGAAGCCAGGGGTGGTGAGAAAAGTTCTAGGTAGATTGCATTACATGGTGGAGTTGGATGAAGGTTATATGTTCAAACGCCACAAGGACCAACTACAGAGGACAGAAATTGAAAGGGTAGAGTGCAGTATTCCACTAAAGAAGGATAGGTGTGCGGGGATAGAAAATTATTATCTTCTCCGTCACCCCCGCTCGGGATTACAACAGCAGCTACCATCACACCAGTCATCATTACCACTACAGCCACCGTTAGCTCACTCATCACTTCTTCAACAGCCACCGTTAGCTCAAGCTGCTAACACAACCACATCGTTAAGAACATCCACCAGGGAACGTAGAAGACCAAAGCACTTGGACCAGTACTCCTCATAACAAGTGTGGGAGAACTGTGATATCTATGGTGAGGGATCTATGGCAACGGGGCGGACTGGTCAGCGGTTGAGCACAGAATAGAAACGGAGTCAATACGTGCCGGTTTACAGACTACTCCTTTATAGCTGTTCTTACATTATACATAAATTAATAAAGTGTCGATACCTATACAACGTGTATTATTTCAATTACAATACTTATGAATACACAAAAAGTCGATCTCGAGACAATTAACCGTTTGCTGCTAAAAATACCTCATTTAATTTGTAAATAATGTTGTTATTTAAGGAAAAAGTTGTCAGATTGACTAGTTTATGGATGCTGTATCATCCCAATCAGATGCAAGGCCCACAAAAAATAATTTATTTATTTATATTTTTATAAAACTCAAACATGATTTCTTTAGCGACTGGGGAGAGTAAAATATTTGAAAGATTTTAGTGCCCTAATCAAATAAATCACCACTTCGTATTTAACGCCAGAACAAGACTGTGGCGAGCTGACTCATGTATTTTGGTTTGCAGATTTTTCAGCTGCATTTCATGTATTTTGGTTTGCAGATTTTCAGCTGCATTTCATGTATTTTGGTTTGCAGATTTTCAGCTGCATTTCATGTCTTAAATGTCTTTGTTAATGAATAATGTTAATAGTGATCCGTTATTATTTTCCAGGGTGGATTTGCAAAATGTTACGAGATAGTGGATATGAAGAGCCACGAGGTGTACGCAGGGAAGATAGTTTCCAAGAAATTAATGGTGAAGGAGAATCAGAAGGACAAGATGTCGCAGGAGATTGCCATCCACCGGTCCCTGTGTCACAAGCATGTCGTGGGCTTCCACAGCTTCTTTGAAGATAACCTTAACATTTACATTGTATTGGAATTGTGTAAAAAAAGAGTGAGTATACTTTTTTACCCATCACACTGTGTCTTGCATAGAGAACGGACCTCCACTCTTTTCTGTCCAAGGACACTTCTTCCATCTCACATACAATTTCTCATATTTCTTTGGCTTATGTCCTGGCTTTCCCTGATGACGAAATATACCACCTCTTATGAATTATTTTTGTAATCCTATTTTCATCCATTCTTTCCACATGCCCAAACTATCTCTATATTTTTTTAAATTATGCATAAAAATAGATTAAATCAATAAAAAAAACACTACGAACACTACTGTAATGCTATGTATTTCGATGTATTTGACGTTGAAACACACACTTCGATGTATTTGACGTTGACACAGACGCATCTCTTGTTTGCATTCTTTTGTTTTTCTGTGGTCAAATTGAGAATGGATTAATATTTTTGTATTAAAAAACTTTGAACATATCATCAACATTTCAAATTTGACGTATCCATGTCATTATTTTTGAAATAAAATTGTGAAATAGCATCCACTCAGTCTTTGACAATGGAACCTTAATAATGATCAAAGTTATAATCTAAATTAGTTATGGTTGAATTTCGAGCATTGGCCAACCACTAGTATATTATGTTAATACACAAAAAATTGAAATTAATTATCATATTGTAACTTTTTATTATTTAATTATAGTCCATGATGGAATTACACAAGAGACGTAAGGCAATCACGGAGCCGGAGACGAGATTCTTCATGAACCACATCCTGCAGGGAGTGCAGTACTTGCACAACAATAGAATAATCCACAGAGATCTGAAGCTCGGCAACCTCTTCCTCAATGATAACCTGCACGTCAAGATTGGTGACTTTGGTCTAGCTGCTAAGATTGAATTTGATGGTAAATCACACATTCTCAATACAGTATTAGTATATCAGTTGAAAGGTGGCAATTTATGCAAATCCTGTTGAAATAGAATGAAACTTTTGATTGCCAGTTGAACTTCGTAGTAAAATTCCAAATTTAGGATTTAAAAAAGTTAAATCTGGTAGCCAAAATAATAGGTTGGCAGCTACAGTGAAGTCTAGTTTTAAGTAGAAAGTAGAAGCTTAATAATCAGTTGTAAGCTTTGTTTTAATTTAAAGTGGAATCTGGTAGCCAAAATAATAGGTTGGCAGCTACAGTGAAGTCTAGTTTTAAGTAGAAAGTAGAAGCTTAATAATCAGTTGTAAGCTTTGTTTTAATTTAAAGTGGAATCTGGTAGCCAAAATAATAGGTTGGCAGCTACAGTGAAGTCTAGTTTTAAGTAGAAAGTAGAAGCTTAATAATCAGTTGTAAGCTTTGTTTTAATTTAAAGTGGAATCTGGTAGCCAAAATAATAGGTTGGCAGCTACAGTGAAGTCTAGTTTTAAGTAGAAAGTAGAAGCTTAATAATCAGTTGTAAGCTTTGTTTTAATTTAAAGTGGAATCTGGTAGCCAAAATAATAGGTTGGCAGCTACAGTGAAGTCTAGTTTTAAGTAGAAAGTAGAAGCTTAATAATCAGTTGTAAGCTTTGTTTTAATTTAAAGTGGAATCTGGTAGCCAAAATAATAGGTTGGCAGCTACAGTGAAGTCTAGTTTTAAGTAGAAAGTAGAAGCTTAATAATCAGTTGTAAGCTTTGTTTTAATTTAAAGTGGAATCTGGTAGCCAAAATAATAGGTTGGCAGCTACAGTGAAGTCTAGTTTTAAGTAGAAAGTAGAAGCTTAATAATCAGTTGTAAGCTTTGTTTTAATTTAAAGTGGAATCTGGTAGCCAAAATAATAGGTTGGCAGCTACAGTGAAGTCTAGTTTTAAGTAGAAAGTAGAAGCTTAATAATCAGTTGTAAGCTTTGTTTTAATTTAAAGTGGAATCTGGTAGCCAAAATAATAGGTTGGCAGCTACAGTGAAGTCTAGTTTTAAGTAGAAAGTAGAAGCTTAATAATCAGTTGTAAGCTTTGTTTTAATTTAAAGTGGAATCTGGTAGCCAAAATAATAGGTTGGCAGCTACAGTGAAGTCTAGTTTTAAGTAGAAAGTAGAAGCTTAATAATCAGTTGTAAGCTTTGTTTTAATTTAAAGTGGAATCTGGTAGCCAAAATAATAGGTTGGCAGCTACAGTGAAGTCTAGTTTTAAGTAGAAAGTAGAAGCTTAATAATCAGTTGTAAGCTTTGTTTTAATTTAAAGTGGAATCTGGTAGCCAAAATAATAGGTTGGCAGCTACAGTGAAGTCTAGTTTTAAGTAGAAAGTAGAAGCTTAATAATCAGTTGTAAGCTTTGTTTTAATTTAAAGTGGAATCGAGTTTTTGTTTTGGTAACTGAATTCATTGTAAACTAGCCGACCCGCCCGTCGAACTTCGACCTAACGTAGAATAAAAAAATTATTTACTCTTGGTTTATGCAATGTTTGTTACATTTTAACCTTTTCTACTTGTAACTTCCCTCCAAAGAGTGGTATTGAACTCATACTCCACTTCAACCTACCGGGACATTAGTAGAACAGATCACCAAAGTTTCATTGAAATACGTTCACTGGTCTTTGAATCTATCGAGTACATACTCACACAAACATTCAGTTTTATATATATAGACAAAAACTTGACGACGGATAAAATGTAGAAAACAGACTTTCTTAAATTACACGCGGTTGTAAAGAATTATGCAGTTAACTGAGATAGAAAAAATATGACTGTGGTCATTATTATCTGTAGTTCATCAATTATAGTACCTCACTTATGATTTCATTGCCCCAGTTTCATATGTTTGCTACCTTTTTTATATTTTACTAGCTTTCCCGACAGGCGTTGTCCTGTGGACCCTTTGGTCTTAACAACAGGCGGCCCGTTCATATGTGCACTGCGCCTTCAGAAACAAAAATAAACTAATTAAATAATAACATTAAAATATGTATTTCTAAAACGTCCATATTTTTTATTTTAGAAAATAACACCATCAGCTTTCGCCTTTGCGCTGATGGTTAGATTTCATTTGTATTCAAAGCTCAGGCGGGATCAACGCGAGAATATAATATTCAAATTCAAATATTTTTATTGAGGAAATAAAAAACATTAAAAAATACATATTCACAATAATAAATTTATACATTTTTTTAAATATATATTTTACCCCCAAAATTGAGCAGAGCTTGTGCTTTGGGGGATTATAGGGTTGAATTTATTTATTTAATAAGTAAGTTACTTCAAGCAAGAGAAAATACAAACATACCATCATTCAATAAACAAGAATTACAAAGGACACATGCAGATAAAAAATAATAATTGCAATGATAATATCAATTACAAAACCATCAGAGACGGTAAAAAGCAAAAAACAGTCAAATTTAAGATACATACATTCAAGCCAGAATAATAAAAATAAAATCAAACCACAATAACAAAGAAAAACGAAGTCATCGCAATACAGCAAAAAATCCATACACCCAAGAATAGCAGATTAAAATATAAAAAGACATATATATATTTATTTATTTTTTATTATCATTGGCATTCCATCCACAATCGGATAATCATGCCACTAACAAATCAAAAAAAAATATGTACAATATCGGATTGAAAAATCAACAAACATGCGCGCAATTCGGTTGAATTTGTATGAATAATTTCTAAAACACCCGAAACTGTGGAGTAAGCGAAATGGGCTACTGTAAGAGTGGCAATTACGTATGCGAGAATGAGAGGGTGCAGGTGCAGAAGACAATAATTTTGTTAGATTTTTTCAAAGATGGCGTCGCATGAAATTCGTTCCATACTACCTTTAATATTATATTTTATATTATTTCTTATCCATTTTTCAACTTTTTATTAGTTATTCTGTTATCCGGAGCGGAGAAGAATCCAATAAATCACATCGGAAGAATCTCTTGAGCCGATCTCGAGTTATAAGTGTTCGCACTAACCCGAATTTCATTTATCTTAGATATAAATCCTTTCATTTTGAGCCTCATCTAATATTATAATGATTGCTGAAATATTTTAATCACTGCTTAGCTATTTTTTAAGTAACAAAATAGTTTGTCATCCTTTTTAAGTTTTTAGTCTCCTAGAAAAATGAAGATAATTTTTTTCTAAATACGTTTAAGGTGAAAGAAAAAAGACGCTCTGCGGTACACCCAACTACATAGCGCCAGAGATTCTTGGTAAGAAGGGGCACTCATTTGAAGTGGACATTTGGAGCATAGGCTGCATCATGTTCACACTGCTGGTGGGCAAACCCCCCTTCGAGACGTCCACCCTCAAGGACACCTACAAGAAAATTAAGGCTTGTGATTATAGGTAATTCTTATGCATGTATTCCTCCATCCTGCTTTTTTATTGTATAACATCCTGTTTCAATTACATTACGCCCTTGAGGTGGTCTTTTGATCACAAAACGGCGCTCTAAAAATTATCTTATTATTATTATTATTAAATGCTCTCTGGGGATTAACCATAGTTACAGATTGTTGAAGTGGTTGGTTCGAATCCCAATTTCACGACACGAGCCTTTGCTTAATTTTGAATTCTTGAAAGATGTCAAAAGTTTATTTGTATTCATTTTGAGTGAGCCCAGATTCAGTAAAAAAAAAAAAACTCATTGCGGTAGGATTTCTATCCAGTAGTCCTCAAAATTGTTGTAGGAATTGTCAATTTTGTTTGATTATACGTCCAAGATTCCTTGAAGACATAATGCACAATTTTGAGTTTTGAGATTGTTTTACTGTGGCCAATATCACATCACTCTCGCCATTTGAAAAAGACAATTTTTTTTTTTAAAGAAAACATATTGTTTTGCTATGCAAAACAAAACACATAAGTGACAAAATCAGGGGATAGTAAACCCATAAAAATAGTAATCTAAATATCACCAGCAGTAGAGTAGTACATTGAAATGCTTTATTTCTGATTTATGTAAAAATCATAGCTTGCGATATTCCAAAAAACAGATCATTAAACCCGTTTGTAAGCTATTTTTTATAAAAATTTCTTTCATTTAACTGAATACATTGATTCTTCACTACCCTGGATGAGTATAAAACTTATAAATAATGGGTGGGTTAAGATTATTTGTTTAATATTGAGGAAGAAAATGTTATAATTAAAAAGATGACAGAAAAGAGTTGATTTATTGATTCAATGTTTTGTTTAATTTCAGATTACCTTCACATTTGAACCCCATCGCGGCCAACATGATACAAATGACTCTCCAAGAGAACCCTACTTTACGCCCCAGTGTGGACCATCTACTCAAGCATGACTTCTTCATTTGTGGCTTCATGCCTGCGGCCCTTCCTGCCTCGTGTCTCACCACAGCACCACGTCTTGACCAGCTCGAAGGTTCTGAAATTCCTGGATACCACCAGAGGCGTCCGTTGATCGAAGTGAATGGAGGTATGTTAAAAGAAGGTCAAACCATAGACATGTATGGTATGACCGCTATCACTCCTAGCATGAACCTTGACTGAAATGTTCACTCTTGACTCTCTTAAGTTACCCATCCATGGATTTTAGAATAATGGTTATTCACCGCCAATGGGTGGCAAGTATGCCATATACTACTGAATATTGGTGTCTATCCCTTAGACAGTGTCATGCTTGCCAAGCGGGTCAGCGAAACCGCCCTGTTGACCCATGTTTCAACATTATCCATCAAGGTTTATAACTGTAGTAGCCGGTGTGAGTGCGTGTGCAAAGTAAGAAGTAGTTATCACTTGTGGACAGCAACTGCGAGTTGTGAGTGAAGAGCAGATGTCAACATGACAGTGATAGAAGTGGGTTCTATTTATTTGTGAATAGCTGTGTTCCTCGCATGCGTAGAATATTGCAAGTGAAGTAGTGTGTACCCTGTTTTTTAGTGCTGTTTCCGATGGTGACAAAAGGAAACAAACTCATTGAACTGAATGGAGCAACAGTACACTCACGCTTAACAGAAGTTACAGAGACACTCAATATACACTTAACTTGCTACTTCTCAAAGTGGGAAGGTCGCTTTGTATATAGTATGGTTTCCAGGGAGACCTATCTCAAGATGTGGTTAGCTACTTGGGATTAAACTAATTCAAAGTATAACATGGGCACCAAATATTTGACTATTAGATCTTATTAAACCGCGATATTTTGTTTCTTTACAGTGAAACACATGGCTTCACCATTGAGAAAAGATCCTTACGGAGCAATGTTGAGCACTCCGACTGCCGCTCAACTCAAAAAGCAAGCGCAGGAATACAAAGGACATCTGCAGAGTCTCAAAGAGCAGTTGGTGGCTTTATTGAGCACCAAAGTGAGTTTTACAGAATCCACACCAACACAACATCTTTTGTAGTAACTCTATGAAGCATATTCAATTATCTTTTGGTTTTACAGTCTGCAAACAAAATTCGCGCTTTGATGGGTGAAGACGCCTCTGATCCGGCGGCCCAGCCAATAGTGTGGGTCTCCAAATGGGTTGATTATTCGGATAAATATGGCTTTGGATATCAGCTCTGTGATGAAAGTGTGGGAGTTACTTTTAATGATACAACTAAACTTATTATGCTAGCTAACGGAGTGTGAGTATACAAACATTTTATTTCTATGATTACCTGATCTCCTGATCAAATAAATTTTAGACCCTTACCTTTCTATTAAAACATCATTCCAAATTACAAACATTGATTCAATTTCATTCTATACTCTGGAAAGAAATACGAAAAAACTTTTTTGTGCAATTTAGGCGGGTCACACCCATCAGTGACATCTAACTGACAAGCTTTTTTATTGCGACATGCCGTTAATTGCGCAAAATAGTTACAAATTCATATATTTTACTCGCTAGCTGTCCATAAATAGAGAATAAAAAGATGTTTTTTGACAGACTATAGATGTGGAAATTATAAGAATACTAGCTGAATCGGCGAACTGCATCCCACCACAGGTTGGTTGTTGTGGTTGTGTTAACTTATAATATAAAGCTCAATGAGATGTTTTTTTTCCTTTTTGTGCCGCTAGAGGCGCCCTTGCTAATCCGGTCTATTGTCAAATTCAGTGTTGCCAACGGGGGCGATTTACTTCTTCTTCTTATGGTCGCTCACAAACTAACCTCCAAAATATCATTCTAGTTTATTTCAAATTAAACAACTTATATATTATTATACATGATAACTTACAATAGGTTTAGAGTAATCATTGTACATTTTTTACATACTATTACAAATAAAATTGTTCATCTTTTTTTATATACCTACCTAAATACAAATTAAAAAATACAGAACAGCACCCCTGATATTTATTCTCAAATTTATGCGCAACAAAATCAACAACTTCTTAGCAACACAATGGAAAACAAACTTCCCAATGTTGGCATCACTGAAAAAAACATCTCTACGTTGGCAGCACTGAATTTGACAATAGACCTGATTAGAAGTTCTGCCACCTAGTGTGTATTGTCGGAAGCTCCCCAGAAAACTTCCCATTAAATTCCATTTTTATAATTTATTTTTAATCATGTCAACATAGTGTATCGCACTCTGCTGGGATTACATGAACAGTATACATATCCTTATTCATATTATCGAGTAGAAGGGAAAACTTGAGTTATAGTTATTTTTTGATGTCAAATAAAAGAAAGTTGAAAAAAATATTCTGGATAGTGACATCCTAATCACCTAATTAATGGTATGGATTAAAGT
Source organism: Mystacides longicornis (assembly GCA_963576905.1). Taxonomy (NCBI): domain Eukaryota; kingdom Metazoa; phylum Arthropoda; class Insecta; order Trichoptera; family Leptoceridae; genus Mystacides; species Mystacides longicornis. Next base: position 36,543,208 of record OY756422.1, read on the forward strand.
TTGTGACCTATTCCCATATATCTACACTAAAAAACATTTTCAAAATCTGTTGTATTATGAGCCTTTTCATAGTATGGTAACAAACATTGTGACGTGAAATTTTTATATATTACATTTTTGAAATCTATGTAGGTATATCCTCTCATACGTTTAGTAAAACAAACCAATAGTTCTGTGACTTTTGAAATACCAAATTTGGCCCGTATACACCTTACATTACCAGTCATCACCCTTATTGCTGAGGATCGTGGCCATCATGAATCCTTTCTCGAACCATTGCTCTCCACAGCGGACAGCTGCCAAATGTAGGTACGGCTCTATGAAGTGTCGTCGCGTGGATTTTTGTTTTATTTGGTCGGTCCAGCGCATCGGTGATACGCCCCATGGTCTTGTACCCAGCGCTCTTCCAACCATTATCAGCTTTTCAAGGCTGTCTTCCCCTCTACGTGCTATATGTCCAAAGAACTTTAATATTTGTTGGAGACAGAGAGACGACAGTCTCACCGTGATGCGTGAAGAATTGAGATTTTGATTCTATGTATGAATTATTTTGCAGGAATGTTCACTACATCAACCACAAGGGACAGGAGTCTTACATGACCCTGAAGGACTACCCCCCAGATTTGGAGAAGAAAATGAAACTGTTGAGCTACTTCAGACGATACATGAGTGAGCATCTCATGAAGGCCGGCGCCTCCATCCCAGTCAGAGATTCCGACAGCTTGTCCCGTATCCCACACTTGCACGAGTGGTACAGGACCACTTCCGCTGTGGTCATGCAATTGACCAACGGAACTGTACAGGTATGAATTTAAAAATATCTAAAATATTAACTCATTTCCACACTAGTTTCTTTTAGACAATCATTTCAACTAAAAATGACAAAATATTAAAAGAGTTGGAGCGGTACAATAAACACATAGAATTTTTTTTCTAAATTTAAAAATAAATACTTTAAAGTAGGTACCCACGCGTTTATTATTTTTGGTTATTTGATTAACAATATAGTTGGACACTTAAAATTTTGAATTTGAATTATGTTTGGAACAGGTTTTTGTTTTATTTTATTTTCTTTTCATCAAACGGAAAAAAATACAGAGAAATGAACACGGTTGGTGTTTGAAATTGATTATTATTTTATTTTTTTTGAATAAACAAAGTGGAAAATGTAATTCATGGCATACAGTGCTCTGTATGGATAATTTGTTTTGTTGGTAAGAATTTATTGTCCAAATATTCATATTATTTCAGTGCTTGGTGCACATGACATGTTTTTTTTTATCACATTTTCAATTACATTAGTATTTTTTTTGTACATTTTTTTAACAGGACTAAACATACATTAGGAGAGTTTTCTTAATATTTTGGTGGAAATTTGTGTAATGAAGATTGGTCATATCGGATAGAAATGGTGGGCAAGATATATAAAAAAAAACTATAACGAAGAATTGGGCAACACGACAGAAAAATTGATTAGTATAGTTTTATAATTTTTTTGTTCTTGTTTTGTTTTTAATCTATTAAATAAGTTTTGTGTTAATTTAGAATTTGTTATTTTTTTACCTACAAAAAAACCCAAAAAGACAGCCCTAGGTAACCCACCCCAACTGAGCTAAGCTGGATGGCTGGAGCCAATGATGGTTGGCCAAGATTCTCGCTCCATTATGGCGCCCAACTAATGTGGCTGTAATCTGAGATGCTGCATGGACCTTGGGTTCTTTTTGGTTTTGGTTGTAGTACCTAATTACAATTTTTGTGTTATATCTGTTGTGCCTTTTTCAGCCCGAATATTATACATAACTGAGAGGGCAAACTTTAACTTGACGACCTGTAATCTGTAATAGAAGGCTGTTCGAGGCATTCAGTGGTATGTACCTGCTATATTATTATATCAACTGTATCGACTGCTCTTGTCCACGATTTGGTATCACCTATTAATTGCTAGTGAGCTATAATTTGAGATTGTGATAGGTACTTGTATATGAAAACTCTCTTAATTGTGTTGATATTTTCAGTAGCTTAGTGTTGGTTTCTTGTTAGATATAAATTAGCATTTTATTTAGTAAACTATCGTTCTGGGAAAGTATTCATTAGCTAGAATTAGTAAGGGCTATTTTCGTTGTGATAGTTTAGTTATTTTGTTTTGATAAAGATGGAGTTGCTGGAATCTTGTTTACCTTCGGATGATGACAAAGTATCTGAAACACACGGACCAACATTCCAGACAGCAAGATCCTTAAAGAGAAAGTATGCCAAACGAACTACTAAATCTAAATTAGCTATTGTCAAAAAAGTAGACCCGAGTAAGTGGAAAGTTAGTTTTAGTGGGGTCGAAAATGCTAGGGATTTTTTAATCAGACTAGAAGAATTAGCCGAGGTATACAACGTGCAATTAAATGCAATTGTCAAATTTATGCCTGTTTTATTATCAAATTTTGCCTTAGTATGGTATCGCACAATAGATCATAATTGTGAATGGGTAGAGTTTAAGAAAATTTTTCTTGAACAATTTGAAGGAGAGGGAAATCAGCGAAAACTGAAATTAGAAATTCTTTCGACTTCCCAAAAGCAAGGCGAGTCGGCAACCGAATTTATTCTTTGGCTAATGTCTAAGAATAATATGTTAGTTAACCGTTTCAATGACGCAGAGTTAATAGATGTGGCGACACACGGCCTACACCCCAAGTATGCCAGTGTTATTGTTGCCTCCTCCGTTACAGATTTGAAGCAATTAATGAGGGTTTGCTGTAAATTCGAATCAGCGTTTATTCGTGTGAGTGGTGAAAAAAATATTGGCTCGGATTCTGTGCGAGATAGAGTGCCTGTGTCCATAGAAGAAGAAGTTAATTGTCAATATGAAAATTCAAACGTGGGGGTTTCTAAGCAAAAGGCTATTCCTTGGGGCAAAAGTGCCTCGACCTATAAAAGAATTCATTGCTATTTTTGTGGAAAAGCTGGGCATCTTCAAAAAGATTGTTTTAAAAAAAACAAAACTGTCTCGGGCCAGACCCCAAAGTTAGCCGAGTTAGAGGCTTGTGCCACAGTTAGTCAGTCGGAAAACTAGTAAGCAGCCAACCATCGGCGGAAGAACGACGTTCAGAGTGGATGCGTTGGCTTACTCATGTTAGAAATTTTTACGACACTTATAGGATCTCGCCAATATCATTCAACGGAGGGCCTAAAGACGCAAGGCCATATTGTGAGATTAAATTAATTAATCATTCGTGTAAGGGACTATTAGATAGTGGCGCATCTATCAGTGCGATAAACAAAGACTTCGCGGAAAGCTTGGGAGATTTGTGGCAAGATTTTAGATTAACTGATGATTGCGTGTCAACTGCCACAGGACAAAAGAGATCCGTACATGGGATTATAACTGTACCAGTACAATTCAATTTCAGTGTTAACAAAATATCCTTTTACATTGTCGCAGATTTAGAGCAATCTATTATATTAGGCATAGATTTTTGGAATAAATTTAAAATATCTCCCAAAGTTGAAAACAATTACCACAAGCCTGACACTCCTGACAGTCATCAGTTATCAGAGATAGTAAGCTTAGAATCTAGAAATCAGTTAAATTCGGAACAGGATATTCAACTTAAACGAGTGGTTAGTATGTTTGAAGAGATTTCATTCGAAAAAAAAGGCTTGGGTTGCACAAATCTTGTAGAACATAGAATAGAAACTGTAGGCCCACCGATTAAACAGCGATACTATCCACTGTCGCCGGCAATGCAAAAAATTATTAATAAGGAACTCGATGAAATGTTAGAGTTGGGTGTAGTGCAGGAAAGTAAGTCAAATTGGTCTCATCCAACCCTAATTGTATCTAAAAAAGATGGATCGAATCGATTCTGTATTGATTCAAGGAGGCTTAACGAAGTCACTAAGAGTTTTAATTATCCTCTACCCAATATGCAACAAATTTTATCGAACTTGAGAAACGCGAAATTCATTTCATCAGTAGATTTGTCGAAGGCCTTCTGGCAAATCAAACTAGAGAAGTCTTCTAGGGAAAAGACGGCTTTTGCTGTACCAGGGCGTGGTTTATTTCATTTTGTTAGAATGCCCTTCGGACTAAAGAACGCCGCAGGTGAATTACAACATCTGGTAGATAATATTTTTGGGCCCAAGTATTTTAAGGACGTTTTTTGCTACTTGGATGATTTAATCATTGTTAGCCCAGATTTTGATTCTCACCTTCGTACACTTGAGGAGGTTCAGTCTAAGCTCAAAGAGGCTGGCTTGACCATCAAACTATCTAAGAGCGAATTTTGCAGGGAAAAACTAAAATATTTAGGTTTTATTGTTGACCGCGAAGGGCTCCGTCCTGATCCGGAAAAGATTCAGTGCATTGTGGAGTATCCTAGGCCGAACAATTTGAAGCAACTTAGGTCATTTTTGGGAATGGTGGGATTTTACCGAAAAAATATTCGTGATTTCAGCGAAATAGCCGTCCCACTTAATAAGATTTTAAGAGTTAAAAGAGGGGAAAAGAAATTTTCATGGTCTCCAGAAGCAGAGTCTGGATTTGTTAGTTTGAAACGGGCTCTAGTCACGGCACCAGTTCTAATTTGTCCAGATTTTGATAAGCCATTTATTTTGCATTGTGATGCCAGTAAGCACCAAATAGGTGCAGCTCTGCATCAAAAACACGAAGATCAGGAGGTAGCAGTTGCCTATTTTTCGCGAACTTTAAATAAACACGAACGCAACTATGGAGTTACAGAAAGAGAATTACTAGCGGTGGTGTGTGCAATAGAATATTTTCGTCCTTACTTAGAAGGGGTTCACTTTAAAATAATTACGGACCACTCGAGCTTAAAATGGTTATGGAAACTGTCCAATCCTTCAGGAAGACTGGCAAGATGGAGTTCTCGAATTTCTCAATACAATTTTTCTGTAGAACATCGTAAGGGTACGTTACATGCTGTACCAGATGCGCTATCAAGAATTCCAGGTCAGTCTATTGAGTCAGGCATTGAAGTATCCCAAAATTTTGATAGTTTGGATTCTCGTGATTTGTGCGAAATTAGAGTAGATAGTACAGACAGCTGGTATAACAGAATATGCCAAGGATGCTTGCGAACACCACAACGGTTCACAAATTATCAGTTAGTTAATGATATTTTATATAGAAATTCCAAATTGGATAATCCGTTACTTGATGAGTTCGTATGGAAAAAGGTGGTCAAGTATGAAGATAGATTAGCATTAATCACGAAAGTTCATAGTACAGGGCACCCAGGAACTTTTAAGAGTTACAAAAAGTTAGAGAGGGACTATTATTGGCCAGGTATGTTTAGGCAAGTTAAAGCTTTTGTAAATAGATGTCATACTTGTAAGAGCTATAAACCATCTAATCAACCTCCGAATGGACTGATGGAACATCGGAAAAAGGTTTCGAGACCAATGGAAATGTTGTCGATAGATTTGGTTGGGCCATTACCTTTGGCATCCGGAAATTATCAGTTTATATTATCAGTAATCGATATATTTACGAAATATTGTTGGCTGTATCCGTTAAGGAGGGCGACAACCAAAGAAATAGTTTTCTTCTTGGGGGAAAAAATATTTCTAGAAGAAGGGACCCCTCACACGCTGGTTTTAGATAATGGAAAACAGTTCGTTTCAAATGAATTCAAAGAGTTTGCTGATTCGTACGGAATTAGCCGATTATTCTATAACACTCCTTATACTCCTCAGAACAATACAGTTGAGTCATATAACAAAGTTTTAGGATATACCTTGGCCATCTACGTGGGTAATAATCAGAGAGAATGGCCCAAGTATCTAGACCAAGTTAAATCTGTTATGAACAACACCATGAATTTTGCAACCGGCTTCACACCGTCGTTATTAATGAAAGGTAGAGAGATAATTTTTGACGGATCTCTCTATGGTATTCCGAGGGATAGTAGGTCTTTGGATTCTAGGCATCTTAATTCGTCGAGACATTCCTATAGGAAGAAATTGGAAGATTTAGAAGTCACCTTTAAAATCGTTCAGGAAAATCTGTGGGATGCTTACAATAAGAAAGCACAACATTATAATCTTCGCCGGGTGCGAAAAGTTTATAATGAGGGCCAAATGATTTGGAGGCGAAACTTCGTCCAATCGGACAAAGCAAATTTCTTCAGTAGAAAGCTGGCTCCCAAATTTATTAGAGCAGAGGTTATAAAAAGGTTAAGTGACAATGTCTATGACATTAAAGACGTAGGATCCCAGAAAGTAGTTAGGATGCATGTGAAAGATATTCTGAAGTGGGAAGATTAGTTCATTTCTTCCATTCATATTATTTGACTCCGTTTATTTTCGTTATTAATGTTGAGGATAGATAATAGCAAGATGTCATAATACGGAAGTAAGTGGTAAACAATTTTGTAGTGTAACTCCTCATGACGAAAACTTATGTCGGGGCAGATGGCACATCCAGGCCAGCTTCGATATGATTAAAGGAAATCAGCGAGGGGTGATACAACAGAGTTTACTCAGACACTTATTACAGTTAAGGTATACCTAGTTATAGTTTGGTTGCAAGAAATGTTATTTTGGTCGAAATAATATTGCTCTGAAAATTTATTACCGAGTCAAAAATAAAGAAATCCGTTGAGGAACTCTTATCCCCAGAATTACGGTCATGAAGCACCCTAGGTACTTAGTTAGGTTACTGCCAAGTTTGGCAAATATTCTAGTACCAAATCGGGGACAGGTGTATGGTGGTTCAGTTGATGTTTTAATTGCCGAACAACTGCTGGTTGATTTGAACATCAAATCAAGTAGGTATGTCGCCGTTGAGTGCGTCAGAATAAGTTAGCTACTGTTGTTACTTGTTGAAAAATATTGTATATAGTTATGTATAAATGTTTATATTACTTTTAAGTTACTTTATGAAATTTATTCTGATAAAATTTGTTGACTAATAATTAAAGTAAGTCATTGTTTGTTATTGTGTAAGCCATCTAAAATGAAACTTAAGTTTATAGTTTTTAAGATACTGATCATATAGAGAAATGGCTAATTTTAAATGATTTTATTGTGTATTACGTAATATACCTATGTAATTTATAATAATATTATTGATCGTTGATTTTCGTTTTTTTTTTTTTGGCGGTATTAAACTGCACAATATATTGTTTTAATTTGATGGGTTTTCTCCTTTTTTCACCTGATTTTTATATTAAAAAAATAGGAGTGGCGCCTAATTTTTTTTTGTATTATACATAGGTAGATATTTATTTTTAAATTAACTTAAGGTATAAAAAAAATTATGTAATAATTTTTTTTGGGGAACCAAAGGGGATAAATGGAGCGGTACAATAAACACATAGAATTTTTTTTCTAAATTTAAAAATAAATACTTTAAAGTAGGTACCCACGCGTTTATTATTTTTGGTTATTTGATTAACAATATAGTTGGACACTTAAAATTTTGAATTTGAATTATGTTTGGAACAGGTTTTTGTTTTATTTTATTTTCTTTTCATCAAACGGAAAAAAATACAGAGAAATGAACACGGTTGGTGTTTGAAATTGATTATTATTTTATTTTTTTTGAATAAACAAAGTGGAAAATGTAATTCATGGCATACAGTGCTCTGTATGGATAATTTGTTTTGTTGGTAAGAATTTATTGTCCAAATATTCATATTATTTCAGTGCTTGGTGCACATGACATGTTTTTTTTATCACATTTTCAATTACATTAGTATTTTTTTTGTACATTTTTTTAACAGGACTAAACATACATTAGGAGAGTTTTCTTAATATTTTGGTGGAAATTTGTGTAATGAAGATTGGTCATATCGGATAGAAATGGTGGGCAAGATATATAAAAAAAAAACTATAACGAAGAATTGGGCAACACGACAGAAAAATTGATTAGTATAGTTTTATAATTTTTTTGTTCTTGTTTTGTTTTTAATCTATTAAATAAGTTTTGTGTTAATTTAGAATTTGTTATTTTTTTACCTACAAAAAAACCCAAAAAGACAGCCCTAGGTAACCCACCCCAACTGAGCTAAGCTGGATGGCTGGAGCCAATGATGGTTGGCCAAGATTCTCGCTCCAGAGTATAATAACGTAGAATGAGAATCCTATATTTTGTTTTGAAAGCATGTGATACTTCTCAAGCAATTCTCGCACATCTACATCGAGGGATTCATCGAGGGAGCTTCAAGAACGCATTTTAGATAATCTTGTCGTGATTTTTTTGTATCAGATTTGATATATAGCAAATTGAAATTGTAAAAGTCAATTTAAAACTTCTTTCTTTTTTTGTTTTGATAAAATATTGCTTACGCACTGTATTTATCTGCCAGTATTTGGCAGCCATTTTTTAAGTACTGACTTAGTTAACATTGAAAAATAATGTATTTATTAAGGTTATTTTTACAAAAATAGTCATTGTTTACCAAATTTGTATATAGATTGCTCCACTCAAAGACAGACCAGTTATTTGAGTCGTTTGAGAGTTAAATAATTGAATTTTTGAAGAAGGCTCTAAAATATTTACTTATTGTTTCAGATTAACTTCCAAGACCACTCCAAGATAATTCTGTGTCCGCTCATGTCGGCCGTAACTCACATAGACACAGACAAAAACTTCTTCACATATAGATTCTCAACATTACAAGATACCGGCTGTTCGGCGGCGCTACAACATAATCTTCGCTACGCCGTTGAAAAAATTTCATATCTCATTACAAAGAATTCTGCATAAAATTTTAACTGCTAGTGTATTGACAATTGATGACTTAAGTCTTATTAGGATTTGCCGTAGTTTCACTAATGTTTGAACCAGACCGTGATACGAGACATTCATTTTTAAAGTTTTATTTTATTGAACTGGGGACCATAAAAGATTTTTCTTTGAACGGAAATTTCAAGTTATAACTATCATTTGTAAATATTTATCTATTGCCCATAGAAAACAATATGGCGATATCGGTAAAATTCTTGGCACAAAACATAAATTTTAGGGAAGTTACTAGTTACATAGTTGGATTTTGGTCTCGATATGAATATAGTCGCACTCTGAAATTTATATAAAACAACTTTCGGGAAAAATTGAATTTATAAACAAAATTAAAGATCTCCTTATGTGCCTTACTATATTATTATGTACTAAGTTTTAATAATAATTATAGCTAGTATATTTTAATTTTACAATCGTTGAATTGAAATGAGAGTAAAATCAATGCCTTAACATGTGGAGCATGTATTGAATTTAGTAACTTAACTTTTTTTTATCAACGCCTTCTGTCACAATAATACATCCACCATTTGACGTTATATCTTTCAGATGTGTAAATATTAGCTACATTTAGAGTTTACGATTAAAAATAAGTACCATTCGATTATCTACATAATTTAAGAATGCTGCCATTTTGATTACGAATTAAATGTTGTTAAAATAATCTAAATTATTATTACATGAGAATTTTTTACTGAAAATGTCATAATTTTAATATTTCTTTTTTTTTTTGGATAATGAGTTACAAACCTTTGAGTATTTTATAAAATGTAATTGTGAATTAACGAAGTCCATTTTAAATGGAATTTTTCTGCGCCGTGTTGAATTCTAATCTGCACGAATAAATTTTAACTCCAAACGGCGGCGGCGTAGAATTTCGTTAATTTTTAACTCAAAATGTAACGGAATTCTAATAAAAATATTTTTATATATACCAACTCTATAAAGCAAACATCACTTAGGACAACCAGCAAAAAGAACATAATAAATGAAATGTTTGCTTTAAAAAGTTGATAAAATATAAATATATTGAGATCTAGTAAAATGACACGAGAATTAATAAAAAAATATGAAAATTGTCCTAGTTATATAATCGGGACGATATCAATAATTGGTCATTTTGTGTAAAGTTATGATGCATTCCTTTCTTTTCAAGTATTTTAAGTGTGAAAGTGTAAAGTATATCATTTTAAGTTACGCCTGAATAATAATGTATGATGAAAGTGTGAATGCATTTTGTGATATCAACTTATTTTTTTTATGATTTTTATTATTTTTACAATTAACATGTTTTTCTCTTTTTAAATTCATACTATTCCATTGTAATAATTTCAAAATGTATTTTTTTTATCCGTGAACTGTTTTTAGCTATAAAACTTTTTTATAAGAATTTTTTTTATTTATTTTATCAGTCGGATTTTTGCTGCTGATAAAGACCCTCTCGTACCCTGTTTCGTTCCTTTGAGGCAAAGTTGAGGGATTCACTGAAGCTGCGTGAGACCAAGACGTGGAGAGCTCTTGTTGCCTCCCTATAATATAATAATAATATAACACTTTTCTATACAAAGGTGTCAGTATAGCCGGCGGAACTTATTGCCTGAGGCAATTTTTTCCAGTCAACCAGTCCCGTCCAATCTGAGACAGGCCAACCCCGGGTAGAAATTCAAAGTGAGAAAACTCTGACCCGACCGGAAATCGAACCCGGGACCCCAGTTCTGAAGTCCACCAGCCAGTACAACTAGGCTACTGAGGTCGGTGTTGTCGCTAATCATGATAAAAATCTATCATTTGTTCTAAAATATTATATACTAGCTTATACCCGTCTTGCTTTACGTTTTTGATATTCCGATTGTCAGGCTTGATCGGTAGGTAATTAAACAGGTTCTAGTCTAGCTTCCCATTGCTTCAGACCTCGATAACTGACATAAGCACAGAAAAAGAAGAATGACACTTTTACAATTATTCATAAAAAGAGAGAAGAATGATACTTTTAATGTTTATAAAATAGAAAGAAGAAAAATTATAGTCTGCTACCCACGTGGAAAAAAAAAACTCCATGTTAATATTTATTTATTTATTTCCTCTTTCTACGGCTTTATTAGCCATTTACAAATTAACATATAAAAATACAACAATAAACAGACATGATAGATAAAGCATTAAAATTCTGTATGATGTGTTATGATCAAAATAATTACAATAGACACAATAATTAGAAAAGTATTTCAATTTGAACATTTTTTTGAATAACAATACACACTTAAACACACGTAAAATAGGAATAATAGGATTATAAAAATTATCATTATCTATACAAATTTATGAAAATTATAGGTACTCACAAAGAGATCAACCTAAACAGTTAAAAATAAAACAGAAAAAAAAAGAATAATCAAAAGATGGTTATGATATTATGTAGATAAAAGCATTAAAAATTATATATGATGTGTTATGATCGAATAAAATAATAATATATGCAGAAGACTATAAAAAAGAGAAACAATAATAATATTATAATAACAATTAGTAAAAAAATATTTTAATTTGAACATTTCTTTGAGTAAAATACACACTAACACACATAAAATAGGAATAATAAGATCACAAAAATGGTTTAAACAAAAATTAAATTGAAATTAAATAAAGTGAAATAATAATTAAAATAAAATGAATTGAAATCAGTTAAAACGAATTAAAACGTATTAAGTTGGCCAAAATGAGTAAGACCGCTACTACTATGTGAAAAAAAAAATTAATAAAATAAAATAGTAAATCAATTAAAATAGGTAATAAAATGTATCATTCATCAACTTTTACACGCATCATTCCGCGAAACTGAGTTTGAGATTATGTTTGAAGGATGGTAAGCTACTACAGAAGATGTCTATGTCGGCGAGGTATTGGTTTCCTAAATAGTGCAAACGGGGGACAACAGTGTTAAGAAGGTAGGTTGTATTAAAAGAATTGTCTGTATGAAATGTGTTATTGTTCCTAGTACTTCGATTGCCGACACGGAGTCCCACCTCGGCGACCAAGTTAGGGCTGTCACACAGACCATTTATTATTTTAAATAGAAAAATTAAATCGCTTTGGATTCTTCTGTCTTCGAGCTTTTCTAATTTGGTAAGTGCATACAAAAAATCGTAGTTAAGGTCGGCTCTGGGAATATTCAGAATGAAATTAACATATCTCAGGAATTTTTTCTGGACTAATATGTTACATCTCACATTTGATTCAATTTCACTGTTCAATGGGAAGTTTTCTGGGGAGCTTCCGTCAATACACACTAGGTGGCAGAACTTCTAATCAGGTCTATTGTCAAATTCAGTGCTGCCAACGTAGATATGTTTTTTTCAGTGATGCCAACGTTGGGAAGTTTGTTTTCCATTGTGTTGCTAAGAAGTTGTTGATTGAGTTGCTAAGAAGTTGTTGATTTTGTTGCGCATAAATTTGAGAATAAATCTCAGGGGTGCTGTTCTGTATTTTTTAATTTGTATTTAGGTAGGTATATAAAAAAAATGAACAATTTTATTTGTAATAGTATGTAAAAAATGTACAATGATTACTCTAAACCTATTGTAAGTTATCATGTATAATAATATATAAGTTGTTTAATTTGAAATTAACTAGAATGATATTTTGGAGGTTAGATTGTGAGCGACCATAAGAAGAAGAAGAAGTAAATCGCCCCCGTTGGCAACACTGAATTTGACAATAGACCGGATTAGCAAGGGCGCCTCTAGCGGCACAAAAAGGAAAAAAAAACATCCCATTGAAGGGTAAAAAAATACTATTAAGTATACGAACCTACCTACATAATTTGCAAGTTTTACTCTCTCTATGGTTTGAATCTTAGCTACATTCCCTACACCCTCTATGTGTGATAATTAATTAGGCATTCCACCCATAGAGGGTGATTTGTGCTATGTGTGATAAAGGCAGCTGTTTTACCGACCTTTATATGTCACTAAAATATGTCAAACTTCAAAATGGAGGAATTATTTTGCAAATTTTTTCATTAAATCTTTATTTATTGAGAATATGTAATAAGATTTGAATAACATTTATATGTATAACAAATCAATCTACAATTATTTTATTACATTTTCATACCGTAATACCAAGATTCCATTCAGTAATTAATAGTAATTTTAATTATTAATAGTAATTTTATTTTCCAAAAGATGGCTTACTGTCTTTTTTGAAAAATTTGTATGAAGATCCTAAAAAAATAGAGTTTTTTAAATAGCTCTAAATATATTAAAGTTAATGCAGCAAATTGTATTTAAGAACCTTCTCCAGCATTTTGCACGGCTCTGCGCAGATTCATATCTGACGTAGCATTTGTATTTTAAGCGTGATGCTTCCACATAACCCTTTCAATCCTGAAGATTTTTTTTTTATTTCTTTTACTTATTTGTATCAATACAGACTAAAAGTGTAATGTACATCATGGGAAAAATACAAAAAAAAATTTTTTTCTTGTTTTTATTGTTTTATATTCTTGTTTTATACTGCGCCACTTAATCGCGTGGTGCCAGCGACTTTCCCGCGTAACTACGACCCCTCTTCTTCTTCTAATATTTTAGGCACCCGCACGATCGTGCTGGTCAGGATTAATTTGTGACAAATTTTGCTGTTTATGTTCTTTGCCTGCAAATACCATTTCCTTCCAAAATATTCTTCTTGAAGTTGAAGGTGTTACCATTTAAGGTTCCAATCAAGGGCGGATCCAGGAGGGGTCACGGGGGTCATGACCCTCCCCCTGGGCTGGGTCCAGGCCCTATATTTTTGTCTACAGTACCTACTTATATTTATTAATAAAATACCTACTTTTCTATTACGATCCTAACAAAATTATAATTTCTTGTGGGTCATGACCCCCCCTGGGTTGGGTCCAGGTCATTTTTTTTAAAGGAAAAGTGAAATTTTGCTATTTATGTTCTTTGCCTGCAAATACCATTTCCTTCCAAAATATTCTTCTTGAAGTTGATGGTGTTACAATTTCAGGTTCCAATCAAGGGCGGATCCAGGAGGGGGGTCACGGGGGTCATGACCCCTCCCCTAGGCTGGGTCCAGCCCCTATATTTTTGTCTATTTTTAACTACAGTACATACATTTATTAATAAAATACCTACTTTTCTATTATGATCATAACAAAATTATAATTTCTTGTGGGTCATGACCCCTCCTGGGTTGGGTCCAGGCCATTTTTTTTAAAGAAAAGTGAAGTATATAGTATATATGAAGTAAATAGATACCAAATTTTGGAAATGACCTTTTTTTAGGAATAGTTTAGTTACCAGATACCAAATTTTAAAATTATCTTTTTTTACTATGTGACTCTCCCCTGGCCAAAGCTGTATGCGCTCTTGGTTCCAATGTCGGCTGCCCAGTTATCTCAGTGTTGGAATCTATAATAGTGGCTTCAACAGAGTCTTTTCCTAACTCTACTTCAGATTCTGGCACTTGGCTGGAGCTGATACTGGATGTGTTTTTCAACAAAATCTCTTCTTTTACATCATCATCACTCGACCAACCTTCAATTTCCGACTCATTACCATCTTCAATCCACTTCAAAATTGTGTCATCGAAATCAAAATGTCCCAACGTGGTTCCTAATATAAAATAATGCATTCAAAATGAATATGTAAACAATATTAATGCTCAATGTATTGAAATATTACATTTTGTCTTAGACTCCTCCAGGCAATACAACGGTTCAAGTGTGAACTGGCCAGCACGTGCGTGCGGGTACAAATATTGGCGTATAAATTTATTGCAAAAATATTATATTCAAAATAAGAATAGTACAAGCCATTAATATTGTCTTATTTATCTAAATAACGTAAAAATGAATTAAAAAAGTAAAAAAACATAAAATAATATGTACTTTCGTTCAGCCATTGTCAAAACACTGCACGTAGATCTTTCGAGAAATACAACTGACCGCTCTAGCGAACGAAGCACAAAATAATATTTTTACGCGGCAAACCCGACCGCGCACGATCGTTTAAGGCCGGCAGGCGCACAAAAATACAACAGATACCTGAGGAATAGTGTTTTAAACCGACCCGCACGATCGTGTTCACCAGTTTCGAAAGGGATAAGTAAATACATAACCGAATTATTATGTAGATTCAGGTGGTTGGTGGTCTAACGGTTAGCATTGTATGAATACACATAATATTAAACATTTGGGGATGTTTTTTTTTGCTGAAAAAAAAAAACCTGTAAACTTTTAAATCTTTTTTTATTGAGATAAAAATATAATAATAGTTATATTAATTGGTAAAGATTAACAAAATAAGATTTCTGAAAATGTTATGGATTTTTTCTGAGAAATGAATCGTCATAGATAAACATATTATTATTTATTATACACTAAATGAAAACTGTTGCACTTTTCAGAGTGCTATTGAAAAAATAAAAACTTCAGGCAGAAACCTAGATCCTGAATTTGACAAAATCGGGAAATTGTAATTTGTAGATGAATCTTTTTATTTGGTTATGTCAAGGCAGTAACAAAATTTGAAAACAATAAGAAATTACTTTGTTTTACAATATGGCGGTGGATCCTTTCTTGCAGTCACAATATCATGGAGGTGGTGACTTTCACCAACGGTTCATAACTTTTAGGTACCTATCACTTATCCATCTAAAATGCTACGCAAAGAGCTACCTAAATGTTAGGAATCGTTGGTGAAATCACCATTAGTCTATCAAGTAATGAGACAACTTAAATATCATTCATGTTTTGATCAGTTAGTAATGTAAAAGACTAGAATCATTTTAAAAAGCCTACAAGAATATTACAATGTTAACAAACTACATCAATTATTACACTACAGGCTAAAAAATTTCATTGATCACAATGCTAAATAACTGAATCACCTATTTAATAATAAATTAAATACTGATTGGGTAAGTATAAAATTTGGGTTCTGTTATCACAGGGTGTATTTGCAGGAATTAGATCAATCAAGTAGTATGTACAATTCTACACTTCGATCTTAAGGCGTTGCTATCACTAAATTGCTTTCAAATCTCATGAAATTCTTTACTTAAAGTGTAAGAAAACCTTTGACACCAATGACATACAACGGGAGATCGAATTTTAATTAAGTTATTTGGATACTAATGCTTTGTTTAAAAACAGATTATATTGCATTTTACTTGAGTTCTCATCCTAGATGGACTGACATACGTGAATGATAAACTCATTTATGAAATCACACATTCGAAATATCAAATTTTATGTTTTACAAATTTCAGATCTAAATAATATTTACTTAGTTTTTTAAATATCATTTTAGTGTCTAATTTGCTAAAGTTGCATGTGTGAACAGGAAAAATCTATTAGCCAACAATGATATTTAGGTTATTTTGAAAATATCAGAATGAGTACCTATCAAGATTACTAGATTGGAGAAGACCAATTATTATGAGTTCAGTCAGATCTTGAATGGATTGTCTTGTATAACCAAATATGCCAATAAATGTTTAAAAATAAAATTAATAATAAAAGTCTGATTAAATCATATGTCAATAGTTGTGCATAAAAAACAAACTAAAAAAAGTTAACATAACTTAAGTATATAATTATTTAGGTAATGGTTAGCGGTGATATAATTCCTAAAAAAAAATTAAGTAAATTCTATTAAAACAAACAAAATATCAATAGAAATAATTTGGAGACTAATGTATCAGCTCTTAAAGAGCCATAAGATGTTACCTTTAGACATATTTAAATAATATTTAGGCAACTTACAGAAAAAAATCTGTAGTTATTTGTGTTTTTTTAAATAAATATGTGTTAATGAGTTTGTATAATTCCACTCCTTACTCTATTTTTATCCAATATTTTGGAAATTTGGACAACGCGAAGCGAACAGCCTTAACATGATTGGAAGTTTGGTGAATTGCTGGGGGCGGAAGACCTCAGTGAGAGTGAATGGAGAAAACTGGAATAAGAAGAATGTGTGTTAAACCACACTTAAGCTTTAGTAGAAGATGTCGAATTAATATTCAAGTGATAGCTGATGATGGAATATTGTATGAGTCACAGAGGATAAAATAAAAATGAACAAAATTAATATGAAAGGTCACTGCTAGAGACAATTATACGGGGTGACAATTGTACGCCAAGTATATTATACTTTTTTGGCTTAGAAAAATCGAAATTAAAAATGAAATCAACTGACTTGTGATTTAAAAAACGTTGTATTTCTGAGGTTTTTCAAATTTTCTTCTAGATTTTTTACTTCAACCATTCCTTTTTTCTTCAGCTATTGGAAAAGTGTATTTTTACTTTCCTAAATGGAGTACATTGTTCACAATTTTCAGTTTTAAGTCAAAAGGTGGAAAATTGAAAAAAACTCTAAAAAGTTAAATAACTCAAAAACCTCTTGCATTTGACCCCTGACATTTGGTTAATGGGAATGTTTATATATTTTTATTAAAAATATACAAGTTTATGACTAAAAGCAAAAAAAAAGAGAAATTTTTATTCTCCAATAATATATAACACTATAATATTGTTAAGTAAAATAAATAGCACCAAAAAAAACAATTGGCTCTCAACGTAATTTAGAATTATTTAAGTAGATAAATGAGATTTCCAAACAAAAAACATTTTTCTTAGATGAAAATATTCGAGATTCACAATTTCAATATCAAGAGGCAATTTTTTTTCTGATAATTACATAGCTGCCAATACTGGATGAAAATAGGTTTTCCATTTCAAAATACTTAGTTTATTGTAACACACTGTCGAAACATAATAATTATTAAATGATTAATTTTTTTTGGAGATTCAAGATGTTTCTTCGGTTTGTAATCTTACACAATATAATAAAAAGACTAGTTTTTATCCACCTAAGGAAGAAAGTGATTACTATCGTAAATTAGTTTCTTTATCAAAATGTTACAGTAGAAATATTAATTGGACTCATGCTTATGTGAAAATGCACTACTTTCTAGATCTCTCAGCCATACTTATTAATAATAGATTAAAATATTTTTCAAAAAGAGGGTAAGTCACATATTTGTAACACACCCAGAGTTTATTTGTGTTACTTTAAAATTATTAACACAATTTTTTACAAAAGTGATACTTATTGCCAAACGATTCTTTCTTCAATTCAACCATTATCAGAAGCTCATGTATATAATAATTGTATATGTCTAAATATTTTTTTTTTCAAAATTTGAACATTAAATTTACATTTTTTTTTCAAATAAAGCAAGAATAAATTGATATTTGGTACATCTATCCAGATAAACATAATATATAATCAACTTAACGAGAGGTAAAATATTTTGTACGAAAGCGTAAACAAAGATTTTATAGAAATACTTCATACAAAATTTAAAGGTAAGTACTTCTCGCCAGAGTCAGTGAGTAATATTCTTGTTAAAGGTACACTTGTTTTATTTAAAACAAACAAGAATTTGTTAGGAGTGTATAAATAATTTATATGTATTCTTATTCATCTATTTAACACTGATTTTTGTTATTCACATAAAATAAAATTCATAAATTTATTTTTCTGTCAAATGTACGGCACTACATACTTTTTTAGCCAACAAATTTGTGAAAATAATACTGTAAAACAAATAAAACTGAAAATTACTGTGACAACTGTAAATATAATTTTTAAGCTAGCAACACTGGCATAGACGTTTGTTATCATTTGAGATTATATTCGATATCACCATTGCAGGTGTCACTATCAGTGAAAATTAAGTTCATCGAATATCGCTAATGTGGGGAGAAAACATTTTTCATTTTATATAATTATAATTACAAGACTGTGGTGACGGAGCAACGGCGCACCTTTATGGGATTAAATCCCCGTAATAGTAACAGGAAGGATAAACTGTAGCAAAACCACCTATGATGTCTTGCAATAATGGTCCAACTACACAGAATCAACATCGTCAATCCACATCATTCTAAATCGTTCCTATCCCTTCTCTATTTTTTTGAGATTCTTTTTCAGTTATTCTATCAATATGTTTTCTTTTATTGCCCCACAAGAAGTTACCTTTTGATATTTGGTTTCTCTGTTGTATCACAATGCTCTCCCAAAACTCATCCTTTTTCATATCACAGACGCATGTCAGGAAAATGATCAGAATACCTAGCCTGAACCATTCCAAATAAGTCTCAAAATACTCTTCAAAACCTCTCTCAAAGTCTTTTCAGATCATTCACATCCAAAAAATTAAAATTATACGCTTTTTGTGCATATTCAGCTCGAGGTACGTCAGATCAAAACGTCTCCTTAAATAATACAGGTCAAATGTCTTTAAGCAAATACCAAAGTAACGAAACTTCCAGTATAACGAATTGCCAATTCCCCGAAAATGATTTGTTTACTAGGCCTGCCGCCTCCATGGAGGCCGCCGTCACTGCGTCCCATAATGGAACTTTTGTGACTTGTGTCCCAGAAAAACTTCCATATAAAATGTGCTAAACCAAAATTCATTATAACGAAGTCGATCTCGGTATAGCAAACTTTTTATTTTAAAATCAAGTTACAATTAGGCAATTAAATTTCTCTCACTTCAGTTTGTCCTTGGCATTGGCAAGTATGCAAGTGTTTGCATAACATAAATCCTTGAAATTTGTTTTTGTTCACACCTAAAAATAACATACCTACTGTGTTCTGTTAAACTTTGTGTCCCCAATGATTCTTAAACTTTTTTCCAAAACTAATAAAATTTAGTGTTTTTGTACAAAAATAGTCACGATGAGATGAGACTAATGACTTTGTGTTTTGCTGTATTCATCATTAGTGTCTCAAATAATAGTTTATTTGACATTAGAAGGTAAAATATGGCGACACAAAAAATTAAAAATGTATAATATCCTATATATTTAGTGTAACAAAATTTTATAAATATTAAAAAAACTCAAGCAAACTTACCCCTGTATTCACCAAGAAAAACTGAGTGTAAGATCAGCTAAGCGAAAGATTAGCCAATTGTCTCCCTCAGCCTCCCTCAACGCTTATAGCTATTCATCAACGAAAACTTACAAAACTTAGCTGAGCCTAGACTGATCGTGTGTATCCATAGATAAAACTGTCATTTATTTACGGAAGCAGTCAATAAAGTAACTAAAATGCATATTTTTGATTATTTATATAAATATAAATAATTTTTATCTATTAAAAAAATTTATATAATATAATTATGATTTCTTATTTAGTTTAATTCAATGATAACAATAATTTTTATAAACAAAATC
Organism: Mystacides longicornis; assembly: GCA_963576905.1. NCBI lineage: Eukaryota > Metazoa > Arthropoda > Insecta > Trichoptera > Leptoceridae > Mystacides > Mystacides longicornis. The sequence goes on from OY756422.1 coordinate 36,563,223, forward strand.
CCAACGCGTTCTTTTCAGACGCCATTTATTAGCTGTGTCTTGATCAACGCCATCTATCGATAATAGACCAAAGCTAAATGAAGTAGATAGTACTTTGTACTTTCTTACATTTATATTGTTAAAAAGTTAAAATACTTATATGTACATAAGCATTGTAACATGGAGAAAAAAAGGCAACATAACTTTTCGGTTATTGATAAGTGTCAATTTGTCGAGCCGATTAATTTACATAAAAAATTATTACATGCCTGATTACAAATATTCAATAAATTACGAAAAAAAACGCAAAAAAATTGGTAGGAGGCGGCAACAAGTATGGCGGACGCTATAGAATAATTTTGACAGATGGACGCTTAGCGTAATGTAAGCCAGCTCTATAGCCAAGCAAAATTTGAGGGAAAGGTTCACTCAAATCACGCTGAGGGAGTGTATAACATTTTGGTGAATACCAATTTTGACGTTGATCGTAATTTGAGCTGATAGTACGCTCAGTTTATCTTGGTGAATACAGGCGTTACATACTGTAAAGTATAAACACTGATACAATATAAAAAATCATAATATTAACATAACCTAAGTACATCGTGTTGCTGTTACTCACAAAATTTAAGTATTGCGTAAATTTTTGCAAAAAAAAAAGTGTAAATGAAATTCTGTTGTATGTATAACTATACTTAATTTCCTGTAACTCAAATTTTATGTGCATTTACACATTTGCAAATTTACACATTTGCGAGTAACACATTATACAGCCTATAAAGCATAACATTCATATAAAAAAAAATAATACAAAATTAAAGTACAATGCAGTAAAAAATATAATTTGATTCTAAAATGAAGTTGGCACCAGAAAAATTAGTTTATATATTGTTTTTGAACTATGTGCAGTTTTTTTTAAAAAGAGAGTTTATTGTTTCCATTTGGAAGAAAACATCACTTGGTGTTAATATATTATATTATAATTATCATACTAAAGAAAGCTGACAATATAGCTTGAAAATAGGTGCTCGGTGTTTAGTACATTTTTGGTTGACCCGAACTTGTATGGTTATAAATAAAAATAACATGTAAAATGTGTGTGATATGGTACATGAATTTGTAGAATTTGTCATGGTGAAAAATTCTAACCAAACAAAACTTGTTTAACCCATTCCGACACAAAGCTGGGGCTCGTGTCGAGTGCAATATAAATAAAATGGCGGCCAATAGTAACTACTGTTCAGTCTGTGTTTCCATGGTAACAATGTACAACTGAGAACTTTTTAATGTTGTTACTATGAAAACACCGACTGAGCAATATTGTCGGCGATCATTTTAACTCACTTGATTCAAGTCCCTCGTCTGGCATGAGTGAATATTTCATATACTTAAAAAATTAAAAGACAATGACTTTTTTTTGAAAACATAGTGTTGATAAAAAATATGTTAATAAATAACTAGTAATAAATTAATTGATACTATTTTCGAAAATTAACTATGTGTTATTTAAGGACACCAAGGCAACTGTCAATACTAACAAAATGGCTGTCAAGCGCTAGCAGATAAACACATTGCGCATGCAAAATTTTGTTAAACAAAGATGATAGAGGTTTCAACATTGAATTTTTAATATTAAAATTTTCATAATATATTATTTCCCACCGAATTCGATAAAAAAATTCTGACAGTTTGTGATGTTTCCTTGAAGAAAAAAATTCCCATGATGTAGGGGTGAGAATTGCTTGGTGGTCTGCGCAAGTCAGAGCGCTTTAAGAATTACCACATTTTTCAAAAACTATTTCAGTTAACAAATAATACAAGAATAATTATTGTCACTTTTAATTTTATGCAGTTTTAGTTGAAGTGAAATAGTGTTGGAACAGGTTAAGAATATGGTTTGCACTTTTCTGTACAAAATTAGTTTTCTTAGATCAATTCACCATTACGATGTTAGATTGTTTTGAACAAATAGGTAATATTGTCGAAGGAATTCAGTCTCTCAGACAGTAGCAGTATTTCCTTAGTTGTGGCTGCGTGTCGTAAATACATCGAGCTTGTTCCCCGTATTTGTTTATACGTGATACATCGGAAAATTTCACCGAGATTGAGTCGTCGTCCAACTTATGAGATAAACTGGCCTCAAACAGTGAAGATCCTGGTATTAAACGAACCTTAAAATAAATATATCTACATAAGTAATTTGTTGATTTTATTTTATTTACATATTTTTTGTTTCAGAAGAAAGCATTTTGTTTTTAGTAACTAATTTCAAAAAATAAAAGCTATGTAAACTTGTCTGAAACTCTAAACTTCTTCATTTTTTTCTTAGGGCATAGAGAAATTTTTTTTAGATTGTCATAGAGAAAAAACTTACGAGTGACTACCAACACCACCTATATAAGAAGGCCTAAGCGCTGGTGGCCATTTTGCCTCTAATGTCACACCCGAGGCCCTGCAGGCCGCCGACGCTGTTCGGCAAGTGCATACTAGGCCTTACAATGTGATGCCACAGTCCCAGCGCTAAAGCCTTCTTGTATAGGTGGTGTTGAGTGACTACTTGCTTTTCAAAAAGAATGTTTACTTTGTAGTTGCTAATAATTTGTACATAGAAAAACATTTGTGCTTTTATTTATTTAATACTTTATACGTGTTACTAGCTTATACCCATCTTGCTTTACGTTTTTGATTCCGATTGTCAGGCTTGATCGGTTGATAATTAAACAGGTTCTAGTCTAGCTTCCCATTGCTTTGTAGACCTCTATAACTGACATAAGGCGCAAAGGTTTTTACCGTCATGCTAAACAGTGTCATTTTTTAACAATAAATAAATAAATAAGCACAGAAAAAGAAGAATGACACTTTTAATGTTTATTAAAATTTTGTATGAAGATCCTAAAAAATAGGGTTTTTTAATTAGCTCTAAATATATTAAAGTTAATGCAGCAAATTGTATTAAAGAACCTTCTCCGGCATTTTGAACTGCTCTGTGCAGATTCATATCTGACGTAGCATTTGTATTTTGAGCGTGATGCTATGACATACGGTAAAAAGCAAATAAAAAAACATTTCTGAATTATTATGTAGATAGAGAAGGAGGGGCTAATGCGAGTTTTATTTAATTTCCCAATTTACCACGCAACTTTCTTAATTTTTTCTTTCATAAGAACCTTCTACTGATAAAAGCCAACACGACAAAAAAAGAAATAGTGAAATCGGTTCAGCCGTTTAGGCGTGATGCGATGACATTAGGTAAAAAGCTAATAAAAAAACATTTCTGAATTATTATGTAGATTTACCACGCAACTTTCTTATTTTTTTCTCTCATAAGAACCTTCTACTGATAAAAGCCAAAACGACAAAGAAAGAATTAGTGAAATCGGTTCAGCCATTTAGGCGTGATGCTCACATATACGGTAAAGCAACGACAAAAGACAAATAAAAAAACATTTCTAAATTATTATGTAGATTATTACAGAATAAAAAAGAGGAAAAGTGTCATCAAAAAAGTTGTTGCGTTGGTGGCATTATTGCTTAAGCAATTTCTTACATCTAAACCTTAAAAATGAACATTAAAATTTCTATGATACTGGAGTATTTTAAACAAATAAAACTATAAACTGTTTATTAGCAGGGTATAATATAATGTATTATAAAATGCAGCTTTAAAATACTTACTTTTATCTGATAGATATTTATAACACCGGTTGTTTTTGCCGATAGATCAGGGAGAAATCCATCTTTATCGGCCGTTTTCTTAAAACCTATTATACCATCTGTCGCCATGAGACTCATCACCCATTCTATTTTGTCTAATACTAGCTCCGCACAGATGTCACTAGATTAAATTACACATTTACATTAATCATTCTTTTATTTATGATATAAAATAAATTGTATTAAAAAACTTTTTGAATATTTACCGATAAGGATGTAAATATTTATTGATTGCAATGACTAAATGATCGGCTAATCTCTTAGCTAAAGATGTGGAAGATGATATTGGCTTCCATGACAAACAGGCACACCAGTGCGGCTCAATGCCAGCTTGTCCACAAGTTCTATTCCCAGATATCTAGAAATTAACAAATCTTAAATTAAATACAATACTTATGAATTAAATTAATGTAATTTCGATTTATTGTTAGTTGATAATGCAAAACTCAAGATGAAACTTAGTATAATTACAGATCAAATCTTACTACAACATAATGCAGTGGGCTCATAGTAGTCCGACAATTATAAAAAAAACAAACAAAAGCTCATTTCCATATAGCAAATTTTTTATTTTCATGTCTGTTAATGATTTTTTGGCATTGTGCTTCACCTTGATTTGAAAAATACTTATACATTTTATATATTATATAAATTTGAAATCTTACTGGTCCAAAAACTGATAACGATCTGGGTGGATATTTGCTCCGTATATCATAATTTTCACTCGGATTTAATCCAATTATATCGAGAAGTGTAGCGTGGATGTCAAACGGTGTGACCAATCTCTTGATGTTATCTTTAAGATTGTCCAAGGCTCGAGGTCTGACTGACATAATATCAGGAGGCAAAGTGAAGGAGAACCACGGCAGACGTTCTTCCTGTTTACCTTGGAGTGTATCACGAATGGCTGCAAACCTAAAAGAACGATAAAAAATATTACAAACGACAAATTGCCAGTAAATTATTAGATTAATAATTGTGTCGAATAGTATCAATAGTGATCAAATCCAAAATTTAAATTGAATGTAAAAGTGATACCTGATAATAAACAAAATCCGCCAAATCCACAGATAAAGGATGGTATCAATATTAGTTAAATACATTTCATACTCAACAATGAAATGCATAGTTACCAGACTAGACAGAGAGAACATCTGCGAACGGAACAGCCAAAAACAGAGAGAATGAGAAAAGGTTTCAGTTACACCGCGTGTAGAGAATATAATTCTCTTCCGACGGACATTAAGCAAAGCACGAACCTGAAACATTTTGTACGGAGGCTAAAGACTTTGATACTTAACAATCCCAGCGAGACTTCTCAAATTTAATATAAGTTAAGTTTACATTTCATTTTCCACCAGCCCCCTGCTACAGTTCACACTTCCAAATCTTGAGCCTATTATCGAATAACGATATGCATATATCTTTTTTGAATTACTGGCTCAGTTTAACCTTTGTCTTTAACATGCTTGTTTGGTTGTGTCGAATCATGCCTTTTGACATAATAAAGATTTTTTTATTTTTTTTCTGACTGATGACGTACTAAAGATTTTTTTTTTTTTACTGACCTTGATTTTCAATATTTTGGATTCGTTTTCGACCCAATTCGTTGCATGATTTGCCTTGTATGAATTTGTGTAATTTTTATGTGTAAAATGTGCTTATTTAATGCATCTACCTATGTATACTTTTTATTTATTTTGAATCTATATTTTATACGTTATTATTGTTAACTTCAGACTTTAGTTGACTGTTTTGTGTATTTTTTTTTTGTGTGTTTTTTCTTTTTTTGTGAAAAGATTTTTAACAATTTGTTATACCTGATTATTTTGTTCTCCTTATACTAGCCTAGAGCTGACTGGAGAATTTTGTTTGAAAAAATAAAAAAAAAATTTCAACTAATCAGGAGAGGTTATTATAATAATATACTCTGTTGCAGCGACGATCATATTGTTTATCATTTTGTCAAAAAATCAAGTAAATTTAGTTTCTAAAATGGCCAAATCCAGAACAGTAATCATCAAAAGGGTCAAATACTGTCTGTAATTACAAAAATTGGTCAAATTCAAATTTCCAGTTTATTTATAAATGAATTTGTGTTCACTCAAAGTGAACACAAATATACTCTTTGACTCTTTCACAAAAAGCTACTTAAAGCTTGTGTCATGAAAGGGGAAGATGTTGCGACACCTGGGATGGAACCCACAACCTCCGCAGGAAGCAGTATGAAAGCCGGCATTGTAACAGCTAGGTTACCAACCACAATTGCGATATCTCTTACTTTTCTTTCAAGTTCATGATTTTTTTTTTACTTCTGAGTAGTAGATTTGGCTGTGGAACACTGTGTTGAAACCTGATGCTTATTCGACAATCATGTTGACCACTTTTGTAACAAATCGACACAATTTCAAAAAGTTTAACAAACCTATGACCATGGTCGGACATGATGATCAAGATTGTATTCTCTAAAATACCAGAGGCTTTGAGCCCACGTAACCACATAGCCAAATCATCGTCTGCCGCCTGCACCAGATTGTAATCGTCGTGCGACAACTCCCCATGGAAGGCAAAGGCAAATCGTGGATAGTCAGCATACACTTCCATAAACTGAAATAAAGAAAAAGAGGAATGTTTGGTTTGATATTATGGACTTTTGATTACATCTCCTTCCCTGGAAGCCATACAACTTATGAAAGATCAAATACCCACTCAACCTCACATAATATTAACCCACGGGCTATGGTGTAAGGGGCCGTTCATATTGTGTAACGCAATTTATTGACCAACCATATATTTTTAGACAAATCCTGGGGATAAGATGGTTCAAATGACCCTGTCCGATCACGAACGATGCAACCTCCAGTGAGAATGGTTACTAAATTGAATTGTATGAATTGTAGAATGAGCTGGCTCAGCCATGTCCCACGAGTCCATAGATTATGGCAGCTAATTCTATACATCGGGCGGTACAACAAGAAGTGGCAGACCAAGACCCGCCATCAAGAGAGCTTACGATGAAGACCTTCGAGACACCGGCTTAGATTGGATCTAGCTAAGGATAGATATGCTTGGCGAGGCTATGTGGCAACCACATGGTCCCCCTACGAAGCAAAAGTGGATTAAGTAAGTAAGTAATATTTTAAAAACCACAATTATTACTGGAAAGTTACCTTTGTTCGAACCCCCTTTCCCACCCCAGTAATGCACAGTAACTTTTTACGAGAATCCCTCTCACTATATTATTGCATTACATAATACTTGAACAATCCCTAAGGACAACCTCGCCAACCCAACAAGTTATTGATTACATGATTTTGTTCACAGGAATATTTTGAGAAGTATGTGACAAAAAAGTCTGAAAAAAAATATTGAAAAATTCTGCTACTTCTATCTTGGGACCTCAGAACAAAAAGGCCGTATCAATTTTGAAGTTTCTAGTGTATGTAGCATTTTATCAGGACTTAACTCTGATTTGAAACGCTCAGATTTGTAATCTTACTTTCACATTGGTTGTTTTTGAAACTAAATTTGTTTTTATCTTAGAAGAATTTCTCTCAGGTTCTGTTTAAATATCAAACTTTCAACAGGATATTCTTTTTAACAGATAGAAAGAAGATGTGAATGTAAAAAATGAGCAACCTGTCTAGTGTAATCCAACATCAACTTGTGTCTAGGTGTGTCCCCGTTGCACAGAGGAGACCACTTGGAAGTTTTTGGTTCCGTGTGAAGGAAGAACGATCTCATATAATGGTCTGTCGGCTGCTTGGAGAATCCCTTCAGTCTGTACGTAAAGACACCAACGCTGGGAGTATCTTCGTGAAAAGCGGTTACGTAACTGAAAGGGAGGACAATTACGATATTAACAAAAAATCTACATATTTTTACCCTGGCAACATCGATTTTTCTTGGATACCAAACTGTTTGTAAAAATTAGTTTAAAGTTCGGCTTACCCATTCTGAGCAAAGTCATTCCAAATGAAAGGATACACACTGACATAATCTGCTTTATCGCCCATCCTTTTCCTGGCGTCGGGCAGCTCTAGTTCAGTGCTCCCCGTCAGCAGCGGGATGAGCGCCTGAGGGGTGCCATCCCCAACTATGTTGTACCTGAAAGCATACATCAACTGCGGTCAGAATATTCTAGGATAGGATGAAACTAGTTAACATGAAACAGATAGCCGGATACCAGATATTGACGGTCGAACATTGCCATTGGTGGACTCGGTACGATTCGGGTCTTTTTGGTTATAAACAACGTTAACTTTCAGCACCTTCCAGCAATGTGCACAGCGAAACACTTGAAACATCTGAAGCTGGCCCATTTTAGGAAGAATAGCAAGACGGCTTGCTACCCCTTAATGCAGAGAAGTAAGTAGTATTCATTCACCATAATTTGCCCTTACTTATAAGTTGTATCTTGCGATTCAATCAATCGATTAATCAATTCTTCCTTTTTTAACCCCACTTACGGAGGCAACGAGAGCTCTCACCTGCACTCAATCTTGTGAAGTATCAATGACCTCCTTCCACACCATGTACAGCTCCCTCAGCTCTACCTCAAAGGAACGGAACACGGTATAAGAGGGTTGAAAACATAATTGAAAAATAAAAAAAACGGAAACATTACCACTAAGCAAGTACATACAAAGTAATAATATTTCAGTTAACTTTATATTACAATGCAATCGAAAAAAATATTGAGACAGATTTGTATACATTCGTTATCAGTATTAAAATATGATTGCTTGATTTGCAGTCGAACCATTCAAACAAAGTAAATAATAGATAAATCTAAGTCCGATTAATTGATATGATAAACCATTGAATTAGCCTGCAATCTACATTGGTAGCCTAGTGGTACAAGAGTGAACTTCTGATCAAGAGATTAGTGAGGCATCATGTGAACAGTGCCTAGATTGCATCGCATTGGGAACGAATGGTTATCTAATGTTGATATATTTCAGTTCAATTTACAAAGGTTTAAAGAAATCATAAAGGAATTATTTAAGCCGACCTTAAACCCGTTTGATTAAGCACGTATGTGTACACTTTTTTCTTTTTTTAATGACTTTTTATTTGATTGCTATTATTATTTTTGATTTGTTTAAATTTAATTTTTGATGCAAAACTTGGCAAATGCTGAATTCCTTGTTCTGTTAATATTTTGTCTACCATACCCATGATGGTATTATTAAATGTTGTGGAAAAGTACCTACCTATTATTATTCTCTTTGAAGTATGGACTTCTTTGTTATTTTGTTTTTTATTTTTTATTTATATTAAATATAATATTCCCCGCTTCAAAAATGCATAGGCATTTGTGTGAAGGCGAGGAGATACATAGCATTATTATCATTTATTATTATAATTTTATGTATATTTAATTTTTTATTTTTTGGAGTTTTGCTTTTCTGCTGTCCAGTATGCCATGAAACTTATATTGGAATGAAGTTTTATTTATATTTATAAACATTTTTTTTTTTTTTTTCTTCTTCATAAATCTTTAATTATCCAATTATGAATACTGTCAGTAACATTTTGCTATAGGAGTATTTTGTTTTACAAAACTCAATGTAACAACAGAACTGTACTGTGGCGTTTTATTGTCACACGGACACTCACAAACACCTGTATATTATTATTGTTTCTGGACTGCTAAATATTGTTGGTTCCTTCCTATGTATTTGTTCACTATTTTTTTTCTGTATTGGTAAAATGCACCAGCGCTATGGAATGTATTGGAGATGATTATAGGTGTAATGATTTTGAAGTTAAATGGCAGTAGGTATCTGTATACAATTTGTTAGTGTTTTTTTTTTTTCTTGCTCTTATGTTAGTCTTTTGGAGTTGGGTAATTGTTATATTAGTTTTTAAGTGTTGTACTACCGCTGTAATTGTTTTTCATTTTGTAATTTTTTTATTAACAGGCATTTCATGCCGTTTATTGATTAAATAAATAAATAAATAAATATTTTGCAAACATAAAATCTCTGGAGTCTATGAGACCGACGTCAGGTTGCTAAGGGTTAACATGGCCTCGTAAAAGTTGCTTCACCTACATTCTAGGCATATTGTTGATTGCATCCCACTTCTGACACCATGTTGTATTAAAATACTTTATATTTTATAACATTGTTTATTGTGTCCCATAGACATATTAGACGAAGATGAGGCCAGTTGCATGGATGACAGTTCTTATACACTACGTTCATGTAGTGTTGCAATTAACTAAATACTGCCATATATATACAACACTCAAGTAGGCTGGAAGACTTTGTATGGGAAACTAAAAATGTTATTTTTCTATATTTTCTCCTTGTTCAAAGTACCCTGAGCTTATATAAACATTTCAAAACCAAAATTAGCATCCAGAAGTTCTCGAGTAATAGAGAGATACAACTAATAGTACTGTTACATTTTGATAACATACACAGTTGTATTTTTGTAATTCAATCACATAAAGGGAATTGCTTATCTTTGTAAAAGTATACTCGTGATTAGAGTTGCATATGTTTATATAATAATACGTTATCGCACCAGTTGCAGTGAATCGCTAACTGTTTGGATCGATAAAAGAGATTTTGTGCGAACTTTATAATTGCAAACTTTGACCGATATACATAGAACATGAAGATCTGATGTAACACAGTTATTAAAACATGGAAATTTGATGGTTTGAGTCATTTTACAGATTTCTGACATTTCAAGTTTTACCTAACATGATTTTTTAAGATTTCACGCCCTCTTCCCCCCCATGTAATGCACCGTAGCCATGGGGCTGCCGGCTAAGAATAGCACCTCTGCTCTTTTCTCTGTGATTTTTTCCAGCATCCTGTCAGAGGCAGGAAATCGAAAAATCAGATTGAGACCTTGAGGTTGACCACCTCACGTCCTTAAACCTCAACAGGTCAAAAAAGGCACAAGAAATATTGGATGTCTGAATCCCATCAGACAGGGGGTAAGTCAAATGGTTTCCCCCTGTGAAGGCGCAAGATTGAGCGCTATGGAGTGCTCTTAATGCCTCCCACATTGCGGGTAGGTTTAAGGGGTCCTCGGCAGGTTTGTTATATGTGGGGCCAGCTTTTTAGTTTGATCACTTCAATCGGGATAGGGGGTTGGTTTTATGCCGGTCGGGTTTCCTGCCGATTGGTCTCTGGCTTCCAAGCTGGCTTGTGATGTGCGGAGGGCCTTAAAGGGAGAATAAATGAATGAAATTCAAATCACTTGATGATGAGGGTAAAATGATTAAACAAAAAAATCTTGAACGGATTCAATAAGTTGAAAAATCTGACTTTCCTAGTAGGATTCAAAGGTACATAATTGATCGAGACCTCTCGTGCAGTACTCTCTGATTCAAATGAAATATACCAGTAAGTTACATCCACTTCACATTGTAAGTAATTGATTAAGCAATTCAACTACGGGAATTATTTTTCATACTTATATTTGTATGTAAGTCGATATTCATTCAAAGAAATGTCAAATTGTAAACATAGCACATATTATTATAATACGAATCAACAATTATTTATAATATTGATTTCTGTATAAGATAAGATAATATGTACAGATGCAAATATTTAACCCATCAAGTCCGAAAACTATTTATAACGAATATTCATATATATTTTTGTATTTTCTTATTTTAGTATGTGTATCTATGCCACAAAAAATACTTTAAAAAATCTCGGGGTAGTAGGGGGTCCAGAGGGTGGTGTGACGTATACGTCACACTCGGACTTAACGGTATAAAATAATTCTCTTACGACAATACCTCACGTACTAGGCTAGAAGGTATAAAAAAAAACGTAACTCATTTCAAATACTTAGTAATCAACTGAAACTATAAAAATAAAGGATATTTATCATGTTTTGATATTTATCAAATATTTGACAAAAAATACAACGAAAAATTAAAAAATAATTGTATAAAGTGCGCTTCTACAAGCCTCAATCAACTTTACTTCTTATATGTGCCTAAATTGCTTAATATGATGCCGACATCTATTAAGAAATGTGGTAGTAAAAGTGCAACAAAAAGACTTGTTAAGGAATGGCTCTTGAAATGTGGATTTGTTTATAATTGAAAAATCTGTAAATAATTATGAATAATATTATGTTTGCTGCTGTTGGTTAGGTTTTAAGTTACTATTTCTTATTATTGTTTTTATTTCTGTAGAAGAACGCGCCGACAAATCCATTTGTATGGGTTTGGCTCGACTTCATTATTGTACCTTAACTTTGTAATAATTAGTTTTTGATATAATAAAAAAAAAAAAAAAAAATATTATCTTTTCTTCCAGCTTTGCGATAGATATATATTTATAAATCTATGTATTTTTGGATTACAAATCTAACAAAATATGTGAAATCAGCCAAAACTATTTCCAATTCTTATCTCCTACCTGTGTTTGCAATCCACAACAGATCACTTTTGCGCTCGGATAAATGCTTTTTCTAATAATAATTTTGGTTTCTCTGGACTATCTACCACCTTCGTCCTCATCAATGATATTTCTATTAGTCAAAATATAGAAAAATTCAGAAGAACTATAAATATATTGGTAAATTTATCTTCAATATCACATTCACTATCGTTTCATGGATATGAAAAGCTTCTTCAATAAATTAAGAGTAAATTCTATATATTAGACGTTAATTATCATTAGAAATGACAAAAACCAAACGCAAATTATTATTTTATTTGAATTCAAATTTGAAGACTTATCTCAACTAAATATGAAACGTATATTTGTATGGAAGTCTTGATATATAGAACAAAAATGATACCGCTAAAGCCGAGTGTGTATACGTCACAGCGACTTTTAAGACGAATAACTAAAAAAGTTTTCGTATTTAGTGAAAACTGTTGCATTTTGTAATAACCCTATTGTATTTTAAGGAAATATCAAAAATAAAAGTTGTGATAAAACAGTTGATTAAAAAAATATACAACATATAAATGATTGGATGGACGACACTCGTTTGGAAACAATTTTTGAGACACCACATCTTTTAAAACCCGCTATTTTCATGGATGGATATATATGCATACTAATGGTTATTGTTTTGACATTAAAAAACGTAATTTTGGTTACTCAAAAATATACAGTTGAAGTGGGGGGCGACTGTAATCATACCTATTACAGCTGTGACTTTAACGTCACACTCGGCTTTAAAGGGTTAATGCAAATTTATGAAAAATAATTCTTCAATTTTATTGCAGGTACCTAGTAAAAAATTTTGGTCATGTTTTAAAAATTCGAATAAATGATTATTTGATTCTTTATGCTCCTAATAATAACAATAGTGAATGATGTGCAACCCCGAGATTATCACCCAAGTGATCTCTTCCAGCCTATACCAAGATACGGGCAGTAAGAAAGCAAATATGAAATCCTCACCCTTGCAGAATATGAGATTCCAGCTCCTCTTTTAGAACTCTGTAACTCTTTGGGAGTTTCCGTATGAATGTGTTTCTGGACAAAGAATCAAAGCCAAATATTAGCACGTTGTATCTCATCGCTTCTCCACTCAATTTCTCCCATGAAAGACGCTGCTTTATCTCTGAGTCATCTCGAATGCCAGTTAAATATCCAAACCATCTGTGGAAAAGGAAACATTTTATTGGTCATATTAACTATTGTATAAAATTTTTTTTGGAAAAACATCGGAAGAGATCCGCTCTAATATTGGAATTTTAAAAACAATCCTGGAATCCCGTTCACTCACTTTTCACTTTTCCCTTGAAGACTTTCTCCTTTACATTCCACCTCTACAAAATCAGACTTGGTCAATATGTATTGTGAAGAGTTGTGGTAGGCTGCCGAATATTTTCCTAGTTTGGTCGCGTGATCGGTGGACCACAGGATGTCCCTGTACCAGCAAGTCACCCACTTCATACGACGGAGAACTTCAGGTTTGACCTGACACTTGTGACCCTGTAATGATGATTTTGACTTTATTATGAGTTAAAAAAACCCATAGAAGGAGAGGTAAGCAAGAATATATTAGCTAAAATAATATTAATATCCATTTGCTTTTCTGAATCTCTCATTTATCTTGAATATTGGTGTCTGGCTCGTTTGAAGTTTTTTGTCAGCTTATGAACATAATCCGTTCCAAGACTATGTGAATCTTAGAATTGAGCATCGTCATTGATCTTCTTAAAAGCAGAATTCAGCAGGCATACCTGAAGGTTATGTATACAAATCACAAAGCCTCCGCGCAAACTACATGGTTTTTGGAGCACCTTGTGCACTCGAAGGAGAGTTCATTTTGATAATTAGCAGAAAATTATGTTTGTTACCTGATAAAAAAATGTTCATACACCAAACACCGCATTTAGTTTACGGCAGTAATGATGTTGGCATATTTTATATATCGATAAATAAATAAAAAAAGATAATCACATTGCATTTTGCCCAATCTTCTCCACCTTCGGTACATTGCACCGGCCCTACCTCCTGCATAAAATGTACAAGAACACTGGAGTTGATGGGCAAATCAGGCAACTGACATGGACCACCAGGATCAAGGAGGAGACTCTGTCGTATTGAAGATATACTCATTCTGAAACATGGACAGGTTTAATAATTATTAGCAAACTCTCAACACTAACATTGAGAACCAATGGTTTGTTCAAATAAACTATTTTTTCTATATTTTTTGGGCTTACTATAAAACAGTTTCCTAACATTTTTATGTTTTGGAAAAATTAACTATTTTTTAACTGTTTTTTATTTATATATTTATTTCTTTGGTTACCGGTTTCGGCTACCAAAGAAATAAATATATAAATAAAAAACAGTTAAAAAATAGTTAATTTTTCCAAAACATAAAAATGTTCAAATAAATACTAAGACAGGTGATTAACACATCTGAATTGATTCATGTTCATTAGGCAGTTAAACACACTATGTTTGTTATTGGCATTTAAACATTTGCAAATATGTTACGTAATAATTAATGTGATTATTTGAATTGTTAATATTTTTTTTTTTTTAAAAATGAATCTGTGCTCACTCAAAGTGAACGCAAATACACTCTTTGACTCTTTCACAGTAAGCTACTTAAAGCTTGTGTCGTGAAAGAGGAAGATGGTCGGCACCTGGGATCGAACCCATGACCTCCGAACAATACAGTACGAAAACCGGCGTTGTAACCGTTGGGCTACCAACCACTTCAATTTTACAACCAATATTTAACAACCATCTACTACACGTTCTGTAAACATATGTTTTGTGGTTTGATTCTTCACTGTGATAAAATAAGGATAAGGAAACTTTATAAATACGTACAGTCTAGCTATCCTGGCCTCGTCGGTCAGCAGCTGGTTGATAGTGTAACTTACTATTCCACATCCAACCAGTAGTATCACCCCGATCAGCAATATTCTTTTTCTGCTGATTCCCCATGACATAATCTACAAGAAAAATAATACCAAATATACGACTCTTCACACAACACACAAATTCGACTATTTAATACAAATTTAGGTCATTATCAAGTTCGCAGGCTGATTTGATTTTTGACAGACCCCTCTAAATAAATATATAGTGTTATCACTGGGGGAGCAGTCCAAACAGCCCCTCTATAACTATGTTCCAGCCTTAAGCTAACCTATTCAAATCCTATTTTTATCATTCAGAGACATTATCAAATTCTCTTATCTATCCAAATTAACCAACTCAGCCACAACGACCAGCAACACTTGAGAATCGAAAAATTAATTGTCACTCCAAGCAAGGAAAAGTTTATATGAAAAATAGTCAATTTTTAAAAATGGTTTTTATTCAAAAATTTGTTGATAAAATGATTAAATGTTATCAAATCAATCCACAAAATGCTTATTTACCTATCTGCATATAAAGTTCATATGTTTAACATAAAAAATCTAAAAAAAATCGAATCAGCCTGTGAACTTAATTTACATACATTCATTCATTTACAAAACACAACTGTTCTTAAATATAATGTAATAAGTGGACCAATAAAGATTACACACTCAGTATGTTAATTATAATGATTCTTGACATAAACAATTAATTATAAAAAAAAAAACATTCTATTTTACCAAATTTTGTGCTTAAGGATCAGGATGGTGAATTATAAAATGTAGATATGTTTTTTTTTTTAATATGTTTGCACTGAAAAACACACAAGATAGCTCGATATATATGCATAAGTTAGAAGTCTGAAAGTGTGTGTTATTAAAACTTTCATTTTAATTCTATTATGCACCTTGTTCATTCAATATAAAAATAAAACAAAACTTCAAATGTATAACAAGGTTTGTGCTGTACATACTGAAGTAATTCGACGCCGGTGTTCAAATATTTGACCTCTAGTTAGAATCCCACCCACTCAGGCCTTCAAACACTTAATTAATTGTAAAATATTTTATTACAATAGTTATGAAAAATTAGTCCCAATGAATCAGGGTTTACTCGTTAGGTTGCTAAATCGTTAAAAAAATCTATAAGAAACTCTCGATATGAAAAACTTAATCCCATATAAATAAATAATTTTAATAAACATTACACTTACTCTTTTACTCCTGAAGCAAAACATGAAGAATAATCAACATTTATTCAATAAAAACAAACTAGATATTAACTTAAAATAGGACATAGATCTAACATATATATTAGGTTATACAATATACGTAACGATTTAAAGCATAATTAATTTTTAATTAAAATATTAGAATTTCAGAGAGACGGCGATCTGAAACCCCCAACCCGAGATTTATCACTACTTGTGATGCTTGTGAATAAATGGTGAATTGAATAAGTATGGAATAAGTAGTGACAATCACTGACAGCTTATACTATTCTCTATGGCACCTCTATGGTTTTGGACGACAAAGATTTTACACAACAATTTAGGCTACTCTCTCATTTTAGTATGTAGCCAAGTAAGGTTTGTTGGTTGTTGGTTGGTTCTGCTCTAGATAATATCTTTGTAATTGTTAAATATTTTGTTTTTTTTTCCTACAGAAATATCAAGTAAGTTAAATTTGTATTGCAATGTGCAACACTTATTTGTTAAAAAAAACGGTAGGATTTCTATAAATTACAAAATATTAAGATTTTTTAATGCATTTTGTTCCTATACAATCAAAATAGTTTACTAGTCATACCGATCTCGATAGCCTAGTAGCAAATGTGCCGAAATTCAGATCAAGAGGTCCTGGGTTCGATTTCCGGTCGTGTCTAAAGTTTTCAATGTGTTTTTCTTTTCAATTTTTTTACTGGGGGTTGATGAAACCCTGTTTCAGATTAGACGGGACCGGCTGACTGGTAGAGAATGCTTCAAGCATTAAGTTCCGACGGATATACTGTCAGTACCGACACCTGTCTATAGAAGAGTGTTATTTATTTATAGTAAGCGTTGTCTTTCGGTAGGGCTAAGTAAAAAATATGTATTTCGTTAAACAATATGGACAAAATAGCAACTGAAAAGCTTTGCCTCAAGGAAAAATAATTATACATCTTTAAATAATTCAAGATTTTTTCGTTTAATTTTTTAAGCAAAGTTGTGTTGTTGTGTTCAAAATATTATTGTACTTCGTCTTTATGGAATGAGAAAAACATTATTATGATGAGAGAGTGCCCCATGTATGTGTTCCGAGAATTAAAGTGTTAAAAATAATCTAAAAATCGTGTTTTCGGTATACAGAATGACCATTTATAGAATATTTATTTTTAGGCACATTAAAAATGTGTGTGTGTTTTTTAACACTAGCAACACAATAAGGGATTCCCCATTTTGTACTTATTAAAAAATTTCATATTGTAGATAATGTATTCATAAAATCCATAGACTAAATTTTGTTGATGAAAAATTAGAGATGTTCGTTCTTTCAACATGAATCTGTATGACGAATCAATATCTCACAGACTTTATTTGATACAGATATTATTACTATTTTTAATTGAAATTTTAAATAAATTTCAATTAAAAAATAGTGAAAAAGTGAATTTAAAAAAAAAAAATTTTGATTGGTGATGATGATTAGTTCATCAATACAGTCTGTGAGTATAATATATACCATCAATACAACAAACCAACACCTTTAATCATGTTCCAAATAACATCGGGAACAACTTACAACGCGACTGTATTTTTTTATAGTTTTATATAACCGGCCTCGGTAGCCTAGATGTACAGGCGTGGACTTCAGATCACGAGGTCCCGGTCAGGTTAGAGCAATGGTACTCAACCTTTTTTTTCGTCGGGCCACATAAATATATTTTAAAAGATATGCGGGCCGCACCCCCCCCCCCCCCCCTCAATGATTCATACTTGAGTTTCATAAGTATATAAACTATAAATAATTCTATAACCTAATTTATCTGCCAATTATTTTTTTAAATCTACTTAAGGTAGGTTAGCAGGAAATAGTTAGCAAATAGAGACATACTCGAGATCGACTTTTTGCGTATCTATCCAAAAGGGTTTTCAATAGGAACGTCCGTACTTTGGCAGTTAACAAGGGGTCATTTAGCTGAAGTGAGATAAATCAAAATGGCCTTCATTTTTCCTTTACCAGATTTAAAAAATGAAAAAAATATATGTGGATATTTTATCCAAAAAGGTATCACGTTCGATCAACATTGGCTTATTTTACGGTCACCTAGAGCCATACGCTCACTACTGGATGAATGAGTGTCAATCAATCAATCAATCAATTCTCCCTTTTACACCCCACTCAGGGGCATAGGGAGGCAACAAGAGCTCTCCATTGCGCTCGATCTTGCGCAATGTTTATGACCTCCTCCCACACCATGTCCATGTCCCTCAGCTCTGCTTCGAAGGAGCGGAACACAGGAGTGTAAAAACCCTATATTTTAATAGGTAAGGTGGTTCGTAATGACAATCCTTTTCAGGTTTCATGGAATGGAGTTGCGATTTTTTAAATAATATTTTGGATGAAAAGTGTGCCGGGCCACATGCGGCCCGCGGGCAGCAGGTTGAGTATCGATAGGTTAGAGTTTTCACACTTATTATTATTATAAAATACTTGGACTTGGTGCCAGTAAATAAATAAATAAAATGTGAAAAAAGAAGTGATTGGTAGTCTAGCGACTACGACGCCGGCTTTCGTGCTGTTTCGTTTGGAGGTTGTGGGTTCGATCCCAGGTGCCGACCATCTTCCTCTTTCACGACACAAGCTTTAAGTAGCTTACTGTGAAAGAGTGTATTTGTGTTCACTTTATGAACACAGATTCATTAAAAAAAACACTTTTCAATACAGAGGTGTCCCATGTCAGTATAGCCGGTGGAATTTATTGCCGGAGGCAATTTTTTCCAGTCAATCGGTCTCGTCCAATCTGAGACAGGCCAACCCCGGGTAGGACAAGAAAAAAAAAACACTTACAAATATTCTGACCCACGCCAGTACAACTAGGCTACCGAGGTCGGTAAATATATTTGGAGTCGAAAATATACAAAATATTTGAAAAAAGAGATCATAAATCCATATTGTTTTAAACTAAGCTGTTAAAAGAAAATCAGCTTACTTTGTAAAAGTGTTCGATATTGGGGTTTGAAAATAATTCAAGTTTGTAAAAAAATATACGATTCAAGTTTGTAAAAAAATATACGATTCAAGTTTGTAAAAAAATATACGATTCAAGTTTGTAAAAAAATATACGATTCAAGTTTGTAAAAAAAAATAAACGTGTTTTATTAATAATGCTATTATTTACCGAATCACTCGAAAACGAGTGCAGAGCTAAAAAAATGCTTTTATTGATTGTGGTAGTGATGTATGATTGTTCAACGAATAATGAATCGGTTCAACGAGTCGAGTCGTTTGAATGTTTGGTTCACATGTGCTTGCCCAGCCCTAGGATTGTAATGTTGACAGCTGATAAACAGCTGTTTCGCTGGCATTTCTAGGAACTTGTTTGTGAGGTAATAGAATGATCCGTCTTCTTTATCAATTGATTTCTCCATGGGCTCCATAATATGAATCATTTTGAATTTAGTCTGAATGTGGTTGGATTGTGCTCAATAGATTCGACACTGTGATCGTCTTTTTCTTTAAAACTTAGATTTAATAAAACTTTTGAATGTGTCAAAATATAATAATCTAATTTTCAAGATTCTCTTCATCAAATAACTGTTAATCTTTTCATTCATATTCGTCGGTATCGTTTCACAATAATATATTATCTCAGGTAAGATGCTATATACTTTTAAATAAAAGTTTTTAGACGTGTGAGCTTAAATCTTGTTTTTGAATTTTCAAATTAAATTTGTGTAATGTTTGATGTCCGACATAACCGTTAGAATTTGAAATTTGGATTGACGTTTAGGTCTCGCATAATCTTAATTTTTCGACCGAAGGTGGTACTTTACTACTTTTACGACACTTTAATAGTCATTGTTATTACAGTGCATTCAGTTTTTAATTTAAATCCGGCTAATTTACAGCTATCTTTATAATATGTGGGCATTTCGTAATTCGACCCTTCGTGAGACATCCAAATTTATTGGTTACTTCTCATATGTTTCGTTTTTGAAGAGAGATTTGAACATTAAAAGTCTTTGAAAACTTATTGTTGCCATTTTTTACTTTATTTATGCTTAAATGTGGGTTGATTGGTAGAAAAGAAATTGCCACTAAGCAATAGACTTTGTGTATTATAATGCATTGTATGAGCAATAAAGTGTACTTTATTTAAATGTTGCAACATCTAGAAATCATTTATTAACAGACTATAGAGTAGCTATATAATTTGTTTAAAGTTAAGCTATAATATATATATTATAATTGTTGTTTGTTGGAGCATTATGGTCGTTTCCACTTTGCAAGTCCAGTCGCCGACCATTTCCACATTCACAACACCAGCTTTGCTTTATGTAAAATATGTCGAAAATGTATTTGAGTTCACTTTGTGTTAGTCCATATTCATTAAAAAAAAAGGTGGTAAACGCCCGTGAAGAGCAATTATTGCGAGTTGGGAGTGAAGTGCTGGTGTCAATTTAACAGTGAGTTTTGTGAGTAGCCGCGTCCCAAGGGATTTTAATATCACATGCTCTCGTGAGATTTTTCGACCAATCAAAGATCTAAAAAAATGTTATGGCAATATCTCACAAGTATTTGAGTATTTGGCCAGTGTCCCAAGCAAACAATTGTTGGGTGGTGCAGGACAGATTACTTTTCATTTATTTATCATAGACACCTACTTAACCCTGAACGTAATCAAAACAGTGTTTAGTGCTTCAATAACCTGCATAGCTATTTAAGAACCTGCGTTTAACAGTTTCCTGAAAAAGCAGTTGAATGCTTAAAATATGGTTTGCCTATCATAAAACTTTTTATTTAGGTACCTATAATACAAATTTAAGTACCTGGGAGCAACCATTACCACCACTGGTGACCTCGGGGCTGAGCTCCCGATACGTATCGGTATGGCAAGTGGCGCCTTCAACAACATGACCAAGATATGGAAGGCGTCGGCGTTTAGTGTCGAGACGAAATGTAAACTGTTTGATGCGTGTGTGTTGCCCATTCTCCTGTATGGGTGTGAGTCCTGGCACCTGACTCTGGCCCAGGCACAAAAAGTATCTGCATTCGAAACGAAGTGCCTCAGGAGAATTTTGGGTATAAGATGGTACCACCGCATCACGAACGACGCTATACGCCGACACACGCAGCGTGAGCCCATCACCTCTACTATTATGTGGAGGAGATGGACTTGGCTGGGACATGTGTTAAGGATGCCGAATGACAGTTGGCCGAGGAGAGCGCTGTTTTTCCTCCCATCAGGGTCCCGGAGACGAGGAAGACCCTCTCATACTGTGTTCCGCTCCTTCGAGGCAGAGCTGAGGAATCTGGACATGGTGTGGGAGGAGGTCATTAACGTTGCGCAGGATCGAGCGCAATGGAGAGCTCTTGTTGCCTCCCTATGCCCCTAAGTGGGGTCTAAAGGGAGTTTGGATTGGATTTTGGACCTATAATACAAGATTTTCGAAAGCTGTCGACTAATAACTGCTAGCGGATTTCGAAACATTCACACTCTAACGCTTCTGTTCACCTCAATGATGCGAAGCATTTTGGAGTATGCGTCGCCCATACGGTCTCCTAATTATGCCATTCATACAAGCAGACTAGAAAGAGTTCAAAGAAGATTCCTCCGACACATAAACTTTGTCTTGGGGATCCCCAGGCA
Source organism: Mystacides longicornis (assembly GCA_963576905.1). Taxonomy (NCBI): domain Eukaryota; kingdom Metazoa; phylum Arthropoda; class Insecta; order Trichoptera; family Leptoceridae; genus Mystacides; species Mystacides longicornis. The sequence continues at coordinate 36,585,104 of OY756422.1, forward strand.
GAGAATTAACTATAAATTTTTGTATGATCTTACTGGTCTTACACCTCTACAGGATCGTCGAATTTGCAGCGACTTAACCTTTTTGTAATAAATAATAAATTCCATTTATGACGGCCTCGACCTATTTTGCGAGATAAGTCTGCGTGTACCTAGACGACATACCAGGAGTCGCGACACCTTTCATGAATATATGCGGCTTCCACATTACTTGACCAACACAGTGATGCCACGGTGCTGTCATCTCGCTAATCTATATCTGAGTACGGTTGACATTTTTAACACACATTTGAATCTCTTTAAGGCAGCGGTAATGGAGTTGGTTGGCCCACAGCGACCATGATCTTGATTATCACATTATAAAAATAAGAATCATATTATACAGCTACTATTATTTTTTTTTTAATTTTATGCTTTTGTTTTTATTTTAACTATTTTTATTCTATCTCTTTAATTTTTTTACTATTATACTATTGTTTATTATTTATATTATCTTTTGACTATTTTGTGCTTGTTCTTGGCATGAATGCACTGAATTAAAGATGTAGCACTGAATGAATTTGATTTGTTATGAATGTAATATGGTTGATAGGGTTTTAAATTGTTTTAAGTTAAATCACTTTTATTGCTTTGATAATTTGAATTCAGATTGTATTGTTATATGATTTTACATTATTTTACCATTGATTTTGTTATATTTGTTTTAGAATTGTTAGTTGTTGCCTAGCTTACTATATCTGTGGTGGCATGGTAAAAGGCATTAAGTCGCGTTTTTCAGCATTTTGAGTTATATGCGCTACATCATACATTATCACAAACAGAACAAAGTTCAAAAACATAAATTTAAAAAAATCCACTTATAAAGGATTTAAAAGCATTTTTTCATTCCGGCATAACTCAATATTAATTTTATTTGGCAAGGTAAAACGACGCGCGTCGAATTTTGTCTACCACGAAGTAAAACGGTGTTGTCTATGATAGAGCTGCCGTGAGAAGCCGTTCTTTTAAAAGTGAACCTTTTTAAAATGTGTTTAAATAATGTATTTTGTGACTGTGGCAGGTATCTTCCTTATCTGTCGACCAATCTGTATACAACTTTCGTTGTTTTTATTGTTAAGCTATAGACAATAGATCGGTAATACTATATGCAAATTATTATTTTTTTTAAATATTTTTTCATTACTATTTTAATACTATTATTAATATTATTTAAATAAAGTCGTGCTAGTGCGAAACAACTGATGACTGATTATACAGTTCGATTTAAAAATATTATGAACAAACCACTACGGGCTTACGACCATCTTCTAATGTTATTTCGAAGGTTGGATTAGTGTGATCACTTTACGTTAACAACGTTCGCCATTAGGTCGTAATGTTCAAATTTCCGAATATTCATCTGGTTTGCAATGGTTTGATGTTGGAACCTCCACTGATGATTTTGTGCAGCTTGTATGACCTCTTCTCAAACCGTGTATAAATTCCTCAGCTCTGCTTTGAAGGATCGGTACATTGTGAGAGAGGGTTATCTTAACCCTTTATAGGGCACTGGTACACTATTGTACCACTTTGAAAAAATCTACATAGCTCTGAAATATTATGGTTTATCGATGTACCGCATTTAATAAATGAATTCGTAAAGAAATGCTACAAGCACTGACATCTCTTGTAAATCTTCAAAAGTTTTGTTGGAAGAATAATAGAAGGTCAAAGATTTTGTGGTACATATTTGTACCACCGGCCACTCAGGACACGTTTTTTGCCCGGTTTTACGAAAGTGAAGATGATTATGGAAATTTTGTGAAAATGTGTGAATTTAAATTTAAAAAACGATAAATAACATGTTTATAGGACTATAGTTGATAATATTTTTCAATTATTTTGTACATATATGTATACAGTACTAAGATGGTTTCAATCAAAGTTTGAAAAGTCATTTAACCTCCGATTGATTGCATTTTAACTTTTCTCTAAAAACTACCAATATACATATTATCAATATTTTTAAACGTTTAAATTTATAAAGAAAATACTAAATATTATTATCTCACATAAAACAATGAATTAAACATTAGCCAAAAGATGATATAACAGCTGAAACATGAAATTTTGATTTTAAGTAAGTAGGTAGGTAGGCTTATCCATGTAATAATGATATTATGGAATATTTGGCGATGATATTAGAGGCCCAGCACATGATTCTGATATTGGTGGTGATGAGGATGCCGAAGATGATACAACTTGTAAACCAAGAGGTTGTAGCAAGGCTAATCTTCGCTAATCTACATTATAAGTTTCTATTTGAGATTTTTCATCGGATAGTTGATCCAGACTACAATCCTTTTACAAAAAAGGCAGGCGACGAGTGGTCATATTATTATCTGAAGGAGACAATAGTATGCCGTCTGCTTACAAATGGACCAAGTGAGCCTGGATTTTAAATTCAATCAGCCATATGTATGTCAAGAAAATTTGAGAACCCTCTGAATTTCTCAAATATTTTTCCTCCTTTTTATGGCTGACATTTGGGAACATCTAGTCAATCAGAGTAATTTATATGCATCCCAAAACGGACAAACCCTGGACACAAATATTGAAGAACTGAAGGCTTTCATCGGCTTACTTGAGATGAAAAATCTTACGCCTGTTTATTCTTATAATATATATGTATTTTTTAAATTTCTAGGATTTATTTTTATTATTTTGGTGTTTTTTCATCAGTTATTTAGTTTATTGGTTTTTAAAATAAAATAATATTAAACATGAAACACACTTTTCACTATTTTATAGTACTATTTCAAAAGTGGTACAAATGTGTACCAGTGAACACGGCGTGTTTGCAGTTTACGTTATAGGGCAGTGGTACAATAATGTACCACCCAAAAAGATGAAGAAGAAGAGGGAAAAAAATGAAAAATAAGTTACCATAATATTTTCTACCCTTGATTGTACGAAAAAAAATAAAAAAATACCCTTTTATTAAATCCTTTATATTTTGCCCTATAAAGGGTTAACAAAGGTAATAATACCTATAATTAACTAATTTTATTATTCAAAGAATATTCCTCATTTATTACTTAACAATATTATATTCTGGGAATGCTATGCTAGAAAATAATAATAAGCAAGCTAAAAAATAACTAATATTTATGAAGAATAAAATGTATGTGTTGAAAAATAATAAATTAGCATGTGATAGAGAGTAACTGGGTATATTTCTTTGTAAAATTTGACCTAAGTACAAAATTTTACAACCTATGAGCCAAAATTGTCAAGGTAAAAAGACACGCATTATAAATAAAGCATATAAACAAAGAAATATTGAAGAAATAAATATGAGTTATCGTATAGTGAACCCTTTTTAACGAAGTAAATGCATCAAAGTTGATCTATTTTAATTGTATTAAATAATATTTGACAAAAATGAAACCTCTTAAAATACTGACAAGTAAATCCGCCATACTGAGAAATATCATCCCACTGACTTAATGCCTTTTACCATGCCACCACAGATATAATTACTGTTCAAAATTTATGTTTGGATAAATAAATAAATAATTAAATTATTTTATTACTTACATTCCGAACTCTGAAAGTGAGTAATAAAACTTAAATTCTGACAACAAATTTGAGTACTTCAAACAACGAGTGACATCAAATATTGTGAATAATTATTATTACTTTTACTTAGAATTTTCGTAGTTGGATAATGTATTTTATTGATATAATTTGTAAAGTGGATTTCCACTATACAAATTATAGTGCAAATTGCCAAAATATTCATTTTGGGATAATCTAATAAAACTGATTTTTGCCCTATATAGACTAAGTATGTACTAAGATGATTTTTGGATCTGTTTTTTTACACCTTTAGATCATCGATATGGACTTGGTGCAATATTTAGTTTACAATGGTTTATAGAACATTTCCTCATAATCAACTCATTTTTTTCATTTTTGGCACTTAGTGCGTATTTTATTTTCACTATACATTTGTTAATATCAGCATCAAATTCTTCTGATCTGCTGATATTAAAATATCCATATCCGCAATAAACCTGATAAGCACTTCATTTTAATTGAAAAATAATGATTGTTTTATCACTGGACATATTTGTCAAAAATATAATGTGTTTTTCCTTTTGATTTTAGATATGAATGGCAGCAGAGGAAACATGTGGAACTATAATGATCCAGTTTTGAATCAGGAGTTGGTTTATAATAACTACATTGATAAGTTGACCGCTCTGTTGAGAGCGGAAGATAGGATTCGAAGGGCGGAGTTCAAACCAATCACAACTGTTCTATCTATCTCCAAATGTAAGACTATTCTCTAACCACTTCCATATATTATTGTACAATAATACATTGATTATACAGGTGACTGGTAATTCGATACATTCCTTGAAAGGGGTTATACTAGAGCAAATTCGCAACAATTTTGTTCCCATTAACCAGGGGTCAAATGCCAGTGGTTTTCGAGTTATTTAACTTTTTAGAGTTTTTTTCAATTTTCCACCTTTTATCCTAAAATTGAAAATTGTGAACAAAATACTCCACTTAGGAAAGTAAAAATACACTTTTCCAATAGCTGAAGAATAAAGGAATGGATGAAGTAAAAAATCAAGAAGAAAATTTCAAAAACCTCAGAAATACAACATTTTAAAATCACAAGTCAGTTTTTTTCATTTTTAATTTCGATTTTTCTAAGGGAGTTACTCTAAAAAAGTATAATATTCTTGGTGTACAAAAAAAAAACTTCCCCAATTAATAAGTTTTCAGAAAACAGTTTCGGAAAATAAATCTTATTAAACGGTCAGAAGGCGCGAAATCAGTTTAACGTCGCCATACTAATGCTGAACGACCCAGTGTTAGTGATCATAACGAAGAGCAACTTTGAATTTTATTATTATTGAAGTAAAGCTGTTTGTATGACCTACGCCTTCATAGCACCATCAGATCGTTTATTATTGATTATTTTCCAAAGCTGTAGTAAAGTGGAAAACATTTAAAGGTTTTCGGAAAGCTTATTAATTGAGAAAGTTTTTCCTGTGGTTTGTACGCCAAGTATATTATACTTTTTTGGAGTAACTCCCTTAGAAAAATCAAAATTAAAAATGAATAAAACTGACTTGTGATTTTAAAACTTTGTATTTCTGAGGTTTTTGTAATTTTCTTCTTGATTTTTTACTTCAAGCATTCCTTTATTCTTCAGATATTGGAAAAGTGCATTTTTACTTTCCTAAATGGAGTACTTTGTTCACAATTTTCAATTTTAGGTTTAAATGTGGAAAATTGAAAAAAAACTCTAAAAAGGTCAATAACTCTAAAACCACTGGCATTTGACCCCTGGTTAATACGAACAAAATTGTTGATTTGCTCTAGTATAACCCCTTTCAAGGAATGCATCGAATTACCAGTCACCCTGTATAGAACAACTAGCTGAACTGTCAAACTTCGTCCCACCTCAGAACCAATAATTGTGGTGTAAACTTATTTGTTGTGTTAACTTATTAGTCCATATTTGAATGAATCTAGGCTCACCTAACGTGAACAAAAATACACTTTCAACATCTTTCACAGAAAGCAAAGCTTGTGTTGTGAAAGTGGAAAATGGTCGGCACCGGGATTCCAACCCACAACCTTTGAACGCACGAACCGCTGAACTATAAACTACTTCATAATTCATTCAACGTAGTATATCACCCTCTACTGGGATTACATGAAACAGCATTTACTTACTTCCATATTCATATCAGAAAATAAAGAGTGGGGGTGGGGTAGGAGGAATAATTTGGGGCTTAAAGATATGAAAGAGTGTGTCAAATAAATAAAAACAAAGAAAGTTTTTTTGTCAAAAATAGAAAAAAAATCTGGATTGGGATACCCTAATTTTCTAGTGATATCAAATCCTTACTAGCTGACCCGCCAGTCGAACTTCGACCTAACCCAGAATAAAAAATTTACTCCTGTTTTATGCAATGTTTGTTACATTTTAACCTTTTCTACTTGTAACTACCCTCCAAGGAGTGGTATTGAACTCATACTCGGCTTAAATCTTCCCGGACATTAGTAGAACAGATCACCAAATTTTCATTGAAATACGTTTACTGGTCTTTGAATCTATAGAGTATATCCATTAAAATGGATATAGTCATATCCTGGCGCCAAATACATGAAAGCAGTTGCATTCTTTAAATTTGGTTGCTCTCTTGTTCTCAATAATTTCCAACTTTTATCTCTATTTTTCATTTTATTATTAAATTTCTACTTGTTGCATACATGAGATTTTTCGACATGTTGAACATGTTGAGAATTCTCATGATTAGGAGTTTCGGAGATAAACATTACCACCTAATGGCGAACGTTGTTAACGTAAAGTGATCACACTAAGCCAGCCTTCGAAATAACAGTAGAAGACGGTCGTAAGCCCGTAGTGGTTTGTTCCATTTAAAAATCGAACATTAGTATTGAATTTTTAGAGTCATTAGTTGTTATTTTTTCCTATAGAGTATACACACACCCACACAATCATTCAGTTTTATATCTATTGATTATCATACCTACCTAGTGTACATAAAAGAAATCATAATGTAATAATACCCCAATGATGTGGGGAAGTATTAAATGTTTCTTATTTTTTTAATTTAAAGGTGACGGGGCTGTTAATAATAAAAACCAATACGAGCTGTATGTTCCAAGAAATAAAAATAGCCAGGGATACGATGCCATCATCAAACCAATTGCTGACCAAAAGGCTGTCATTTCAGCCAAGTTTTCTGATAGAGACGAGAGGGTCGTCTTGGAGTTTGATAAAGATTATGGTTCGGACTTGATGGTAAATTTCAAATCAGTCTACAGTGACCGTTATATTGGAATATGCATATCAGCCATCGAAGATGTGTTTGGGAAATTTCCTAAGAGTTTTTTCTTCCCGACCTCTATAAATTTTAAGAAGCAAAGGAATATACCCCCAGTAAGCTGGGTCAACCACAAACTAAACGACATCCAGAAGAGAGCAGTTGTGAATATTTTATACGGAGCTTGCAGGCCTCATCCTTACATAATATTTGGACCACCGGGAACAGGAAAAACCAGCACCCTCGTCGAGACCATTCTCCAATTATTGAAACTTCCAAATGCTAAAATTTTAGTAGTTGCCCCGACAAACAGTGCGGTGGATGAGGTTACTGAAAAGTTATTATCATATCGAAATAGTAAAGATATGACAAGGTTGGCCTCGGTAACGCTCTATGAAAGTAACTGTAAAGAATATTACAGATTAGGTGTGGACGATCACGATAATATCATTCTGACCACTACCCAAAGCTCCCAACAGTTGGGTGATTTTAAATTTACTCACATCATCATCGATGAGGCTGGCAAAGTTTCCGAGCCCGAAGCCATGATTCCGCTTCAGATGTTGGATAGAGAGGGTATGGTAATTATGGCTGGTGACCATAAACAGCTGGGCCCATACACTAGAAACCTTCAAATGAAGAATTATGGTTTGCACGTCTCGTTTATGGAGCGACTTATGACCACTGCTCCCTATATGGAAAACAAAGATAAATTTCAATATGGTTACGATGAAAGAGTTACAACGATGCTGTGCTTCAACTATAGATCTTTAAAAGATAATGTAGAGCTAACCAGTGATATATATTACAATAAAAATTTATTGCCCACATTGTCCAATAAGGATTCGTGGGTGAAAGATGTGCTGAGTGCCTTACCTCCCGAGCTGTCCTCTGGTGGAGTGTTTGTGCACCACGTGGATGGAAATTGTCAAATGGACCCCAAGTGTAGTTCATATTTCAATGACGAGGAAGCCCTCAACATGATCCTGTTTGTGATTGAGCTGTTCCATCGCAAATTTAAGCCCGATGATATTGGGATCATAACGCCGTATAGGGGTCAAGTAAGTCATTTTATTAGTTTGTTTTACTCATAGTATATGGAATATACATGAGTCTTGTGTTCGGATTTCAAAAAAAAAATAGATTTCGCTGACATTAATTTTCTCGACGTTTTCGAGGGTGTAAATTTTAAAAATGCAAAAAAAAAATTTTAATTTCCGCATACCCGTACGCCAAAAATGTGTGCGCACCCATAACTCATAGTAATTCTTATCCGATTTGATTGAAATTTGGTAGAACGGTTAGCCCCTCGATGTAGATGAGTCAGTAAAATGTTGAGATCTCTACCTTCAGGGGAACCCTCTTAAAGTATCCAAAGAAAATTTCACTTGTTCTAGAAAAAGGGCTAAAAATAAAAAAAAATAAAAAAATTCTTCGATTTTCATAAAATTTGGTATACAGGTTGGTCTTATGCTCCAACATCAGCACGTAAAATTGGAGGTCCGTAACTTCAGTGGGTCCCCTGTAAAGTACCGATTAATATTGAATATTATGTTGTTCTAGAGAAGATAATAATTGTCTTCCGATTTGGATGAAATTTGGTGGGGATATTGCTCTTGTAAATTAATTCGTACAAAAAAAATTTAACTAGGTTCATATTGATATTCAATGGATTATCATTGTTAAATCAAAATTATCACAAAGATATGTTTTACACGAAAAGGCTGTTATAATATACTATGAGTTCTGGGCTACCCTAGGTTAGCAGCTTTTTTACATAGATCTCAGCGTTGCTAGTCATATAAATTTTATTTGTCCTGTGAGAATTGTTATGTGAGAATAGTATAAATGTATAAATACAGTAGGGATGGGAGTTCTACGAGAGACTCTTTCGGACATGAAGAATGAGAATGTTGGAAAGAATGTGGTATGGAAGATAGTGTTGTTACAAATCTTAAAATTAATAGGTTAAGATGGTTTGGACATTTTGAAAGAATGAACGCAAATATAATAACAAAGAGAATTCATAAGGCTGATAGGAATGGTGTAAGAAGGCCTGGTTGACCAAGAATGAAGTGGACTGAACATATCAATTCCGTCCTTAAGGAAGGCCAGGTCTGAAGTTAAAGAAATATGCGAAATGGTATGTTAGTGGAAGGAGCAAAATAAGTGTGCTTGGATAGAAAAGAGATCTATTCTCTCTTCATAAAGAATTTAACCTGCGTTCAGCGTTACAGTCTGTCGATAGAATTGTGTGAAGCCCATGGCAATCTCGCTCACACCATCTTATCACAGGTCCATCTTCACAGAGAACTAAATGAGGTTTTTTTGGTGCCAAATCCTTTATTATTCCAATTTATATAATCTGTTTTGATTAAATTTAACCGAGGCAAGTTATAGAGGTATTTTTTTTAATTTTCAGAAATTCCACCTGACAAATTTATTCAAAAAAGCTGGTAAAGGAATCAAAATGCCCAAAATTGGAACCGTCGAGGATTATCAAGGAAGGGAAAAACAAATAATATTGATCAGTAGTGTTCGCTCCAACTCGAAGACGGTGGGATTCTTAGATGAACCTCGAAGACTGAATGTTATGTTTTCTAGAGCTAAGATTCTAACTGTAATTTTTGGAAATGTAAACTCTTTGAATTCCAGTGAGAATATTCGTAATATCTTGGGTTACTGCAAAACCTTAGAAGCTTTTCATGATTTCACCCTGAAATACGCCTAAATATGTTTTTTTATTTTTATAATTCATATTAATGATCAATTATTTATTTTGTCATACTTTGTGAGTCTCTTTTATGACTTATGTGATATTTGTATGTAAGTTTATTCTTTTTTAATACGAAAACTATTCACATTGAAGGATAAAAAATATAGGTATAACATATACACGTTGTAACAGAGATAGTGGGTAACCCATGTATGTTCAGCGATATTGGATGGTTCAAAAGTTATGTAACCTTTGATTTGACGATCATGATATTTTTCTGAGAATAGTCTAATAGTGGTCCTAATGCTATATTTCCTTTGTAAGTGGGTACCCATAGCTTTTGTTTAAAAAAAATTCTTTTCTTTAATTTTTCTTCCAAGCAAATTTTATTAAGAACTCTAAGAGCAAATTTTCACAAAACTTTTTTTTTCTACGACTCATATATCACTTATCTTAAAAACTGCTACTATTCATGGAGAACTTCCCTGATAAATTCATTCTGCTGGTTTAATGAGGGAGGGGGGGGTTAAATCAATAGGTATCGATGTCCACTACCTCCCTGCTTCCGGTTATCCACTATCGTTGTTACACCGTGTATAAGTATATTGGAATAATATACTTAATATTATTCCAACTTTGCATTCAATTAAATATTTCATTATTATATTTTTCATATCTCTAAAATAATAATGCAACAATCAATTTCTATCACTATCTTCTTTAAGGCCTGCCGCGCACTGGCAACTTGTTGAAAGCAACTATTTAGTTGCTTTGAAGAAGTTCGTAGAAAACAACCGCAACTAAAAAGTTGCCTGTGTGCGGGGCTGCATTCAATACCTTGTGTTTCATTGGAAGCAACTAAATAGTTGCTGTCAACAAGTTGCCAGTGCGCGGCAGGTCTAACAATTAAGTTTTGTATTGTGAATTATTATTTATTTGTGGAACTATAAAGAATTATTAATTATGTGGAAAATTTTATAAAAATACAAATAAATTACGTGTCTGTTTGTAGAATTGAACAATTTAGCGAGAGCTTTTATTTTTATCCATCAATGTGAAAGGAGACTTCATACTATTATATACTTACTTACCAAGTACAACTTACGCTGTCATCAAAATAATATTAAAAAATTTATTAATTAATTAATATTGTTAAAGGATTTGTTCATATTATTTACAAAAATAGTGATTCTTTATCAATTTTTGTATATAAAATGTTCACTCAAAAAGACAGACTGTGTCGGAATGGGCTATGTCAAAAACACAGTTGTGTCGTTATGAGTTGTGGTGTACCAGAAGTATTATCAGTTTCATATAACATGTTGCTCTACATGAAACTAATATCCTTCTGAAGTGCCACAACCCAATACTGTATTTATACCATTATAATATTATTTCAATTTGTTAATTTTATGTTTTTTGTTTCGCATTGTTCCTTATTGTCATAGAATTACTTTTTTTTTGTCCTATTTCAATATATATTTGTTAAATTTTTCATTTATAAAATTTTATCTTACCCCTTGACATATTATTCAAATCGTGTTAAATTTGATTATTGTTTTTATTTCACAAACCAAAGAAATCTCAATGCTATCTGCGATTTAAAATTTTTTTTTATTGAAATTTTTCTTGTTGATACTTATGTGCTCTCTAGTGTAGCGTTTGCACTCTAAAAGCCCTTGTTGTGTTCTTCTCATTCTTCATCACATCAGACATAAACTTAACCTTTAGTATAGATTAATCATAGAGCAGATTTAAGATAAAGATTCTTTTTTATAATAAGACGTTGTACATTAATTTTTCTTGAAAGTGTCATAATAAATATTTTGTTTATGGCTCATTGAATGTCTTCTACTATCGATGTGGTAATTTGATAATACACTTCACTGGATAGGAATGAATGTAAGTCTGCCTACCTCCTCCGAAAACGGCGTGATGGGTTAAAAAATCTCATTACTTAAAGTAGCTTATATTTCATTATTATAAAGAGGTTATCTTTCAATCTAATGGAAGATTTTGCACAATAATAAATGGAATTCAGTTTAAATTTTCTCATAAAAAAAAATATTATAAAATATAAAATTTGTGGGTAAAAAATATTTTAACATTTTTCATATTTATATCAAATTTAATTTTACTACATTTTCCTGGTCTCGTGAATTCCAAAATTGAGGACCATTTTTTTCAAAATCTGAGTTATTAATGTGTAACAAAGATGTGTGATTTGATATAGGTATCAATAGAAAAAACCGATCGAACAAAATGTACTTACCTGTAATATGTATTTTTTTGAAATTATTTAAATAATCCTTGTTAAATTTTAATGTGTTCTTTCATATTATTTCTATCGTAATAAGGTTGGTCACAAAATCATGGAGTTGGTCACAAAACAACAGCTTCCGAATCTTTTTTTTTTAATAATGAATATTTACATGTAAAAATATATTAAATGATTTATTTGATTTTAATACATAGTTGCAGCTTCATTGATTAAATAGTGTAGAAATGCCTTTTTGAGCACAGGGTATTTAATAATTAAGTAGGTATTATTTAAATTTAGGATTTACAAAATTACACATTTACCAATTTCTTATAGTTTAACCATTGAGATGGAAAAATAAGATTTTGATTGTTGTCAGTGATAATTTAAAAGTCATGTTACCTTTCAGTGTACCTTACAAGATAATGTTAGATCTGTATTTTGTCATTTTTTCCCTTTTCATTATAATATTTTTATATGAATTTGTGTTTTATTACGATCCTCATCAGCTTTCATTTCTCCAGTACTGGACAAATGCCTCAATTCCACAATATTCTGTCCTTTGACACATCCTGTGCCACTGATTTCAAGCCGTGCTCGTAATGTCATCAGACCGCTTTACCTGTTCCTTGCCTCACCTTACCAATCGTCGTCGTCATTGCTGAGGGTCATTGCCATTGTGAATTTTTTTTGAACCATTGCTCTCCAGATGTTCTGTCTGCTGCCAGATGTACAACTCTATGAAGTGTTGTTGCATTGATATTTTGTTTATCATTTTCTTTTATCTTTGAATAAGGGGAATTGTCGAGTATGGGGAATTTGCAAGAATTGAATGTGTGAAGAAAAATAAATAACACTTTTCTATACGTAGGTGTCAGTATAGCCAGCGGAACTTAATGCTTGAAGCATAGCCAACCAGTCCCATCCAATCTGAGACAGGGTATTTCTTACCCAACCAGGAATCGAACCCGGGAACTCCTAATCTGAAGTCTTTGGTACTAAGCTACCGAGGTCCTAAAATCAGTCTTGAAGAAAAGGTAAACATAAGTTTAGTGTTGGGATTACATAAAAATAAATGCTCTTTACTAGGCTGTCATAGGCAAGGCTTTGAAGTGGTCGGATGCCCAGGACGTAGGTCCGAATAACTTTTGTTGAAGGATGTCGAAAAGGTATTTGTGTTTTCACTTTGGGTGAGTCCAGATTCCTTAAAAAATGACTGAAAATACTCTTATTATATAAAAGATATTTATTCAACAAGCTGGAGATTGTGAGCCACCTGAAACATCTGCTAACGAAGTCAGTATTTTTGTCTGTTAGAATATCAATTTGAGGAATCATGATTTTTTGATCCGCTAAATTGAACTTTTTTCTGTAAGAAAATTGTGTATTACGGAAATAATTTCTTTTTTAACGCAAACTCAAAATGCAGTAGTTATAATTTATTTTTTCAGCAAAGCTTATTTCAGTAAATGTTCTACGTAACCAAAAGCGGTGAATCGTAGGAGTAATGAGAAGACGTTTAATAGAGTAAAATGGCTACTAATTAATTAGTCTATGATACAAATAACACTTAACTCTATGGTTCAATTTGACATGTGACGCAGTGTTGCCAACGTGGGCGATTTATCGCCATTTGGGCTACTCGGAAGTCGGAACGAGAATAATTGGCGACGAAAAAATCTAAATGGCGACCGGTCGCCATTTGGGCTACTTCCCTTTTACCGAATTTCACTTTTCCGGATACAAAAAGACCTTTTTTTTGTGAACTTTCACCTCTCCGGATACCAAAATTTTCAGAATGACCTTTTTTTTTTAGCTACATTTCATCTTTCCGGATAGCAAAATTTCCGGAATGACCTTTTTTTTTGCATTATTTCATCTTTTCGGATACCAAAATTTTCAGAATGACTTTTTTTTTTAGCAAAAATTCATGTTTCCGGGTACCAAATTTTCAGTTGGGCGACTCTTTGGGCTACCAAATTTTCAGTTCGGCGACTTTGGGCTACTTTTTTTTTGAAAATCGGCGACATCGGCCAAAATCCGTTGGCAACACTGATGTGACGTTTTATTAGTAAATATGTCAACAAACTTTGAAATATTTACTTCAAAGTTGGAGAACAATTTCTTCTTTAATTAATCGGAATTAGTTTTAAAATGGAATGTTTTAATTTACTTATTGGCTGTACTGGCAGTGTTGCTACAATAAAGTTGCCTCTTTTAATCGAAAACCTACGCCACTCTTTCATTTCTAATTTTGGCAAAGACAAAACTTTAAATGTAGGTTAGAAAAATGCATTAGTATTTTATAAGTTTCATGTAGTTATTGATATAATTTTGGGTTTCAGATTCGCGTTGTCTTAACTGAAAATGCCAAACATTTTTGTGATGCAAAAGATATTGCAGAATCCATTCCAGTATTTACAGACGATATGGAATGGTCTAGTTGGAATAACAGAGGTGATCCTGTAATGCATATCGAATTGGCTAAATGGGTCGATATTATGGTAATAGCGCCACTTGACGCAAACACATTAGCCAAATTTTCACAGGTTTGTGAAATTTGTTTATTATTTTAGTAGGAAAAATACACTTTAAAAACGTCTTCAATATATTGAAAAGTCAAGCTCAAGCACCACGCTACTATACTATCTGACAAAGAGGAATACTGCCAAATACAAAATGTCAACAAGCTAAGCCCGTTAAAAACCCTGTCAAACACCATATAGCGTCAACAAATCGAGGCAATAAATTTCTGGCTCGATTTGTTGAAAGTACACATTTGTAATGAAATTACCAAGTAATTAACATTTAATTATAAATCCAAACTCCCTTAAGACCCCACTTATGGGCATAGGGAGGCAACAAGAGCTCTCCATTGCGCTCGATCTTGCGCAATGTTTATGACCTCCTCCCACACCATGTCCAGATTCCTCAGCTCTGCTTCGAAGGAGCGGAACACAGTATGAGAGGGTCTTCCTCATCCTCAGGACCCTGATGGGAGGAAGAACAGCGCTCTCCTCGGCCAACTGTCATTCGGCATCCTTAACACATGTCCCAGCCAAGTCCATCTCCTCCACATAATAGTAGAAGTGAGTTGGGTGCGCCAGCGTATAGCGTTGTTCGTGATGCGGTGGTACCATCTTATACCCAAAATTCTCCTGAGGCACTTCGTTTCGAATGCAGATACTTTTTGTGCCTGGGCTTTGGTCAGGTGCCTGGACTCACACCAATATAGGAGAATGGGCAACACACACGCATCAAACAGTTTACATTTCGTCTCGACACTAAACGCCGAAATTAATAAAAACTTTAATTATAAAACAAACTATTATTTGGGATTTATTTATTTCCTGAAAATGAATCTATGAGCCCTGAGCTGTATTTGAATCTAAACAACTGAATAAATATTGTTATACTATTATTTTAGGGAATATGCGATAACCTGCTGACTTGTATTGTGAGAGCCTGGGTTTTTCCCAAACCATTATTATTTTGTCCTGCGATGAACACCAAAATGTGGGAACATCCCGTAACAGCTAAACAGGTTGCATTACTGAAGGAGTGGGGCTTCATTGAAGTTCCTTGCATTGTTAAGAACCTGGTGTGCGGAGATACAGGGTTGGGTGCTATGGCGGAAGTAGACACAATTGTGGATAAAGTCTGTGATGTATTAAAATCTGTTGAAAAATGTTTTTTTTTGTTTGTTTTATTTAACCTCTCATTAACCACAAATTGAAGGTGACAATCTTATTATTGCATACCCTGTTTTTTTAATGAATATAGGCTCACCCAAAGTGAATACTGATGAACATTTGTCATTTTTCACTAAAATAAAGCTTATGTTCTGAAAGAGGAATTTTATCGGCATCGAGGATCGAATCTACGACCTCCATTACGAGAGTTGGCGACTGAACCGCTAAGTTACCACCACTTCTTCCATTTAGGGGCATACGGAGTCAACAAGATCTCTCCAATGTTTATGACCTCCTCGCACACCATGCCCAAATTCCTCAGCTCTGCGGAACACAGTATGAGAGGGTCTTCGGGACTCTTGATGGGAGGGAGAACAGTCCTCACCTTGACCAGCTGTTATTCAGCATACTAAACACATGTCTTGGAGAACTCTTGTTGTTGTTTCCCTTAGTGGGGTGTTAAAGGAAGCTTTGATTGATTGTATTATTTTCATATTTAAAGCCAATATTGAAGATTTTTGGTGGATTTTGAAACAATGGGGCTTATGACCCTTATTAATGGCTGACATAGAATGATCATTATATGCTATATTTTTTACCGTTTTTTTTTAATATATCGATCTTTTGTATTTCGGTATGTAATGAAGGAAGAATAAAAATGTTTTTGTAATGAATTTATTTGTCTAGGTATCTATACACCTATTCAGGCCCCAGAACTGTAAAGAAGCTGTAATATTATAAAAATCACCTTGTCGCACTTTTGAAAACTGCGCAAAATAATTTTTTGTTTTATTATGTTGTCCAGCCTGATATTGCAGTAACTGCATTGATCGGTGATAACTTCGTGTTAGTGCGACGAGACTTGCGGGTCGGGTGGGTTGTTCATTTTTTCGGTGTAATATTTTTTTTATGAATACATTCTCACTCAACATAAAGAAAAACACTTATTTATATTAGTTTATTTTTATTTCTTAGCCTCATGCCTTTAGTTACGATTGTGGTGTGTGATTCATACATATGAAATGAATTATTGTGCAAAAAGCAATAATATTCATTTACATTCTTGAACATTTCTATACTTACGAATTGTTTACATGTTGAAAAGGACTCTATAAATTATTTACTAAAATCTGTGAACTTTTGTATTAAATTAGATTGTGTTTTAATAATAGGCCTCAAATGAACATATCGTGTGAAGTTTATTTCGAGAATTGGCTTAAATTTTCTAGTTTAATATCTACAGACAAATTGTGGAAGTTGACAGTACGGCGGACCTGTCATTAATCGATGCCAAGGGACAATAGAACTTTAAAATAAACCCATAACTTGGAATAAAACGAAGTGAGTTTCAATGGTTTTATTTAAAAACAAACAAAAGTATTTATTTATGATTATATTTTGTTTATAAATACAAATATTTAATGGTTGTTTTGTAATACTAAGTATATATTTTGTGCATCTACAATAATAATTCGTGATTTCATAATGTAAAATGTCTCATTCATGAATGAGTGGAGTATGCGTATAGATTTTATAAATTCAAATTCAAATTCAAATATTTTTATTAAGGAAATAAAAAACATTAAAAAAATACATTCACAATAACAAATTTATACATTTTTTTAAATATATTTTTTTTACCCCCAAAATTGAGCAGAGCTCGTGCTTTGGGGGATAAGACTGAAGAAAACTATTATATAGCAGAAATTCTCCTATTTAATGGTTTCATGCAGTTTAATTATTTCAAAACGAAATAGGTAATTATGTGCATTTGAAGCGAGTTTTGATTTGAAGGATTAAATATTTTAAGCTCAGTTTTGAAGTAGATTTGTGGATATCATTGAAATAAATTTCATTTAGAAATATAACACAAAAATGTATAAAAATTCTGGTAAATCAACATTTTACGAACACTAAGAGCGTACGACCATCTTCTATTGTTACTAAATAAATAAAAAAAATATTTCCAAAAAATTACAAAATATTATGAAATAACACACATCACCAAAAGTTAAAAGGCGGACTTATCCCGAAGGATCTCTTCCAGCTAATCCATAGCCAGTTAGGTACCTACTTCCCTCTGGTTAAGTTCAAATCGTCGAGTTTCCAACCTTCAAAATTTAAAAAAAAATCGAAGATTTCATATACCTACCTATTTAAAAATCTTTCTTTTCCTAAAAAAGTCGTTAATTCATTCTCATTTTGTGACCCAGCTAAAGGGCATAGGGAGATAACAAGGGCTCTCCACTGCGCTCTATCTTGCGCAGCTTCAATGACCTCCATCCGCACCATGTCCAAATCCCTCAGCTCTACTTCGAAGAAACAGCAGCCCGATTCACGGAAAAGTGAATCGGTCTACTGTTCGGTCTAAGTTCGAACGAAGTTCGATTCAAACTTTTGTGAATAGGGCTGCTGGTAATAATAATTATTGTAGGCGGCGACTATCTACAGTCTATGTACCTATTCACGGAGGGTTTGAATCGAACTTCGTTCGAACTTCGAACTAAACTTACACTTAAACTTTTCCGTGAATCGGGCTGCTGAACACTATAAAAATGTTATTTTCGTCTTGAGATTCTGACGGAGTATAGGTGTAATTTTCTGCCATTCAACTTATTGACCAATTCGATCATTTTCTCAGGTGTTCCTACAAGGATTCATTGAGAAGTCTGTAAAGGTTTTGCATAGGTACATGTTTCGGTTCTTCTGGAGTTAAAACTACCAAGAATTTCAATATTTTTATCTCGCTCTGAAAACTATGTTTTTTTTTGCCGCCTTGCACTCTTCATTGTGGGAAAATCGCTTCCCACTAATGTTTTTTTCCCCAGGTCCGGGATCTAAAATTGTCGGTAGGTCAGAGTTAAAGGTATTAAAGTAAAGGCTTAAAGTTGACTGATATTTTGGATTCCATGGTTTAAAATGGCGGAAATCGCAATGCGCGCCAAGTGAATCGGCGCGCTCTCGTCGAAGTGCAAGACATTGGCGGTCAATATTCCTCGATTTTTTTTATTTTTTTTTTATTAAATGAATCTGTGCTCACTCAAAGTGAACACAAATACACTCCTTGACTCTTTCACAGTAAGCTACTTAAAGCTTGTGTCGTGAAAGAGGAGGATGGTCGGCACCTGGGATCGAACCACGACGTCCGCAACAAACAGTACGAAAGCCGGCGTTGTAACCGCCAGTCTACCAACCACTTCATGTTATGTTGATTTCTTTCATAATTTTCTTCCTAAAAACCATAAATATATGTAGTTACACTTGGCCTTGACCTATTTAGTCAATAAGAAAACTTTTTCGAATCCCAGAAAACTGTAGTAAGGGGATTATCCACCGATTTCATGACTTTTAACTCCTTCGGAGGTCCTGAAGATTTTTTTACCCCTCTGTATTGACTTCCATTTCTCTTATAAGCGTAATAACAATTCCGCCCTACCTTTTCCTTTAAAATGTGATAAAAAAAACTTTTTTTTTTACAAAATGCTATTTGGTTTGTTTCTGCGCTAGTGGGAGGATTCGTGGCACCCATTTTTGACCTTATTGATTTATTAGATTTAAAAAGTCATGAACTATTGAATGTTGGTGATCTTTGCTTGCGAATTTATTTTTATTCGATCATATTCGAGTACAATATTTTTTTTTTATTTTTTTTTTTTAATTTAAACAATTTACGACGTTAATGTGTATAACATTTATTAACAAAAATTTCAATAGATCGAAGGGAGTTACATATTCACATGATTATCAGGAATACATATTGTCGACTTTATTAATTTTCCTTCCACTAAGGATAAAACAGGACCACCTGATCGAGGTTCACTTTCAATGCTTTTGGGCATTTTAAATTTTATATAAACACTTTTGAATAGTAGAAAACGTATGAGCACGGTTTTTTTAAGCCACCAGTATTTCTTAATCGATGTTTTTTCGAGTTTCCCTTCATTTTAGAAGCATTTTAAAAACAGCGCGGTGTCTGATTTTGGTCAAAACACGCTTGTGAAAAAACTTATACCTAGTTTTGCTATGAAAATTTAAAATCGTCACTGTGCATGATGGCATACCTAAGAGAACCATAGATAAAAAGTATACTCATTACCAACAAAAAAGTTGTCACACCGAGAATATATTGAACTCCCTTTAGCTTGTTCCGATATTCTCAAAACTGCTTTGAGAATATCGGAACAAGCATCGGTATAAATTCAATTTTTTATTATAAAAATCTTCAGATCATGGCGGGCCGCAGTTTGCCCGTGCCTGATGTATAGTCAACTTATTCACTATGGTCTCAAAATTTCAAGTCTATTGAATTTTCATCTATGTTATGATTAAGTAATTTCAAATTAAGAATGTTATTTGTCGATTTGAAAAGAGCAAAACGATCAAACGTAATACCATAACTTACAAAAGTAAGTAGGTGGACGATCAATTAATTGATGAACTAATTGAAATCGGACTAATTATTTAATTTGGTGTGATACGTAATAAAATAATACTTGGGACTCGGCCTCTGACAGCAATTAAATAAAAGATCCATCGTAAGTAGGCACCTAATTACTAATAATTAATTGTCGTCAATTTCTAATAACTCGTGGGCGACCGAGAATGACGTGGATCGAACACATCGATTCCGTCCTCAAGGAAGGCCAGGTAAGAAGTAAGAGAAATAGGAGAAGCTGTATGAGAAATAGTATGTCGGTGGAAGAAGCGAAAGAAGTATGCTTGGATAGAAAAGAGTGGAGGTCCGTTCTCTCTGCCTACCCCTTACGGGACACGGCGTGATAAGTAAAAAAAAAATATAACGAGTATAACGACTAAATATTAGGACTCTCGTGTTGTTTGTTTATTCGTATACTAACTTTTAACCGTTTATCAAAAATTTTGATGTGCTAGATAAATTGTATGATGTAGATACAAGGAAAGTTTAAGATTTCCGAATATGTAACAACATATGACTAACAATTCATTGCTGATGTTCGATTTTTAAATGGAACAAACCACTACGGACTTACCACCGTCTCCTAACGTAAAGTGTGATCACTTTACGTGAACAACGTTCGCCATAAGGTGGTAATGTTTAAGTCTCCGAAACTCCTAATTCTCAACATATCAAAAATCTCATGTATACTACAAGTAGATTTAATAACAATTAATGAAATATAGAGATAAAAGTTGGAAATTATCGAGAACAAGAGAACTACCGAATTTAAAGACTGCGACTGCTGTCATGTATTTGGTGCCAAATTCCATTCTTCTCTTCTCTAATATACCCGTCAACGGCGTCAACATGTGACTTTATTACAATTTCGATTCAACGCGTAAATTATGGCTGTAGGTACCCAAAGCCCGCCATTTACGATCACTCCATGCGTCCAGATGGCACGATGTCACTCCATAAAATTACCCTGAGCGAGGAAAACCAAGTGGATGATGTGGAGTGAAAGAGTGAGTCGGATATCCATCTGTCCGAAATTCAATCGCATCAAGCCATTCGTCCATCACTCCAAATGGATCATTTTAATGGGGAAACTCGAGCGAGTCCACTAGTGACTAGGGTACCTGTGTTGATGTTTTGAATTTAAAAATAGCAAAATATGTGTATTTACTTAGTGAAATTTCGTTAGTAAATTTGTTTGTAGATTTATAATATATAGAATTGGCTTTCTGGCGCAAAGAGACTCACTTTTCTACGAATATCTTGTAGACGAGCAGAAATACGATAAAAGAAATCACACAGCGTCGACACAATAACGAATAAGTAATCCTTTTTGGCCCAACTCGTCTCCCAAGAGGACTTCCAGCTTCCTCCACCTACATTCAAACACGGCGAAATCTTCTATTGACATCCTGCATTATGTTATTGTACACATTCCCTATGTTGAATTTCTCTCCGTTTTCTCTCAAGATACTACCAACAAATCCATACAAAATTACATTGTCGAGAACATTATTTCTTATTCGAGCATTCTATTTACAGATTATTCAGTTTCATGAAAGTATGATCTAATCATTTCATATCCTAGAGGATTTTTTATCGACTAGGGTTAAGTCCTTTAAGATTTATTCTTTGCCTTATCAAAAGCAGCGTCACAGTTGTTCATATGTAATAGAATTTCAGGCATAGGTACTTTACGTTCAATTATTTTGAATTTAAAATTGATAAATTCCTACGGGGCCTACGGCGGTCTTTTTTTTTGTTTCGAAAGGTAGGATTTATTTAGATATTATTGCTATTTTTTGAGGGATAATCTGAGACATCTATTTGAATAAATGTGAAGCAGATTATAATGTTTTTGATTAGTCTTCTGTTTCTACATTGTTATTATTTTCAGTATTCCCAAGTTTTGGTTTCTTTCATTGAACCAGAGTCTACACAAATAATCGTTAATGGTTTCAACGTATTCAAAGCAGTCTCACCCTGGTGTTAGAAATGAAAAACAGCAACATAACTAACAGAAGGTCGATAGGTAGTTTGTGTAATTCTTCGAACTTGAAAGCTTACTTTCTGATGACTCAGTCCGAACCCTCGTGATTGGTGTAATTTCGAATTTAGATGCAATCCAGTATATCTACATCACAACCAAGTATTGTCAGAACCTTGTTAATCACAAATCATTACCCATGCTTACATGTTAGGGTGCATTTACACCAAACGAACATAGAGCCGAATCTAGGAACAGAGCATACTTTCTTTTATGGTTGGTATTGGACACCATGGAAACAATAACTAATTACCTAATAATATTGTTGATTGAACATGACAGTGTCCGGATATCAATGTCCGAGAAAATATACCCAACTACCAGCTCTGGCTTTATAATATGTTCGTTTGGTTTAAATGCACGCTTAGCGTAAAATTCGTGTACTTTTTAAATTTTTGATAATCACCATAAATGTTGAACTTGAATTTATATGTTCCTGCTATTTAGAAAAAAGCAAAGTTAGTTAAGTTACAGACGAAATTAACCAAGTTAATATACATTTTCAGATATGGGTTTGATCGACAATTTTATTTATTTAAACCGTAAACTAGAGGTTTCCAAACATTTTCTCTAACTTAGAACCCGTTGGTTTTGTGTAGACCCCCCTACTGAATCAATATTACAGCCAAGCATTACTCCATTACTCCAAGCCGTCTGAAATCCCGAAACCAAGTACGGATTACTCGATTGACGACAAATGGAGGCAAGTATGGACCGCATCGTCCGTAAGGAACCAGAACCTAGTAGCTGACCCGACAAAAGAACTGCCTGGCTCAACGTAACCCAGAAATATATGGTGTAGAGTTAACCGAATAAGATGTGGCTGCACCGCTTCAAACTTACATAAATGGGGATGGATGGACTCACCAGCATGCGCATGTGGGATGACACAAACAATCGACCATCTGATTAACGAGTGCCCCATGTACGCATTTAAAGAAGGACTACAGGACTTGCACGCACTAACGAATGACGCGATCCAATGGCTTCGGTCCCTGGAGGTCAGATTGTGAGCGACCATAAGAAGAAGAAGAATATTGCTGCGTGAAAAACAAAAAAAAAACTCATGTAAAGGTGTCTATCATTTTAATCCCTTTTTAATTGTTTCGTGGAACTCTATTTTTAGGGTCGATTACCACTTTGAGAACCACTGTCTTAAAACATCCTATGACTTATGGTTCTATGGAGCATTACATATACTATTTACACCGCAGCGTTTGTGTGTAGACGAAATGTGCGCACTCGTAGACAATTACAATTACCGCACGACATAATTGTTTAATTCGCCCGCACACCCATATTTTATTTCATATAATATTGTATCTACACAATACCTACGTAATGACATAATATAATGGGTACATAAGTATCCAACCGACTTACACAATGCTTCACGTGGTACAAGTAGGTACGTATGTTATGTGGACTACCATGCCACACCTCGCCATTACAATACGGCGATCAATGATAACAGAATATATTTATTTTGATTAGTGAAACAGACTTGACATCTTCAAAAAGCCCTTGCGTCTATCACAATACAAGAAAACTGAAATATGGGAGCTCTTTAAAGACCTAAACTCGAAAATCTCAAATATTTCAGATCAGAACTTGCGGTAAAACCTTTAGAAAGATAGGTACAGAAAAGGATCAATAATTAATTGTTTGGTTGTCCTGTACGAGTAAGTTGGTTTATCGTCCTTTATGGTTCCAATTTTACTTTAGCACGTTGAGAACTGCGTACAATTTGATTTTTCTTCCCGTAGCAACAGTGTCGTATGTAGAAACCTCTGATCAAGTACCTATCACAATACATTTCTTCGATATAATATTTCCCGCGGATACACGTTATTAATAATAAATTGTCATAGGGAATATTGCATTACCGACGAAAATTATAAGTTTGATAAATATTTCTCGTAAGATTGTTACTGCCAATTGTTTGAAAAAAAAAACAGGAATTTGTGGGGTTTGAGTGTTTTTAAAGAAATCTCGAGTTAGGGACGCTCTTCCCAATCATATAGGATTAGAAACTTAAATATATGTGAAAAAAAAACGGCGCTAGAATCCATAAACATTGTATAGGATGGATTAGAAACTGAATGAAGAGTTCAAAGAATAAACACCCAGGCAGCCTCACAGGGACTCGCCCAAGCATCTATAAGACCTTTCAAAAGGTGGTAGGGTAGACAGGATTCAACCTTATAAGACGATCAGTTCTCTCCAACATTTACATACTTAGAAAAAAACCTCCCTTGAAAGTCTATCTCCAAATGTTTTGTGTTTTCTCATTACAGACTAAGCAACTAAATACATCTTCATCTTTCTTCATTAGCTTGTTTCCGTCCATTGCTGGACATAGGCAATCCCCCTCTCCTTTCAATCATCTTTGTCCTGAGATCCCTCATCCATCCGCAGCCCGCAATATCGACAATGTCGTCCGTCAAAATAAAAAATAATACTAAATACATATTGTACAGTAAATTTTGGATTCGCCAAAGATTTTTTTTTGTGTAAAGGAAATCCCCAAAAACACAAATAGTCTTCTAAATTCAGATGTAATTGTACAAAAATATCGAGTAATTAAAAATTCGTCGTAATTATTGTTCCCGACCAAAATTAATTGAACAAAATACGTTTATGTTCTTCCTTTGTTTTACTCTCCTTTTTTCTTTTTTTTCTCTTTTGTTTCGTTCCTTTTATAAAATTAATGGCCGCTCGTTTTTATTCCCCGCTTCCTTTCCACGGGAATGATTTATTTTATATGTTTCATTTCATTTATCGCCTTCACGGTCACTTGCTCTGGTTTCTGTCGCGTTACTAAAAAAATAATATGTCGATTCATTACTTTTTATTATATTATTCCAAATCGATAATACCGTTTGTTTTAACATTTTTACTTCCATAAATCCACGGCGGTAAAATCGTGTTTGGTTCAACTTGACCTAATCACACTGTTTGTCTCCACAACCCTACCATCCACTTCCAGTAGCTCGACGTCTCCTCAAATACTTCTTCTCCCAGCAGGTCTTCGATAGGAAATATCTGCGAACCGAACTGTTTCATCAACCTTTAAACATCGCCCAGCTAGTGCAGTCAACAAAGCTTTACAAAATTTGCATCATTGATAACATCATAATACAATAATTAATAAAGTTTGCGGTCAAATTAAATACGCCATTGTTTCCCTCTTTTCTATCTGCTTCGCTGTTACAATCCAGGATATTGTTTTCACCAAAGTTTTGTATTTAATCTTTTTCTGATTCCTCCCCCTCCTTAATTCCTTCCTGGTGCCGCCTGATCTTGGTCCTGTTATGTTGTATTTTTTCTGTCGCTTTCCACATACTTAACCAAACATACTCCACCTGAGTCCCGCTGAGCTTTCCTGTGCGGCCTGAAACACAATTAACTTATTGGGAGGCAATGCCATTAAACCTTGTTTTCGACAGTAGATTTTTTAGTATATTCGTTTGTTGTGAAGTGTTCAGTTGTTTAAGTACGTTGATACCAGAAAAGCCATTATTGGTTATAACTCTAATAATGGATGCTCTAAAAATTTGCTTATAAGATTCATTGTTGATATTAGATTAGGGCTGCCATAATTGTCCGACTACCGACCGGGACACCCCCCCCCCCCCCAAAACAACAAAAAAACTTTTATCGACAATATCGTTATTATAAAAAAAGCACAATATTTAAAAAAAAAAGTTAAAGTAGAGATTGATAATAGGTATTCATAGAGCAAAACGTGATCAATGGTGCATCATTTTGGAACACTCAGTTCGACTGGAAATATTTGATGTTTTTTTTTGTGGATGCGTCTTTATCAAATCTAAAATAATTTTGCCAAAAATAATTAATTCCAAAGTTGAAAAAATTCTTTGTGTCATCGTAATTTCCTTATTTTTTTTCAGAAATGACTCTTGGACCGGGACACTGGGAAACAAACCCCAAAACCGGGACATGTCCCGGTCTACCGGAACGTATGGCAGCCCTATATTAGATTGTATTTGCAAATTTTCGTTGGAAAAGAAATGTTTTTTTTTACATCTCATATTAAATTAAAACTCGAAATATTTGATTTGTTCACGTTTATTTTTGAAACTCAATACCCTTTGGTCAACCCTCCGTCCTTTAACTTTCAATAGTTATCTGAAGAAAACAAACTTTTTTGTCTTTTCATTATTAGAAACTATGAATCTTTTCAAAGATACCGCTGAAAATAAAACAAAACTGTATTCAGCGTTATTTTTTCCGAACTCGTGGTTCTATTTTGTTGAGTAATATTATTTCACAGCGGTTTTCATGTGTATGATAAAGTTGCACTGTTTCGATCTAGTCGTGTCTAACTCTAACACTGTTTCTATTTTTACAGGTGCCCCTACCATCGCCCCATCGCCATCGCGACTCTGTGCTGATGCTGTTGGGACGGATAGGAAGTCAGCGTCGCCAGTACACTCTTGGACGTCGTCGATGACTCGTTGAGCTAGCGGACGCCGTTCGATCGTACCGCATTAAGTTGTCGAGAGTTTAATTGGGAAATATTAAGTCGTGGGTCGTAGCTCCACACATCGTCTCGATGAAAATCGTTGGAGATTCTCATCCATCAAAAGTGAATGTTTTATTTTCCGATGTCACAATTTTTTACGATATCAAGTGTTTCGTGTGAAAAATAATCTCAAAATTAGTTGCAAGCATGTGACGGCAAAAGCTATGTAATAATTTTAATATGTGATTTTTGGTACAGGCCAACTGGTTCTAAATAAATGTGTGAATCGGCATGTGTAAGGGAAATATTATTTGTTTGTGATTTTGTGTGTTTTCGTGGCGCATTTTGTTTCCTTTTGGATGTCCCGAGAATAAAGTTCTAATTCGGGCGTGTTTCGTGTTGTCATGGTGCGGTGATAAACGACTGTAAACCAAAATAAATTTGCAGTTTTCGTCGACGTGCGGAGTCTATATTAGGGCTTTCCCTCTTCGCCCCGCGCGTGTCTCCTCCAAATATATCATCAATTCAGATGAACCAAAGTCGACTCCGAGATTCTTCCTATGTCCTTAATAAAATTCCCTTGATTGATGTTAATTCGAATTCCTTACCTTCTTGGGGCCAAGGGACAGCGCATCAAAACGCTAACCTGGCTGCAGTAAATTTATTGGAGGATGAGTACAAGCCGTGGCGAATCGACGAAGGCGCCGGTAATAAAAACAACAACATTGATCCATTTTCGGAATCGGATGTCTATGCCAAAGAAATTGCCGACAAAACCGATGAGTCAATTAGAAAGATTTTAAGAGATACACAAGAGTTTTTGAAGTCTAGTGAAAATGTGAGTTTCTACAAAAGTTCTGAAGATTCAGAAAGCACTCAACCTATCACTGTCGCAGAGTCGTCGTCAGAAGAATTGTCGTATCTTCTTCAAAATTATCCACATTTGTTACAAAATCAAAGAATAGCCGATTTTTTGTTAGATCCATATTCGGGTATAACTCCCGCAGTTGTTTTGAATTCATTACGCCAACGTCAGAGAAGAAAAGAAGAGAGATCGAGAGCCAGTTCTCTTCCACACACAGGTAACCATATGATGGCGGCCACGGCCAAACATGCCAGGGATAAGTTTGATGTGGGGGAAGAGGATATAGCGGCCATTTCCAAGCAGATTTCTGACCACGCTGAGGTTATTTATCAAACTTGGAAGTCTCGAGGTCTCGCTCCCACAGAAATTTTAAATTGCCATACGTCGCAGAACGCGGCTGATAAATTTGGATCTGCGTTGACGCCCCAAAACTCGAAGATACCACCCGTTTCAGAATTACTAGCACAAGCACCAAACATGGATAACAATAATCTAGAGAAGTTAGTAAACAATTTTGTCAATGAAGACAAAGCGAGAATTGCTGCTCAAAGAAATAAATCGCCTTCTAGGACTTTGCCGTCATCTATTCAGTTCGCTCTACAAAAGTTTGAGAAGAACGCCTTACCACAAATTCCTTCATCGCCTTCTTCTAATTCTTCCTTTCTTCAAAAAGCCGCACCGAAATCGGCTTCGTCTCCAGTTAAAACGTCTGCACCTCAAAGTAATCCTCCTGCATATACACCAAAACCTGTTCCTGGCGTGAAACCTCAAGTTCCGCCTAAAAACTTCAATATAGCTCAATCTGAACCTAATCAAGGGGATACAATAGAGGTTACGTATCCTCCCGATATAGTACCTCAAAAACCAGAGGCTCCTAAACGACCAGCTGGCTTAAGTCTTCATAGCCCGCCAAGCCTACAAACCTGGCCTTTAAAAAATAAAATCGTTGAAAATAAAATACAAAAATCTAGCAATCAATCTAATAATGAAACACCGCAAACAAGTAACACTACAAAAATATCCCCAAAACCTGATAAATATTCTACGATGCCTGGAAGTCCTAAAGCTTCATCGACTTCCTATATGGATGAAGTGGCTAGGGAAGAAGAAAGATTAATCAATGCCTTGAAGACTGGAGCAGTCCTCACCAAGGACCAAGATTCTGTGCCTTTCGTGTCAAAAGCCAGGAATGTTTTGGGCAAGAAGGAGACGTCTCCTGTTAGAGATTTAAGTCACGGATCGTCTGTTAAACCAGATTTGATTCCAAATGAAAAGACGGTTGTGTCGAAAGACGAAAAAGATGGGGCCCCGCATGCCAGTGTATCTCTGGTGGACTATGCCAAAAAACAATATAAGGATAATCTGGAAAACCCACTAACGCAACAACGCTTAGATGCAAACAAACAGTTGGATATCGATAGGAAAGCCTTAATGATAGATCCAGCCCTTGGATTACAAGTAATGGAGACGCGCAGCAAATTTGAGAATGGATTCGATAAAAATGACAAGGATAATACTTCTTCGGCGGCGCCTCTCGGTAGATGGGGCGCACCTCGTTTAGGAGGCAGGCGCTTGGGTGCGGACCAAGTGCCTCATCCTGAGTTGACCACGCAGCAAAAGCAACATATCAGGGCGCAGGCCGATAAAGTTGCCGGAAGTCCCGTGAGACCCTTCCTCACGAGAGGATCGGTAGCGGAACGCGTGCTCATATTCGAAAAGTGCCCGAGTGAACTCATGTTGGATAAACGGAAAACACCAGCCATCAACTCCTGGCGCACCGGACACGATGTTATGGCCAAAGCTCAGGTGAGTCCATTGTTTCCTTTTTTAAACTTAAGTCTCGTTGTTTGTCTTGAGGTCTTCCGCTTGCCTGATGGCAATCAAGCCATATGTGCGTGTTTGGAACGTTGGCGCGTGTGGGCTTCGATCGTGTAAAAATACATTTGTTATTAAATCACCGACCACGCGCTGATTGTTGTGGTAGGTACCATCGCGATACAAAATATTCAAATACAGGTTTCTTGGAGTTTCTCAACACCTTTTGGAATCGTTTGTGTTTTGTTATTAAGCACTACATGTTATTATTTTATTCTCTTCCGTTTCGCTATTGTTTTTTTTTCTGCGTTCGACTTTTTTCATCACTCTGTATTAAATTAATTTTCGTTCCGTTCACAAGAGTCGTGCTGTCACATTGTTTCGAGAAATAATTACTTTATTATTAGGGCCGTTTATTTTTGTATATTATTTTTTTCTTCTTGTTTACAAACACAGGAAACAAGTTTTTTTTTTAATAATATTTCACCGCCGACAAAGGGCGGAAGGTCTCGATTGATTCAACAAATTGTCGCATTAAATGCTTTCTACTCCGTGATTCATTGATATTTCTTGTATATTTTGGTTTAGATTATTATTAATAGTTTTTTTGTCGTCATTAAAGTTTGCTTTTTCCTAACCCTAATATTTCAGAATGAAATTTGTCTTTGATTATGTTTTCCGTTTGGAGACTTTCACCTTTCTAGGGAGGGGAAGTTTTTCAGAGAATTTAACTATAGTGGGCGCTTGGTTGCTCACATTTCTCTATTATTCGGGTGTTCCTCATAAGATCTCTAGTGATTTGACAGTTGTATCATAATCTTCAGGGACTTCATTTCTGTAATTTATTTGTTTAATTCTACAAGAATAAGAGCTCAAATACTTGGTTTAGAAAGTCGTCAATTGAATAGAGAGAATTTTCGACGAGTAATGCTCTATTCTCTCTCTTGAGTAAACAAAACTTGAGAACACCTTTACATATAATATGTATGTTTTATGTAGTGATTTTGAAAGTTCAGAAAAGAAGCTTGACATCCATTGCTAATCTCCATATAAGAAATCCAGCCGTATTTCCCTTGTTCATGGATTCGTTCGGAGGTCGTGGGTTCGATCTCAGATGCCGACCATCATCCTCTTACACGACACAAGCTTTAAGTAGCTTACTGTGAAAGAGTCAAAGGGTGTATTTGTATTCACTATGAGTGAGCACAGATTCATTAAAAAAAAACACATATATATTTTAAAGCTTACCCGTGTTTCGTTTGTTGTTACTATATATTGTGAGAAATGTCTTGAAGGTTAAGATGGGTAGAACACTAACCGCTTACCTCTCTGCGCTCGCTTACATAATGCCATTTCCATTTTTATCTATCTAATTGAATTATCTCCTCACACGACATGCATTGCGCACATAACATTCATTTTACACAAACGAGACAATTCAGTATTGTCGCGAAAACAGAACAATAACAATACAACAACTAGAATGCCGTCATTTGTTTTTTATAAAACAATAATTATTGAATTCGCGTGTTTTGTGTTTGGACAAAAAAAAAACGAGCGAACGAATGCAGCGGGCTGTACGTACATTTAACCAACCCATATAGGTATTATTGTGTAGACTAGATTTCATACGTTCGTAATTCGTATGCAGATATGCTTGTTGGCATTCTTTTCTTTGTCAACCACGGTAATAATTAATTGTTAGGTGTTATGTAAATTAACGCCATACTTCATATACAGATAAAACTAGTAGGGTAATTGTATTGTCCTATATTTAAAATGAATGTATGTGTATTGTATATTACTTGATACGAGTATACAATATGTATGTGATGCTTTATAATATAATTCACATCTGTTAGCTTTCGATATCTTACCACAGTTTTCTTGATATTATACGAATTTATTGTTTTCGAGTATTATAATGCGAATACTGACTCAATTTTATTTTTTTTATCTGCATATCATATCACTCGTGTTGGTCGTGTTGTCTTATTGAATTTGACAGTTCGTAATTTGTAGATTATCTATTATTAATACATATTTAGTTTTGTCAATAATTGAAGAATTTTTTTAATGAAACTTGCTTCATTTTATATGAGCCGGAAGGTCGTTAGCCCAAGAAAGGTTAAAAGTTTCTGAAAAAAAAAAAAAACAATAAATATTTTTGAAGTAAATTTGGTAACTAAAAAAATTACTTAAGTACTATCTATCAAATATCCCTTTACATCTCACTTATGGGCATAAGGAAACATCAAGAGCTCTCCATTGCTCTCGATTTTGCCCAATGTTTACGACCTTCACCCACATCATGTGCAAATTCCTCAGCTTTGCTTCGAATGAGAGTACGTTTGAAATTGATTGATTATTTTGCCACATATTTTTATTTCGATTGGGAGTCGATGTTCGATTCATTGATTTTATTTCTGTCTGTAAAATAGTTGAAAGATACGGTAACTAATTATTAGGGTATTGACAGATAATAGGGAACAGTTGCTTGCATCCTTATGTTCTCAAGTGCGACCTTAAAGTGTGTAAGCATAGTTCAGCGTATATAGATATACGTTAAAACAATCGTGGATCGTTGTGTGTGTTTGTCTATAACATAGTACAAGTGATATTCACATAACATCATAGATTTACCCAATGATGAAAATAAACAGTGAGATCACCCAAGGTCAGCTTCATTTATATGAAAGCGTGCACTTTTGGTCTCATTGCTCTGACACGAACCATTTACAACAGTCGTAAGCCCGTAAAGTCTGAAGAACATTAATAAATTGTCTACCCGCATTAATCTTATTATTCTTCTTTACTTTCTTTACGCATTCTTCTCGAACGAATCTCCACTCTTTTTTACCCAATCGAATTCCTTCCACTAACATAACATTTCTCATACTGCTTTTACTTCTGACCTAACTTTTGCTGAGAATGGAATACATATTTTTTTGATCCACGTCATTATCGTTTGACAACGCCTTCTTTCACCTTTTTTATCGGCCTCATAAACTATCTTTGATGTTATCCTATGAGCCGCCATTTATTTTATATGCCCAACTATCTATTTCTATTTTTCGCTAATTTTTATTCCAAATTTCTGCCCAATATTCATGTTTTGGCATTTATCATAAAAATATTGGACTTTTGCGGCTATGTCGTAGTGGTTAAAGAACGCTTGTGGAGAGCAGATTCGGGCATACCGTCTCTGACTATCTTCGGTTTTCTATCTTCAGACATACGCAAAAGTTGCTTGGCGTGGATAGTCAACTTTGGATAAATGCAGTCTGTCAGTATTTGCCTAAAATTCATACGTTTTATACATTCTGCTCGGATAACCAATATTGTTTGCTTACAGTGTGTCATTTTGCCAAATTATAAATCGTTTTAATTTTGCGACGACGCAGGTTTATAAACACTTAAGTAACAATTTTAAAATAGAATTAACTTTGAAAACTTATAATACATTACACATATTTAGTATGAACACACAATGAAAATTCTGTTTATGTTGAATAAAATTTCGAAAACGCAATTATCTCGTATCAACGAGAGTTTGAAAACTCAATTAATCCGAATAATATTGTTAAAATGGAATAGAATGAAATGAATCTGTTTGACGTACCCACTCGTATTTTCTGTGTTCTGTTCAACTTTTGACCTTTTCAACACTTCATCTCTCACCTGGGAATAATCGTTTCAATCACCTTCCAGCATTTTTAAACTCAAGAATCCCCTAGAGCCAGCGGTCTTGTTGTGATTTTTCTTTTGGACTCAATGACTCACATACCCTGAAACTATTGTTTCCGTTTACAAGAAATATTACCCTATTTTTGTAAAACGTCGAGACCCATATTTTTTCTTAATTTATCAAACATCAGTACATAATGGGAAAAATGTCAACAGACTTGGACTGAGGTTTGAGGGCTGACAACCTAAATTCAGGTAAAATCCATTGTTCCACATTGACACAGCCAAATAGTTGCTAGCCAAACTCAGATAGGCAACGAATCATTATATTTTTGTATCGGATCTGAACCTTTAAGCCCGTCTGAGATTTTACAGACTCATTTTGTATTGAAGTTTCCCGTTCAAATATAGAACTCATTAAAAATGGATGAGTTTGCTGTGCCTATAAACAGTTAAAATGGATAAAAGTATGTTTCTTAAGTTCAGTTTGTTACAGTCACCATTTTTGTTACATTATGTGGGTATGGGAACTGATTTCATGTTAGTCCAATATTATTAGAATTTAAATTATATTATGAATTATAGGAGTGATAAATGGAGGGTCGCGCTATTTCGGCTGCTAAAATGTTACGCTTATCTTATCTCTCCAAAATGTAACCAACAAAATTTCGCGAATTTCGTTTGTTAATAAACACTGTGTTTTGTTTTGTTTACACTGTGAATATTTCTAGTGAAATGCTCAAGTATTTTGGAGATACCTCAAATAACGCTATCTCTCCCACTACTTCCTCAACAAATTTTAACTGAACTGTTTCTCCTAAAAATAACTTCATGAAAGTTGATATGATTTGTCACATTTTTTATGAGGTTACAAATCCATCATGGACACCTCCAGGGTAGTAGGCACCGTACTAAAAACCTCGTTCTCCCTGACAACTGAGTACCCGCCCTAGGACCTAGCCACAGATTGTCGTTGCCTGTTTTCTCCTAGCCTTTCATGTTTATTTCATCGATTTTCATTGGCCCTTCACCAATCGTTGATAATTTCTTCTGATCTATTTCATGGGATCAGCATCAGAATCTCCAGGCTTACGTTCCACCAGTCTCCTTTCCTGCTCCCATCTCGAACAGAAGAACACGATAATAATGTTCAACAGTTTGCGATGGCTCACTGCAGTATACGCAGCCTGACGAGTTGACTCGTGAATACCGTCCAGATAATTGTAAGAAACACCGTGTCCACTCAAGCACTGTGTGACCCGGAAAGTCACAAATCCATATTTCCTCTCAGTCCAGGCCGCCTTCTAAACTCTTTTCTGAGGACATGACAATTATTTCACATTCTCTATTATTTCTGTCACCTAGAAAATATGTTTTTTCTTCAAATGGATTTGGACTCTTCCAAAGTCAACACAAAAACACACTTTTGACATATTTCACAGGAAGCATCAATGCTTGTGTTCTGAAAGAGGAAGATGTTCTGTATTGATGAGCGAACTTACGGCCTTCAGAACGAAAATCGGCAATTGAACTGCAAAGCTATCAATCAACCATTTCACCAATTTTTGGGACATGTCCGTTTCTTAACATCTGCTGCATGCTGTTAGATTTACGTCGCCTGGAAAATTATAAGGATATTTCCAGTCACATGCGAGACAGGATGCTAAAATTAGAAACTCGTCAAGGACTCTGGGGAATCGAACACTTTCTAAGATTTTTGGAACCTTTTAGACAGCAAAGCTACTAAGATCGACTCTCTTAGGCTCGATGTATGTATGTAGTTCATATAAATCTATTTCAAAGTAGACCTTTGTGAGTGTAATGACTGCGATGTTAAAAATAGTTTTGATCTTGTGTAATTACGACCTTTTACAATTTCCTCTATGCAGCTTCTCAGAAGCTCCTTTCATTCCATACCGTTACATTCTAAATGTATCTTTAACGAGTCAACACTGCACGCCACATAAATATTCATACATTGGAGTGATCTCCACAATACTTTGTTGGAGTGCCCTCTGGGCGAACTTTGACGGAGCGAACAAGACGACCCTATTATTCTTCTTTAGAGGGAGACGAATCTATTTCCGTCGAGTGCGCTCCGTTATCGATTTCCATGCAGTCATTTTCGCGTCTCTCACTCTAAATAATACTTACGTGATTTCAGATGTTACATATATTTTAATAGTCCTTGAAATTCTGTGTCTATATAAATGATTGGCTCATTTTTTCTGTATCGTAAAATAATCGATGTTCGGTTAGCACCATGTTTATTGTCTATGACAACAAAAACAGTCAGGATTTCTTTTTGCCGATGGGTTTCTACGACAACTCAAATCAACGGTGTTCCGATATTATTTAGGGTTGACTTTTTTTATGTTGAATCACATTATTTACATGCGCTAAATGGTTAATTTTAAATTTGAACCATTACGGGCCTACAAAAGAACCAGATAATAATTACCTACATAATAATTCAATGTAAAAAACTTGACGTTTTACATAAATCACGCAATATTGCGACATATCTATCTCTTTTTTTTCTTAGCTGATGACGTTGCGATTTGAGAAATCGCAAATCAGTTTTTTTCTCCAATTTAGCGATATACGCAGCGTGGGGAAAGAAATGTTGTACGTTTGCCAAACGAATTCATGGAATTTTTTTAAGTCCATTTGCAAAATTGAAATGTCTACGACTGACAGCGGGTTGTATTTTTAACTTTTTTTAAATAATTATCATATTTTTTCTTGTTGAAACCACCAGGAACACCAGGTAGCAATAAAGGGTAACACGTGAATTGTTCGAATTGCAATTCTTCGAAAATCACAATTCAGCTAATGACAATTGTACGAAATCACAATTCATCTAATGGCAATTATACGAAATCACAATTCTCCTAATGCACAATTCTCCTAATGCACAATTCTTCGAAAATTTTTATTTTACGTTAGCGTTTGCAAGCTTTCTACTATTTACATGAATGAGTTAGGTTAGGTTATAATTATAGGGGGGGGGGGGGAGGTTGGGGGATACCTTCTCAGCTGTTCCCCCGAATTAATTTAAAGTAATACAAATATTAATAAAGAAATATATTCGTAGAAATATTCATTCGAATAATTCGCTTTAGAAAAATTGTACATAATTGGAACTATTGATTTTTCGAAGAATTGTGATTAGAAGAATTGAGTTTTCGAAGAATTTTCATGGAATCGCAAATAAAGTCCCTTCTAATAGATGTAACTACTAGATTCGCCAATTTTCTCGCCAAAAATCCGACTGAGCACCTTCTTTTCAAACATTTTTTCAATATTTGGCCGTCCTTACTTGTATAGTTAGCGTCTCACATCCATGTGCCTATCTTGGTCATTCTGTGGATGTTGTCTGGAAAAGTAGCTTTTATTGGCAGCAGTGTTTCTTCTTCGTTTCTTCGGCTTGGTCTTCATTGGTCTCTGTCTCTGGAACTAGGTCGGGATTA
Source organism: Mystacides longicornis (assembly GCA_963576905.1). NCBI lineage: Eukaryota > Metazoa > Arthropoda > Insecta > Trichoptera > Leptoceridae > Mystacides > Mystacides longicornis. The sequence goes on from OY756422.1 coordinate 36,621,437, forward strand.
ATGAACAGACAGAACAGAAAATTTATTTCGTGAAATGTTTTCAGTGTTTTCACGTTTCCAAATGAAAATCTGTCTCATTTTACGAAAGATTTATATGATTCAGGCTTTTGTTCGCTGATTCTTCGTTTTTTTTTTAACTTTTACTGAAAATCGTCGGTGAAAACCGAATGGAACTTATCATCGTACCTCTCTCTGGAGGATGTAAAGTTCTCTTGGACCCTTTTAGGTACATAGTGAAAAATTCCATTAAAACGTATATGATGTAGATACACGTGAAACGTGAGTAACGTGACTATGGGCAGATAATTACCATCTCGTTCTTACACACGCCCAAGAGAGCCCCATCTTTCCTCCTGAACGCCGTTTATTTCCACCTTTTAGATTCTTACTCTTATCCATCGCTTTCATATTTATCTCATTTAGTCTCCCGCGGGAATTTTCCACTTAGGATTTTTTTAAATAATTTCTACTATAACCTGACGTAGTTCATTCGTTTACGTATCTATTATATTAATCCGGATTCTTTTTTTTTGCTTAACTCGGAAAAAAAAAATATAATTTCACTCTATATCAAAAAAGTCATTCGGTGTTTTTTATTCTGCGGTTTGCTCATTTTTGGGCTTGCACTTTTAATGGCCCAAACTGCAGCTTTCGTCCTCCCGGTATCCTACTTTCAATGAGGATTGGCTCACCTTCTGAAACTTCCTTCAAAAATTTGTGTAATATTAGTTAATTTTTTTTTTTATTTAATAAAAATAAATCTGTGCTCACTCGAAGTGAACACAAATACACTTTTGATATCTTCCACACTAAGCAAAGGCTCGTGTCGTGAAAGCGGAAATGGTCGCCACGGCTGGGACTCGAACCTACGACCTCCAATGCGCTGTACGTACGAAAGCCGCCGATTGATACCACTGTACTACCAACCATCTCGATGTTGAAAATTATATTTTTGTATGTATTGCGGCCGTTGAATTACGGGTCCGCTTTTCTAGGAAACTGTTGCATAATTAGCTAAGAAGCATATTATCTCTTAATGTGAAACCGCCAGCCCGTATCCAATATGCATTTTAATTTAATTTTATCTTCACCTAAATGATCCTTTGGATCCTCCCACTGTTTCTCAATTGAAAAGTCGTCAAAATAACATATTTTTCAGGAATTACCTATTTTGATTAATAATTATTCCTGACACCCTTCCCTTTAGAGATTTATTTAACTATAGGGCAATTGATATTCCACCCTGAGCCGTTTCCTCCTTTGTCGGACTATCCGCCCAATTTCCGTTAAGTTCACACCGCGAGCGCCACTGCCGTTTCACTTCTATTGGCCTCTCCCTTCAAGTTTTGAAGGCTTCCTTTGTTTGTGTCTCGAACATTTTCGAGTCCTCAACGGCCATCCCTTTTAACAGTAATAAATAGCGAATTCATGAAAAAATGCTCAAGGTTTTCCCAATCATGTAACCCTTTTAAGGGTGAATTTTTTTAGGGTTTGTGAATTTACGTAGCGAAAGTTCATTATTATGAATTAAATAAAACACAGTTGCACTTTCACAAAATTTGTTTTTAATCTAGAGCGCTTTCGTCTAACTCACGCAGACATTGTCAAGAGACTTAGGGTTGTCTCTATAAAAAGGATTATAAGGTTTTTAAGTCGAATATCTCTTTTATATTAATAGTACCAATTAGTCCTATATCCTATACAAGTTTTTTTTTATAATCCCTGCAGTCTTTTTCGAGTTTATACAAGTTTTGTTTTGTCCAATTGTATTCAGAATAAGAATATGATTTCAATCGTGACATTGAAATGGCAAGGGTAAGTTCGAGTAGATCTCCATTGTCCCATGAATCTTCAAACATCAATATTTATCCCGTAACGTGTGCCCACATAGAGATGATCAAGTGTTCAATATCTTCTGTATGATGTCAATATATTTTATATAACCTGGGCATCTCTGAACCGCTCGTCCTCGTCCGTTCTCAAATGGGCAAGGAAACCTTCATTCTCCAAACTATTCCTCGATCCACATTTTTTCATTAAGTGATAGGTGTAATAAGGCGTTTGTGCTTCCTCTAAGGAACCTTCTATGCTTCTATACATATTGGTCAAGTCAGTCTATCAAATCGGGCTATGCGAAAAAATTTTGAAAATACTTGGCTGAATATAACTGTCATTCTTGGTGTATCCAAATCTCAATGGCTTTTAGCCTATACATAACAGAAACGAAAGGCTCAAAATGGCTTGTGAACATCAATGCTGATGTTTAGCAAATAGTCCTAGTTAAAAGTAGTGACCACTGTCAAAAGACGAAAAGCCGCGTACTTTGGCCATATCTTCCGCAATGACAAATATGCTCTCCTTCAACTGATTGCGGAAGGGAAGATAGAGGGCAGGCGAGGTATATGGGCCGTAAAAGAGCCTCTTGGCGTAAGAATCTACGACAGTGGTTTGGTGTGCCAGAGGCTGCAGAGTTGGTGAGACTTGCTCAGGACCGTGAGACTTATTCGCAGATGGTCGCCAACCTCCGATAGGAGTGGCACTTAAAGAAGAAGAAAAATAGCGAATCTAAATGAGAAAAACTGATTTTCATCGTATATCTAAAACCTGTTATATCTAGCTCGGTTCATAAAACTGAATATTTTTACACTAACCAAAAGAGATAAACTGTGTATATCGGTGTAGGATGTCGATTAAAAGACCCTGTTATTCATATAATCAGAGTACCTAAATGTCGTCAGTTTAAAATAAATCTACATCATCGGTGCTGTTTGTAAGATTTTGTCTTCAAAAAGTCGTATGAATAAACCATCCGGCAAATATTTTATGAGGAAATCTTTCAAAAGGTTCGACGACTGGCACATTCAACACCAGTTCAGGAACTTAATCCATTTCGTGTTGACATTTCGTTACCTTTTGTGTGGATTTAATGTCACGGGTCAGGCGGGTAGAGCGTTCCCCTGTTAACATTACAAACCATCACTATAAATATGTACCTATCTCGCGATATTCTTTAGTAAAGTGTGTCGACAGCCGAGTGAGCCGTTCTGATTTCAAAGGGGCTTTGATATAGCTAACATTTTGCTTACTGTTAATTAATTCTTTGATGTTTGTCAATAGCTGAGAGGAGAGAAGTGGTTTGAGCGTGATTCCGTTCGGTCAAGTAGCGCTAAATTGCCCGGATAATAATATTTTTGTATCATAAATTCTTTCCTTGGTAATTTGATTATTAATAACGTATTTACTGTAAGCGGCGGTTCTGAATAAAAAAAAACCGCTTGATTACTTTCCTTCATTTGTTAATCTGTTTTTGATGGAGCGTGTACAATTTTTATTCGTACGGAAGTTTCTTTTAAAATATATTTTAATGAGGTTGGAAAAAAAGCCATTTTTATGTACAACATCTTGTACATAAAAATAGGTTAAAAAATTTAGTTCGCGTCATTCAAGGTGTTACCACAAACTATTCTGAAGTAGAAGATGTATTGTTTTCTAAAACATGGCAGCGAAATAAAACTTTTCATTATTTTGTTTGTCTCTCGCTCTGTGTTACAAAATGTATTCCACGATCGAAAGTATGAATTTTCTGTATTGTATCTCTCCGCTATTTTACAATTTTTTTATTGTTGAGATTTTGAATTAAAATAATATGTAAAATCGATTCATCTGATCCAGTAAAGGTTAAAATAATTATGTATGATAGATAAGTACCTTCCTTTCTTTTTACTTTTGTGTTATTTTTCCCGGATTGATGCTGTGCTAACTTCCAGATTCATTCCAGGATTCCACTGTAAAATCATGTTTCAGATAATACTTGGCACGCTTATCCAAATTCTTTGAGCTAGCATTCTACTCTAGATTTAATTATCTTCGTTTTTTAGATTGGCCGATTTATAAGAATTAATTTAAATTTTTATGACATAAAATTATGTACATATCCGTATTTAATTGCTTTCAAATCCTTGTGATTAAAGCTTTCAAACATTGGCAGGTGATTAAGTATTTAAAGTCACGTAGAAACCAAATTGATATTTTACTAGGTATTTATTTTATTCTATCGTATGGTTATTACATCACATCATAATTAATTACAAACAAGAAAAAAAACAGATATATTGTCCTGTGGTCAGATGGCAAAAGACGATATGTCACATTTTTTGCGAAAATGAGTTATGCATACCGTTGAATTCGTCTCAGCGAGATCTAGAAGATGGCAAAAGTTGATATGTGTGAGTATTGTATGCTTTGAGAAAATCGCTGTGGCAATATGTGATATGTCAACTTTGTAGAAATTACAAGTTGGCAAAACACGATATGTCATATAACCTTGTTTGCCACATTCCATATCCAAACATTCAATAGACATAAAAGTAGACAAAACATGATATGTCACTAAGTAGTCATTTTTTGCCTACCTGTTGATTCCTGTTTGCCGGTTCTAGCCTGAAGATGGCAGAACACAGTATGTCCTATATAGTATCAAAATTAGGCTGAGTGGTGTTGACGCACACGAATTGTTATTGGTATATTTTTAATTTTTAAAGTTGTTAGACAAATTGTGACCTGCCTTCTTATTTTTAGAAGTATTTAAAAAATATAATATGAGGGTTTTTTTTTTTTTAAATAATCTGTGCTCACTCAAAGTGAACACAAATACACTCCTTGACTCTTTCAATAAGCTACTTAATTTATTTATTTCTATATTCTTGATCATTAAAAAGCGTCATTTGCAAAATAAAGATTTTTTAATTAGAGATGCAACGGATATCCGATATTCTTATCCGGAGGTTCAATCTCCTACGAAAAGCCTTAGCCAATAACTCATAACTGATTAAACTCAAGAGATCAATCCAGAGATCTTTGTCGCGCGCTTTACGTCTGCTGATAATTCGCCTCGTCAGAATATTGAATTGAATTGAATATCAATCTATGTAAAATTAAAATAAATAATAATAATACTTGGACAACTTTTATGGCGCCGTTTAGTGAAACATCTTCACCTCAAAGGCAAATGAAAAATATATAATTATCTAAGCTGCCGAATAACAGATATCCGTTATTCGGCAGCTTAGTTGGCCGAATATTCGGTTATCCGGCTAATTTGCTATCCGTTTCATCTCTAGTTTTAATATTCCCCTGTCCCCTAGCTGATAAAACCAGTATACTGGATTGCATAGGAATATAAGGTAATGTAAATGAGACCCAGTTCTTGAATCTCAAAAGTTAGAAATGATTGGTAGCCTAGTGTTTCAGTCGTCGACTTTCAAATCCGAAGGTCGTGGGTTCGATCCCCGCTGTTGACCGTCTTTCTCTTTTGCAACAAGTCTATGCTTAGTGAGAAAGATAATATCAATTAGTGTATTTGTGTTCACTTCAGGTGAGCACAAATTCATTTCATTTGAAAAAAAAAAATACCTTTGTGGGTCATTGATTTTTTTTTCATTTAACGCATGTTTTTTTAAATTTCTTAACCAATAATTTAATTACACATACATATGACAGTAAATAATAAATTGATAATAATCTGAAATACAACACCTGGATTTCACATTTTTAAATTCTTTCATCCGATTCAGGTTTGCAGGTATAACTAGGTATGATTCCTATGGGATTTTTTGACATATCATGTTTCGCCATCTTCTAACAAACTGGCCAAATGTGATATGTCATGACAGCATGACAATATTTTCAAAAAAACTGTTTATTCCTGTATACTACACAAGCAAATATAATATGTACATAAAAACAACAGTTTTTTACAGGTTTTAGCAAAATTTAGGGTTTATTGAGTTAGATTCTGATTTGTTGAAGGAATCCAAACTTTGAAATTGCTCTCCTGTAAAATCTGTAAAAACTGACATATCAACTTTTGCCATCTTTCCACAGGTATATCAGTGTCAATAAAAATTGTCAGTAGGTAAAGTCAAAAGTCAGTCGCTGTCTCGTTTAGTGAAGATAAGATATTTACTTTTATTACTAGGTATGGTTGGTCTACGCAAGGAAAAATCGAATAGAAACAATTTGAAACTCAAAAGACGTAAAAGGAACTTTGAAACCTTGAATATAATTGTGTTCAATCATTTCGATCTAGTATTTAGTCCACTGACGTATGTGTAAAACTGTAGATCCTTGATATATGCAATCATTTGATCAACTCAAGAAACTATTAAGTAATGCACTGGGTGCCTAGAGAGTGGCCGCTGTCTTGTCAATGTTTTTTGTTACTATGATAACAATATTGAAAATGTTCTAAGTTGATATGCACCGCTATAGCAGTACCGTATCCCTAGGAAAACATACCATAAGAGAAACGACATTCTTTCATTTATCTGGATTGCCATTCATTTATCATAAAGAAATCAATCGATCCCCTCGATCTTCTTACTGTTATAACAAAATTGTGCTTCAAATAAAGGGTCGCCTTTATGATATCTTCAGGCAAGAACGATTGATTATACTTGCATACATTCCGTCCCACTGCGGTATTATTAATAATGAGATAGTTGGCAGTTTGGCTAAGGAGACTGCTCGTTCAGGGGATCTCCCAGTGGACTTCCATCTCCCACTGGCTGATTTAAAACTCTTGTCTCTGAGAAAGGCCTGTCTGTAATGGAATCTCTTCTGGGACTCTGAATCTCGAATAAAGGGTGTCTTCTTTAAATCCATAAAACAGTGTTTATCTACCAAACCATGGTTCCACAAGCTGAAGTTTTCCAGGAAACAAATTGTTACCCTTTCGAGGATCAGATTTAACCACCACAGGCTGGATTCTCATCTGTTTAAGTTGGGTCTTGTGTCTTCCCCTTGGTGTGAATTAGGACAGGACACGGAATCCTTTGATCACGTGTTTTTTGGCTGCCCGCTGAGGGATGTCTCCCCCTTATATCACTTTTAGATGTTTGTTATCCGGTTAATATTCTACATTCATTAAGTCTCAATTCTCTTGAAATAAATAGACAATTATTATTTTTTGTTGAAAATAATTTGATCCTTATTTGACTTCATTCTTTCTCTTATTCTTTATTATAATTTGATCAGTACTGTTTTTTTTATGATTTTCTGTGGATCAGGCACAAATCATTCCTTGTGGGATGCGAAATGCGATTGCCGGTAAATTCGAAAAAAAATAATCAATCGATCCTCATAAAAAAAGTAATACACGCGTTGTTAAACACGGAAGAACAATAATTCCGTCATTGGTACGAGGATTATAAAACGGAATTTCACGTTTTTGTTGTTTTGATATTTTTGTTAACGACTGTAATATGTGTCGCCTCGACAGTCCGCTATAAAAGTACAGCTACCCTTTCACGTTTCGACCGTGTCTGCCGATAAATTATTTCTGTGTAACCTCTGTTGTATTGTAGTCTCCACTCGACAATACCCGAAACCGATCCTCTCCATACGTATCCTCGGTATATATTTTATTAAATCGTCTCCTGTGTAAAGGATGGACTGTGATATATTATGAAAAGAATTAATATAGGTATATCAAGTGTTATATGCTAAAGAACGAGATTCTGTAGAATGGACTCATCCAGACTTTTTCAAATCGGATTACATGGCGGGCCGACGATATGAAAGAGGACTTCCAGGCAGACCACCAAAGGTATGATAGACAGATGTGAGTCGACCTCGCATGAGGCTAACCCCATGAACCTCTTAAATAATGGGTCATTAGGTCTAAAGGTATTTTTATTACCTCAAAATAAGAAGAAATTATCGAATATGTAACAACTAATGACTCTAACAATTCATTACTGATTTTCGATTTTTAAAGGGAACAAACCACTACGGGCTTACGACCGTCTTCTACTGTTATTTCGAAGACTGGCTTATTGCCATTAGGTGGTGGTAATGTTTAAGTCTCCGAAACTCCTAATCATGAGAATTCTCAACATGTCGAAAAATCCCATTTATACAACAAGTAACCAACTTCCAACTTTTGAGTTGGAAATTATTCAGAACAATAGAGCAACCAAATTTAAATACTGCTGACATGTATTTGGCGCCAGGATATGAATATATCCATTTTAGTTTGTTAATGTCTCATCTTTATTGCCATTGGCTTTGTTTGTGCACCACGTTCTAACTATGTCTAGATTCTTGTGACCATTTTTCAGATTAGTGACAGACAAGAAGAAACTACTTAAGAAACAATGTTTGCTTGCATAAATATAAACAACTGTTTATTTCCAAAATGCTTATTTTTATGTCTTATATTATAAATAGTACATTTTGTGTTACGTAAGAAAGTATGATTTAAGAAATGGAAAGAACAAAAGACTGAAACACATTCTGGGACGGCGTTCTCATTTGAAATTCGCAATCTTCTAACTTTTTCTTACAAAGCCCTTTCTAGTCATATACTTCCATGTTCTTTTTCTCCACTGGGATGTTTTTTTTTGTGATCAAATTTACGACTCCGTCTCTATATTTCACTTAATTTTCAACGGTATTTTGTTCTGGTTGTGGATTTATTAACGAAAATTTATCGTCTTTTTTTGCGTTTTTTTTTTGTAAATATTTATGATTGTGGAATCTGGAACGGATCTCTTAAAAACTTTTCGTAAATAATCGAAACGTTGAATATTTCAAGCAAGCTTTAGAGTGAATTGTCAGTCGTAAAATTATCATTTTTATTTTTATCCGTTATATTATTTTATGTACAGTCACAAAATAAATTAATTTTAACGTTTTGTTTTCTCTATGCATTTACATACATGATATATTATTACAATATGTGTAAGTAATGCATATATACAATGTTTGGTCGGTAGTTAAGCGGTTCAGTCGACGGCTGAATTTCAGAGGTCGGGGGTTCGATCCCGGCTGCCGACCATTTCCACTTTCACAACACAAGCTGTGAAAGATTGCGAAAGTATATTTTTGTTCACGTTATTTAAATACACCTAGAAATGTTTGACAGTTTTTCCTCCTGAGGGCTTTCATTTCTGAAACCAGAAATGAAAACTTTCAGGAGCATAGCCGGGAAGACACTCAGAGATAGAGTTAGAATTACGAGGGTACGGGAAATATGCGAGGTCGAGGACATAGCAAGATGGGGAAGGCAACGAAGAAGATTCTGGCATGCACACGTGAGGGGAAGGACTCAACCAGACTCCCTCACATGGCATTGCACGGCCAACTCCATGGAAGACGCCTCCCGGGCAGACCACCAAATAGGTGGAAGGATTGCTGGGAATCGATCTCGCAGGAGGCCAACCCCACCTCTTGAATTACAGGCCACAAGGCCTAAATTAAGAAGTTATTTAAATATGAAATATTTTAAATGACAGCTTCTCAGCTCTCTTCCACCGGTTTATTCCCTCGACATATTTCGTACGTACACCCCTTGTACAAGTAGGTCTGATCATAGGATATTTAGAATTTTCTATACCTCATTCCGTCCTCCGATCACAGTAGAATTTACTTGACCTTATTCCGCCCTTTCGTTCGTTCCTCTCTCTTTTTCCAGGATTAGGTTTACTTTGGTCCTTATTAAGGATATCTCAAAAGTCGATTAAAATCATTGGAACAAAAACGATGTATTTTGTTACATTCAAGTCTTGAATATTGGGTATTTAATACGACATGATTTACATTTTAGATATTCAATAGTTTTATTTTGCCCAAAAACCGAAGGAAGGGACAAATATTATGGAGTCAGCCTGCAGTGAATAAGTTAAGATTTTCGAACTGTGATGCCCATTTTTTCTTTTTCCTACTTGAAAAAAGACTATAGGTCTTTTAAATTGATAGTTTATGTGTTTGAGTCAAAACTATTTCTCCTTTTCTTGAAATATCGCCGCATTTTGTAATGTTTGTTATAAAACTGTCAATATTGTATTATTGGAGGCCATTTCTTCTGCGCAAGATTAGGAAGTGTAAAGCTCTTGTTGTCTCCTTATGCCAGAAATAAAGGAACTATTTATTTATTCATTTATTAACGGCTATGTGCCATTAACAATATAAAACATGTACAAAAGAAAAGTGGTAAAAACAACAAAACTTCATAAAAACAATAATCAAAAGAAACAGGTACAATTTCATAAAACAGAAAATAAAAGATTGGGTTAATATAGCACTTTTCTATACAAATATGTCAGTATAGCCGGCGGAACTTATTGCCTGAGGCAATTTTTTTCCAGTCAACCGGTCCCGTCCAATCTGAGACAGGCCAACCCCGGGTAGAAATTTCAAGTGAAAAAACAATCAGAAAAGAACCTGGGACCCCGGATCTGAAGTCCACGCCAGTACAACTAGGCTACCGAGGTCGGTGGGTTACCCAGTAACGCTATAAAGTTACACTTATTCAAAGCAGAAAAGGAAATATGTGTAGTTTGATCGACCACAATTATTAGAAATAGATGTTAATTGCAAAAACAGAAGAAATCCTATGCAAAAAAAAAAAAACAGAAAAATAGAGCCATCATGTTGAATTTCACTTTGAGTAGTTCTCTGAACCGCTGATAGTTAATATTAAACACATCGATGTCTTCTAAGTGCGCATTCCCCTGGCGGTGCAGCCTGATGTGTTGAATTGTATTACCCAAGTAAACAGAAGGAGTATTATCACGGAAAAAGGTGTCCGTGAATCTAGTGCGTCATTTATGATTGATTGATTGATTCATCATGACACCTCCGAAAATATTTTTTTATTATTAATTAGGCATTCCACCCTCAAAGAGTGATTTGTCTCCAAAAACAAAATAGTGAGAAAAATTTAAGAATTGAAATATATCGCTGTTACCATATATAATATCCCGTTCGTATATCTTTGGTAAAAGTATCCGTCATAACAATATCCCATTTTCAACACATATTTCTGCGGTACGGCCTCTTTAATAACAGCCTTGAGACGTACAAGGGTGGTGTATGTTTGCACTCTCCAAATAGAGGCATCACTGCTCACCAATTATCCCCCGGCACTCGGTATTATGACGCTGTAATTTTCAAGAAAACGTATGAAGGTAGTAACTGTTTCCTATCACGAAGGCCTGCTAGGTTCCGCCGTGCGCTTTGTGTGAGATGTTGGATGGGCTGACACTGATGACCTTCGTTTTACGTCAATTCGAATAAGGTTCTGCTGGGAAATGACGTGAGAGATGGCCTAACATAGAATTCGGACGAGAAGAGCCGATCCCAACAGCCAATAGTGATGATATGTTTGTTGGGAGGGTGCCAGGAAGGACATGATATTATAGATAATCTAAACTATCAATCGGTTTTAAGCCAAACTATCGAGTTTTGAGAAAAACATACATGGCTTTAGATATTTTAAAAGCCTGTCCTTATTTTGTATTGTGAAAAGTATCTCTAATTTTACATCTAGTTTTGGATCATCATGTACGAGTAGTAGTAAAAGACAGACAGTATACTTTTTTGATGTTGTTGTGCAATAGTTTCTAGTGTTCATAGCAGTGATTCTGGTTTCGATGTCCAGTTGGATAACGGTTTTGCTGGATTTTGTTCACACGATACTTTTTCCCTGGATAAGAACTCTGTGTCAGATTGGTCGAGAACGTTTGACTGGAAAAAAGGTAAGAAATCAATCTTAACACTGTAAACAACATATTAGTATCCTGGTATTACGTCCAGCACCTGTCATTTAGAAATATTATTATCAAACTCTTTCGTAGATTTTACAAACTGTTTTTATTTAATCTATTTCCCAAAAACAAAGAATATTTACATTTTATATAATATAATATATATTTTGTGTAAGGGGTACATTGCCTAACTAGACGAAGGTCTGTGCTGTGACGATAGTGTTAAATGTTTAAAAAAAATCGTGTACCTAGCAACTATAAATAAAGCTTCCAATTTTTATTATCCAACGGCACACACGAAAAGGGGAACACACGACAAAAAAAACACGTTCACAAAGTCTTTCCAGCACACTCCACAAATATCATCCATCACCAATTACACCATTCATGATTACAAAAATATCAAGCATCCCCGCAACACATCCTCCGACCCAGCAGTCCCTACCTCGAAATGTGCAATATACATAAGGACATTCTCCGATTCGCCAATTCCAACCTTTATTGTATTGCGTATTACTATCTTATATTTAGTTTTTAAGATTCCGTCTTTTCATTATATTCACTTATGGACATTGATTGTTCTTTTTTTCGTCACCCTCCTTCCGAGGTCTCTTTTTCCGTTAGGCAAACCACCGCAATACTAAAGACCCACTGTAGCCTCAGTTCTACCGTGTATTATTTTTTTCAATCTCTCCGTTTTGTAAGTCTTACGTGGGTTTCGCCTGTTTCTTCATCCCACTTCGTTCATTATTTCATATTTTTTTCTCGTGTGCGGATACGCAGTCGTAAAACTTAACTTTTATTTTACGGCCGACCGGGGCGGCGTACTAGTCTATATTACCTTAACAACAATATTTAGAAACTATTCACAAGTATCAACGCACTGTTGTAATATTATGCCTGTAGGTACGTTTAACTGTCGTCAGATAGATTTTTAATTAAAATCACCCGACATACAAGTTTGGTATAGACGCAATGATTTGATTTGACATTCGTATGATGGGTGATGTGGGTGGTTCATGCGAGAACGTCGAAGTATTTTTAGCATAGAGTTAAGAAGATCGATCGAACTTGCGCTAGAATATGCATGATTTACTTAGATCAATCCTATATCGATTTCGAATTTTTCATGGCTCTGTACCTACTTGCCGGAGTGCTTAAAAATCTAATCCAAATCCAAACTCCCTTTACGGCATAGGGAGGCAACAGGAGTCCCCATTGCTCTCGATCTTGCGCAATGTTTATGACCTCCTCCCACATCATTTTCAGATTCCTCAGCACTGCTTCGAATGAGCGGAACACAGTATGACTGTTATGAGTGTTTCGAAATTCAATGGTTGTCAAGTAAATAAAAATTGTGTTATGGAATTTTTCACAGGTGGCGTTGTTAGTAAATCCGTTCCATAGAAACTTTAATATTATATTTTATATTATTAGCTATACATTTTTGGAATTTTTAATAAATATTCCGTTATCCGGAGCGGAGAAGAATCCAATAAACCAAGCATCATAAAAATCTTTTCAGCCGATCTCGAGATATAAGTGGTCACAATAACCAGACATTCTTTTATATTATAGACTATCGTCTAGTTAGTTTTCTGGAGAATGCTCCTTTTCTCATATGGACAAAGATTTATGTACATTCTGACTTGAAATTATTTGATTTTAAGAACAGTCTAACTATAAAGAGTAATAATTTGTCTTGTATTCTTCTTGTCTGATGTTTTCCTAAATAATGGTGTCATTGTATGTGTATATAATATGTATAAATGTGGAGGTATGTATGTATGAATGTGTATATGTATGTATGTAAGCATTTCAATTTTATAGGCTCAATAATAGGACATGACTGTTTAAAGTATGGATGCCGCAGAGATGATCTGAGTTTTATAATATACAAATCAAGTTAGTCAAAACACTCTCTCAACACAAGCACTACTAAGCTTTATGAGAGAGAATCATTGTTAAGATTTAACATTATGTTTTTATATTTATAAATACTTTGTAATTTTATTTTTTATACCTATTTAAAAAAAAATGTTTCAAAGTAAACACTATACTCTGGTATACAGTGGACGTTTTGTTGTGTTCCCTAGCGGACATTTTTGTTATGCATGTAATTTTCTATTCAGTCGCGTTTCCTTCACAGCACCACTGCATCCTGTCAGATACAAACAAACGAACGGACGGATGAAAGGTGTGCTAGCTCTCGGGAACGTTATCATCAGATTTACAACTTAGTAGTTTTTCATTAGTTAAATTAAAACTGTACACTGGGAAATTTAGACTTATATCAAGTAATCTAGAACGAAACTCCACTTTATAGCGGTATTTTCGATTCCATTAAAATTCTACGAAACACAATTCTTCGAAAACTCGATTCTTCGAAAAATCAATTGTTCGAATCATGTACAATAATTGTTCTAAAGCGAATTATTGGAATGAATATTTCTACGAGTATATTTCTTTTTTAATATTTGTATTACTTTATATTAATTCGGGGGGAGCAGCTGAGAAGGTACCCCCCCCCCCCCCCCTATAATTATAACCTAACCTAACCCATTAACCCTAACCTTAATAACCATAACCCATAGGCATAGCCTGTCTTTGAGAGAAATAGTAGAAAGCTTGCTAACGCTAACGTAAAATAAAATTTTTCGAAGAATTGTGTAATAGGAAAATTGTTATTTTCGAAGAATTGTAATTCGAACATTTTACGTGTTACCGTATTTTCTTGTGGTCCCGTTGTGCATATTTCTGCTTACATATGGGTTAGATAATTTTTTACAATTTGGGTTTTTTTGTTAATTTTCCACTTGAAATTGACAGCAAGTCGCCTATTCAAGCTGTGCATAGATCGCCATCATTCAAAATTTATTGGTGGTAACCACATAATATGTGGATTTTTTTCTCTATGGACGGTGTTCTTTGTTTTCTTGTTCATCGTGGTTTTTCTTATTCCGGAGTCCCGACTCTTTAACTCGAAAAATCGTCCTGAAATGGGGCGGAAAAATCTTCATCTCTGTTGGTTACGCGCAGGAGACTCTTGGTCCAAGCCGTGTCGACCTAAGAGTCGATACCGTACATTTGGGCATCCATTTAGTCCACCCTTCAAAAGACCCGTTGGTTTCTTCATAACACAGTATATCTAAAAGAATATCGAAAATAGAATTTACCAATTTGTTACAATTAACAGCCGGTTTCATAAAAAGCTTCAAAAGAACACTTTAGTTAAAGTTCCTTTTAAAATTTAAAGACTCCTTTAAGCTGACGCGTTTCATAAAAAATATTCCAGCTAAAATTTGAAATGTCAAAAAAATATTTTAAAGTTGGTAGCAGTTGGTAGTGTTACCATGGAAATCTATGGAAAACATAGGTTGTTGTTTACTAATATTTTCGCGGAATTTCTGTTGATCTGTCAATTTCATTTCTCAATAGAGCATCAAAGTGCCGTTTTTGTGTTAATTTATTTTATTATGGTTTATGAATTAGTAAACGAAATCTGTAAACAATAATATTCTTCCCGTTTTGCTATGTTTTCCGCACTATTTTAGTCATTTTTGTCCACAGTGTCACCGCATACAAAATGTTTATCTTTGTGACAGAGAAAGCGCCAAGAAATTTTCTATGAACTCCGGTGGTAAAAATTTGAACCACACTAAAGTCGACTTTAACTAAAAATAATAATCAATAACGGTACTTTAGCTAAAAGTCGGTTTTAAATGTCGTTTTGTTGTTATGAAACCCGTTATTTTTTAAAGGGAGTTTAAAGTCTCCTTTATTTTTTATGAAACCGGCCGTAAATGATTCTTTTGAAACGGAATGGATACTGAATGGATACTCAATTAATTTACGTGTCCCACGGGGACATAATATTTCAATTTGATTTTTTTTCATTCGAATGAGTTCGGATTTCGAATGTAACATTCATAGCCATCTACTATGTATGTTCACTCAGCAAACAAACACTAGCATATTATTGTGTACATGTTAATGTGCTCCGAATGCAGTCTAGCCATGACCCTGCCCCTATGTTAGTTTACATGTTTATTTTTTTATGACGGCAATACCAATAATGCTCCACCGTCGTAGTAGCACCATTATCCATTATTAATGTAGTCTAGCAACACTCGAGATATTTATCTGACATGTCTGTCAACGCCCCAAATAAATGAGTCTTGCTGACATGCGATTTTGACAAATGAGGAATATTCCGTTAAATATTTGAAACTGTAACAGTTTTTCATGTTCCTTTCGATTGAGATTATTTCCTTCCCACATCTTTTCATCATCCGGAATTATTCCATTCGAACTCATAAATATAATTAATAATTGCCCTAACATCTATATAGCTGTAAATATCTTAGAAGACTTTAAAATTGAAATGTAACTTCGATTCTGATTTTGAATACAAAGAATCTCTAAACATATCAATTTACTATTTTTTCTATATTTTTTGGGCTTACTATATAAATATATAAATAAAAAACAGTTAAAAAATAGTTAATTTTTCCAAAACATAAAAAATATCAATTTAGTTTATTTAGTTGATGGTATACGTTTTATATTACACTTATAGAAAACTAAAATATTTGAAAAAACTTCAAATGATTGTGTATACCTAGATCATTTTCAAGAAAAAGTATTTTTGTGAATACGTGAGTATTTCTAATAAAACAAATACTTACTTTCCGAGTCCGGATCGACAGAGCAAGAATCTCCAGTGGTTGGCCACATGTGTGGCCCTGTCATTGGCATCAGCAAGGTCCTGCTGTGTACACCCTCTCCAACATTCGGGCACTCCAGAAGGTGATCATGGTCTTGCACTTCCCCACACTCACAGGTGTCGTCCTCTCTAACGAAATAAAGCAAGTGAACATTAAAAATTTTAGTCCGCCACAGGGTTTGAACCGGTACTTTCTTAAAAGCAACAAGCTATTTTTATAATTTTAATTATTCCGTAATCTATGACGTGTTAAGTTTTTACGTCAATATTACAATGAAGTTCTATTGAGTTGGTTTCCTTGTTGGCGTGAAAACAGATATTTTCATTTTTGTTAGATGAAAATACAAAAAAAATAATACGTCTTGTGTTATATGCATTATATTTTGCCATATTGTTCCACAGTGGTCGGAAAAGCGCCGTTTCCGAATCTCTGAAAGGGAAATAACCAAGAAAATAATTTATCTGTACATAATCCCTCTTTCAAAAACAACCCACGAAGAAAGCTTTTTCTGGTTCATTGGCACTGCACCCCGTTAAGGAAGACTCCCACGCTATGGCGATAACGCCATATTTCTATGCTACATAGATATTGTAATATGAAAAGAGTACATTTATATGGTGACATCTATGACTGTCTGCACAACATTGCCTAGTCACACGCTATGATCATAGAAAATTGACAAATATATGGAGGAGTATACCTTTATGAGCCTTTGCCTAAATAAGAAATTGATTTCGCTCCTCTCTGTCGCTCAATTTCAGTTTGTCCTTTCGATCACTATAATGTTGTCTACTGTGCCATCATGCCGTAAGAATCAGGGATTTTATCCACTCTTTCGACAATTCAGGCAGGTGCTACGGCATAGATATATTATTCGGAGGATTATACTAATTATGCTACAGACGCCTGTTATTGGAGCATTGGGAGGTGTATGTGTTTCCTAATATGTTTATTTTGTATGTGTTTTCAATGTTCTGTTGGTGTCTTTTATAATAAATAAATAAATAAATAGTATCTCTCTTCTAGGTTTCCGTGACATTTACGCTGGCGTGAAGTAACAAAATTTTGTATGGAAACATGTATAGCGCCTCTACATAATATTTAGGAAAGCTCCACAACCCATACAAAATTCCCGTGAAGGTCTCTAACGTTAGTGAGTAATATTCGGAGTAGGGGTCAGAACGATATTGGGCTCATGGTAAGGGGCTTTGTGCTCGCGATCAAAATGAATCATCCCATGTCGATTGTCGCTTATTGTACTGAACTTAGTAGTTTCGTACACTCCAAAGTTGTCTCTTAGTATTTTCGAAGTAGAGAAAAGGGAGAAAGTTTGACAACCGCTGGACTAGAGGAAGAGATTTTACGAGCCAGACGAAAATTTGAATATCATAATTTGCCCCCGTATAAATTATCATAGTAAGTAATACCCCGATATTTTACGTAGAGTGTTTGGCTGTGAGTAAGTAGAAGCGCCGTGACAATAAATTTCGTGACTTCCTTCGTTCGATTTCTTGAATTATGTTATTACTAGCAGCTAAACCTGTCGGATGGCAGGCTTAGAAAAGGTTCATTCATTGTTTGATTGTCATATAAATCAGTCAGGTAGATCGTCCCAAAGGGTCCCATTTTTATTTTATACCACATTAAAAACGGTGGACTATTTGACATTTATACCCTTAGCAACAGTTGTATGTAGGAACTTCTGATCAATCGCATATTTTTTAATAATAATAATAATAATAATAAATCTTTATTCAATAAAAATACATATATACAAAAAAATGAAAATACAGATCAACTTATAATACAATGTAAGTAATTACCTCCCCATTTGAGCAGAGCTCGTGTTTGGGAAGGGAGTACAAATCCAAGTATATTAGATTAGGTATAAGTAGGTAGGTATATAAAGCAATAAGCAGGTCATAACAATCACTAAAACATCAGGCATGAGATGATAAGTCATCTGTTATGGTTAAAATAGTCAAAATGAATTGACATATTTTAATATCAAAAAAAATAGATCACATTAAAAAACCTCAGTGACACATTACAGAATAATAAAATTCATTATTTAATGTGGAGGGCATGATAAATCATGAAATAGTTATAGTTCTATAAAATAAAAACAAACAAAAAAAAAAATATAAAATAGATCCAATGTGGTTCTCTTTTCAAATGTAAAATAATAAGTGATTATACAGCCAACATAAGTTGAGTTTATAAGTAGGTATCTACATAATATTCAGATGCGAGTATTATGATACTATAGGTAGGGACCTGAATTTTTCGCATTTGCGATAAACCCTACTTTATTCGCGAAATTTACTATTTATTCGCGAATAACGC
Source organism: Mystacides longicornis (assembly GCA_963576905.1). Classification (NCBI taxonomy): domain Eukaryota; kingdom Metazoa; phylum Arthropoda; class Insecta; order Trichoptera; family Leptoceridae; genus Mystacides; species Mystacides longicornis. The sequence continues at coordinate 36,640,059 of OY756422.1, forward strand.
GAATTTTCATGTTTTGGCAAAATAATGTCGAAATATGATTATATTAAGAAATAAACATAACGGAATTCGCAAAATAGTGTCACTATTTTGCGAATTTAATAACATCAACGTTAAAAAAGGTACATAATTTAAATTAGATGCCAATTTTCTGCGGCTGAAGGTGACATATATCCAAGGCCAAGGTATGGCATGTTGTGAAGTTACCAGGGATAGAATTTGTCGAAGCTGTTAGCATCAGAGTATGGATGTCTTTTGCTAATATCTATTCAGAAAGATAATTATTATCATCTTACAACACGCTAGTATCTAAACTTTTTTTATCACTGTACTCGTTTTTGAGTGATTCGGTTATCTAAACATAGGGCACATTAAAAACAAAAACATTAGCAACACTATTAAAAAAAAAAACAATGGGATTTTAGAATATGAATAATTCTATTTTCGTAGCATCCTAATATTTTTTGTTATTCACTGGAATCTTATTAATATAGTAAATAGGTTTTTTTAATATCTTTTAAAATTATACCGAAATTTATGAAATATTAAACCCAATCTTTGAAAAATAACACCAATTTTACCGTAAAAATAACACCGAAAAACACTGTTTTACGGAATAATAACACCACTTTTATAAAAATAACGCGAAAAATAACACCCCTTTTATGGAAAAAATAACACCGCTTTTCCATAAAAATAACGCGATAAATTCAGGTCCCTAACTATAGGTTATGTTCATAAAACAAAAATAATTTGTTGGTCGGATATCGGCGCGCGGGCCCAATAATTTATTATTGTCACAACAGTACACCACTGTACGACGTCAAAGTTTGCGGACAAGATTCGTCTCGCCACTAGCCTATATCTTCCCCAATAATAAGTTCGGTAATTTTATTTTTAAACATTGTACTTTCAGTTATGGCCCGTATTTCATTTGGCAAATCATTAAAAAATTTTATCCCTAGATAGAAATAGTGATGCTGCATCATATTGTGTGTATAATATTTCCTGTGGCTACCTATTAGATACTTATTATTAATTTTCATAGCAGCTTTCGACTAACCTACCAACGTAAATTTTAAGTATGAAAAATATATTCGCGTAGTATACATAGGATTGATTATGTCATAATTTTGAAAAAAAATGTATTAACTATATTTTTCATGGGTTTCGTATTTCAAGTAATACATGTATTGAATTACAGACGACCTTAATCGATTATTATATTTGATGATATACATACCTAAATACGTATTTACCAACTCTCCTCGTAGGTATGTATATTGTATAGATTTATTTCGATAGCTGACCCTTGTTCTCCATCTCTTTCATCTGATTTTAATTTAAGATTGCTTATAAAATGTTCAAACACACAGAATTTATTTACGCAACAAAGTCATTCCTGTAGCCAAATAAATATTAGCACTGTACCTACTTTGTATAACGATATTTTTTTTACCCACCACGCCGTGTCCTGTACGGGGTAGACAGAGAGAACGGAACTCCACTCTTATCTATCCAGCACTCTTCTTTCGCTTCTTCCACCGACATTTCTCATACAACCTCTCCTATTTCTCTTCTGACCTGGCCTTCCTTTAGGATGGAATCGATGTGTTCGATCCACGTCATTCTGGGTCGGCCACACTTTCTTACACCTTTCCTTTTTTCAGCCTTATGAATTATCTTTGTCATTCTGTTTGTATCCATTCTTTCCACATGCCCAAACCATCTCAACTTATTGACATTCATCTTTGTCACAACACTTACTTCCATACCACATTCCTTCCTAATATTTTCATTCCATTCTATATCCCACAAAGTTTTTCCACATATTCTTCGTAGAGATTTCATCTCTACTGCATTTATGCTGCATTCTTCTTTTTTCGTCCATGTCTACGTTTCACACCCATATATCAATGATTGTAACAGGATTGCGTTATGCACTAGTTTCTTTGTATGTAGTGAGACGCTGTTGTTTCTCATAATGGGTCTTATATTATAGTGCACCGCCCACCCTGCTACCAGCAACTTTCCTGCGTTCGATTTCTGTCTCACACCTTCCGCACCCCTACTAAACATACTTCCACAGACTAATTCACTTGCTCAAGACATTCATTTTCTACGGTTATTTTAAAATTTTACATATTATTATGATCGGTGCTTCTTTACGGAGCTGAAACGCGTGGACGATCGAGGTGAATATATGATGAACAAAATAGAAATATGGATTCATCGAAGAATGATGCATATCTCGTGGAGGGATATGGTCAGCAGTTTTGAGTCTGAATAGGGCAAATATTGATTGAGAATTGCTGACAATTCTGATCTGTATGATCTCGTTACTTGACCACCTTGATTAGTACTCCTTTCTAGACGTGGATTGAGTAGAAGATTGAAGTCATGGCTCCGCAATAAAGGACGTGGACTAGAAGTAAAACCATCAGGGATCTGATTCATGCAGCTAGAGATAGGGAGGCCTCTTCCCGAATGATTGCCAACGTCCGAGGATCTGACTGGCCACTTCAAGAAGAATAAGTATTTATTTACATGGAATAGGTTTTAAATTCTTTATAGGAATTGCCTTACGATTTTCCTTAACCGTTTCCACTTTCACGACATACTTTGCTTAGTGTAAAATATATCAGAAGTGTATTTGTGTTCACTTTGAGTGAGCCTGGATTTATTAAAAAAAGAAAAAAGTCTTTCCATCCCTGCTTAGTACCTACCTTGTAGTTGCTGTATTGTGTCGTGAATTTTAGTCCTACATCTATGTGTCAATCTTCAAATATAAAATTACACCCCCTGAAAAAATCCTGCAATTAAAGTTTGTTTTTAAGTTCATTTAAAATGTTTCCCCATAAATATTTTACTAAATACTTTCTTCGTTACGGATGTTAATTGACGAGCCTAAGAGTGCTGTTTATCCGAACATATTTTGTATTATAAGAAACAAGTTGCTAGAATCGTAAATCACTCAACATCAGGGAATGAATGGTTGTTTGTAGATAGAATTAATAATAACTAAGTACTAACAATTTCGCGAGGAGAAAGATTCCACCTTGTTACCCAGGACCATCTGCAGCATTGAGGGTTTTTTAAAATGATATTCTATTTTCTACGAAAAATCGGATGAAATCACTGAAGGTAAGATACTAGAGAAGGTATTTCATCTTCTACATCATAAGCTAGTTAGGTAATTATTTTGGTATATCATTGCATCACGTTTGGAGGAAGACGAAGAAAAACTAAACATAAATCAAACCTTTAGCACAGGTTTTACAACAACTATAAAATACTATACAGAAGAATTAGGCAAGGGCTTATTAGATAACATGGGATTCGTCAGCATTTTAATTAAAGACGAAATGCTGTAGGTATACATATTTTCTAAGAGAACCCTTCTAAGTATAAAATGAACATCACTTAATCCCCTAACGTGGCTTTCTTACCATTTAAATTTAACGAGTTCTGAGGCTGTTAGCACACCTCCGCCGCGAATCACGGAACACGAAACTGCAGAAAGCGAAATCGCAGGTAGTGTTAGTACACTAGCGGGTAAACGAGTAGCGAAAGAGAAAAATACACATAAGTAAGTATTCTATGGTTATGTTTTGTTGGGAAATATAAATAATTAAAACCACACTATTATTTCACATTTCATATATATTTTTAAATATTACAACATCAACAACGTTTTTACTTACAATTTAGAAAATATGCACATCCAACTTCTGCAAACCATCCCATAACAAAACGCAATTAACGTTTCCATCTTTGGTTTCTATGGAAAACATGACGTTCGCTTCAATTTCGCTCCAAAATTCTGTCGATTTTGACAACTTCAAAAGCGGGCGGAATGCGAAACACACGGATCCGCGAAATATCAGGCGGAGATGTGAATACAATTTGAAGTAATCTATGGCGAAACACCGCAAGAGAGAGATGAATGTATAGAAAACAGTACGGGATTGAGCATGCTGTCTCACTCTCAACATGGCGCGCAGAAACTGACAGATGTGACCGTCGTCGCTTCGGCTAATCCGCAGCGGAGGTGTGCTAACGGGGTGAAGGAATTATTACGGTTGATGGTGCATTTGGGTTACCCGATACTAAGCTGATGCTAACTATTACATAATTCAGTTCAGACATTACAAAATTACAACTCCGGAGAAATTTCTGCGGTCTGCCCCACACTCCAAGCTATTTCTTTTGTAATTATTTGTTCTCGGCGTTGCTAATCTAGTCTAATGAGCGAAAGAATTCAAAGCAGAATAAAATATAATATATTGAAAATTTTTTAAATTGTTTTTAATGTTATAACTGAATTCATAAAAAAATGTCTAATCACTTTGTAAAAAGACGTATTCGCGTTTAAGGTCAAGGCGATAAAAAGCTGAGTACGATATTGTTTTAAAGGGTTCCTAAAATATGAGCTTGTGCTATCTTATTTTGACTATATTATCTAAATATGCATTGTTACAAATTTTTTGTTTTTTTTTTATTAAATGTGACATGGGACTACCTAGCTTTTTTTATTTCTACGTATTTTTGGGTACCAACCGCCACCCGCTATTGCCATTTCCGCGACTTTTTTCTCTGTGTTTGCAATAATTAACGAATGTTTTTCAGCAGGGTTTTTGCATGTGGTTTTTTTTTATTTTTTGTCCTATTTTTAGTTCTAAATACGCATGAGCCACATATCCTTAACAGGTCCTTGAGCTATTTGTGCTGTAAATACCTGGAAATTGTTCCCTCATCCCCTGTGCTCGTTTTTCTGCTGTGCTGTGTTTCGAGATTCGGACGCCCTGTGTTTGAAAAAAAAATATTTTTATTTTTAATCTCTTATTACTGATAACCAAATTGTTTTATTTATTTAGCACCAGTTCGGACGGCCGTTTTATACTTTGTGACATTTTATTGCCCCAGAATATTCACAATTCTTTGAATATACTATGCGCATAAAATAGCAGTTTCTAGAGAGATTCAGTAGAAGACGGTCGTAAGCCCGTAGTGGTTTGTTCCATTTAAAAATCGAATTGTAATGAATTCTTAGAGTCATTAGTTGTTATTTTTCCTTTAAGATCTAGTCCTGAAAAAAGGTCACAAGAATCTAGACATAATTAGAACGTTGTGCACCAACAAAGCCAATAGGCAATAAATATGAGACAGTAACAAAAATGGATATAGTCATATCTTGGCGCCAAATACATGACAGCTGTCGCAGTCTTAAAATCTCTATATTTCATTTATTATTAAATTTCTACTTGTTGCATACATGAGATTTTTCGACACGTTGAACATGTTGAGAATTCTCACGATTAGAAAGTTTCGGAGACAAACATTACCACCTAATGGCGAACGTTGTTAACGTAAAGTGATCACACTAAGCCGGCCTTCGAAATAACAGTAGAAGACGGTCGTAAGCCCGTAGTGGTTTGTTCCATTTAAAAATCGAACATTGTAATGAATTGTTAGAGTCATTAGTTGTTATTTTTCCTATAAGATTTATGTATGCTTAACTCTATCATCACAAAAATAATTCTCAATTCGTGTGTATACCTCATCATCACGCTCTGGTCCACGTCCAACGGAACATATCGCTTCGCCCATACTCCCTACGTATTACCAATTCATCAATAAGTTGTTGGTGGTATCTACTATCTAGCTACCTACAAGATACCGGGACACTTGGCTGTCGGTGTAATAATACCGTGTTATTATAGAGATCAGGATAGATTGAGCGGGGTATTAGCTCGCTCCAAGTGGCGGTCACTGGAGTGAAAACGGATATCTTGTTAACAAATACGGGATGTTTATTGTTATTTATTTATTTTATATTCTTATTATTTGTATTATAGTAGAGTGTTCAATCATTTCTATAGTATATTCAAAGAATTGTGAATATTCTGGGGCAATAAAATGTCACAAAGTATAAAACGGCCGTCCGAACTGGTGCTAAATAAATAAAACAATTTGGTTATCAGTAATAAGAGATTAAAAATAAAAATATTTTTTTTTCAAACACAGGGCGTCCGAATCTCGAAACACAGCACAGCAGAAAAACGAGCACAGGGGATGAGGGAACAATTTCCAGGTATTTACAGCACAAATAGCTCAAGGACCTGTTAAGGATATGTGGCTCATGCGTATTTAGAACTAAAAATAGGACAAAAAATAAAAAAAAACCACATGCAAAAACCCTGCTGAAAAACATTCGTTAATTATTGCAAACACAGAGAAAAAAGTCGCGGAAATGGCAATAGCGGGTGGCGGTTGGTACCCAAAAATACGTAGAAATAAAAAAAGCTAGGTAGTCCCATGTCACATTTAATAAAAAAAAAACAAAAAATTTGTAACAATGCATATTTAGATAATATAGTCAAAATAAGATAGCACAAGCTCATATTTTAGGAACCCTTTAACCCTTTAATGCCCAAGCAATGAAAAAATCAGTTTATCGGTAAAAAAATATTTTTTCTAAGGAGAAAGGGGTTTAAATAAAAATATTTTCTAGTTTTTTATTTTTTTTAATTTTTTTATATATATAAAACAATGACGGGACTTGGAAGTCCCGGTGGGCATTTAGGGGAATAAAAATATCTGTAAAGTATTTTCTAACATATTTTAACATTATTTCGTGATACTCCTTTATACATTTTTTTGTCATTGCAGCAAAGAAATACTTTGCTGTTTGAGCACATAGAGAATAGTCGTGACTCATTTTTTTATGCTGCATCCCTCACATCGTCCTCTTTTGCTTGTAAATACTGCCCATTGTACCCCCCTGTTCCCTAAACGAATATCATTTTTGGAACTGACATTCCACTATTCCTTCTTTTTGTAGGGATGACTTCCATGGGGTAAACTGATTTTCGTTTCAAAGGCATTTTTTGGGTCATGACCTCTCAAGATGGACCTTCGTATTTCTAATACTGAAGATTTAGGAAATATTTTATTGCTAATCACGTACGTGTTTACAAAATAAATATCTAATAAACCTAAAAAGAGGCGATGCCACCATTTCCGGGACTTGCGATCTATGCAGTATAGTGCACGCAGTCGATCCGCCAAGTATACTCCACCCATGTAATGGTCCACAGCCAAGGGACAAGTAGTGACCTCTTTCTTTTTTACATCAATTGCAGTACATTTCACAACAGAATCTTCGCTACCATGATAGTTGGATGTAAGGTAGATCCAGGGGGGGTTACGGGGGTCATGACCCCCCTGGACTGGACCCAGGCCAGGGAGGTCATGACCCCTCTGAGCTGAGTCCAGGACCTATAATTTTTGGCTATTTTGAAGTACACTAGGTACTTACATTTATTAATAAAATACTTACTTTTCTATTACGGTCATAATAAAATCATAATTTCTTGTGGGCCGTGACCCCCCCCCTCTGGGTAAAAAGTTTAGTTCCCAGATTCCAATTTTTTTTTTCATAGGAAAAGTTTAGTTTCCAGATACCAAATTTGGCAAATGACCTTTTTTAGGAAAAGTATAGTTTCCACATACCAAATTTTGGAAATGACCATTTTTGCTCTGTGACCCCCTCCCCCTGTCGCCAAAGCTGGATCCGCCCTTGGTTGTTCACAATGATTAAAATTTTGTTATCCATCTACTTGAAGACGCCGATTTCCAATGATGAAAACCGGTAATCACTTGATCCACATTTCAAGGCTTTGTCGCATTCCATATTTTATGGAAACCCTTTTCCGTTGTCAACCAGATGGTTCATTTATGTCTAGAACATCTTCCAGAAGAATATTTTCGATATCAGCTTCCGTAAGTATATTCATCTGAAAAAATAAACTACTTATGCGTATTATCAAGTCTAAGGAAAATTTCCAAAATAAAAAGTGTCAAATGCCCAACGGGACTTCGGAGTCCCGGTAAGAAAAATCATGATAAAAACAATACGTAATCTATTTTTTATGAAAAAAAAAAATTAGTATTAGTTAAAAACATTACTTTTAAAAATATTTTATAAAATAAATGGTTTACCGTGAGGAATTGCAAATAAAAAATAGTAATTTCTTTAGCACCATGCGACACACGTATCTAGGTTTGGCAGTTGAATTTGACAGAGCTGTCATTTATCAAATTCTCACTTTAGCGAACTTATTTTTCTACGGCTAATTGCGAGACGGAACCTACAAGTACCTTCCGTCACTAAGTAAACGAAATCGCCCCGTATATATTAAGTAGGCGCATTTTAATTTTCGGGACTTTTGAGTCCCGTTAGGCTGTAAAGGGTTAAAACAATATCGTACTCAGCTTTTTATCGCCTTGACCTTAAACGCGAATACGTCTTTTTACAAAGTGATTAGACATTTTTTTATGAATTCAGTTATAACATTAAAAACAATTTAAAAAATTTTCAATATATTATATTTTATTCTGCTTTGAATTCTTTCGCTCATTAGACTAGATTAGCAACGCCGAGAACAAATAATTACAAAAGAAATAGCTTGGAGTGTGGGGCAGACCGCAGAAATTTCTCCGGAGTTGTAATTTTGTAATGTCTGAACTGAATTATGTAATAGTTAGCATCAGCTTAGTATCGGGTAACCCAAATGCACCATCAACCGTAATAATTCCTTCACCCCGTTAGCACACCTCCGCTGCGGATTAGCCGAAGCGACGACGGTCACATCTGTCAGTTTCTGCGCGCCATGTTGAGAGTGAGACAGCATGCTCAATCCCGTACTGTTTTCTATACATTCATCTCTCTCTTGCGGTGTTTCGCCATAGATTACTTCAAATTGTATTCACATCTCCGCCTGATATTTCGCGGATCCGTGTGTTTCGCATTCCGCCCGCTTTTGAAGTTGTCAAAATCGACAGAATTTTGGAGCGAAATTGAAGCGAACGTCATGTTTTCCATAGAAACCAAAGATGGAAACGTTAATTGCGTTTTGTTATGGGATGGTTTGCAGAAGTTGGATGTGCATATTTTCTAAATTGTAAGTAAAAACGTTGTTGATGTTGTAATATTTAAAAATATATATGAAATGTGAAATAATAGTGTGGTTTTAATTATTTATATTTCCCAACAAAACATAACCATAGAATACTTACTTATGTGTATTTTTCTCTTTCGCTACTCGTTTACCCGCTAGTGTACTAACACTACCTGCGATTTCGCTTTCTGCAGTTTCGTGTTCCGTGATTCGCGGCGGAGGTGTGCTAACAGCCTCAGAACTCGTTAAATTTAAATGGTAAGAAAGCCACGTTAGGGGATTAAGTGATGTTCATTTTATACTTAGAAGGGTTCTCTTAGAAAATATGTATACCTACAGCATTTCGTCTTTAATTAAAATGCTGACGAATCCCATGTTATCTAATAAGCCCTTGCCTAATTCTTCTGTATAGTATTTTATAGTTGTTGTAAAACCTGTGCTAAAGGTTTGATTTATGTTTAGTTTTTCTTCGTCTTCCTCCAAACGTGATGCAATGATATACCAAAATAATTACCTAACTAGCTTATGATGTAGAAGATGAAATACCTTCTCTAGTATCTTACCTTCAGTGATTTCATCCGATTTTTCGTAGAAAATAGAATATCATTTTAAAAAACCCTCAATGCTGCAGATGGTCCTGGGTAACAAGGTGGAATCTTTCTCCTCGCGAAATTGTTAGTACTTAGTTATTATTAATTCTATCTACAAACAACCATTCATTCCCTGATGTTGAGTGATTTACGATTCTAGCAACTTGTTTCTTATAATACAAAATATGTTCGGATAAACAGCACTCTTAGGCTCGTCAATTAACATCCGTAACGAAGAAAGTATTTAGTAAAATATTTATGGGGAAACATTTTAAATGAACTTAAAAACAAACTTTAATTGCAGGATTTTAACGCGATTAGTACTTAGTAATATTCTAATATCGCTAATCGACCAGTGTGTGGGTACACGTCGCCGTCGTACAAACACTCCTCTTAGTAGTAAGTGAGCGAGTTCTCCTTATTATATTGATGGATTATTTTGTAGAACCTACCCTACCACCTGGACTTTTTAACTTACCCCCGCGTATTAAAATAATAACAGTAGGTAGGTATTAAAATGTTCCTGATTCTCCTTATGAAATATAGTCGAGGGATGATCCACTTACAGTAATTTATCATTATTAGTAAACCACTTTCAGACAAATATCGTTAGACGTGGAAGGTCGGAAACCCCCAGAAAAAATGTTTTTTTTTACATGTACGCACCAAAATAGGCTTCTCGACCTAAAATGTGGTTATTAGTATTATAGGAGTAGGTACCAGCGGTCATCCTCGCAACAGTCTTTGCTCCAAAAAATGTCAATGTATTTTCAAATGTGGGATATTTTTATATAGATAGGTACCTACCCACTCTTTAAATAATCTTCCTTAAAATTTAATTAACATTAATCAAATTTTGATATTTTGCTATGGTACTCAAATATTTTTTTAGAATAAGATGTTAAGCCTAATAAAATATGAAACCCTCTTGTTATATTCGCGAAGAAAGGACACTTGCCTGCGTTTTTTTTTTTGACGTAGTCACGACTACAACTTTTCTTTCTCTTGGGGAGACGAAAATCCTGGACTCCTGTCAAAAAACCCCTCTGGATCTCCACACTACGACGAAACCGATTGCTTGGTAGATATATTATTATCTTCATTTACATCTAGTTCCCCCCAACTTCCCACTAGCTCATAAATAAAAGATGTGACATAAAACTGAAAAAATTTTTAGACTTTCCCCATATAGGATATTTACGAAAACATCTGAAAACGCAGCTTAATCGTTTTCGATAATTTTCATAACTCGTATTGTCATTTTAACATCTTTCTTTACAAGTCATTCTAGATATATGACGGTATCGGTAATAATAATAATTGTGGAATCATTATGTTTGCATTAAAATCATATCGTTAGTAGCCATCTTTTCATGTTAATGTGCATTATCTAAATTACTTGTTCGGGTGGTTATTATTAATGCGCGGATCTAATGAAAATATATCGCTTTTAATACCGCAATGGGGATGTAAGGTAATGCAATAGTTTCCTAAAAAGCGTTCCCGTAATTCAACGGCCGTAATACAAATCACCATCTTATTTTCAAAACATATATTTAATAATTTATACCTACTCATAATACAAAAGTTTATGTATTTAAAATTTTTACATAGTTTCTGTACTCTATTTCAGTGGGGGTATTGTTTACTTCGGTATCAAGCTACGCTAAATGACACTAAACATACTACTAGAGGTGGGAATTACGGATTCCATTGGCAGTTTCATTAATTGAAAATAACGTTATTATTCAAAGCTTTAAGCTTTTTTATTTTACAAACCTAAATGAAGGTTTGGTATCTGGAAACGTGACATTTACCTAAAAGAAAAAAAGGTCATTTACGAAATTTGGTATCTGGACAGCTACGATTGCATTTCTCCAAAACAGGGTCATTGAGTAAAATCATCGCGAGCTTAATATGTAATTGTTTAATATTAGCTTGACTATTATTTATGTTCAACTAATATTTACATATAAATGTCGTTTAATATGAATAACGTTAGAGGCGATATTTTTATTTATCAATATTTTTATCAGCTTTTTATAGTGCCCATCTCTAATTACTACAGCTTACACTGTCTCATTCGTGCTTTTATCATTTTAACTGCCGGCAGTGAAAGCAGTTGACATAGAATGCTTTGTGTGTTCTCTGAAGGAATATTGCGTTTGTAATTTTACGGCCGCTTCTCTTTTATAGGAAATCTTAGCGTATGGAAGTGGTCTAAAGGGTGAAGGATGAACGGACAGCATGCAAGACAGCTCGTTAAACGGAACGGGACCAATTGCAGCAACGCGAACAAAACATGCGATCATCGCGAAAATCTTTTGTTTTAGAACGGACTTGATTTTGGCGAAACGGGAAGAATCTTTATTTTCCTTTTTATTGTCTTCATAATACAAAGAATTGTCATCCGTCGTTCTTTTGTTCAGCGTTTTTTTTCTTGGCATCATTTTCCAATCATACCAATCGCTCATGTCCTGTCTTAAATCATATAGTGTCCTTCCGTCATTGCATCACAGTCTTACGAGTCCTTACGTAATCGTTTATCACTCGATTTGCGACACAAGGCGACTTGTTTAATTTTTTTTCACTTATTTATATCTACTAGTGGTCGACCAGTGATCGAAATTCCACGATAACCATAATTTCACAATTTTCTTTCAATAACGACATGGATATTGGTTACGTCAAATTTGAAATGTTGATATTTACAAAGTTTTTTCTATTATTATTAAAGACAAACAATATTAATCATTTCTCAATTTGACCACAGATATATGCGTCTGTGTCAATGTCAAATACATCGGAGTGTGTGTGTGAGTGTCGAATACACAACATTACACAAGTGTTTGTAATGTTTTTATTTATTTATTTAATTTATAACATTACAGTAGTGTTTGTAATGTTTTTTTTATTGATTTAATCTATTTTTATGCATAATTTCAAAAAAATATTAGCATTCACCACTCCTTCTCTATACAAACTACAAATGTGCGAAATGTCATACTCATCTGTCCGTGCAATTTTCGTTAGGTAAATTAATCACAAAGTTTTTCCTTCGCGTATTAATATATAGATATAATAAGATTGGGAAGTTCTTCAAACCCTAAATATGAAAAATTTGCGTGAGAGAATATTCGAACAAAAATATTTCAGTGATTTTCTAGTAATAATTGTGATTCTATAGATATACACAATACTAACATATGAGTGAAACGCGACGTGTAGGAAATCGGAAGGATAGGAACAAAAAACGAAATTAACAAACAATTGCGTTACGTGATACTTGAACGGCACCGTCCTCAAAATTGTTGAAATTTGCACTTATTCGTGCACTGAAATTAACACATCTGTCATATTTTATGTGAAACGATGATAAATTTGTGATGAAGCCAGAGTCTTTTCTAGGACGTCTTTACTAAGAAGACCGGTATATACCTTACTGTTTTCTATCTGATCTTAGACTCTCAGTCCTTCCTCCATTTTTTAAATAAATTGCATAGACCAACGAAATCTCTTGACAGGAACTACATAGTAAAATAAAATTTGCATAAAAACATTTTTTAACTAGTTTTCTATTTTTTCGATAAGCTTTGTAGGCAAACGTCCAACATGCTGACAGCAGTGCGGCATAACTTATCAACTTTTATAAATTAAATTCATTTAAATGTATGACTTATTTTGACATTTTGTTTTATTAGGTACTATAATTAATATTTTCAGCGTTTATATTTTTTACTCCTGGCAATGCTTACCTTTTTTTATAAAAAAGAATAATCATTTCCTTGAACTACAAAATAAATGGAAAATTTGTTATTTTTTATCCTGTTGATGTTTACCTATACATATATACCTATACCTTTCCTGTAAGTAGATACGTTTCAAAGTGGCAACGAAAAAATAATGAACTTTGACTTTTAACTTCTTAGAATCGAAATCGAAAATAAGAGACTTAAATCTAAAATTGTAGCGATTTATTCTGTAAATAACATTCCCATTAAATTTAGCAATCGAGAGAGATTTGTTGAAATAGGCTAAAAACACGTTTATAACGAGTTTTTATTACAAAAATAATACGCCAGTAATAAGAATATCTGAATAGGGTGGAAGTGTATTTTCATCATCATCATCTACCCTCCAATCTGAATACTGGTTTTCTCCAGAATTTTGTGCCTCTCAAATAGAGTTTTGTCCTGGGTTTACTGTCATCGTTTTCAGTTTATGGTTATAAATTCTCTAAAAAAAAATCCATAATTTTTCCTTTTAATTCGTTATTTGTTACTTTCCTTTAAATACCTTTTCCAAAAAAAACATATTACATATTTAAAATGATAATTCCGTTATAATTAGAATCCAAAAAATAATCACATTACTAACCCGTTCTGGCCCGCTGTACACCTAGACCAGTTCAATATTTTTTTTATATGATCCGTAGTAATTATATGTGAAACCAACTTTCTGATTAATATTTTATCAAGCCTATTGGCCTATTCTATCGAAGCTGCTTCCTAAATGACAACCGAACAAATAAATTGTATTATTTTAGTGAATTGTCCATGCAACAATCAGAAACAAATGTGAGCAAGATTTGGACGATGCCCAATTTGGTTTTAGAAATTCTTTTGGAACCCGAGAAGCACTTTTCGCCCTTTGCAAAAATGTCGTGATCAGCGAAGGGATTTACCTATACCCTTGTTTTATAGATTATGAAAAGGCGTTTGATAGAGTGAGGCATGTTGAATTTTGAGGTGGAATCTCGGCAGTGTCGTCATCTTTCTTCGTGGGGCTGGTTGGGCAAAGGGTCTGGTGGTGTCCATTCTCTGAACATGGCCATATCAGTCTCTCCATCTCTGCCTGTTCCATCTGATATAATGCAATCTTCAGCTCCACACACCTTTATTCTGTCCCACACTCGGTCTATCAAAATTTTTCCAGCACTTATTGTCCTCAATGTTTTCATCTTGGAAGTTCATCAGTGAATTTAGTAGGCATTTCAAAAATGATAATTGCATATTGATTTTTAGTGTAATGTTGCACTTACTTCTGTATTGTGGGCGAGAATGTGTTAATGCAGGTCACGATTACTTACGTTCATTTGAAATAATTAAATACGTAATAAATAATTTATTTATTAGCGTCTCTAACGGTCATGGTGATGTGCCGACGTAATTAAAAGTTAATGAGTTACAAAAACTACGTACCATAGAAATGGGTCGATTGATTGCAATTAATCGTTTTAAACTCAAGCCCGTTTCGATAAAGATGAGATTTAAACGACAGCCAATTTGAAAATATAATAATAATGAGACTGAGTTTGTAAATTGAATGCTGTTTTATTGTAATACTAGCTTTCCCTACAGACGTTATCCTGTGGTGATGAATTAATCATCATTTGACCAATTCCGACCGATGCATCTGTTTTAAACCACCTATTTTCCATCCGCATTCTGTCGATCGTATCAACTATCTAACAACTGACAGTGCTTGTGAAAATTTCAAAATTGGAATAATAATTATTACATTGTAAAAAGGTTACCTACTTAGTGTTTTCTTTAATTTTCCACGCAACTTTCTTATTTTTTTTTCATTCATTAGAACCTTCTCCTGATAAAAGCCAATACGACAAAAAAAGAATTAGCGAAATCGGTCGAGCCGTTTAGGTGTGATGCGATGACCACGGAAAATAGCTCTTCATTTTTATATATAAGATAAGATAGCGATTTATCATTTTTAGTTAAAAAAATTTATCTGAGAACTTATTATAAAAACTAACGGCCGACGTTATTCTTCTTTTATTTTATTTTACTACCCTAAAGGGCTGCCATTTTTGAACTTCGCGTAGGTATACAATTAGTTTCAAGCGGTTGGAAATAATTTATGTACAAAGTGGTTGGTAGCCTAGCAGCTTAGACGCTGACATTCCTAGTGGAGGTCGTAGGTTCGATCCCCGGTGCTGACCATCTTGCTCTTTCCCAAAAAGCGTCATCATTTTATTTGTGTTCACTTTTGTTGAGCCCAGATTCATTAAAAAAAATGTGCTGTCACAAACTGCGCAAGATCGAGCGAAGTGTTAAGTTTTTGTTAGCTCCCTATTTGGCTATGAAATGGCTCCGTGCTGGATCTCAAAGGAAGTATTGATTGATTGCTTTCATGTTTATGGTTAAATTCCTTTCTTGGTATAAAATATTTAAATACATTTATTTAATAACAATTAAAGCACCTTTTTACGTCTATAAGACTTTAAAAAAATCGGGTTGTCCCTTAATATTTTATTAAACGCTAAAACAATCAAATATATAAAACCTGCTGGACAACAGGCATGTATAGAAGGAATTGTTATTGTTTGTTTGTCTTCTAAATCAGTTTTATCGTCCCTTACACTTACAGGGCCCCAATTTCGTTTTACCGCATTGAGAACTGTGGACAGTTTGACATGTCTTCCCATAGCAAAAGTTTTATATTTAGGAACCCGCTATAATATATATTTTGATATAATATTTCCTGCAGAGACTTTTATTCTCATAGCGTTAACGAATGTCGACATTTTAACGGATTTCTCGTTGTGTAATTTATTGTTTCATATGTAGGTATGAAAAATATTTCGCGTGGAATTATAGTGTTTAAAACGAAAATAACTGTATCAAGCTACGAACGAACATAATAAATTATTAAGTATATTTTTCATAATACTTCGGATGTTTTACTCTATTTAAGCGTAACATTGTGATAAACAATTTCCAAAGGTTCACTCTTTTTACAGCTGCTTCACCCATGTCAGTGTACCCAGGCTGTATAATAAAAATAAATGGTCGTAGTTATGGGAAAAATGCCCGGATTATCCAACTATTTATTACCTAGATTATGTTTTGGTCTATCTAGGAGAGCCGTGTAGAAAAAACACCATTTACACGGAAATGAAAGAAACACTTATGTGCGTAATGTCGTGTTCGGCAGTCCAGACTTTTAATGAAACGCTACCTTTCCACATCGCCAATTACCGGAAAGGACAGAAAAGCGTAGTATCATGACTTCGGAATACTTTTTTTTTTTTTAATTTAAACTATCATATTGCCAAATACATGACAGCAGTCGCAGTCTTCAAATTTGGTTGCTCTCTTGTTCTCAATAATTTCCAGCTTTTATCTCTATATTTCATCGATTATTAAGTAATAACGAACAAAATCATAACAGAAAAAGTAAGATCATTTGTGATTCTTGCCTTCTCCCAAGTAGTTCGGAGGCAAGAAACTGCTTTTCACTAAAATCGTCAGTCGATCCTGTATTTAACCTTTGATAATCAAATGGGGCAAATTGTATTTTATGCCCCCCTAAAATGACATTTTATCGTATTTTGATACCTCTGCAACTCTAGTTCTTTGGAGAGAAACTGTGATACTTTGAATATTAGGGCTTTTTGTCAGTTATAAATCTATGATTGCTTCTAGATAATCTGAGAAAAAAAAATAGAGAAGACGAAACGTCTTTAGAAAGACCACCCTTCTCATCTTTATCAGAAAGCTATCGAACTCGTCAATAATAGGTTTCCATCACGCCGTGTCTCATTAGCGGCGCGTTCCAGTAAATTCGCCGAGTCGGGTGTTAAGAATAATAATTCTTGGCTGGCATCCAAAGATCGGGACCGATTCGATGCGTGAATTTTAAACACGACCATACTGAATAATAACGGTCGCGTATCGATAAACTCATAAAAGATTTATTTCTGTGAAAGAAATAATAATTGTTCAAAGTATGATACAATATTGTGTGATGTATGTAAACCCCCGCACTGAAACTGATGTTGAAATGAAATAAGCAAGATGCACTCTATATGAAGGATCTAATGAGATGAGAGTTTCTATTTCATTATTAACGCGATGAAAATTTTAAATCTTCCGGTATTTAAATATTTTTAACGCTCGTAGAAGCTGCAAAATAAAGATTACGATGGTTGCAAATTAACAAATACCAGACAATATGTTATCGTTGCCTGAAGTAGGTATATGTGTAGTAAGTAACAAGAAGGGATGATGTTACAAAGTTTAGTAATATTGTGAAAAACAGCTATAACTCTTGCAACACCCTTATCTATAGGTACGCTTCAAACGAATTCGGGTTGTATGCGAGCGTATTTTTCTGGTCACCTTTTTGTGCCTAGTTTTGAAAATATTTCAGTCATCGAATTAGCCCAAATAGTTCACATTTTCCAGTGTACATTCACCTAATTATGAACTTAATGATTTTGTGCAACCTACGTCCGCTTTGAGCTAATAAAATTCATACGTTTATAGTCCAGGGTGCTAACTAACATAAATGTGCTACATTGAATTACACTACCACTTTTATTTATTTATTTTCGTATGGCTCGGCAATTTTTTTTTTACTCTACCACTATGTTGGTCTTAAACATTGCCCCTGTTTCAGTAAATCCCTCTCTGCCTGATGCTACAATGATGGTATTATGAGCTTGTTGAAATTAAAAAAATAATCCCCTTATTTATGATTTCAATTAAAAATAAGACTTTTTCTACACGCGACCGCCCGATCATTTCGATAGTTAATTAAAAACACCGGTGGTATTTGATATTATCGGTTCATCTATTTTAATTCTGCACCAAGATTGATTCTTGGCACAGAGCTTATAGTTTACGGGCGTATATTCGCTTCCAGATCCATCCATCTTGTTCTATTTATTTCTACCACCATAATATTGTCTACTAATTAATTACAACGCTTATAATATAAGCTTGCCCTGTCTTTCTGTCTGCCTTTTACTGTAAATCTTGCAATAAATTTTACACCTGTACTCTTAAGTACTAATCAACATCTTTTCTTGACTCTCAATCTTTACGATTCGACATAGGTCATGTTCGTTTTTCCGTGGACTACCTTGTTATTTGCGTGTATGGTATATTTTTATATTGTAATTATGGGTAGGTACATTCCTTGTTTTAACGCAGTTTTTAATAGTTTCAGAACAAATAATTACATGATAAGAAAAATTGTGCCATCAAAAAGTCTTTCCATTAAAAATGTGTCATTCCTTGTTTTGTTGGTGTACCCTTAATTTACCCTCGTATTATGATGTTTTATTTATTTATGATACACAAACATAAAACAGATATGAATATACATAAGAAAAACATGAAGGTAAGGTACAAGCTGAGGTAATCTGTTCCACAATTTCATGTGCATACAAATTGACTACTCTTGAAATATATAATCATAGCTTAAATCAGTTACAACAGTTTTGTGAGTACCTTCTGTATCTATGTTCTTATATCTTGTGATTTCTGTAATGTCTTTGATATGTTTGTGTGCCCAAATTTAAGCCTAGAAATGATAATAAAGAATATAAAAGTTAAAAAAAAAATCCCACAAACATGTTTCATTAGAATGCTCAGAATTAATGTGAAGATGGTTTAAGGCCACTAAAATAGTGACACCACATCATTAATGATTCCTTTTTTACTTAATAATACACAGTTGTATAATAATTGTGTAAAATACATATTTTTAATTGCTGTTTTTTTTTGTTTCAGGTAAATACTACGGCTGTAGAACAACGTATTTTCGGTTTTTACATCAGAAAGTGGCCATGATCTAAAATGTAAGGTTACAACATTTAAATAGGTACTTTGTATAACTACTTCATTTATGACATTTGAGGAAAGTTAAGACACCCTTTTAAACATCTTTTATTAAGCCAGCTTAGCGTCGAAATCGTCTGGGTTCTTCAACCCATCCAAATTTTAAGTTTTCTTCTTGCCTGTGAGTGATGTTCACGCAAGACGTAATGTTGACGTTAATTTATTTAAACTTATAAATTAAAATCCTTAACATTCGTCATTCAAGCTTAATAAGTTTTTTCTTTGGCTTTGAAAGTTTCCATTGTCCTTGTACGGTGCTGAAAATATGTACATTTGATTATATTTTTGCTCGCCCGAATTCTCTTTTCCGTTCTTTAATTTTTCATATTGTCGCGTCGGATGAAGCTTTTTTGCTTTCTGATTCTTTTTTTTTTAATCTTGATCTTCGTTCTGGTTTATTCTCAATTTCGGATTAAATTTTAACTTATTTTTTTGTGAAAAGATAAGATTCGGGATAATCTGCGATTACAGAATGTTTTGTTTTTAATTATGTTATTATTAGAAGGTTATTGATAAGAAAATGTTTGTATAATATTCTATCCTATATTTTAATCGAACATTTAATACATTAAACTAGAATTGAAGTTCTCACAGCCAATTGAAGACTTAAAAACTGGGTGGCAGATTTCTATGTTGTCATAGAAAAACGTAGTTAGTACATGTGGTATGTCTTATGTCTGATAATATGAGATAAGATTAGACGCTTGAGACTGGAGAAAAGCTTTTTACACGTTGAAGATTCTCGCGAAAAGTTTTTCATTGAAAAATGAGCTTCTTTATGGCTTTATGTTGATTGATGGTCATTATTCGGCAAGGGCTCTAACTTAACACTAATTATAATCAAACATAATACTATAATATTATATACTGTGCATTGATAACGAGGCCTCTTTCTTGCTCATGACGTTTGTCCCTGAAAAGGTTGTCAGGAAGATTTGCAGAATATGTAACAACTAATGACTCTAACAATTCATTACTAATGTTCTATTTTTAAATGGAACAAACAACTACGGGATTACGACCGTCTTCTACTGTTATTTCGAAGGCTGGCTTAGTGTGATCACTTTACGTTAACAATGTTCGCCATTAGGTGGTAATGTTTATGTTTCCGAAATTCCTAATCATAAGAATTCTCAGCATGTTCAACATGTCGTAAAATCTCATGTATGCAACAAGTAGATATTTACTAATTAATGAAATATAGAGATAAAAGTTGGAAATTATTGAGAACAAGAGAGCAACCAAATTTAAAGACTGCGACTGCTGTCATGTATTTGGCGCCAGGATATGAATATATCAATTTTTGTTAATGTCTCATCTTTATTGCCTATTGGCTTTGCTGGTATTGTTTTTTTGTTGGAGGAAGAATTGCATCCTACATTTTTCTATCCATTCGTACTTTATTTGCATCTTCTGGCGGTATACTACCATTTCTCATACAACCGCCCTTCCTTTCAGCCAACGTCATTTAAGTTGCTCAGACTAGTGAATACGGGCGTCAGACAAATATCACGTCCAAAAGCGACAAGAAATTACATCGACCTCACAGAATAATAGCGACTTTGCGACAATATTATAATGTGTAAGTATAACCTTCATGCGACTTAAAGCATTACTTAAATTACATTACATTACAAAATAATAATGTAATAAAATAATACGTAATATTATTGTAACGATGTAAAAGTTTTTGGTCGTTAGAGCTATTATCATTTTCCATAATGAAACATTTCTTGACGTATCACGCGAATTATATTATTTTGAAATCAAAGTACTGTCATTTTAACTAAATAATAGGTATATAAACAAAAAAATATTGTTCTCGGACACGTAGAAGAACTACTTGTCATACTTGTTATAGAAGTATTTTCCAGTCAATCGTGTCTGTCCCAAGTTAAAATTAAAAGAAAACTATCTAAATTAAAGTTTACAATTTGTAATTGAAAGAAAACAGACGTCTAGCTTGAAATTGGTTAATCCAATAGGTATATTAATATAAAAAAATCATTTTCAATGCTTTTTTGCCGAAGTATTATTTGTATAAAAATATTAAATTAGTTATTCATGGTTTTGATTCTCAAGGAATACCATCGGGTTAGAAGAAAAGAGATTAGAGAAGCTGTGAGAAGAATGGTATGATGTCCTAAGAAGAAGCAAAGTGATTTTTTTTATCAACATAGAAAAAAAAATAGATTTTGCCAGTCACATTAATGAATATTTTACAGGAAAATATTAACACAAATAAAATATATTGCAGCATATGGTCAATTTTCCTGCTTGTCAGATGCTTACGTCTAACTAAGGTATCAATAAATGCTATCGCTCCGTCGATTAATGTGAGGAAATCTGAGAAACTGCCTTGGTACGCTCTTCCATCACACTCTTCTATAGGTTAGTTAATTTGTAGCAATATGTAGGTGTGTACAAATGGGCGTCCTCTCACATGTTTCACACATTTTCAATACATAATAAATAAATAGATATATGTAATATGATTATGTTAATCAATTTGCTCACCCAAGTGTGCAGATAATAATATTATTAATGCTCGTATCTTCACCGGTTCACCTTGCCTCACCTCGTTGCCCCGATATCGACCGGTCGTTTTATTATTTTATTTATTTGGATGGCGATCGAGTTGTGCCATGCCATAACATCACCTTTTCAATATTCACGACTCGATCGGGCGTTCTCATTACACCGTTCATGATTGACAGTCGTCCGCGCCATGACACTTTACGCAGTTTAATTGGCACACTCGTCACCAGATGGAGCGGGCGACGCTCTCAAATATATTTTGTTTAAAAACATTCTAAATTAATGTTTTTCGGAAATCTATGCTTATTATGAGCCATAGAGATCGCGCCACAGAAACGGAGTGGCCGTAATAAAAAAAAGTCAACTATCAGGGTGATACCGTGTAATGTCCGTTCGACGCTTCGGTGCGCGCTGTTAATTAAACGATTACTGTCGATGTAAGTAAGGCAGTAACGCGATACATCGGTATTAGCTAACTACATATTAATTAACCACAGATCTATGTTGTGTCAATACTCCCGTACCTATCTTTCGTACTGTAGATTTGTACGATGGGCTACTAAAAACTTAACTGCAAACCTTGTTTATTAGGATCGATACTATTAATTATTGCAACTAGACAACTCTTTATCACAAATATTACAGTAACAAGATGGTTATTTCTATATACCTACCTATTTGTTCCAACCAATAGCACGAGAATTTTTGTGAAATTCACAACTCGTATGAATGAATACTCTACAAAAGCTACGATTTTTTGCGGCTTTAAATTTTCTGCGTGTGTAGAATAAGTATGTTTTTAAATGAATATCTAAATATCTAATAAAAAATTAAACTGAAATAATTTAACTCGGATCGTTGGAATGATAATAAATTTATATTTTATTCGAACAATAAAACATAAAATATATCCGTTTCTAACACTTAATGCAGTATTATAAAATTACGTTTCAACAATGTCTATTAATTTTCTCACTCAATACATTGTATTACATTGATAATTCGATTGGAAAAAGAAATAAACAGTTATAGATTCTTAGATAGGTACAATCCGTAGTATCGTTGTCTAAGAATAAGTTATCGATTTGAGCGATATTTTTGTTTTAACGCTGATACTATGAACTCATAAATGAAACTTTAGTTCTGTAGAAATCAAAGCCTAGAAGACTTTTTGGATTTTGAAATCCATTCAATTCCTATCCTTTCTCTTATAATTATATTCAAAAACTTTTTCTCCTCTTTAGTCAGAGCCTCAATGGTATTCCAAAGATCCGCGGTCGCATTCTCATCAAATCCCTCCGTTTCGACTCGGCGCTCATCCATTGCTATGGATCCATGGAGTTGGGTCCACTTTGCTTCCTTGATGAGGCCGAATCAAATCATGATGAATAGTCCCTTTCGCTTTCCTGCTCCCGACCTTCTTCACCGTGATTCCTCCTCTCCAGAGTCTGGCCCTCTACGTATGTGTTGCTCACTTTATGTGGACATTTATTTGAGAAGACATTGAGTTCGGTGTGTACGTAGGTAATCATTAATAGTCCTGTGTTTAGACCAATGAAATTGTTGTCTCCAGCATCACATCTTTTTTAAACTTTCAGAATCCAAGATTCTCAAGCGTAATTGAAAAAACTTCACACCGGTGATTTGACTTGAATAAAATGTGCACCTACCCCTTAGCAAAGAAATATTGGTTTAACCTTTCCAATTCCGGAACGCGACATACATAAGTAAAATAATATGTTTGTATTGCGTAGGCGGTTAGTCAGGTAAGAAATAATTTCACGTGTAAATGGAATTACTCCAATCAATAGGTAAGCCTTACCTGACATTTTTCTTATAAGGTATAATGCGTAACGGTCGTGGTTTTTTTCGTTGTTAATTACAACATTTTTTATATTTTATTGATCGCCCTAACGAGTCTGGTATTGGGTGTAAATACTTGAATATTATTGTAACTGTTGTTTCTGAATTATGTATCTCAGGGTTTCTGTAGCCTTTCTAAACGCCTCTCTCACTCTTTATATGTCAGTTTTTTTTCTATTTCTCGCTTAGTATCCGTATTATCACGAATGTTGATACAGAATTTAATTATGTACCCAGGTTAAAGATTAATCGTTGTTTCTCTGAATATGCGAGGGAAATTTTTTGAATCCGAAATTATCTAATTAGATACTAAATACCTATCGCTCATAAGGAAGGAGATCCTGGAAGAACCCCCATACCAACCCGCCCGGACAGCGTGGTATGGAGCTACAAACGACTGTAGCTGTCCAAAAAACCCCTCACCGACTTGCATGAAATTATCACAACATTTATATAAATTATCTTCTCTGTTCCACTAAGATTGTTTAAAAGTATGTAGCTTCTTGAGAATTTCTCCTAACTATCTAATCTATTTGAATGACTTTCTTCTTATTTTACAACACTACATGTTTGCCTTCTGTGAAAGATATCGGAAGTGTTTTTAAGTGTAAGTGGCCAACTTTTGCTGAGGAAAAATCATTAAAAAAATATAAGGATATTGATGACCATTGACCGTACACCGTACGCCCGTGAGTCGCCCATATCAGGATATAAAGTTACTCATATCCGTTTGGGAAATAATGCAGCTGAATGCATAGACAAAGCTCAGGTTAAATTTTAGTATAAGATTGTCTATGTGCAGAGAAAAATGTTAGAGCAATGCCCAAAATAGCAACCTTATAAAGCTATGTCATAATTTCTATTTGAATTTCGAACAGCATTCTCTTATACAAGAACTAGTGGCAGTGTTGCTATATTGAAAAATACGGAGTGGTAATTAAAAATGGGTAATTTGGCCATGTTCCATCTAGCGACGAACATCCGGCAACACGCGTTAGACAAGAAGTGAACTCGCGACGTCAAGAGTCCATCCACACTGAGCAGTGGTATTTATAGGCCGGCGGTTATCTCCGAAATTGTTGCAATTGGGTAAATGGAGCACTATGTTGGCGGCTTGTACAGTGTATACCACAGATAAAAAAATGTACCCAAAGCTACGTTAAGGTGTGCGCGTAATTTTCTTGCGCATCCCGATATTTGAAGTGATGGGTTTTTTACAACGTGGTTGCACTTTCACGATTGTCTATAATCATATAGGAATAAAATGGTGGTTTAGAGCTAATTAATTATACAATTTTTTGAAAGTGAATCTAAATTGTTTATATAGGTAGGTAATTCAGTTTTGATTTTAAATTAAAAATTTCGCTCATATATTCTATTGGCCCCACCATTCCACCACAATATCTAGTGAAACATTGCTATATTCTACGCGTACCACGCGCTCATATGTAAAAACGCATAAAGGATTGGATCTAGATTTCCGACTGTATGATACATACACATGAATAAAGGGGAGAATTTTGGATGATGATAGATGTAGATACCAATCATTGATTTTACAGATCAATATGTAAATACATATATTAGAAATAATTTAACCTTAATTTGACGAATTTGGCATATCACTGGTTTTGGGTAGCAAATACTCCATTGTTGGTTGTTTCGAAAAAAAACTTTAATTAAGAATCCATTATAAACAGGCCTTTAATTTTACGTGAAGCAGAAGACGCATTGTCGAAAACTGATCGTAAAAATACAATATTTTTTGCTGAAGACGGTGTTTTGGTGTTCCGGAAGCTGCAGAACTTTTAAGCTTGGCCCAGAATCGCGAAATTTTCTCACATATAGGTAGATGGATACTCGGTGCGTATATCCGACTGGAACGGCATTTCGAGAAAATAATAGATTTTTTATTTATTTTATCTTATTTTATTATTTTTTATTCAGTTAAAATTTTATCTTAATAGTAACTTATAAAAACATTAGATTACACATTACAACATTAGATGGTTTTAGACCAGATGCAGATATTTAGAATGTGATAATAATTAAAGTATTCGTAGCCGAACGCAGTTCGAACTGCGATCATTATTCGATTTTGTCGTCAATTGTTGCTGGCTATTGTAGATTTGTATTGAATTGCCGGTCACATATCAGTGCGCACGTCGGCCCTATTGTTTTGCCATACATTGTGTAGGCTGCGCCGGGTATCAATTATTACCATTTAAACATAATTCTCATGAAATGCCCATTGTTCGGGCACGCATACTAATTATGCCCTCTTTGTTTTCTTATCTCGGCAACAATACAACTTTATTGCTTTCATTATTGACAATCGAGCAATCGTAGCTGGCTTGCTCTCGAAAACGTTTTCTCCTCTCGTTTAATCGTTCGCAAATTGTTGGCAATTCGACAGGAAGTGTGCCCTTTGTTGAAAATTTTTCATTGACTCGTATTGCCTATTTTTGTAAGATTCATCAGTTATGCCATTTATCATATCCTATACCTATAGAACATTACACGTGATGTGGGACACCCAGCAAAAGGTTAGATTTTTTTTTAAGTTGCGAAAATTGTGGCAGCAAATATTATTCAAGAAGCGTTTTCTCGACGATTAATCAAACGAAATGTGTGAACAATTGTCAAAAGGTGATTTTTTAAGAAGAGTTCTTTTATAGGACACATACATTTTTGAAATTGATAAATCCATATTTTGTGTTTTTATTCATGTTATCTCTAATAAATCTGCCTATTTTCTTCTTCTCGATATGGGACTGAGTCCTGTTTTTTTTTCTCGGATATTATTCCTGTGGCGCGGAAATCCAGCTGTCTCGCCATCTTTTTGGTGGGCGGCCTATTTTATTTAAATTAATCTCATTTGAAAATCAGGAAGTTTATATATCTAAGAAAGTAATTGAAAAAAAAAACGTTATAAAAGTGGAAACTTGATAAATATTTTAAAAATTTGTATAAAATTCTTAGATAAATTTTCGCTTATTAAGTGCAAACTTCGTTTGATCCTTCGTCAACAGAATACATCGTATGAATATTATATTTTTTTGTAATTATCATACAGTTAGATTGAATTAAATCTATATTTTTATGAATTTCATTTGATGAAAACAAAACAATAGCCGACACACGCCGGATAGGTACGGGATTATTTTGTTTAAGGTTTTAACTCGTTACCATTAATCCTTCCGAATCAATCAATCTGGACAGAAGTTGGCTCAGTCACGCTGATGTGAGGATTACGTCAGTTTCTCTTTAACCATCGATCATGAAATAATAATCTGTTTATACATTCCGAATTAGTGAATATACAATTAACCAACAAAATCAGTGTTGGGGGCATAGGAATTTCACCTCCCCTAATGTTTCACCCGCAACAAGTATATCGAAAATAATATCCTCTTGGAATTGGAAGTATTAGAATATTCACCTATGTGGGGTTTAAAGGGAGAATAGATAGATTACTCAAACATGTGAGACCTTTTTATACTATTTGTCGTATTTTCGAAGCACAGCTGAGGATGTGGGAGAAAATCATAGACAGTGGGCTAGTTTCTCTTCCTGGCAAATGAGTTCGTTAATGTTTTTTTTTTTAATTTTGTACGTTGATGCGTGTGTGTTGCACATTCTCCTGTATGGGTGAGTCCTGGCACCTAACTAAAGCCCAGGCACAAAAAAATCTCTGCATTTGAAATGAACTGCCTCAGGAGAATTTTGGGTATAAGATGGTACCGCCGCATCACGAACGACGCTATTCGCCGGCGCACCCAGCGTGAGCCCATCACCTCTACCATTGTGGGGAGGAGATGGACTTGGCTGGGACATATTGTGTTATGTTGATGCCAATGACAGCTGGCCGAGGAGAGCACTGTTCTTCCTCCCGTCAGGGTCCCGAAGACGAAGAAGACCCTCTCACACTGTGTTTGTTCCGCTCCTTCGAAGCAGAGCTGAGGGATTTGGACATGATGTGGGAGGAGGTCATTAACATCGCGCAAGATCTTGCCTAATGGAGAGTTCTTGTTGCCTCCCTATGCCCTTAAGTGGGGTGTTAAGGGAGTTTGGATTTGGACGTTGATGTTAAGTGTCCATACATAGATTTCATTGTGTGTTTGTTTTTTTATACTCTGCAGTATAAACAGTTACTTTTTTTAACCCATACTTGGTTTATTTTTTGTGTGTTTGTAACCGGTGGATTATCCATTCAGCTTAAAAGAGAACTGCTTTTAGCCGAAGCGTGCGCGGAATTTAGATGAGACAAACTCCTTAACTGTGCGTTTGTTTGCTTGTTTATTTATATTTGGGTATCTGTTCTTTTCACCGAACGAACATCCATGTGATTTAGAACCCGCATGGATAAAATGGTGTAGAAGATCCAATTTCTTTTAGTGTTTGGGCGAAAACACCGATACAAGTTAACACACGTATTCTATTTCTACTGGGGTTGTAAGTTTATTACACACTAGCCTTCCCGACAAACGTTGTCCTGATGTGTTCCTAATTATGAATATTGAATTCGATTTGTTTGGTGATGAATTAATTTTCATTTGACCAATGTAATTCCGACCGAAGTGTCTGTTTTAAACCATGTATATTCCATCCGCATCCGTCAATCGCACCAACTATCTGTTTTTTTTTTTCTAAATTGGAATAAAAATTATACGTTAAAAAGTACTAATAAGGTATTCTACGTAGAATTTTCCACGCAACTTTCTTAATTTTTTCTTTCATAAGAAACTACTCCTGATTAAAGCCAAACCAGCCGTTTAGGGGTGATGCGTTGACCTTGCAAAATAGCTCTCCATTTGTATAATATAGATTAGGCGGAACTGGTCGACTGTTTTTAACGCTAAATGCAATCATAAACATAATTTAAAGAAACATAATTTTGATACGTTTTCAAACAAAATCAACCTCTACATTACATCATATAAAGCTGTGAGTCCAGCGCTTTTTCGGAATGTGTTTCGGTCCTTTTTTATAACAAATTTTCCCTGAAGGATTCGGTTTAACGAACTGTTAACCTTACTCGTTAGTGAAATTTGTTTCTGTAGAATATTATTATTATTAACTTGATAAGAAATTTGGGAGAAGCTGATAAAACTCGTATACAAACAAGTCACATTTTACATGAATGAGCTTGGACGGAGTCAGCTTGTAAATATGTATTATGCATGATAGTTATAAATCTTAGCCGACACTCGAAAGAACGTTATTTCCAAATGAGTTTCCGCATAAATATTATAGGAAATTGTAGGAAACACTCACAAAATAAAATGAATCATTTGACCAATTTTGTAAGAAACACTGAAAGATTTTAATTTTTTTTCTAGATCTTAGTGTAATTGAAATTTACACAGTTAATAGCGTTTGGAATCAGCCGGACTCAAATTCTTTAACGTTTCACGAGAAAGTTGCATCCTGGATACTTGCGAACGAGTATAATTTATATTCTATTCATAACGTCGTGTGTAAATCATTTTATTGTCAACGTTTTTTCGTTTGTTGAATTTATCTACTCACCGATATCAGTTTGCTGACTGTCCTTTTGACAGAACATGCGATTGAAAAATCCAAAATTCTGGGTTCGAAATATTTGGAAACGGACGGGAAAATTCCCATTGGGTGGCTTATTTTTTTGATGTACACATTTCAATCTTTACCTCTTTTTTCATTATCTATTCTTTTTTAGATTATGTTCAATTGTTTGTTTTATGTTACCCATGATCAATAAACGCTCACTGTCCTCTGCTACACGCGCCTAAGAAGGCAGGTTCTAGATATTTTTTCTTGAGGCTATTTATAGATTCATTAGCATGCCAGTATCACATTTTAACTATTTTTAACGTATACTTTTTTGTTCATTGAAATTTATAAAAACTGTATGATTACTTAGAAGACAGCTCTAAGTCCTTTTCGAATGCGAAGATTTATGCAAAGCTTGATGTAAGATTGGATTAGAAAAAATATTATTGGAGGAGGCATCAAGGTTATACTATTATTACACATGTTGAGGCTACATTATTGGGGCTATGATCATCAGATCTCGAAAGTATGACACACGTTCCTAATAATAAATTACAACTGTCTGCTATCTTACACCTTACTATGTCCACTTAACACTTTCTTTCCCCTTCCTTATATGAGGAGGGTCTCCGTCAAAGCGTACTCCAAGTCACGCACATCTCACGCTTAATCCAATAATATTGTATTTCCCGTCCGTTCTTCAATAACCGCCCGTAATTACCGATCATTACCGATTACCGCACACAACCACTAAGTAATCATTATTTTCCGCGTTACCGGACAACGACTAAGCACTCGCGATTAAACATGAAATATGATCATTAGTTTAGTTTTATTGGGCCACCGATAATGTCATGAAATCGCCGTGACGATTGTTAGAAAAACTACTTTCAATACCATGCCAAGGATTCGTGTTGAAAGGCCAAATCGAGAGCTGCAAAGGGTTATCTGATTTGTCCTGGCTACTCGCTATCAGGGAAAAGATCAGCTTTATAACCTTGATCCGTGTTCCGATATCAAGGTAGAATAGAATTCACCAGGGAACTTCCTGAAAGAAAAGCATCTTTCTAAAAACACTCAAGATATGACTCTTACATGGAGGCTAGAATAAAATTCAAAGGTGAACAATAATATACCCATCATCAAATTATAGCTTACCTCAAGTAGGTACATTAGCAAGTTGTGAGGTCTGAATATTATATGACTGCAAGAGTATGAGGGGGCAGTTGGGCAATACATGGCTCTAAACGTTTTGTTTTATCTTGTGTTTTAGGGGTTCTTTTGATATGCCTTCTTAATAATTCATATAATATCACCAAGAGAAGCATTGCTCGCTTATGTTTTAGACCAGTGGTTCCGAAAGTAGACTGGTTTCGACCCATCTAGCAAAAATTCCAATCTCGGAACTCACTTTTTAGTTGCCTTAAAGAGGGCATAAATATTGGTATGTAGGTAATGCTCAGATTTTCTAGCGAGGCGAGTCATGGCACTTTACAACCAACTACTCTCCGGATTAATACATCTTAGGTACCATCCAGACTTTTGTCAAATGAAATATCAAAATAATATCTTCCTAGTTTTTTAATCATGGCTTTTGAAATGGCGAATCTCTCATAATGGCTCTCTCAATATTCGCTGGCGACCAATGGTGGGTTGCACTGTTTTATAATATTTTGCTTTTGATGCTACGTAATGAAATCTTTATTAGTACTTAACTCCGTTAATAATATCTTTAAACACGTCAAATTATTGGTTTAGAGATGTTGCATCGAGTTACAGCCATCGCTGATCTGGCTTTTGCAGATCATCAGCTTCCGATGGCGCCGAGCTACATTTCTCATTTTTGCTGATCAGCGTCTGCTCTCGTTTCATGTTTGTATAGAGCTGTGTGTAATATTATGTTCTTATATTGACTCGATTAATGATAAAATATACATCAGAGCAGGTTTTCCAATTAAGAGGAAACTTAAATACTCTTTTTTTTTAATTATTAGACGTTATCATTCCATCCCCATTCTCATCCCCCAAAGCACGAGCTCTGCTCAATTTTGGGGGTAAAAAAAATATATTAAAAAAAAAAAATGTATAAATTTATTATTGTGAATGTATTTTTTTAATGTTTTTTAGTTCCTTAATAAAAATATTTGAATTTGAATTTAAACTTTTTTTTTTTATTTAATATTGGCAATCCACTGCCATAATGGAGTGATTTTTGCCATAACCAATCAATTACAAAATTAGTACTTATAAGACGTTATACTTTGGTAAAAACTAATACTGTTTGTACTAATTAGCTTGATTTAGCGATTTTGGACAAGTTTTAGACAACTTACACGGGGTAAAGAGTGCGTGTGGTTGGTAGCTCAGCGGTTCATTCGACGGCTTTCCTACGCACAGCTTACTGAAGGTCGTTAGTTCGAATCCGGGTGTCAACCATTACCTCTTTCTCAACAACATGCTTTGAATTCTGTGAAAAATGTCGAAATTGTACATGTTGTGTTCACTTTGGCTGAGCTGAGATTCATTTAAAAAATCGTTATAAATCCACGTGGTGGCACAAACGGGAATTTTGATTGTATGTAAAGTGGATAAAAACACAGCGCCTTGTTTGATCTATATATAGAACGACGCCGCATTGTGAAATAAATTCAATTAAAATATCTCCATATCGTTGGGTTTATATCTGGGAGGGTTTAACGGGTCCGAGAGTAAGTCCCTCGGACATACCACTCTCTCTGGAGAAGGTTACGACCCAATTCCCTAGAGCCGAGCGCCAGAGTTAATGATATAAGCGTCCACATCAAATTAAATGGCTATGTATTACTATTACTACATGATGTCGATAAAGCGTCGTTAATAACGTTTTTACACCAGACGCCTCGAGTCGTGAATACAGTTTTATATCATATCGAACGACAGACGATTAAGGCAATATTATTTTTAAATGTATAGGTTCATTTTTTATTCTCAAGATAGATTGAGCACAAATTTACTCTAGCCATCTTTCGCCCTTTTGAAAAAGTTTATGTCGTGAAAGAATAAGTCTGCCGGTACCTTGTCCTAATCATCTGCAGTACTCAAAAGCACTTTAAGGTTCAAAAGCAAAACATATCCTCAGGGATCTCTTCCAGCTAATCTATATATTATAAGGCCTTGTCAAATAAGAATACGAAGGTAATTATTTCTTTTATTTAATCGTTAATATCTCTCTGGTGGCATTGCTTGAATAGATTTGCAGTAATCTTCTTCATTAATCTCTATTCATGTCTATCCAAAGTAGTTCTATTGATACGTCCTGTATATTGGTCTTAGCATGGTTGTCTGGGATTTTGACCCTTTCGGTATCTTCTATCTATACAATATTATCTTAGGCAAAAGTAGATAGATAATTTAATGTGTTTGGTACCTTTTTCGTTACACAGATTGACACTTGTGGAAGGGCGTTAACCTATGGAACATCATGAAAATGGTTGTAAATTTTTATTGAGGAAAACCTATTCAATTTTCAGATAAGTAATATCAATAATCTGGTTAACCTAAATAATTCTGTAAGTATTAATTAGTGTAGAAACATGGTAACCTTAATTATTGACTAACGTTTAACTTATCGGTTAACAGCGGATAAATACTCATAATTGTTATCATTCAGTAAGTAATATTGTAATCACTGTTTTTCCATTGAAGCTTATCAACGCTGATCGCTCTATTAATCTCTCCATGGGATTTCGTATAACACTCGAGTTGCGCTATTCGCGGTATCTCTATGGCGCGTGTCTTCGACCGCAACTTGGCGTTCGAGTCTAAGCTTTACCTTGTCATCTCTAATATAAATTAAAGTCGGGTTAGTGCGAACACTTATAACTCGAGATTGGCTCAACAGATTCTACCGATGTGTGATTAATTGGATTTTTCTCCTCTATAAAATATGATATTAAAAGTTTGTATGGAACGAATATGATGCGACGCCATCTTTGAAATAATCTAACAACAAAATTATTGTCTTCTGCATCTGCACCCTCTCATTCTCGCATACGTAATTGTCCATTCTTACAGTAGCCCGTTTCACTTACTCCACCGTTTCTGGCGTTTTAGAAATTTTTCATACAAAGTCAACCAAATTGCGCGCATATAATTATATTCTGGCGCTAATCCCGTCTGAACTTTGAATACGAATGAAATATGGAAGTTTTAGAATTAATATTTTAATGTTTTTATTTAGTTAGTTAATTTTTGTTTCTGGAGGCGCAGTGCGCAATGAACGGGCCGCCTCTGGTTATGACCAAAGGGTCCACAGGACAACGTCTGTCGGGAAAGCTAGTTGTGAATAAAATCAATTAACAATCTTGCTGTGAATATTGTAATACAATTTATAATGTCACTTGGTTATTTTGTTTGTATACAACTTCTTCAGGCGCCATTTGTGTTGATTTCAAGCATTGGTTAAGTGGGAGCCCGTCAAGCGTCACGCGTAAGCTGGGTTGCCAGGTCTTTTCCAAAAAAATATACCGAACCAGTATTCCCACTTGGTATCAGGAAAGTTGAAAGTTCGCTAAAAAAAAAAACATTCTCAAAATTTGCTATCCAGAATTTTGAAATTTCACTAAAAAAAGGTCATTCCCAAAATTTCCTTCCAAAGTTAGTCACGGAAGTAAAGTAACACGATATATACGTATCGAATGCGAGAATCGCTTTTGTTTCTAGAAATAACCTTGTGGCAGCGTCATACACGTTTTCCATACAAAATGTATCGTGTTACTCACTTTACTTCCGTGACTACCTTCCGATAAATCTTTGAATACGGGTACAGGATTGTAGTCCCCTTAGTTCGTTTACTTCCGGGTTTGGTCGACTCGACTCGACTCAACTCACAAACGACTGTGTTGATATGTATTTAACTAACATTATGTCTGTTGATATACTTAACATTTATGTGAATTGTTTTCAATTTGAAAATTGGCACTTCGCCCACCGGCGGCGCACCTGAGTAGGTCTGCCAATCACCACGTGTTTAGAGTAGGTGGATTCGAAGACCCTCCCCTCCCCGATCCGTTCCGAAACGGATTGCGCGTATGTTCACGTTTCTACGATATTTTTCTCAAGTAGTCGCCGAAGATGATTATTTTAATACTGGATTACCAAATTTTCAAACGGTCAAGATGGCTGTATAACACCCGTGGAAATATAAAAGTAATAATGATCTTAAAAAGAGCACATATTTTTTTTTACCTACCTAGTTTATATTCCGAACAAAAAAAACAGAAATAGCAGGTCTCCAAACGTATAAGAAGTAAAAAATCAATCTTCAATATTATCATACTGTATCCACTCAAAACTTGTTAACTATAATATTTTACTTATTAACTTTTTCAATTTCGTGTTTGGAAGAGAACTACCCAAATATACATAATATACATATTATTATATCAATCATAGAACGAAACATTAAATCCGATTTATTATTTGTTAATATACACGAGGGATCAAAATAATTGTCATTTGGAGGTACCTGAATTAATGAACTAAGAGATAAAAATGTTCTAAGTATTTGTCCTTTTACCTGAATACAGCAATTATTGCCTTTAAAAGTAACTTTCCTTGCAAATGATATTGCTGCTTATTGGGCTGTTACTTTTTAAGGTCTCACTGTTGCAAAAGCTCCATTATCGTTATATATAAATATTAACGAGTGATCATTGTCGTTAATTACACGCGACATTCATTTTATTACGAAAGAATAAACAAAACGTAACTCTCTTCTCTTTCGACGAGTAAAGGGAACTTCAATTTGTCCAGCATCCGAGGCCCATAAACCGTTTTGACAGCTGATCAGCTGCATTCCACCGAACATCTGTTCGACTGCGCAACACGGACCAGCTAGCGATCTTCGGCTTCACCAAGGACGATTGTCGTGTGTACACAACTCTTACATCACGTATGCGTACACCTACAATAATAAAACGAAACAGATACAGGAAAATGTTCGTTGCATAATAATAAGTAATGGCAATTCGAGGTTGGAATTTGTGGTAGGTATAGAGTTGTTAGCGAGTGTGTGGTTGCTTTTGAGCAAGTGTGCGCGTGCGAAAGTCATTCAAGAAGAACATCTAATATTTTGATATACATATTTGATGGCCATTTCATCTCTATCGTAATAATTTGGATTTACGGCTGCCGTCAACATGGTCAATAAGATGAGTTTAGGCTGTACATATTCAAATTTTCAATCAATTCAAGAAGAATTTTCTGGACGGAACTACAAAATAAATTGGATGAGAAGATTCAAATTTCAATTTCAGGTACCCGGTCACAATTGCAGAGGAAACGGTTTAGGGCGTAGTTTTTTTTACAAGACTGATATGCAGACAGTGATGAAACAAAAAAATAAAAGTACAAATAATTGTAATGACAACAAAAACACCAGTAAAGTATATACGCAAACATTAATAGCGAGTAGGTAAGGCCTATTATAGACACGTAAATTGAGAGTTTACTCTATAGAATAGAACCTATAAATAGATGGCCCTGCGACGGGATTTCTACTTCAAAAGACCAATCAAGACTAATATTATAGAATAAATGTCTAGATTTAAGAAAAAAATAATATATTCGTAATAAAAATGAAAATAAAATAAAAAATAAATAAAAATAAAATACGTAAAGATCGATAAACGAGACAATATTCTACAAACGAGTTTATTATACCATTCGATTGCCTGTTTTATGTTTATACCTACACACGTTATTCTTTGGTGCCTTTTTAAATTTATAATTCACATGACATTTCTTGTACGGTATTTGTGGTGCATTTATAAATGTTAAAATTGTATATTTTTATTTCCTAATTCAGGGTATTTATTAGGTATATTATTTGATTAATACGCTGTTCATTAGAGTATTTCACTCCAATATAATATAAAGTAACATTATTATCATTTGGAATTGCGTTGGCGCATAGCTTCCAGGTATAATGGGCTGCCGGCCGTAGTAACATTACATACACGGTACACACCGTTCTCCAGGCAAGATATAGTATAGGTAGCCGAGATCAACCATATGGTCGTTTGTTTTTCAGACAAGATAATTAAATACAACTTCACCGTAGTAATGGGCCTATCCTATACTAAACTGAGATATCTTTATTATACACCCACAAGTTCACCCGGCGAATATGTACTGTCTAAAAATCAATACTTTTACTCATAGTATGTATATGGAATATACATAAGTCTTGTGATCGGATTTCAAAAAAAAAATTGATTTCGCCGAGGGTGTAGATTCCAAAAATGCAAAAATTTTTTTTTTTTTAAATTTCCGCGTACCCGTACGCGTACGCCAAAAATGTGTGCGCACCCATAACTCATAGTAATTCTTATCCGATTTGATTGAAATTTGGTAGAGCGGCTAGCCCCTCGATGTAGATGAGTCAGTAAAATGTTGAGATCTGTACCTTCAGGGGAACCCTCTTAAAGTATCCAAAGAAAATTTCAGTTGTTCTAGAAAAAGGGCTAAAAAAGAAAAAAAAAATTTCTTCGATTTTCATAAAATTTGGTATACGGGTTGGTCTTATGCTCCTACACAAGCACGTAAAATTTGAGGTCCGTAACTTCAGTGGGTCCCCCTTAAAGTACCGATTAATATTGAATATGTAGTTCTAAAGCAGATAATAATAAAAAGCTCCAATAGTCGATATCATTTTAAAGTTTCTATAATAATTCCAAGGATAAATTCATTTTAATCGTAAAATTATGAATTTTTATGCAATGATATGTTTTACACGAAATGGCTGTTATAATATGTTGTGGTCACCCTACAGCGTCCAAAAATCCGTTCTTAGAAAAATAGTGTGGTAGGATGCATTGTAAAAATTTTAGAAAGTTCTGATAGATAAACAAAGGCTCGGGCTTATCCCAGAACACCGATATGGTAAACAACAGAATTCCCGTTAGTTTGAGTGAAGACGAACAGAGGCGTGCACCGGGCTTATGCCGGAAGGCACTTGCCATGGGCGGTTAATTTTTTTTAATACAAAATGTATAGTAGGTTAATAAATTGAAGTGGGTTGGCGATCCATATTAGAGTCACATTACTGTTGGATAAATTACAAATTCAGTAAGTACCTTAGCGTTTTGCAATACCTCAGAGTAAATTCACTCTCGTTCTGCGTATAGACAAGGAAGGCGCGACCGAATTGAACATGGCCCTGCTCCAGGTTTTGACCAGGCAATATGAATTACAATGCCCTTTTGTTAATTTACTCGGATACTGTAGATAAGGGTTTTACATAGTTAACATAGTCTTTTGTTTAATTTTAAGGATTCACAATAT
Source organism: Mystacides longicornis (assembly GCA_963576905.1). Taxonomy (NCBI): domain Eukaryota; kingdom Metazoa; phylum Arthropoda; class Insecta; order Trichoptera; family Leptoceridae; genus Mystacides; species Mystacides longicornis. Next base: position 36,677,517 of record OY756422.1, read on the forward strand.
TCTAGTGAAACGGGTTTTTTTGGATGCTTCGAAACACCGTAGATAAGGGTAGCTCTTGAGTGCATATAATTGTTTAGAATGTATTGTATTTTGATTATTAAATTATGTACCTATGTAGTTGTAACTGTAAATTAACAGAAGTAGGTATGTTGTTGTTCTATAATAGACTAGGGTTTAAACAAGACTTAAATACTGAATAATAATGTGTAGATGTATGAGAAATGAATTATTTGTACAGTGGAGATAATTTGGACAAAATGGACATAAGCAGTATTTAGAAAATAGTAGGCAAGTAATTAATTATATAAATTAGATCATTATTACTTATGTTTTGAAGTTGCTATAAGTATTATAGAGATGTAGATTGATTTATGGATTAAATATGTAGGTAGTCATTATATGATGTTACAATGTTTTGATTAAGTAAGTAAGCTATCAATAAGACATATTAAATGAATGTGTAGGTACTTCATGTTTAGGAAATGTAAGAAGATTATAAGACTATAAGATGTATTATGGATTAAGGCATGTTAGCTTAATTACTGATACGCGTCTTAATTAAGAAGCAGTATATATGTAGGTTAAGATTTATCTAAGATATGATTAATTAATGGCCAATATTAGTAATCAGAATAAGAATTAATATTAAGACAATTATTGAACATGTCTAGTACATAAGATTTCGATGTACAATTATATTAATAAGGGTGTAACTAATTTTAAGAGATAAGTAAGCATAAAATGATAAGAAGGTTTACTTAATCTAGTATAAGATTACTATTAAGAAATGTATTAAATTAAGGTTTATGAAAAACTTAGATTATAATACTAACCTATCAGTTAAGATGAAAAATCATGTATAAAGAAAAGATTTATTAATTACTAGGTATATGAAAGATTCATAAATTAAACTATGTATAATATTATTTCATTATAAGGATATTATTTTATTATATGTTTCTCGCGCGTAGACATTTTGTAGTGGTCACAAAAAACAATTACCCTGTCTCACTCCCACACGACACCGCTGACTTCCCCGCCAATAAGAACATTCTTTGACTCCATTTTGTCCCCCTTCCTGGTCCTGACTCCGCCTCTCGGAAGCTTTCTTAAAAATAGCTGTATGGCAAGGCGAGCCCTCATAACACGCTAATACACGTAGCTGCACGCATATATACTTACGCTACTAATCTGTTGCCTGAGTAGAGTTTTGACGTATTTAGTGTTATTTCGAGCGTATCCGTAATTGTAAAATAATTAGTGATTGGTGAAAGTGTAATTTCGGTTTATATTTGGAAATAAGCGTAGAGTGGTGTCGGGTAAAGTATAATCGCGTAGTGACGGATTAAAATAAACAAGTAGAGATTAATAGTTACATCTAGTGATTGAGTTTATTTGCTAGTAGTGTTTAAATAAATAATAGTTGTTGTGTAGTGATACCTAATTGGATTAATTGGCTGGTTGCAGTAGAGGTTTGAGAGTATCTAGTTTGCTAACCGTAGTATTTGTTCATACCCAAGTTCGTATTGTATGAGGATTTAAATTTTACTTGTTTTGTGTTGCAAGTTACACAGTCGTGTAATCATTAAATTAAACTCATTAGAAGAGCCTCTGAAAGGATTACTCAGAGGGGTCAGGGAGGGCATTCCTCACACAATACCTCCCACGGGTTTTAGTATACTAACCGAAGTAGTTTGAAATTTTTCTGTTTGTTTCGCTTATAGGTATTGCATAATATTTTCATGTTTTTTGTCTCCCGAGCCCTATAGGCATAACAAATATACTACGAGTTCTGGGCTACCCTAGGTTAGCAGCTTTTTTTTGTTTTACGAAAGAACGCTGGACCTTCATTCTTATCTATCCAAACACACTACATTTGCTTCTTCTAAGCACGCCACATTTCCTCGCGCATCTTCTTCAATATCTTTTACTTCTGACCTGAACTTCCTTGAGAACCTTCCTTATATATTTCCTTTTAGCTCTATAAATAGCTTTGGTTATCCTTTTACCATCCATTCTTTCAAAATGCCAAAACTATCTCAACTTATACATTTTCTTTGTAACAACACTGACTTCCATACCTCATTCCTTCCTATAATAATAATATTCTCATTCCTTTCCATATCCCACAGAGTCTTTCCACATATTCTTCGTAGAGCTATTTATACCTATTCCTCTTTTTTGTCAATGTCCACGTTTCACAGCCATACATCGTTGATGGTAACGGGATTTCGTTGTACACTAGCTTTTTAGTTGAGTTGTGAAGTGATGCTAAAATAATTACTTACCTATTTTTTATTTTTTTTTTTATTTATTTATTTATTTATTTAAACAATAAAATTATGCATATACAAAAATCTCTTAAAATAATTTACATTCACTTAAATATCTACGTTATTATTCTCCCACTAAAGCTATAAGCTTGTGTGTAGGAGAAGGCTTCAATTATACCTACGACAATGCAAGAGAGAAAAAAAAAACATACAGTTATCCTCAAAAACATCAAAAATACAAACACCTGTTTTATTACAGTACATTATCAGAGTCTTACAGGCATATACATCAATATACATACATATTTACATTTCTTCATCATTAGTACACCGCTATGTACATATCATTTAATTTATCCTACTTTTGTTCAAGAGCTGGGGCTTTTTTCCTACGATATCGAATCCCAGTTAACATTCCACCTCTTTGGTGGTCCATTTAGAAGCCATCTTCCATGCAATGCCTTGCGAAGAAGTCTAGATGAGTCCATTCACTTCACACGTAAATATAAATCAGAACTTTCTTAGTAATCTCTCAATAAATATGATCTTCTGAACAAAGCAGTAGGTACATTGTTTGCAAAAGTTCGTTAATCAAGCTATTTATTATAGATGGCGGATGTTTATCTTTGTAGTTAGCTAAAATTCATTAGTTGAGCTAGGGAAAATAGAGAGCAGGAGAGAGTGTGGGGTATTTAAGAGTCTCGTGGTTAAGACCGTGGTTTGGTATGGCAGAAGCTGCAAAAATATAAGACATTCCCCGGAACTCGAAGCCTACTTACAGTGATGTTCTTAAGAAGAAGAAATTTGAGTGTAGGTTGTTAGAGAGCATCGTTCCAACAAAAAATTCTACCTCAACGAGAAAAACTTCTATATTATAAAAATGGAGAGCTATTTTCCGATGTCATCGCATCACGCCTTAACGGCTAGACCAATTTCGCAAATTATTTTTTTGTCGTGTAGGCTTTTATCAGGAGAAGGGTCTTATGAAAGAAAAAATCAAGTAAGTTGCGTGGAAAATTAGAAATTAAAGAAAACTAAGCAGGTAACCTTCTTAGTAGGCACTTATAACAATAAAATTTTTACTTATTCCAAATTTTAAAAAATGCAATTAAATTAAAGTTTGACAGGAACTGTCAGTTGTTTGATAGTTGGTGCTTTTGACAGAATGTCGATGGAAAATATATTGTTTGAAACAGATGCATCGATCTAAATTACATTGGTTAAAAGTTAATAAGCTAAAAAGAATGATATATCATTCTTTTAAATTCGAATTCAATATTCATAGTAAAGACTACAGGACAACGTCTGTCGGGAAAGCTAGTAAGGCACTAAAATTGCAATACAATTTGATGGTTTTACGTAATATGTAAAGAAATGTAATATTATTTGTGGGATAACCGATAAATCACAAGAAGTTTGACAAACATAATTTACGTAACTCGGCGCCAATTAGTTATACCTAACAACCCGGTCGACATCTGACGAAAGTGAAATTATGATGGATCTGCGGTTTGGAGTTTATTGACATGATTCTGAATAACCGAAACGAACCAGTGACACCAAAATGTTATTCTTGAAACATGTAAGGTATAATGTACGAGTATAATATGTATGTATAAGGCAAATTTTATGTTATTTATCCATTCGAATTCGTTTTCAGTGTATGTCATTGATCTTGAACTGTATCTATGACAATATAAAAATTCCTCAGCTCTGCTTCCAAGATACGAAACAGCATGAAAAGATCTCCTGCGTTTGCCTTTCTTTAATTTGAAGAAGAAAAGCGATCTTCACGGTCAACTGTCATTCGGCATCCTTAATATTAGCCCCAGCTTGCACCGGGAAAATCGGCTTATCGGCGTCAAGATTACACAACGCATGAAAAATTATGCATAATTTTTGCGTTTTACAAAGATAAACCCGTTGGTTATAATGAAAGAATCAGTGCTTAGAGAATTAAGACTAGAATAAAACGGATGTGGAACTATCCGGGGTATGATTGATCCAGAATGCGAGATAAGAATTGTAAAATGACTTCGAGGAATCGTGTGAAACTGGAAAACGCGAAAGTAGTTTGCCCAAGTCTGTATACTATAGTTCTTTTGTCTACCTCTTAAGATTCACGGCCACGGAGTGATGAAGATATAAATAGAAAGTAGTTTGAAACTATTCTAATGTTTCCTGTTTCTTAAATTTAGTGTCTATTAGGACATTTCAATTCTCAGCGTGTTTTTTTTTTATAATATATACTTTTATCTCATTTGGAATAATTCATATTGGGCGGGTTATTAAGTAGGTACCTACTTATTAACAATATTCATTATTTTAGTAACTGAAAAAAAAACTTCGGTCTTTTCAGTAAACTTTTTTATTAGTACGTTTACATGTTTGTTTATTTTTTCAAAAGTTCTTAACAATAATTCTTGAGGATAGATCAAGAATTTTAACGGTTCAAGGCAAAGGTCTTAGGATATTTTTATTGAAAACACTGTGATATTCGGGTTTATTTGTTGCATACTTCGCATACATCAGGTTAAATAAAGCAGTTTGTTTATACGCCGATATACAATAATAAATATTATCTCAGCTCAGTTGGTTTATTCTAGCATCGCGTGTATTATTGTAACGTAAATTGATATTCAAAGAAAATGTAATGCGTGGCGCGTGCTTGGGATGTTTGAGCATCTCTGTTTACAAACTGTTTTATCTAATTCGAATTCACCCTGAGACGAGTCTTCAATTTATATTATTTTTATAGTGATTTTTGTAGAAATTTCGAATATTTCAACACGTGGAGACCACGCGGTTTATACTAGAATCCAATTAGATTTTTCTTACTATCCGTCAATTTCATTAGTTTAAATCCTATTTTACATCGACAAGTAAAATGATTATTTTCAATTGGTTCGAGTTGTTGCTACGCGTTTGCAAACTTTTTATTTTCGCGGTCGTCACGAGAAATGGGGCTGCATCGGCAGGTTCGTTAGGCTTTGACGAAACGCCACCCATTTCGTCACACGATGATGATGATGACCATAATGTGCCACCAGCTGACACATTAGAAACGAGGGATAGGAATTTTGATACAAGACCGCAGATTGTTTATGTGAGAGATGAAGTACTCAATGAGAACTTCTTTTTTAGCGGGTTACCTCAAGAATGTCCGAAGGCATTTATCGCGGATTGCCAAGAGTACTTTGCTCTTCGGAACATTAGGGAATCGGAGAAATTAAGGTTGGCTGCTCTGAAACTTCGCGGTGACGTCAAGACCTGGTGGACCAGCCGTGGAAATGGGTTGCTGAGATGGTCGGCCTTCAGCGCTCTTTTGTTGCAAAGGTATGGGATCGACAATAACAGACTGGCATTGACTGGCCACTTACTCTCACATAAACAGCAAGATAATGAGTCTGGTTCGTCATTTTTAAGTAGAAAGACGAAAGTTTATGACCGGGTTTATGGAAACGATGTTGCTTATTCAGCTGAGTTCGCTTTCCATCTATTAAATTTGATGCTGCCACGTTACACCAATGTTCTGCGTAGAGAATTCACCAAAGATGACATCACGTTTGACAGTTTGGAGAACCGCGTCTCTGAAATTGATTTCCCGACAGAATTAGTATACCCTGTAATAAATAATGAGCCACAACAAGCGACACATCAGCCTCAAAGGCGTAGTAGCATTTCGTGTTATAACTGCAACGGGCAGCATGTTCAGAGGAATTGTCCATTGACTAGGAATAGGAACGATAGGGCTTTTGATAATAGGAATAGCGACGGACAGTTCCATAGGCAGAGAAATAATAATAATAGAGGAAATTTCCAGTCAAGTAGGCAGGGCAATAATAATTATCAGTCAGGTAACTTTAGAAACACGAACAATAATAACTTCAATCAGGCGAGGATTTTTGAAAATAGGGGTAATCAAAATAGAAATAGCTTTAGAATGGACAGTAGAAATAACTATGGATCTAATAATCAGGATAGGAACAGAAATACAAGGAATAATAATAGGCAGGAAAGTAATAACTTTGATAACAGACAGGATAATAATAATTTTAATAATAATCAGGCAAGGAATAATAATAACTGGAATAGAAATGGGAATAGAAACAATTGGAATCAAAACAGGGGTAGGCAAAACGGAAACCAGAACGCTAATTTAAACGCTCAAGGCCCTGGACGGAACGCCGGATCAAAGCCGTCTCAGGGCAATCACTAGAAAACGGATTAGAACATAGGGAGGTTGAATCAGAGTTACGACCGACTATTCAACCTGTAGCAAAGGTCCTTGATAATGATGTGAAGCTTAGGTCTAGAAACATAGTTTCTAAACCAATTTCTATAAATAATAATGAAACGTTAGATGAGGTGCTAATATGGGAAGATACGGGCGAAAGTAGTGATGGGCCAGTCGAGGTTCAAGCGTGGTTACATCGTGAGGGTAAGGGTAAAGATGTTGAGCGCGATAATTTTAGACTTTTGGGTTCAAGTTCCGAAGAGGTAGAGAGTCCACAACGCGATAGAGATAGACAAAGGTTATCAGATGTAGATTTAGATGCGATAGAATTTTTTGAAGAACCGCAGTGTGTAGCTATTGTAGATTCGGGAACGCCATTACTCCCGCGTATTAGAGTGTCGTTTAATAATATAGAATGTACGGCTTTGGTGGACTCTGCGTCTTCGTATAATATTGTATGTAGCCGATTAGTTAGAAATTTGCGTAAGCAACAGACCCATATTGACAGATTATATTTAGCAGAACAAGGTGCTTACATGAAGGTAACGGCTAGACTTGAGACAAATATTTTAGTTCAGGGTATAGAGGTTATTTGTGAGTTTTTAGTCGTAGATAAGCTTAGGGATGATGTTATTCTCGGAGTGCCGTGGATGACGTCACAAAAGTGCGTTATAGATTTTCATAGGGGTTGCCTTCATTTCGGTAGAGTAGAAAGAGTGACGACGCATTTGATACCGGTACGTGGGGAAATGAAGTGTGATGTCGAATTGCCAGAGTTGCAATCCGATATACCTCGCGGACACCGAGAGAGTGTTATAGGAATTTTAAATGATTTTAAAGAGGTATTTCTTCCATATTCTGGCCCTGCTCCGCTACAACCTCACGAGATTAAGCTGAAAGATGCACGCCCGATTCGTTTACCTCCGTATAGGCTCTCGGATGAGAAAAAGAAGCATCTCTTGGCCCAGCTGGAAGGCATGCTGGCTGATGGCGTGATCGAAAGCAGTAGATCATGTTATAGTTTTCCGGTAGTTATGGTCCCCAAGCGAGGGAAGGATGAATATCGCTTTTGTGTAGATTATCGTAAACTCAACGACGTCACGGAGGACGAACCATCACATTTACCCATTATTCATGAAACGTTAAAAGATTTAGGTAACGCGAAATATTTCTCGTCATTTGATTTACAGAAAGGATATTGGCAGATCCCAATGTCTGAGGAGTGTAAACACTTAACCGCTTTTTCAACCCCTGACGGAGCTTGCTATCATTTTAGAGTTATGCCCTTTGGTTTGAAAGGTTCCCCAGGAACATTTCAACGGATAATGAGTCAAGAGGTCTTGGCTGGATATCTACGCGATTTTTGCCTTGTTTATCTCGATGATGTGATCGTTTATTCTAAAGATTGGGCTTCACATATGTATCATTTGAGATTAGTTTTAGAACGGTTACAGCAATATAATTTGCGGTGCGCTTCAGATAAGTGCAAGATCGGTACCACAGAATTAGAATTTTTAGGTCACGTAGTTTCGGCTAGTGGTAACCATCCCCAGAAGTTACATGCAATCTCCATTGCAAACTTCCCAGTGCCTACTTCAAGAAAGAAATTGAGGTCCTTCCTCGGCTTATCGAATTGGTTGCGCGAGTATCTTTATCGTTTTGCAGAGATAGCAGCTCCATTAACTGATTTGTTGAGCACGAAGAGGCCATTCAAATGGAATGCCTCAGCACAAAATGCAATGGATAGCATTAAAATTGCTATAAGTAGGCCACTCTCCCTATGCAGGCCAGATTTCGAGAGGCAATTTGTATTGCAAACAGATGCCAGCAAGTTCGGCGTTGCCGCCGTTCTATATCACGAGCGACCTGATGGCGGTCGTGATATTGTCTCTTACGCTAGTGCTCGTTTTTCTGATGCAGAAAAACGCTGGCATTCGAACGAACAGGAAGCATTCGCGGCTGTTTGGGCGATAAAGAAATATCGTCAGTATTTGGAAGGTACACATTTCATCCTACGTACAGATAACAAAGCGTTGACATGGTTAGAACGGGTTAAAGATGAAAGAGCTAAGTTAACTAGGTGTGCATTGTTATTACAGGAGTTTAATTTTACGCTAGAACACTGCCCAGGTAGGAAAAATGAGTTACCTGATTTCTTGTCAAGAAATCCGGCCGAATCTAATATCACTGAAGATATTGATTCGTTAGATAGGGGAATGTACCCCAATGTTAGCCAGGAGGGCTGGAAAGCAGATAGAGGTCTACCTCAGGTGACGCTCATTGAGAACGGTCTGGATCTTCGGGACGCTGAAGATCAGCAGTCTGGAAAACTGGCAGATCGCGTGCGTGGCGCGCAACGCACCGATCTACGGTTGTCTCGAATGATAAACCATTTGGAAAGCTTACTTTCTGCCAACAGTCCACCAACAAATGCCCGTGATAGGCATTGGTTGGAGATATACAAATTAATTGATGGTTACCTATATAGACAGGTTAGCGGACAATCAGTTCCGAAATTGATTGTACCGAAATTTATGATCCCTCACGTTTTAAATTTTTATCATAACAGTAGGCATGCTGGCCACCCTGGTGAAAGGGAAACGCTTAGAGCGACTCGGAGATATTTTATCTGGCCAGGCATAAACAGAGATGCGAAAAAGTTTGTCAAGAGATGTATGACTTGTGCTCAAGCGAGAGCGTTACCAAGTCGTCCACGCGCGCCTTTAGGATCATCGGTAGCACAAAATCCGTTTGAGATTTTAGCTATTGACTTGATGGGCCCATACCCTAGATCAGCTAAGGGGAATACGGTTTTATTAGTAGTTACTGATATGTTTACAAAATGGGTAGAAGCATTTCCTATGCGATCGGGGAGAGCACCACAGATTGTAGGTTTGTTAGAGAAAGAGATTTTTTCACGGTATGGGTATCCTAGGGCTATTCTCTCAGACAACGGACCACAGTTTAGTCACGAGTCTTGGAACTCGGCAATAGATAGGTGGCAATGCCAGCATTGGACCACAGCGATTTACCTACCCCGTGCTAACATAACAGAACGCCGAAATCAAGAATTAAAAAAATTGCTCCGTGTTCACCTATTAGGGCGTGAACACAAGCGTTGGGATGAGCACTTAAGCTCAATTTTAGAGTCAATTAGGGGAAGACGTAACGACGCGTCGGGAATGACTCCAAGCCAAGCTCTATTTGGCTACGAAATCAAACGACCTGGCGAATGGTCGTCGGTAGCCCCAAATACTAATCCGGAAAGATCAAATAGATTAGATATAAATAAAAATATTCGTCAAAACCAGGACCGGTATAGAAGTAAATACGCCCAGACCAACGGAAAGGTCCTTGGTTATGTCACTGGACAGAAGGTTATGTTGAGAGAACATCCACTCTCAAAACGCGTAGCGGGTTTTCATGCTGGGTTTGCACCAAAATACTCCGGTCCTTATACGGTTCTATTACCAGTAGGACGGGGAAACGTTTACTGGATAGATCGTAAGGGAAAACCTATTAAAGTACATTCAGATGAAATTAATTTGGCCCCTGATCAGCAGGAAGAGGTTCAGGAAACTGGACCTTAAATAAGTAAAATTAGATTACATTGGGATTTGTTTATCTATCGGAATAAAGTTTAAGGTAGTAATGTTGTAAGAGTAATATATGTTAATGTTAGTAATATAAATTAGGTATATATATAGTAGGCATAATAAAAAAAAAAAAACAAAAAAAAAAAAAATAAAAAAATAAAAAATAATAAAAGAGGTTATGGGTAGGATTAATAAGTAGAGTGTTGTAACTTACAATATGTAGAAAATAGTAGAGTATCAATTGTTAGTGGTGGTGGAAGTTTTTTTAAATTTTAACATTAGGATAACTGGCTTATACATTCACAGTTTTCCTGTTTATATTTTACTTTGAATGTATTGGCGCCCTTGCATATTATGTATATTACATTTTTTTCTTGAGTGCATAAAAAGAACGAATTTTGAACGTTTGAGAGGGGGCGGTTGTTGTGGTCACCCTACAGCGTCCAAAAATCCGTTCTTAGAAAAATAGTGTGGTAGGATGCATTGTAAAAATTTTAGAAAGTTCTGATAGATAAACAAAAGCTCGGGCTTATCCCAGAACACCGATATGGTAAACAACAGAATTCCCGTTAGTTTGAGTGAAGACGAACAGAGGCGTGCACCGGGCTTATGCCGGAAGGCACTTGCCATGGGCGGTTAATTTTTTTTAATACAAAATGTATAGTAGGTTAATAAATTGAAGTGGGTTGGCGATCCATATTAGAGTCACATTACTGTTGGATAAATTACAAATTCAGTAAGTACCTTAGCGTTTTGCAATACCTCAGAGTAAATTCACTCTCGTTCTGCGTATAGACAAGGAAGGCGCGACCGAATTGAACATGGCCCTGCTCCAGGTTTTGACCAGGCAATATGAATTACAATGCCCTTTTGTTAATTTACTCGGATACTGTAGATAAGGGTTTTACATAGTTAACATAGTCTTTTGTTTAATTTTAAGGATTCACAATATTCTAGTGAAACGGGTTTTTTTGGATGCTTCGAAACACCGTAGATAAGGGTAGCTCTTGAGTGCATATAATTGTTTAGAATGTATTGTATTTTGATTATTAAATTATGTACCTATGTAGTTGTAACTGTAAATTAACAGAAGTAGGTATGTTGTTGTTCTATAATAGACTAGGGTTTAAACAAGACTTAAATACTGAATAATAATGTGTAGATGTATGAGAAATGAATTATTTGTACAGTGGAGATAATTTGGACAAAATGGACATAAGCAGTATTTAGAAAATAGTAGGCAAGTAATTAATTATATAAATTAGATCATTATTACTTATGTTTTGAAGTTGCTATAAGTATTATAGAGATGTAGATTGATTTATGGATTAAATATGTAGGTAGTCATTATATGATGTTACAATGTTTTGATTAAGTAAGTAAGCTATCAATAAGACATATTAAATGAATGTGTAGGTACTTCATGTTTAGGAAATGTAAGAAGATTATAAGACTATAAGATGTATTATGGATTAAGGCATGTTAGCTTAATTACTGATACGCGTCTTAATTAAGAAGCAGTATATATGTAGGTTAAGATTTATCTAAGATATGATTAATTAATGGCCAATATTAGTAATCAGAATAAGAATTAATATTAAGACAATTATTGAACATGTCTAGTACATAAGATTTCGATGTACAATTATATTAATAAGGGTGTAACTAATTTTAAGAGATAAGTAAGCATAAAATGATAAGAAGGTTTACTTAATCTAGTATAAGATTACTATTAAGAAATGTATTAAATTAAGGTTTATGAAAAACTTAGATTATAATACTAACCTATCAGTTAAGATGAAAAATCATGTATAAAGAAAAGATTTATTAATTACTAGGTATATGAAAGATTCATAAATTAAACTATGTATAATATTATTTCATTATAAGGATATTATTTTATTATATGTTTCTCGCGCGTAGACATTTTGTAGTGGTCACAAAAAACAATTACCCTGTCTCACTCCCACACGACACCGCTGACTTCCCCGCCAATAAGAACATTCTTTGACTCCATTTTGTCCCCCTTCCTGGTCCTGACTCCGCCTCTCGGAAGCTTTCTTAAAAATAGCTGTATGGCAAGGCGAGCCCTCATAACACGCTAATACACGTAGCTGCACGCATATATACTTACGCTACTAATCTGTTGCCTGAGTAGAGTTTTGACGTATTTAGTGTTATTTCGAGCGTATCCGTAATTGTAAAATAATTAGTGATTGGTGAAAGTGTAATTTCGGTTTATATTTGGAAATAAGCGTAGAGTGGTGTCGGGTAAAGTATAATCGCGTAGTGACGGATTAAAATAAACAAGTAGAGATTAATAGTTACATCTAGTGATTGAGTTTATTTGCTAGTAGTGTTTAAATAAATAATAGTTGTTGTGTAGTGATACCTAATTGGATTAATTGGCTGGTTGCAGTAGAGGTTTGAGAGTATCTAGTTTGCTAACCGTAGTATTTGTTCATACCCAAGTTCGTATTGTATGAGGATTTAAATTTTACTTGTTTTGTGTTGCAAGTTACACAGTCGTGTAATCATTAAATTAAACTCATTAGAAGAGCCTCTGAAAGGATTACTCAGAGGGGTCAGGGAGGGCATTCCTCACACAATACCTCCCACGGGTTTTAGTATACTAACCGAAGTAGTTTGAAATTTTTCTGTTTGTTTCGCTTATAGGTATTGCATAATATTTTCATGTTTTTTGTCTCCCGAGCCCTATAGGCATAACAAATATACTACGAGTTCTGGGCTACCCTAGGTTAGCAGCTTTTTTTTGTTTTACGAAAGAACGCTGGACCTTCATTCTTATCTATCCAAACACACTACATTTGCTTCTTCTAAGCACGCCACATTTCCTCGCGCATCTTCTTCAATATCTTTTACTTCTGACCTGAACTTCCTTGAGAACCTTCCTTATATATTTCCTTTTAGCTCTATAAATAGCTTTGGTTATCCTTTTACCATCCATTCTTTCAAAATGCCAAAACTATCTCAACTTATACATTTTCTTTGTAACAACACTGACTTCCATACCTCATTCCTTCCTATAATAATAATATTCTCATTCCTTTCCATATCCCACAGAGTCTTTCCACATATTCTTCGTAGAGCTATTTATACCTATTCCTCTTTTTTGTCAATGTCCACGTTTCACAGCCATACATCGTTGATGGTAACGGGATTTCGTTGTACACTAGCTTTTTAGTTGAGTTGTGAAGTGATGCTAAAATAATTACTTACCTATTTTTTTTTTTTTTTTTTATTTATTTATTTATTTATTTAAACAATAAAATTATGCATATACAAAAATCTCTTAAAATAATTTACATTCACTTAAATATCTACGTTATTATTCTCCCACTAAAGCTATAAGCTTGTGTGTAGGAGAAGGCTTCAATTATACCTACGACAATGCAAGAGAGAAAAAAAAAACATACAGTTATCCTCAAAAACATCAAAAATACAAACACCTGTTTTATTACAGTACATTATCAGAGTCTTACAGGCATATACATCAATATACATACATATTTACATTTCTTCATCATTAGTACACCGCTATGTACATATCATTTAATTTATCCTACTTTTGTTCAAGAGCTGGGGCTTTTTTCCTACGATATCGAATCCCAGTTAACATTCCACCTCTTTGGTGGTCCATTTAGAAGCCATCTTCCATGCAATGCCTTGCGAAGAAGTCTAGATGAGTCCATTCACTTCACACGTAAATATAAATCAGAACTTTCTTAGTAATCTCTCAATAAATATGATCTTCTGAACAAAGCAGTAGGTACATTGTTTGCAAAAGTTCGTTAATCAAGCTATTTATTATAGATGGCGGATGTTTATCTTTGTAGTTAGCTAAAATTCATTAGTTGAGCTAGGGAAAATAGAGAGCAGGAGAGAGTGTGGGGTATTTAAGAGTCTCGTGGTTAAGACCGTGGTTTGGTATGGCAGAAGCTGCAAAAATATAAGACATTCCCCGGAACTCGAAGCCTACTTACAGTGATGTTCTTAAGAAGAAGAAATTTGAGTGTAGGTTGTTAGAGAGCATCGTTCCAACAAAAAATTCTACCTCAACGAGAAAAACTTCTATATTATAAAAATGGAGAGCTATTTTCCGATGTCATCGCATCACGCCTTAACGGCTAGACCAATTTCGCAAATTATTTTTTTGTCGTGTAGGCTTTTATCAGGAGAAGGGTCTTATGAAAGAAAAAATCAAGTAAGTTGCGTGGAAAATTAGAAATTAAAGAAAACTAAGCAGGTAACCTTCTTAGTAGGCACTTATAACAATAAAATTTTTACTTATTCCAAATTTTAAAAAATGCAATTAAATTAAAGTTTGACAGGAACTGTCAGTTGTTTGATAGTTGGTGCTTTTGACAGAATGTCGATGGAAAATATATTGTTTGAAACAGATGCATCGATCTAAATTACATTGGTTAAAAGTTAATAAGCTAAAAAGAATGATATATCATTCTTTTAAATTCGAATTCAATATTCATAGTAAAGACTACAGGACAACGTCTGTCGGGAAAGCTAGTAAGGCACTAAAATTGCAATACAATTTGATGGTTTTACGTAATATGTAAAGAAATGTAATATTATTTGTGGGATAACCGATAAATCACAAGAAGTTTGACAAACATAATTTACGTAACTCGGCGCCAATTAGTTATACCTAACAACCCGGTCGACATCTGACGAAAGTGAAATTATGATGGATCTGCGGTTTGGAGTTTATTGACATGATTCTGAATAACCGAAACGAACCAGTGACACCAAAATGTTATTCTTGAAACATGTAAGGTATAATGTACGAGTATAATATGTATGTATAAGGCAAATTTTATGTTATTTATCCATTCGAATTCGTTTTCAGTGTATGTCATTGATCTTGAACTGTATCTATGACAATATAAAAATTCCTCAGCTCTGCTTCCAAGATACGAAACAGCATGAAAAGATCTCCTGCGTTTGCCTTTCTTTAATTTGAAGAAGAAAAGCGATCTTCACGGTCAACTGTCATTCGGCATCCTTAATATTAGCCCCAGCTTGCACCGGGAAAATCGGCTTATCGGCGTCAAGATTACACAACGCATGAAAAATTATGCATAATTTTTGCGTTTTACAAAGATAAACCCGTTGGTTATAATGAAAGAATCAGTGCTTAGAGAATTAAGACTAGAATAAAACGGATGTGGAACTATCCGGGGTATGATTGATCCAGAATGCGAGATAAGAATTGTAAAATGACTTCGAGGAATCGTGTGAAACTGGAAAACGCGAAAGTAGTTTGCCCAAGTCTGTATACTATAGTTCTTTTGTCTACCTCTTAAGATTCACGGCCACGGAGTGATGAAGATATAAATAGAAAGTAGTTTGAAACTATTCTAATGTTTCCTGTTTCTTAAATTTAGTGTCTATTAGGACATTTCAATTCTCAGCGTGTTTTTTTTTTATAATATATACTTTTATCTCATTTGGAATAATTCATATTGGGCGGGTTATTAAGTAGGTACCTACTTATTAACAATATTCATTATTTTAGTAACTGAAAAAAAAACTTCGGTCTTTTCAGTAAACTTTTTTATTAGTACGTTTACATGTTTGTTTATTTTTTCAAAAGTTCTTAACAATAATTCTTGAGGATAGATCAAGAATTTTAACGGTTCAAGGCAAAGGTCTTAGGATATTTTTATTGAAAACACTGTGATATTCGGGTTTATTTGTTGCATACTTCGCATACATCAGGTTAAATAAAGCAGTTTGTTTATACGCCGATATACAATAATAAATATTATCTCAGCTCAGTTGGTTTATTCTAGCATCGCGTGTATTATTGTAACGTAAATTGATATTCAAAGAAAATGTAATGCGTGGCGCGTGCTTGGGATGTTTGAGCATCTCTGTTTACAAACTGTTTTATCTCTATTAAATATTATATACTAATCTGAAGTCGTATTGAAAAATTAGGGTTTCTCATTATATGGAGCAACCAGCGAAAGCAGCTTATAGAATTCCTTTTCTAAAAGTCGCAGTGTAGGTACACCGACGCCGACGTTGGAAATGTTTTTTTGTCCCTTTCAATACACAGATTTCTGAATAGGTAATTATTTCAATTAAATTTCTGCCTTCTGTGTGTTGTGTATCTTTGTGCTTTTGTTTCTCAGCTAATTTTAAAAGGACATATTTCCGAATAAGAAATTCTGGATCCGTATCCCGGACTAGTCGATTTATTGTAACTGCGAAAGAGTGTATAAAAGATCTGCAAAACGGAAGATATTGTTGGATGTGCTACCATGTGGTCGTAAATAGGATGTACAACCCCTATGCATCTGGAACAGGATGCGAACAACATTCCATAAACAGAAAGACCTCATTGAAGATGGATGAAGCTTATTGTTCCTTACTGAAAAAAGTTTAAGTTGTGCTCAACTACGAACTATAACATGGGTAATATTCGTAGTATGAAAGCCTCTCATCGAATTAATGATGCGTGAATCAACGCTATGTTACGTACTTTATGATAATACTGTCTGATACTTGATCAGTGTAGCCTATTTTACCTCTATGTCTATCCATCGATGATGGTAAGAGCTCTGTCTTAACAAGGCGAGACCGCAGAGCATCCTTATTATGCTAAATATTTAGGTATCTTTTGAGATTTCGCGAAGCTATTTTCAAGCCGTCTATACACTGCCCATTTTCGAGACAATTTTCGAATCGAGATAGTCGTGTTAAATGTTTTATAATATGCTGAATAATTTGTTGGCTAAATCAAAACCGAATGGAAGATACCTATTAACATTTTTTTCTTTTCAAGGATTAACCAGTGGAAATTATAGGATGTTAGAATTATTTTTGTAGAATTTTTGATCCTCAGCCTTAACGTAAGTTTTCAATACCTTTTTATTTTAAGGTAAAATACTGTACTGTTTTGAACAATACTTGAACTCTGTGATTTTAAACAAGTGGTTGTTTTTCGATGAACGCAAAATCTGTAATTACCATAGGTATAACGTAGGTATAAGTAAGAAGACTCTGTACAGCAAGAGACAATAATATGAAACTAATTACAATCACGGCGTTGCGTACCCCTGAATTAGCCCGTACTGACATAATATTGCATATTAAGTACGGCGATACATTGTAATCTGGCTGACTTGTGTAAGTGGGTAATTTAATATGTAGTTAATTATTGTTCAAACGTCTTGAATTGTTATGGTGCGACCATAAATAACGTGCGGCAACTCGCCGTGACATATCGTCATTGTTACACACTTTTGACAGCTCTCATACATGGCGTGTAGTCTCGTACGGCACACTTACACGAAATATTTTTTTTGCTGTTTCCTGACCACATATTTTCTTGTTTTTTTTTTGTTTGTTTCAAGAACTCCTCTCGTGGTTGAGTGATTTTGGCCATTGACCATATCATTCTAAAAAGTGAAAAAAAAGCGTAAATGTACCAATGAGATCAATCACTAGGGTGTGGTTGGCCGCAACCTATCACTATGCGGCTTATATACATTGGTTATGTTAAATGGCGTTGATTGCTTTACTAAGTTTACCATACAACTTTTCATTATGCCAGCCCCATTGCAAGTTTTCCCTGAGTTATAATTATTGGTGTTTTAAGCTCTGGCAACGAATTATGTGTACTGTTTTTTTAATAACTTATTTCCATGTCGGTGTTTAAGCAACGTATTAGCCTTCGAGCTAGTTTTGTTTTTTGCGTAAATCACAAACTTTTACTGTAAAATAGTCAAATAGTGTATTTGTGTTCACTTTGAGTGTATTTCATATAGGTATTTATTAGACAGTAATTATGTAAGTTTTTATATAAAAAAACATCGGTACATATAGTACATTCTAGACTTTTTCTGTGACAAACATAAAAAAGGGGTTGGCTGAGACGATCTAAACGACAAAAAAAAGCTACTGAAGCCATGGATTGCGATCTACGCTGTATTAGGTATAATCTGAAGTATGTTATTATTACCATTAGCGGGATGACAATAACACAATAGAGCGTATAGACTGGATATTGAGTGGGCATCTAGACGTGTAATCGAAAGTAATTTAGAGGCCTTCAAACGATCAGTTGAATTAAAAAATGATCCGTGTAAGGCGCACTTTATTATTTTATTTGTCAATCTCACATCTATGGTCCATCACAGTGCCGATTCCAGTTCCAATACAGTTGACGAGTCAGAGAAGCTATCAAGGTGAATAAAAAACTACGATATAATTGAAAGTCTAGCTATTATTGGATAACTTTAATTATACTTTTTACTTTGTTTAAGGACCTCTTTATGAATCGAAATTGAATTTGTTAAGAGGTAATGTTTGACAAATGGAACGTTCTTAGATTTAATATACCTAAAGCTGATATGGATGGCTAATTTAATGATTATAACGACATTACTCATTAATTTTCAATCCCAAAATGTTTTCAGTTAGTTATTATTTTTAAAGATTTTATATCCCGCATGAGAAGGACAAAAACAAAACCGCAAGGCATCAACTTACGAAATATTTTCCAAACCCAATAATTCTGATTCTTAAAGATTTACCCCGAAATCATCCAAAAAGTCATCCATCCACGTTTAGTGTCATTAAGCGTAGCTTGGATACCGCTGTAAACAAGATGCCCACATAAATAAAATGTATGAACTAAGTAAGTAATACGGTTACCTACATAAAAATAAAAAACTTTTGATATGAGTTAGTAATATTGAAAATTAGATTTTTCTTTATGACGGCCGTTCATCAATTGGGTGTCCGCTTTTCTAGACAACCACAGTGTTATTAATAAAAACACCTTATTACTGGTATAAACCATAGAATTACGAAATCTCTAAAACCGTGGTACAACGAGAATGTTGTATGCTTATTCTATGGTTTATTATGGTATACCTGGATTATTAATAACATTTTTCTTAGACCATGGTATAAACCATTGTATAACTTTATACCAAGATTTTTAATAACACTGCCATTGCATAACGGAAACGAAGGATTAGGTGTAATTTCTCACTCGGTATTTCAATCAAATATTGTCCCATTTGTTCTACACGTGAGTATCCACAGACTAACTAATAATATTATCTTCTTGTATCAATATTGACGTGGAGTAAACACTCGAGCCTTTGAGACGACGATCCGGTAAAATGTACAGTCACTCGATGTAGTATCAGATTATTAGACATTCTATATCCGCACGTACAATTTTTATTGGATTTAACATCACGCGTGTCTGTGCCCAACTTTTATGAATGAAACGTCGTACGGACAATTAATTTGCATCGATGTGTACCGTTAAATCGCCGCGTATATTATTAAATCTAGTTGTGTAGTGAAAAAACTAATGGCTGATGGTGACGAATATAGAGGGATCTACTAGCCTTATAAGGAATCCAGTGTCATGGCGACTCGTTAATTATCTTCTAAATAGATTCTACTATATTATGCTTGTCGTATTAGCGATAAACGTTTTTGTTTTATCGTCTACAGTTGATTTTATAGCATCGTTGAATTTTGAACGAGGCAATTTTTTTCTTGCTTAATGTTGACACTAAGACCTGCCGCGCACTGGCAACTTGTTGACAGCAACTATTTAGTAGCCCCGCACACGGGCAACTTTTTAGTTGCGCTTGTTTTCTATGAACTTCTTCAAAGCAACTAAATAGTTCCTTTAAACAAGTTGCCAGTGCGCGGCAGATCAAATACACTATGACATCTCTCACAGTTATGCAGTGGGTTCCTAGGGAGCGGTCGTTATCAGCGGCCGTAAATTACGGCAGCTTACGACAGCGGTCTTGACGGTGACATTTGGAAACTTCTTTGCCCGTATTATTCTCCGTTTTTAATAAGAAACCTCAATTTGTATGTTGTGTCGGAACGTGAAAATGACCAATCTTGATTTTGCTTTAGTTATTTGTTTGAAGGATGAGCAGGCATCAGAGGAGGATGAATATCGTATGGGAGAAGACAATTTATATAAATCTCGTAGCACAGAAGGTGCTTTTTTAATATGTAATAATTCAGTGCTATCAATGAAAGTGTTCACGAATCATCTGAAACTGACAAGACGGCGGCCGTTTTTGAAAATATCGACATTGTTTTTTTTAACTACGGTAACAAAATAAACAACGTTCCACTCTGAAACGTCGCATTCTTAGGAAAACAACTCATAAGCAGAGGTTGTTACAAAGAGGAAAAGGTGGAATCATAATTTGTTTGATTCTTCTATAAATCAGTTATACCGCCCCTTAAAGGGTCCGAATTTAGCTGATGACATTTCTTCCCATAGCAACAGGTGTATGTAGGAACGAAATTTTCCGCGGACGTCTGTCATTATTTTCATAGAAACCGTCGACTTTCAGACGAATAAATTATTTCTTTCCCGTAGTTGAATTAGTTTTTTATGTTTTTTTATTACCTACTGTAATCTGTGCTCACAAAAAACATTCTTCGACTCTTTCACTGTAAGCTACTAAAATCTTGTGTCGCGAAAGAGGAAGAATATCAGCACCTGGGATCGAACCCACGACCGCTTGTATGAAACAGTACGAACCGCTAAGCTATCAAGTATCAACCACTTCTATAAAATATTTTACCTGCGGTTTGTGTTTCAACGAAAATACCAGACGAACTTGATCAGTTATTAGATTTGATTTTTACTTTCAGAAATTGTGTTATCACTTATAATTTCTTACCGGGGTCTCGGTTTTTATGAACTCTGTCTATCCTAATGTCGAAATTGAAATATTACTACCAATAGAAATACATAATGGTGTTACTCATTTGTTTTTATGTTGTTGGTGACTTTATGTAAACATGTAATAGAGATATCACTTGTAGGTGTCTTCTGTGGTTTTTGATATAAATTAAGTACGCAGATAGCAAAATGCTTCTAACGCTGTAGTTTAGCTGCATATACGATTATAGAGTATGTTAATTGTTCAATATATATCCGTCATCCCACTACAAAGTGTATATGAATATTCTAAACTAAACTCATCTACATAAAATAATATTTAATTATTTATTATTTTTGTTACTCCCACTAGTTTCTTTATTCGTGCGCCGCGCACTAGGTGCACTGGGGGGATCTATTATAGGGAACACCTTCCAGGTGAAAAAAATCCGTTATTTTTTTATTTTACCTTGAAATTTTTAATGCATCGATGCCTGCCTCTCTATAGTCGGAATGTATGGCCTATTACCATAGGAAGAAGAATCTTCACATCGTTGAAAACACGACACTCGAATCAAATCATTTATAATGTAAAGACATACTATCATTAGTTTGATTTCTTTTTATCTTAATTCGTAAATATATTTCTGTAGTTAGCAATATGACAGGACATGGAGTGCAGTTCATACATCGAACTGAAGAGAACTGCGGAGAACCGAGAGGAATGGAGGAGGAGGTGATCGCGCTTGCTGCAAACCAATCCACATGATTGAAACCGCAGAGGAAGAAGTTAGTATTGCACTAATAGCTAGGTCATATTATGCCAAATCTGTTGATCGACACACACGAAGACTCTTTGCTACGTATGATCCAAGATGAATAGTTTTTATAATGTAGTAGACATCACAATTTACGTGAGTACTATTTCAATGTTAATTGTACCGTAAGGGCTTGCGACCTTCATCATTGATGGCTGGGTTAGTTGTGATCACTTTTATCTATACAACACTCCCCATTAGGTACATACTTTGATTCGTTATTTCCCAACTTGCTTTGTTGAGGATTCGAACCTCAGTCCCAGATTGACGTGCGCTGACACTGCCGCTCATCTACGAGCGGGGCCAAGTGACCAGAGAAAAGACCAAGTGATCGAGTGGATATAACGACATATTCTATTGAATTTTGGAGTTTCATGTAAATTTTTATGTCTACTACATTATATTATTGAACGTGTATTCATTGAATCGCGTCCACAAAATGTGGTCTAAAGTTGATGACACGCGCTAGTAATGAATAGCTTTTTTTTTAACAAGTTTAATAACTTTAGGAATTACTTTTGTCAAAAAAAGAAGAAGATGCTGGTATGCACATGTTAGGAGAATGGACTCATCCAGACTCCCTCACATTGCATTGCACGGCCAACCCCACGGAAGATGACTCCCAGGCAAAGAGGTGGATAGACAGATGGGAGTCGACCTCGCAAGAGGCAAACCCCACCTCTTAATAACAGGTCTTCAGGTAATAATAATAAGAAGAACACTTTTGTCAAAGAGCGAGTGGTTCTTCTCATATCACCGGTACTGTGGGATACCTTTTTCATCAAGCCAATATGTCACGTTGATTGCAAGCAGGCAGGACTGTTAAGGTACCTTGTGTGTCACACACTCGACGTATAGTATCGGGGCTTTGAGATTAGCGACTATATTGTTATGCTGGCGGGTCAACGAATCTCTTCACCTCGTACGAGCACGCCCGCAAGAGTTCAGACGTGCGTCTATTCGGGTTTTATAATCGGCTTAAGAATTCGTGACAATATGCCAAATCGAAGTATGGAAAAAATATTAAACAATAGAACAGCTTCGATATATCGAAGCAGAATGGCCAAGATCCATTTTTTCTGCCACTACAACAAGTTGTGATGATTTGAGCATGTTGATCGTATGAGTGATTCTAATAGAATAACATGTGAGTAATACTAAGAACTAAGATAATACATATAAAGCTGAAAGAACTCTGAAAAGAAACAGAACGAATGTAAAGTGATATAAAGTTGGAAGAAGCATCGTTCTTTTTGCCTATTCTTTTGTGGAATAAGTTGTATTAGGGGGAAAAAGTATTGAGGTTTTCCTTTGTAATCAGATGGTAGTACTAGATTAATAATTGACTCTTTTTACCGGTCTTTCGATCCATCTTCGTTCATTCTTGTTCTTCATCCTTCTTGCGTCCATTCCTGAATTGAGCCATCCCCAAATTTGCGCCATCTCATTCACGAATCGGTGCTTTGCAGAAGTTGTGCCGGTTCCCACGGGATGTATGGAAGAGTTCCTTCGGGATAAGTCTTCCCTGTGATTATTTTGTATGTTTGTTTCAAATTGGTATGGTTAAATTCAATAAATTGTTATTTATTTATTTTGTGTCATCAACAAGTTTTTTTTCACATTCAAGTAATTTAATTAATTCGTTGTCCCTTCAAATCCCACTTAGGGACAAAGGGAGGCAAGATGAGCCCTTTATTGCGCTCGATCTGGCGCAACTTATATGACCTCCTCCCATACCATGTCCAAATCCCGCAGCTCTTAACACATTCAGGAAATAACAATGTGTATTTGACCGCGTCACAACATTTAACATTTTTCACCCGACGAAGGAAGCAGTCCTGCATCATTTTTGGGCTAGTTGATAGACACCGTTGTGGTATAACATCGTTGTGGTAATCTGGCCCTCTGTATGTTGATTCTGTGATGTATTTTTATGTGTTGTTTCTTATCAGTGTACAGGAAAGAATAAATATACAAATTTTTGCGACTGTACAACTTAATTAACATATTTTTATATGTTTTTTTTTAGCTAGCTGTACCTATATTTGAGTAAAAAAAAATCAATAAAATTTTACTATTTATAAGACTGAGTTCAGCATATTTATTACTGGGTATTTAATTTCCGGCTTAATTATACATTTTTTTGCAGAGAATTATATTGGGCTCGGAATATTATCGATTAAAACCAAATTTCCGTGTAATTTGAATATCTAAATACGGACTAACTTCCATTTATTTTACCAACGCTCTACTACAAATTGTAAAAAAAAAAACAATACGTATTCATTGGGCTACTTCAATTAATTGGTATATTCTGGTATACAAACCCGCAAGAATAGTCGCGTGAGTCTGGCGTTCTAATCACTTGCTAATTAGGTACATCATAACTAACTAGGTATACCTATTATACTTGACTGCTTTACAGATAGTTACAAGTAGTTATTTTTTTCAAAACGTACTGTATTTTATATCTGTAATAACATTTTTACTTTAAATAGGTATTGTGTTTAGTATTTTTATTCAAATAAACCAATATATCGTGGTGGTTCATGTTTTGGATTAGTTTTTCGTTTATCGTAAAGTTCAGTTGTCACTTTGCGAGGCATTTCTACTATTTCGGGTTAGTGCGAACACTTATAACTCGAGATTGGCTGAACAGATTCTTCCGGTGTTTGATTTATTGGATTTTTCTCCACTTCGTTTAACAGAATAACTATTTAAAAGTTGGAAAATGCATAAGAAACAATATAAAATACAATATTAAGGTGGTATGGAACGGATTTCCTGCGACGCAAATACCATTTACGAAAAATTCTATAACAACAAAATTATTATTTACCTGACAACCATTGACATTCAAAATATTGGTACGCAGAATCATGATGAAATTTTTCCGAAATATTTTTTTAACAATCAAAACTATTTTAAACGTAGGTATTTTTGTATAAATTACAAATTTTAAATCAATATTCATAGCAAGGACTACAGAACAACGGCTGTCGGGAAAGCTAGTTATTAATATTATTTACAAATGTTACAGTATATGTACTTACGGCGGAACTTATTGTTTCACTTTCAATTTTTCCAGTCAACTGCTCCCATCTACATAATACCGGTAGGCATTATCCGAATAGAATTTTCAAGTGAAAACAAACACAAACTCTGACCCGACCGGGAATCGAACCCGGGACCTCTTGATCTGATTTCTAAGCCTGAGGTGGGTGACGGCACCTACCACTCAATCGACTAATAAATAGCGCCAACTTATATACAAGGAGGCCCGACTCGGAACACAAGGTCAAAGAAATAAGTCAAGAAACACTTTATGCTTTCACAATACTGTATAAAGGTTGTTTCAACCAATGTTTAACTGCAATAGTCTAGTTATTAATCTTGTTTTAAGTATTTAAAATTGAAATTAACAAGGTAAATTATATTATTAGATTCGAACAGATTATAAAATAATTATATAATGTTTTTTTTATGTAATAAAGTCATTAATATCCGCTTTGGGTGAGATCAAACGAGGCGTGAAGTGGAGCGGTTCCGATTCGGCTGACAATCTTGCTCATTAGATTTTTCTTGCCCATTTTTTTAATAATGAATAATAATCGTATTGTTACCGAATTCTCCATTTCTTTTTGAACTACATATTATCAAACTTTACTCATCCTGTGATGAAACACAATTTAGCATTATCTGCTGAACCGCACTCCGAACTTATAGAACTCCTTATCCACCCATTGATGAAACACGATTTACTCTTTGTTTAACAAACAATTCAAAATATATCCAACCCTATGATGAAACATTTTTCATTCCTTTTTTAAACTACAATTCGAACTTTTTATAATAATCACTATCCAACGAATGATGAAGCGCACGATTTATTATTTGTTTTGTTGTACGGTATTATTTTTAAACTTTACTGAAACTAAAATGCACGTAATGATGAAAGATGATAATTCATCTTTTATTGAATTTCAATTGATTAAAACACAGCCAACGCTATGATGAACCCCGATTTATTCTTTGTTAAATTCAAAATGAAATCTCTATTAAACCTTTGATGAAGCACGATTTACTTATTCTTTGTTGAATACCCCTTAGGTGTTTTCAGCATTTCTCAATTGACTTTATCGCCCACGCTGAGAACCCTTTCTTTTATCTCATCCAGTATAGAAATAACGCTTTTTATGTTATGTTTTCGCTTTATTTATGCCATATTCAATAATAACGAGCTACATTCATAATTGACAAACTAAGGTAATAAATAATATGTCATATTATATTATTTGTAATGAATTCTGTCACCGAATTAGTTCTATGACCTCGTCTTAGTGAGTGAAAAGACCCGGTCATTAGCGTGCGTTAGCCCAAAGATTAACCCATAAACGCCCCGTCTATTGTGTTACAATTAACTACAACAAGACATGCCTACTCGTAATAATGGTCGCATTATGTGTATTGTATTCATATCGCACGTATCGTAATAATGCGGTGTGTCGCAACCGAGATATGTCCACCAGCACGTGTGAATAGTCGCGATAATAATGCGCGATGCGGATAATATGTCAAGGGGCGAGTTGCTTCATTTTCAATTAAATATCTTTTACTCGTTTATTGTGTGTCACCGTTAGGCGGCGCTTTAAATTTTTTTAAAGCTTACTTTCTTTAAGATTTTTTTACTTTTCCGTAAATTTGTCGAATTACCATACATGTTCCTAGATCAGATTTTTTTAACCATAACGCCGCGTCCTATAAAGGGGTAGGGAGAGAGGACAAACCTGTATCTTCTTGATATAGGATTGAGTATTGTTTTTTCGGATATTATTCTTGGAACGCGGACGTACAGCTCTCCCGCTTGAGCTTCCAGGAGGTCTGCTGGATGATGGGAATTCTTCTGCCGCTATCTTTACGGTTCTCAGCGAATCGACTCTGTTGACACGACATAGTATTTCTTGAGAACCTTGATTGACGAAACTTGTTTCTATGGCTATAGCACATTCTCATTCCCCTTTATTCCACAAACTACGCTAATTAGATAGACTTTCTTTTTCTTCCTCATCAGCCTGTCTCTGTCCATTGCTGAATATAGGCCTCCCCCTTCTCCCTCCAATCATTCCTGACCTGAGCTTCCCTCATCCATGCACGGCCCGCAATCTTCGCAATGTCGTCCGTCTATCTAGGGAGTTTCCGAAATTTCTTCTGCCTTGTCTAGGCTGCCACTTTACCACTCTTTTGGTCCATCTGTTGTCCGGGTATCCGGCCATGGGCGGGCCATGTGGGCAGATAGACTTTACATTACACAAATCTTATAATTCTTTTTCCTTACATTTTGTTTTATATGCATTCGCGCCTTTGTCTTTGTATTTGAAAATAACCATAGAGAGTGTGAGTTTCTTGTGAAGAAATCACGTAATAGTTCTTATGGGTTTTTTCTTCTCTTTTCGTGTCGTGTTATATTGTCACGACGGGTGTGTTCATTAATATGTAATATTTTCCCGTAACATGAAAACAATATTTCTGAAAGATTGTCTACAGTATATAGAGAATTCTGGGCGTAAGATGGTACCACCGCATCACGAACGACGCTATACGCCGGCGCACCCAGCGTGAGCCCATCACCTCTACCATTGTGGGGAGGAGATGGACTTGGCTGGGACATGTGTTAAGGATGCCGAATGACGGTTGGCCGAGGAGAGCGCTGTTCTTCCTCACATCAGGGTCCCGAAGACGAGGAACACCCTCTCATACTGTGTTCCGCTCCTCCGAAGCAGAGCTGAGGAATTTGGACATGTTGTGGGTGGAGGTCATAAACATTGCGCAAGATCGAGCGCAATGGAGAGCTCTTGTTGCCTCCCTATGCCCCTAAGTGGGGCGTAATGGGAGTTTGAATTGGATTTTTTCATAACTTTCGTTAAGAAAAAAATATTTGGTGGAGCGATCTCCGCTTTACGAACTGCACTACATGACATTTCTTCCTTAGGAATTTTATGAAATCATTCTACCAATTTGTAATCATCGTTTAATTTAATTATTGTCGACGCAACCCGCCCACATTTGACCCTGTCGACTTGGTGTCTTTATTGGGTCGCGAAGTGGTCCAAACGGTCAGTGTGCCGGGCAGCGTGCGCTCCGTCTAATTGACGGGTATTAATCATACACCACTTAATTTATTTATCCGCCCTCAATACGTAACACTCTGATAAAAGGTACGCAGTATTGAAACAATGAAGTATGACATTAAATTACATAGAAACGACAACAATTTCTGAATTTTTACAGATTTTCGTAACCTAGGCGTTTGGTGGGCAATGTCGTCTGCGAATTTAATCATAAGTATCATTTTTTGGCCATGGACTCTAATACCTCTAGTCTTGTATGCACTATTCTTTCTCTTATTTATTTTCATCTATAGCGCATTGTATATCCAATCCTATCCAAACTCCCTTAACGCCCTACTTAGGGGCATAGGGAGGCAACAACAGCTCTCCATTTCGCTCGATCTTGCGCAATGTTTATGACCTCCTCCCACACCATGTTCAGACTCCTCAGCTCTGCTTCGAAGGAGCGGAACACAATATGAGAGGGTCTTCCTCGTCCTCGAGACCCCGATGGGAGGAAGAACAGCGCTCTCCTCGGCCAACTGTCATTCGGCATCCTCAGCACATCACAGCTTATTTATATAGCCGTTGAAAAGTACTGGAGAAAGAGAGCGGCCTTGCCTTACACTCTGTGTTATTTTATTTTATTTTTATACAATCAAAAAATCATTACTCAGCATAACAGGTACAAACCCTTTGCGCTGAGCAATTAGGGACAAACACAATATCAAAAACAAAAAACATCTAATACAACAATCTGAGCGGGTTGTGTCGACAAAATAGGTACAATACATACAGGTGCTCGCCAATACTCAATTTGCGCAGGTTCAAAATAATATAACTATTATAGGTAGGCACGACAGTTCCATATAGGTACCCAAACATAATACAGGCACTATACTTGCTTCTTTTTTTTCGTTATTCTTAATTTCTTAAAAGGCATTACTGCGAATTTATGGTACAGGTTTTTTTGTGGCGATATTGGTCTAGAACGGTTATATACCATATCATTACCGTTTCATGATCAATATAACTACTGTTGTTTTTTTATAGGTGAACATTCTTTGTAACTGCAGTTTAACATAGTAACTTATGCATTTTTTTTCTTGTTTCAGGTGAGGAATCCCATACGTAAATCATCGAAATTTTGTGGATTTTTATAAGGATACTGTTCGTATTAAGCAATGCACTGCAGGTAAGTAAATTAGGTACTTAAAATGTTTTGTTATCAAATGCTCAGCCTAAAGATAATCTAAATTGCCACGGTAAAGAATTGTTCCTAAATGCTATGCCAAACCTATGCATTTCAGGACGGGATTTTTAAGTATTTTCAGCAGTTCATGTAACTTAATCGAAATATATTTTTCTAAGAATGGTAAAAAATATACGCGGTCATAAAAGTAGTAGGAAATGAGTGTACTTTCAAAACTTTCATAATATATTTTAGAGAATACTATATGTAATATGAGATCAAACCTTCCGAAATACACAAGAAATTCTGACATTATGCTTTCTCAGATTGAAATGAACCTGCTGACAGGTAGACGCCTCAAGGTTACCACCGCACCGGCTACACTAACAACGTTGCCCAGAAAATTTTCAACTGATAAGAAAGAAACGGTTAGCAAAATTTTGTGGTTTGTAAAGACAGAGGAGCGCGAGTCAATTTTTCCCCTTTTTAGTTATTGTGTAAAAAACTTCAACAGAGATAGGAAAATTGACTTTTGGGATAGCTTTAGAAAGACCCTCAAAAGCTAGAATTCTGTTATCGCGATAAGTAAAGGCCATCGACACATATAATTAATTTTAAACCATGTTTAAAAATGTGATTTATCAGGTGTGAATCATTTTTATTTTGCGGTTTCGTTATATATATTAATAAAAGTGGCTCACGTCTGCCCACTGGTTGATGTTTGTTATTCTGGATTTCCTCGGGGTACAACGTCAGGTGAATTGACTCATTGCATTTATGGGACTCCTACACTCGTTGTTTTTCCTGCTGGCCAGAAATATTTTGTATGATATATCAAACTAGCTCGGGATTTCACCTCTAAATGTCAGAGCGTCCCGTACGATCTCGAATATTTAGGGTTTAAGAAATGTGGGCAATTTGCTTTGAGAACTTCACTGTTTTTGGTTAGCCCAGATTGGATGATGAAAGTTCAGCCGCCAATGTTAAAGTAGGTATCCTGCTCTCGAGCTTTTGACATATTTTTATTTCTTCCAAGCCTTAAACATTTCCTGGTTCTTTTTTTTTTTCATGAATTTGAATCATTCCTCTAATTCAATTGGTCATCTTAAATTAATTCTTCTTATATATATATATATATATATATATATATTTTTATATTAGTTAGATCTTGGACATGTTTTGGCAGAAGTCAGTACAATATAACAACTAATGATTCTAACAATTCATTACCGATGTTCGATTTTTAAATGGTACAAACCACCACGGGCTTACGACCGTCTTCTGCTGTTATTTCGAAGGCTGGCTTAGTATGATCACTTTACGTTAACAACGTTCGCCATTGCCCATTAGGTCGTAATGTTTAAGTCTCCGAACGTCTCCTCATCACGAGAATTCTCAACATGTCTAAAAATCCCACGTAAACAACAAGTAAATAATTAGTAAATATAAATTTGTGGTGGTTGGTAGATCAGCGGTTGCGACGCCGGTTTTCGCACTGTTTCGTGCGGAGGTCGTGAGTTCGAATCCCGGCCGTGTCGACCATTTTCCGCTTTCACGGCACAACCCTTTGGTTAGTGTGAAATATGTCAAAAGTGTATGTGTGATCACTTCGAGTGAGCACAGATTCATTTTTATATATTTTTTTTTTTTTATAATTAATGAGGTATAGAGTTAAAGTTGGAAATTATTGAGAACAAGAAAGAAACCAAATTTAAAGACTGCGACTGCTGTCATGTATTTGGACCTAGGATATGAATATATTCATTTTATTACTAGTATTATATTGGATTTTACACAGTGCGTTTCGGAACGTCTTAGAGAACTATTCCCAAATATTAGCCCCTATTTTGCTTTTGGTTCGAACTAAAATAAGAACGTTCCAAAATTATATGTCCAAAATTCTCAAAAATGTGTTTGGACTTAACACACCTCACCTCTGACGTACAGAATTATAGAACGTTCTTATTTTAGTTCCAACCAAAAACAGAATAGGGGGTATTATGTTTTTTTCTCCAATGTGGCCATTCACTTTTGGAGAGAGTGATTTACGATCCCAACTATTAGAATAAGAAGATCAGTTAACCATTCAACGTTACTGTTTTGATCAATTTGGATCTTAACACTGACAAAATGTATTCTCGTCGGTCAGCAATATTAACAAACTGTTAAAAATGATTTATTAAAATGATTTATTAACAACGTTGCTAGTATAGTGTCAAACTAGTTACGAATAATGACTGTAATATATTATATCTTGTCTATGAATAAGATTGTCACTAAAAAGACAATGTTTTGATAAGGTTTCTTTCCGGTCGGTCGGTGTGATCTCGTTAGATATCTATAAAAAGAATCCAAGAAAACACCATGATACACCATATTATAACATTGTTCTGACTTATACCAATAGTGTAGAGTAGGGACATCGTTTCCTGTTTGCTTTAGGTTGACTGATTGCAGCGCTGTCCCTCCCACAACTCTGCTTCTCTCTCGTCCGACAATCACGGCTATTGTTTGGGAACTACATACGGCGCCTCGTGTATGTCTTACTATTGTATCGAGGGTTGGTCACTTCAATGTAATTTTAGAAAAGTTTTCCTTTTCAATAAAAAAAGTGTCAGTAGTACTTATAGGATTCTGCGTTATAACACCATTATGACGGGAATAGTTATTACAGCATAAATCGCTTATTTATACCACGCGCTACTAAAAATCAACCCTATACCGTGTCATAACTATACTGCAGAATACTTTGGCAACCTCGCATTTATCAATGGAGCTTGTGGTTGTACCATACTACGGGGTTGATTTCTAAGCATTCCGTACGAAACCGATTGGACCCTCGAGAAAGTTCGTGTGCAGAATATCGCGAGTATCTACGAATCGGTACGAATGTTCCCGAAGGTCTATTCGATTCATCGACAGCTCGGACTTTTTAAAACTTTGCTCGGACTTTTTGAAACCTGCATCCGCAACATCACTACGTTATACTCAATTTCTGGAGAAAATGACTAAAAAAGTGTACGAATTCGAAACTTTGAGCAAATTTACAGGACGGTCGGTCGGAGAAGCGTTTTTATTGGACGAGTTTGCAAGGAAATATGCCTTTGTTTGCGCCCTTTTTCCCTATTCCTGTATTGTTTTTTGTCCTGGCAACACAATCCCAAAAATACTTTTTATCCAAAATTTATCCTACCTACAACCTACAGTTCAAATAGAATCGCTACCCGCGCAACAAGTACTCTTACGCAAAATTCGCTGTAAAAATAACCAAATTATCTCAAATCAAAATAAACCTTATACAAAACCATATAGAATATTGTGAATTCACAAGTGTCAATATAGAAGAGGATTAAAATCAACGCGGGAAGGTCAAAGCAGGAGATCAACATCGAGGTAGGTTTCCTATTTTTCCTTTCCAATTAAAATTTACCGCAAATCCAGCAACCAACGCAAACATAAATGGTCCTTCGAGCCGGATTCCAAGGGGTTTTTTACAGTTGTTTTCATATAATAATTGTATTTAATCTTTAAATCCTTTCTATATTTGCATTTCATAATATTTTATATATACCTACATATCTCCGCAATTATTTCGCTATTACAACAATACTACAACATTCTTGTACATTTCTATTTCATTGCCATACGAAAATAAATTTCTTCAGCTGATTCTAAATATTAAAATCGCACCGAAATAATTTGTCTATGATCAATAATCGCATCTGCAGCTCTTGTCTGTGGTCAATCTGTCATTCTCTGCGGTTTGACATTGACATTGTCAAAGCGTCGCAAACAAAGTCATTTTTCATTGCGAGAAAGAACTTTGAATATTATTTTATGTTTTTCAGATATTATTAAATTGTTTTATTTATTAAGTGATACGTTTATCCATAACAATGCCGTTCTCAATCCAGGAAAGAAACGTTAAATTGTTCGAAAGTAAGTTGACGAGCTATTTGGATAAGATCAAAAGCATTCTTAATAAAGTAAGTCAGGCCGATAAATTAGGTTGTGTTGTGTTTATGGAGGAAGCAGAAAGCTTAAAGAATTTGTACTATGCATCTATGGATAAATATCAAGAAGCCAAACTTGAGTTGGACGAGACATATATTCCTAATTTTGAACAGGATGAGTTTGACGTAACCTATCAATCGATCAAATATATTTATTTCAAAAGTAAAACTACAAATGAAATCAAGGTGGAGCAAACAACGCAAATTAAGACTAGCCTTCCTAAACTGCCACCCCTTAAATTACCTGTGTTTAGTGGGAAAGTATCAGAATGGATTTTATTCTACGAGACATTCTCTAGGGTGATAGATAAAAATGATGAATTGTCTGACGCGGAAAAGGTGCAATATCTGGTAGGACAACTCTCAGGTAAAGCTCTCAAAACGATAGAAGGAGTTCCCCCAACCCCAGACAATTATTCTGTCATTTGGGAAATGTTAACAGATAAATACCAAGATGACAGAGTAATGGCTACATATTACATTGATCAATTGTTGACTCTTAGCAAAGTCAATGGTCCAAGTGATTTGGAAGTTTTTATGGATAAATTTCTGTCCTCAGTATCTGCGTTAAAGCAACTTAAATTGGAAAATTTGTTAGAGTTTTTCCTTATAAGACTAGGTACAA